>OY288278.1:44045326-45277937 GCA_958450335.1 Hibiscus tridactylites | reverse complement strand
ACTTCTTGAGGTAGTGCGGCATGTTCTTCCCTCCTGGGGGGTCCTCTTGTTCCTTCAAGTGTTGTGTTATAGGGTCCTTCAGCCTGCTCTTTGTTATGTCGCGACAGCTGCTGCCTTTGGCTTGTCTCGATGCTGATTTCGGCAACACTTGCATCTGGGCATCCTTTGTCTTTTTCTGAGGGTTGCAGCACGTTTAACTTTATGCTCTGTTCGTCTACCCTCATGGTTAGCTCCCTATTTTCCACATCTATTAGTGTTCTGCCCGTGACCAAGAATGGTCACCCAAGAATGATAGGGGCTTTTTCATCAGCCTCGCAGTCTTGTATGAGGAAATCAGCTTGAAGGATCAGGTTACCCACCTTCACTAGGATGTCTTCGATTTTACCCTCCGGTTGTACAAAAGAATGATCAACAAGTTTTAGTATGACGGAGGTAGGTTTGGCAGGCACAATTCCTAGTTTATTGAAGACTGCCTTGGGCATAAGGTCGATGTTGGCTCCCAAGTCGCACAGGGCTCTGGTTTCATGTTTGCTGCCTATCCTGCATGGGATAACAAAGCTGCATGGGTCTGTCTGCTTGGGGGGCAGCTTGTTGTGCAACATTTCCATGAACTCTTCTGTGACAACGACTATCTCGAACTCCCAGTCCTCTTCTTTTTAGAAACCATGTCTCTGAGATGTTTGGCATAGTTGGGCATACTTTGAATGGCTTCTATTAGAGGTATGTTGATGTGCATCTGCTTTAGTATGTCCAGGAACCTTCTAAACGGGTGCTCTTGCTTTTATTGCTTAAGCCTTTGGGGAAAGGTGCCGGCAGGCGGATGTCCTTTATATGTTCCTTGCATTGGAACTTAATTTAAGGAGGATCATCTACATCAGGACCGCTGTCTTTTTCAGCTGCTAGGGCGGCTGGTGTTGGTGCTGCCGCGACAAGCTTTTCTTTCTAGTCTGGCAGAGTTTCTTGCTGTTTCTCCACCCTGGGTTCATCCAACTGCTTCCCACTTCTTGTGGATATAGCCTTGCATTGTTCGTAAGTGGGTTTGGCTCCTACCTCCGAGTTATTGGATGCTGCTCCCATTTTTCGGCTGGTATAGATTTCTGTGAACTGCCCAAATTGGTTTTCCAGGTTTTTTTATAGAAGCCTCTTTGTTGTTCATCCTCATCTCTGTCCTGTCCATAAAAGACTTAGTTTTATCAATGAATTTATTAGTACGAACAATAAAACCACTAGTTCTAGACATAAAAGTATGAAGAGTTGCTTCTAGTGAATTATTGTTTTGCAGTTGCTGAGCCTGCTGTCTGGACTAGTTTTGTTGGTAGCCACCCTGTTGCTGTTGTAGATTTGCTGCATTCCTTGGGTTGCTCCACGAGAAGTTGGGATGGTTCTTCCATCCAGGGTTGTAAGTATTCTGCGTCGGTCTGCTATTCCTCTTATATCCTCCCATAAAATTAGTAGAGGCAGTGTAGTCAGAGGAATCATGGTTGCCCCCACACTCGTCATAGAACGGCTCCACAGCCTTTACCTCATATGCCTTCCTAGCAGGTTTCACGATGCTCATGAATAGCTTTGCCAGCGTGTCAAGGCGGGCATTGACAGATTCTGAGGCTGCTACCTTATTCACAGTGGCTGGCCACCTAAAGCTGCCTCGATGGGCTATTGGATACTTGTAGTCGTTCTTGGCGGCTTGGTTCAGAATTCGCATTGCCTCCTCTGGTGGTCTGTCAAGGATGATACCATTTGTTGAGGCATCAATCATCACCTGTGTTGAGTAGTTCACCCCGTTGTAGAATATTGATACCTGAGACCAAGCCGGAAGACCATGTAGCGGGCAGTTATTCAGCATCTGTTGGTACCGCTCCTATGCTTCATACATCGGCTCGTCATCCCCTTGTCTGAAGGTTGTTATCTCATTCCACAGCTTGTATGTGACATTGGACGGGCTGAATCGATCTAGAACATCTTTACAAAGCTCTGTCCATGTGTGGAACGACCCGGCCGGCTGGTTGTTTAACCACTGTTTTGCCCTATCCCTCAGTGAATAGGGAAATAACCTCAGCCTCAGGATGTCTTGATGGACCCCATGTATTTTGAACGCTCTACAGATGTCTAGGAATCCTCTCAAGTGCTGTCGTGCGTCTTCTATGGCAGTCCCTCCAAATTTCCCTAATGTATTGATCATGTTAAACATGATTGGCTTTAACTCGAAGTGGTCCGCCTTTATCTCAGGTTCCGTCACTATCGGATCAAACCCTCTAAAGTCATGTTCCAGATAGTCTCTAGTGATTCGAACAGGCTGGGGTTGCCTGGGCAGAATAGGGGATACTGCCTTGGTGGATCTTGTTGACCTCTGGGTGGCAAGTCTTGTTTCCCATCCCTGCCGGCAAGGTTATCGTTTACCATGTTTACCTTTGCTTTTCCCTTTTCCTCTTTGTTTTTCGTTACGACTACCCTGATCTCCTTCTTAAGTTCTCTTGCTTGACGCTTTATATCATTGTAAAAGAGGAGTTCTCCTATTGGGTTTGCCTTGGTCAGAAACTAGCAAAGGTCACTGTAATTTTTTTTCGATTAAAAATAAAATGAAATAAAAATTAAAGAAATAGTACAGAAATTAAAAACAAAATTCATTGTTACCAATCCCCAGCAACGGCGCAAAAAACTTGTAGGGCGTGTAGGTGTTCCCCTTTTTGTAAGAGTGCAAGTGCACACTCCTGCCAAGTTATTGTATAAAAGATGTTGAATCCCATGAGGATTGGACAGTTTGGTTCGAATTGTCGTTCCTGCACAAGGAAAAGTAAATTTCACAAATAAGGAGATTGTTTGAGAAGAAAAGGTAAAATAAAAGACAAGTAATAGAGGAAGTAATCAGGTTGATAGAGAGGGCGGGGTTATGCTGCTGCTTAGTGTAAAACTGCATTGAATAAGCCAAGTCGTTTTGCACTGCCACGATATGCTGCTTCAGCATGTAATGGCGGAATGAGGTCGTGGAAAAGTTCGTTGCCACGACAGAACTCTGCTCTTGCAACTCTCGTTGTCTCAGCAGGTGGAATGGAGAGAAGTCCTGGCAGCAAGTCTGGCAGATACTCCAAGTTCGGCAGAGCAATTCTGAAGTGATCCTTACTATGTCTAGGCAAGGATTCTATCACCACGTGATGTATGCAATACCTAGCAATCTCAGCGTAAACCTAACACAGGCAGTCGGCGTTTGGTTGATCCTTTTAGCCGCTGAAATTCTAACTTATGTCTAAGCTGAATTAGTCAACACCTTGACATGATGAGACCGCACTTAATTCTTTTATGAGTTTGACACTCTCGTGTCCGACAAATGGATTTCTTCAACTGGACTTTTGGAACTAATTTAAGAAGTGAAGAACATGAATTAAGCAAACTTGGAATATTTTATTGAAAACAAACTTGAAACCTAAACAATCGTTCTCACAACTAATTTACAACATAACCTAAAACCCAAGGGATGTTTAGAACATGACGGCGGCAAAGAAAACCTAAGCTATGTTTAGAGAAAACCTAAGATGCTTTGAATTAGAATTGCAATGAGTATTTATAGACAATAGCTAGGTCTAGTCCTTCTTGAAGTAGAAGTCTTTAAAAGTAGCTTCCCATATTTAATGTGACTTTAAACTCTTACTTCTTTGAGTTGAACGTGGACTTTATCACGTTGCCTTTTCCCGCAAGCAATCTTGAGATTTCACTTCAGCGGCTCTGCCCGCTACTACAGATGTCGAATAATTGAGTGGATGGCATCGATAGAATCAGGGTCTTAGCTCTACAAATCGCACTCTGGTTCTCCAACTCCATAGTTTTGCTACCGTGGGCAGCAAGGTCGGCGGCGGCAGCACTCGGCAGCTACTGTCTTCGTCTGCATCAGTACAGCTCCTTGGTTTGTTGCCTCAACATCGCATCCTCAGCTCATCTTTCCCTCTGTCAGTCGTTAGTACCTAAAACCAAAAACACACTAAAACAATATCTCTTCTTCACCAAATAAAAGATAATCTATAAAAACAAGGTAAAGCGTAGAAACACTATAAATGCAATGCATGATCCTAATTATGCCTAAAATGAACTTAAAATAGCAAGAATATAAGATGGTATGTGCATAAAATATAGAACTTGTGGACACTTTACACGCGTATTCTTATAAGCATGAGGAATGAACTCCTCCATCTCATTTAACTCTAGAAGCCTTCTTTCTCTAGCTAGTTGAGCATCCATATTGAGCTTTTTAATGGCCCAATAAGCCTTGTGCTCTAGCTCAACGAGAAGATGACAAGCCTTTCCATAGACTAGCTTGAATGGCGAAATTCCCAAGGGTGTCTTGTAGGTAGTGCGATAAGCCCAAAGAGCTTCATCAAGCTTTGGAGACCAGTCCTTCCTTTTAGGGTTGACCATTTTCTCAAGTATCTGCTTGATGTCTCGATTGGAAACCTTATCTTAGCCATTGGTCTGGGGGTGATATGTTGTAGCAATCTTGTGTCTCACTCCATACCTCTGTAATGCCTTAGCAATAAGCTTGTTGTCAAAGTGGGTTCCTTCATCATTAGTAATGGCTCTTGTTGCTCCAAACCTCGTGAAGAAACTTCATGACATTCTTGGAGTCATTCCTTGGAGTAGCTGCTGCTTCGACCCATTTGGATACGTGATCCACCGCCAAAAGGATGTATAAGTCTCCATAGGAGGAAGGGAAGGGTCCCATGAAATCAATTCCCTATACGTCAAAAAGCTCTACCTCCAAGATGCCTTGTAATGGCATTTCATGTCTTCTTGAAATGTTCCCCGTTCTTTGGCATCGATAACAAGCCTTGCAAAATTTCATGTGCATCCTTGAAGAGTGTGGGCCAATAGAATCCGGATTGGAGGACTTTACGGTTGTCCTAGCCCCTCCAAAATGGCCTCTACAAGGAGATGAATGGTAATGAAATAATATCTCCTTGTGCTCCTCTTTAGGGACACACATTCTAATTATTTGGTCGGCACCTTGCTTGAACAAATAAGGTTCATCCCTGAAGTATAATCTCACATCATGTCAAACTTCCTTCGTCCCTGACTATTCAAATTAGGAGGCAAAATAACACTAACGAGAAAGTTAATTATATTAGCATACCAAGGAATTGCTGTAGCATATAATATTTTCTCATCAGGGAATTCCTCCTTAATTTCTAGTTCATCATGCTTTCTATTGGAGTATGCCCAAAGACCAATCATATGATGATTGAATAGACATACTATTTTACTAGATTTATCAAGTAATGGCATTGTCGTTATTATCATTTGGTATGTTTCTGTGCATCAAACTAACCATTGGATAATAATGTCCATACAATAATACGATTATTGTTAAATAGGATACTTAGTCGAGTATTTTTACGAGTATGGACAGTGATAATATATAAAGACTAATATATGGTTGATTGATAACAAGTGTTGTCATTGACATAGAGATGTCAAAATCAACACATAAGCATTTGTTAGAGAACAACATACTGGATCGACCCGCTATGAGCATGTTTCTTGGGTAATTATGTGACAGTCACAACATTGCTCATGATAAACACATGTATAATCCTCAGACTTGAGATCAACATGATTTCAACAAAAAGATTTACGTATTTTGACATAGTCAAACGTGTGTCGTAACTGACTACATTATAAAGACTGATGATTAGATACGTGATGACCTATGTAGTGAAATATGGTTGATCAAGAAAGGATTTGTCCCTCCTACATAATGGGAGAAATATCTTCGCCCACTTGATTGAGTGAGATTAGAAAATGCATGGCCATGCTCGAATATTATGATATAAGATATCATAGAGATTCGTTTATAATCTACTCAAGACATCAAGAAACACTAGATTGACAACGCAAGTGTGACTGACCCATGGCTTGTGTTCATATAAGATATAAAGGACAAAAGGATAAAATACATAAAGAAAGTTTATTCAGGAATTAGGAAAGTCAAAGCATGACTTCATGCAACTTAGGTAGCAATGATGTATTGCTAGATGCCACTCATTGTATGTAAAATTAGAACAGTTCTAATTTTGTTGCTAACGTTGCATAAACCTACAAGGGTCACACCCTTCGAATAAAACGAACAAAAATGGAAACCATGCTCCCTATTTTAGGGAGGTTGTCGAAAATCCCCTATGAGATAGAGGAATTCGGCAACTCCCTTAAAAGGGATAATATTCGATAAATAATGTATTTATCAGATATTATTTAGAGTATGGAAAACATTTAGAGACTTAAATATTATAGAATAAGATTCTAGAAATTTAAATATATATTTGGAATTTATATAATATATATTTAATTCCAAGTTTATGTAGAATTAGATTCTACATAATTAAAAATATATATTTAAATATATTTAAATCCAAATAAAAATAGAATGAGATTCTATATAATAATATATATATATATATTTGGATTAAATATAATGTATATTTAAATCCATGTTTTATGTAGAATAAGATTCTACATAATTAAATATATATATATTTCATTTAATATTATTAAATATAATGTATATTTAATATAAACTAATTTTCAAGTAGAATTAGATTCTATGAATTTTGGTTGAACTTGGATTTAATAATTCAACTAGAATTAAGTCTCTGAATACTATTTAAAGGGACAAGGGCTAGCAACCAAATCATCCCTATTCCTCCTTGCAAATTTCGACATATCCCTGGGAATTCCCTTCGGGAATTTTCGACAAGTCCCAGATTTCTTCTGAAAAGCTGTTCGATATTTTTCTGGTGTTCCTCTTGCCCCCTGGCAAATTCCTGGTGATTTCCTAGTTCGAATCCAAGTCCCGGTAGAACTCCTGGTCGATTTCAGACTCCCTCAGGAATCCCTAGAGGGATTTCGACTTCTCCCTGGAAGGTGTTCAAACCTGTCGAAATTTATCCCTAAGTGTTAGGGAGGCGGAAACTTTGTTCGTTTTGTTCAGGTGGACTCCGTAGAGGACGTTGCGAACCTGTGATGATTCCGGTTTTACTTGACGTGGTTATTCTGACATAACGTCGGTTTTCCAGTTTCCAGAGTTTTAAAAGGTAATTCTTCATCTTTTCACCCCAGATTCGTTCCTGTACGTGGATCTTGGCTGATTACGTCGGATTAATTTTTCCGCTACGCCACGGGGCGTGCCGACGTGATCCAACAGTGGTATCAGAGCCACTTGTATCATACAAATTCTGACTTAAATTCTTGGGTGATGTTTATGTATGAGATGCATGCTATTTAATTCGATTTAGATATTTATCGTTTATCGTATCACACCTAATAAAGACTTATTTCGATTATCACTGAATGATTAAGAGTTAATCATAACTATGTTAGGTTGCTTCAATGTTAAATGTTAACATGTTGAGACTAATAGTTAGTCTAGAGAACAAGTAGTTGTTCGTAGTTTCATAGATTTATGAAATCTCTGAAAGAGCTTCTAAGTTAATAAAAGTTATCAAACTATCTTTCACGGTAAATCCATAAGAGTTATGGTTAGATGTTATGAAAAATGCATGTCTAGGATTTGCATCATCAAAGACCTGGTACTTAAGTGTGCCTAGTGCGCCACCTCTCTTTCATGTTGACCTACCTGGTGCATTTTTTCGTTAACGCAAATGGTTTATAAAACCTCGTGATCCTTCTTTGGCCCATTAACCGCAACATAGGGATAATCAATTTAAAACTCTGTAAACATGTCATTACTTTGTTCACACGATGTTTGAAATGCATGTTTGATTGCACGATGTTTGTTTTGCATGGTTATAGCCCATAGCCTTTATAGTTTTGGTTTTTTTAAATACTGCATGCGTGTCGTGCCTTTCTCTATCTTCTATTGTACTTCTCTTCTCATCTCACTCCCTCGCATGTAACGCGAGTTTCTGAAAATTGTAAATACTCATGGAGATAAAGCAAGGACCAAGGTAGCATCGTGGTGGGCCTTCCCTGGTGGACCGGACGTTTCAGAAGCAGATTCTATCTTCAGTAGAATGGTCCTCTCATTGGCTTGGGACGGGTCGCCTTAGGTTAAGAAGGGCTATAATCATTGCATATTTATTTACCGCTTATATTTACCTTGTATGTGATGCAATGGATGTTTTATAAGCATGATTAAACATTGTTCTATTGATAAGATCAATGTTAAAATGATGAGATAGTTAAGTAAATCCCTCACTATAATTCTAAGTCTGTTTTAACCATCCAATATTTACCCTCGTTAAAGCTCCAATCGATATAATGCGAGCTTTGCCAAAGCAATGTCACATTTATCTATCTTAGTTAAACGCGAAGAATAAGCTAGTGATATTCGCCGGTTGAGATATTGGTATTGACTTAGTTGGGTTGTTCTAATAGGATTAGAAAACCTAGTGGTTAAAAGTTTTGGTTAGTCATAAGATGATTTAAAGAACAAGAGTTGTTCGCCAAAAGATGAGGAATTACATGAGATGTAATTAGTAAGGTGTTACTTACCTAAATAACCATTTCCTAAAAGACTGGCCAAAGCTGATTTAGGAATGGTGAAATACGGATCCTCACTCACTAGAAAAACTATCGAAACATTTTTCCGAAATTAAAACTAGAGGGTTTTTAATTTTGAAGAAAATAGTGGGAGTAAATTTATAGTAAAGACCTATCTATAAAATTTAAAATTTATTAAAACTTATGTAGCATATTTTCTTTGTTGTAGAATTAATGGCAAATAATACTCTATCTCTGCGATCTATCCTTGAGAAGGATAAGGTCAATGACATACACTTCCTTGACTGGTTCTGCAATTTGAGAATTGTTCTCAAATAGGAAAAGAAGGAATATGTCATTGAAGAACTTGTTCTTTATGAACCGGTTGCCACTGCTTACAGAGCTGACAAAGACAAGTTTAAGAAACACATGGACGACATGCTGAATGTCGGTTGTCTTATGCTTGCCTCCATGACCCCTGAGCTTCAGAAGCAACATGAGGACATGGTAGCTTATGATATGATTCAAAATCTCAGGGAGATTTATGAAGGGAAAGCTCGTCAAGAGAGGTATGAGACCTCTAAAGCTCTGTTTCAATGCAAGATGAGTGAGGGATCTCCCGTAGGAGCTGACGTCATCAAAATGATTGGCTACATCCAAACGTTAGAGAAGCTCGGCTTTCCGCTGAAAGACAAATTAGCTACTGATGTCATCCTGCAATCGTTGTCGGATAGTTTCAATCAGTTCGTCCTTAATTTCAATATGAATGAAATTAACAAGACGTTGCCACAGTTGCTCGGCATGTTGAGAACTGTTGAAATCAACCTGAAGAAGGTAGGACCTAAACCTGTTCTGATGGTCCACAAGGGCAAGAAGAAAGGTAAATCGGCAGCAAAGTCTAAAGGTGATGGTAAGACCAAAACCGATGGAAAGGAGGCATTGAAACCTAAGAAGGGAATCAAGAAGGATGGAAAATGTTTCCATTGTGGCAAGACCGGACATTGGAAGAAAAACTGCCCCACACACCTACAAGAAGTCAAGAAAGCAAAAACGAGTGAGGCATCAACCTCAGAGGCTTCTAAAGAGAAGGCAACAGAATAGACAAGGACCTGCGAATGGAAATAAAGCAAGAGTTGCTACATCATCCATTAGGGCATGTGTTTTTGCTTAAATAGATTTGTTTTAGTTTTTAAGATTATTATTTTGTGCCTAAGTTTTAGTTATCTTGTAAGGACAAGATATTTTAATTTTGAAAATATTTAAATAAATGTTATTCTTTTAATCTCTTATGGCACAACGAATCAATGATCTTTAAACTAATCAAATCAATAATATTTATAAGATAAATAAAACAAATGACTAATCTCAAACTCGTAAAAAGTATTAAGGTAATTTGATGAGATCAAATTCAAGAATACTTAAAGTTTGATGAACTTTCAAAGAATATGAGATTGTCCCATAATTAAATCCCACAAGTGGAACGAAAAGTCTTTGAAAGAGGATTAAATATGTTAGACATGTTTTGATTCAGAACATGTAACCCCCTTAACCCGGCCTAGACGGTTGACCCGAATTAAGAAAGTCACACGGGGAAAACCAAAGTCAACCCGAAAGTCAACCTTGATTAACGACCCTTTTTTTTCTTTTTAATCTTGTCTAGATGCACATTAACCTTAGATATGATCACACAACAACATACTCGAAGATCATAAACATCAGAGATCAAACAGGGACCCAATTGAACAAATTACAACTTTAGGGACCAAATTGTAATTTCTGAAAACTTTAAGGACTTAGCCAGATTTTAAGTTACCAACTTAAAATTAATCATGTTTCATGCTTCTCTGCCAAATTTCAGCTCAAACGGACATCCCAAACTCATACAATTGCACAAACAAGTTTCAGGACTAAAATGCAAACAATTCAAAACATTTAACTGCCAATGTCAGCCCCCAACGGTCACCCGTTCCGAAACAGGCAGAGCCCGTTTCGAAACGCGGGGCCGTTCCGCAACGCGTACCGAAACAGGTGACTGGCAGAATGCTTTCCGTTTTGAAACAGTGTCTACCGTTTCGGACGCCTGGGCTGATTCAGGGCATCCGTTCCGAAACGGTAGTCCCTGTTCCGAAACGCCCTGCACATAATGCAGAAAAAGACATGCTTAAACACGCAATTGACCATTCGAACATACTCCAAAAGCCACCAAACTTTACCAACATGCAATTCAACATATAAGAGACATACTTGCATCAGCAATTCAACAAAATATCAACATATATGAAAAGCCCCAAATCTATAGGCATGCTTCCTACACAAGCAAACCATTCAAGCATAAACTTCCAAATCAATCTCATAAAAGCCAAATACATGTTCCAACAACATCAACAACATAAAACCATTCTTGTCCGAACATATACGAACACATAAACATCAACCCAAGAGATTCTACCCCCATTGCCTTTATTAACTATAGCTATTCACCGAGACATACATCTCAAATGGAGTCCTCCTTGAATCCCTTGCTTCTCGCTGTCCAAACTTCAAGAATCTGCATTGATGGACAAAAAGGAGCGTAAGCACATAATGCTTAGTGAGGAATGCTCAAAACCAAAACACCATCAATGCAGCGGGTCATAAGATCACTTTTAAAACAAACCCGATTTGATAACCAAGCAAAGTTTGAAAACCCTTTTCCAACATCATGCTTAAAACCATGCATTGCACATACATGAAAACCAACCCTTAGCTTAGCAAGCTAAGAAAACCTTTTCAAGCACAACTTGCAAAATCATCCATTTAACCATTCCATGCATAAACACCATATGCAAAGCTAAATTCAAAACCTTGGAAAACACTTCCATTTCACAACATACCTTTCTTATACTTGAAAACCATTCAAGCAAGAAACCCTTTTAAACCATTTACTCAATCAATCCAACACATGCATTAAACCAAGGCAATATATAAACCACAATATCATCATCACATGCCTTTTAAAACAAGTCTTATCAAGACTCCAATGCATTAAATAGATTTCATGCACACTTGCATCATTTACCAAATGATAAACAACACTTGTTCAACTTAACAAGTAAACATGCATTCACAAGCATTAACCACCTTTCATGCATCCATGCATCTTTTCAAGCATCTCATGCTTCTTTATAATCAAGAACATTATATTGGCTTCCAAGTGATCAACACATCCACTTTTCAACTCAACACCCGATCGGATACGCGGATCACAAGCGTTGTCCCCCACGCTTCATACACACTACCAATCCAAGGTCTCCAAATGGACTTTTAAACACCATTTGACCTTACCATCCTAAGGTTCCCATGTATGGACTTTTAAACACCATACAACCACAACTTTTCCCGAGGTTCCCATGTATGGACTTTTAAACACCATACAACCTCAACTTTTCCCGAGGTTCCCATGTATGGACTTTCAAACACCATACAACCTCAACTTTTTCCCAAGGTTCCCATGTATGGACTTTCAAACACCATACAACCTTGACATGCACAAGGTTCCCATGTATGGACTTTCAAACACCATACAACCTTTGCATCACCGATTGGTAGTTGTATAACATCACTAACGAGATCCGGGACACCCTATACAAGATCCACACATGGACTTTACACTACCATTGTGATCTTAACAAGCACAAGGTTCTCATATATGGACTTTTAACCACCATATAACCTTTGCTTAACCAAGGTCCTCGAATGGGCATTCCACCTCCATTATGACCTTAACCATCTCGTTAGGATACTTGAAGGGAGTTTACCGGTTCACACTTAACCACTCCACCTCCAAGGCGACTTTATTCACGGTGCACCAATCCTATAGCCGGCTAACTATATCCGATCAAAGAAACCAAGAACCACTTACATCACTTGCCAATATAACCACCTTACCACATTAGTCCAATGATTCACATGCATAACCATAATGCAAAAACCATCATTTACCATCATCAATCCACTGTTTTAAAGCATTACACAAAGCCATTGAACAACATGCAATACCATGCATCAAAACCACAATTTCCATGTACAAAACCAAGGATCTCTTACCTTGAGCATCCTTCACACATGGCTTTCAAAACCAGCATTAGACCATGCCAAAATATGCTTTCAAAACAGAATTTAAATCATGCAAAACACATGCATTTCAATCATCAACCACAATTGCTTTAAAAGCCAATTCATAACACAAACCAAGAAAGAAATCCATTTACTTACTCTTGAGCTTAGCAAAGTTGTTTAGACTTATACTAAGCTCCCAAAACCTTCAAACCTTGGTTTAAAAGCTGAAATCCCAACTTCACTCACCGATACACAAAACAAGGCTAGCCAACAAGCCTTCCAAGCATCCGAAACCTTCCGCAACACCTCTAAAGCTCACGGATCAAACTCCCCTGTTTCAAGCACACAAAAACAGAGCATTAATGCATCTTTATGCATTAAAAACACCAGCAACACAACACAACTCGCTGCTCATCATAAATCCAACATTTCGGCTACCAAACACAACCGAAATCACCTCCAAACACCTCCAAAACTTAACCCAGCCAAGATCCATCACTTCTAACCATTTTTAAACATCAATTAACATCCAAAATGATCACAAACATGTCCTTATACCTCCAGGTATAACAGATCATCAAAAACACTCTAAAAACAACCAAAAACTCAAGCAAAACTTAGGAAATTCAACCTATCCGGGATTGCATTAATTAAACCTCAACTTCTAATCAATTTAGCATTCACTTAACATCAAAAACACACCTCAAAACCCTGCTTAAACATATCATACGAAAATTTCACCAAAAATCACCAAATCTTGCATTTTAAGCCAAAATCAAGATTTCAATTGAAAAGCCTTTAACAAATCACAAATCAAGGATTGAGAACTTAGGAATTTCAGTAAAGAACTGATAGTTTAGAGGAGAAGGACGTTCTTACCTCCAAACTTGAATTTCTCCTTTTTAGAACCAAAAAGCTTGATGAAACCACTTGCAAATGGTGGGGTTTTGTTGTAGAGATGATTAGGAATCCAAAGAGAATTGAAAAGGAAGATTTGAGTGACAAAATCAGAGGAGAAAATCTGGAGAGATGTGTTTGGGTTGAGAGAAAATGAGAGAAAAGGAGAATTGGGAGAAAAATGGAAAGTTAGTTATAAAATAGTCAAAATGACTTTCCCTCCTCTTTCTTTATGTTTAAAATCAGAATAAAGCCTTAAAATATCTTAGAAAAATCTGGAGAAACTCTTTTTGGAATAATAGCTCCTTAAAGATTCAAAGTTTCAATCCTTTATAAAACAGCCACGCAACTTTCAAAAATTACATTTTGGTCACTAGCCAAAATGTCAACCTTCCGAACCTCATTTTGTAAAATTGATTTCACAGTTCACTTTTATATATTAAAAGATGATTTTAGAACATTTTTCCATATTTTTAATGCAACCCGAACTAGGCTTTCCTAATTTCACCTTTATATATTCGATCAGCACTTTGACCGAACCGGTCAACGCCCAAAACTTCTAAGCCCAAAACCGGGGCGTTACAGAACAAGTCATTTTCGACTTCTTTACACACTAGAAAAACAACTCTCATACTTAATCATGTTTTTCAAAACTTGGTTCAAAAACGCCATATAAGATATGGACTAAGAATTGTTCTAGAATACCTTTGAAGTTTCAAGGTTACAAAACTTACATGTTAAAATGTTTACAAAGTTCGAACTTTAAAAACTCCATTTGATGTTTATCCTAACGAGAACAAAGCGTTTGTTTCTCAAACGAGAGTTTATCTTGAAAGAGATTAATTCTCACAAAGGGATATTATTTCTTCAACTTTAACGAGAACAAAATATTTGTTGCTCAAACGATAGTTTATCTCGAAAGAGAATACTTATCACTAAGGGATTTTATTTTTCAACGAGAACAAAATGTTTGTTGCTCAAACGAGAGTTTCTCTCAAAAGAGATTACCTCTCACAAAAGGAAAAAATGGAATTTGGATTTTGAAGAAATTTTAGACAACAAATTTATGAACCAAAGATTGAGAATGTTCCAAAAATGATCAAGGAACATTGGAACAAAACACAACCATTGTGTTGATCCTTAAGAGAATACCATATACTTGAGACATATGGATTTATCACTATCCGTACATGGAAACACTCTTCTTTTCGGATCAAGATAAAGACTAGGTCTTATCAGAAAGCAATGGTGAGCCCAAAAATTTGAGAAATGGCTAAGAGCCATGAGAGATGAGATGAAATCCATGTCTAAAACCAAGTATAAACTTTGGTTACCTAAAAGGGTAAAACCTAAGAGGTATGGATGAGTTTTTCAAAAAGGAAAAACTGACATGGATGATAAAACATACAAAGGATGATTCGTCGCTAAAAGTTTTTGACAAACTTCATAGTATAAACTCTGATAAAGCATCTTCCTTGTAGCTATGTTTAATCCATCTTAATCTCACTTGCAAGTAGTTACATACCATGATTATGGAATCAAATACAGGAATGTCAAAACCGCTTTCCTAAGGGAAAACTTGAAACAGATGTGTACATGACACATCTAGAAAGGTTTTGTCACTCCAGTAAACACTTGGAAGGTATGTAAGCTACAAAGGTCTATCCGTAGACTAAGGCAAGCTTCTCGAAGTTGGGATATTCGTTTCAGAAGATACAATCAAAAGGTTTGGTTTATCTAGAAATAAAGAGGAGTCTTGTTTTCAAAAGAGCTAGTGGGAGCATTGTTACTTTCCTAAGTATTGTATGTAGATGACATACTCATCAAAAGGAACTAAAGATCGCAATCCATTTTGCATTAATTAAAGATACTGCGAGTTAGCAACATGAGACGGTGTCTAACTCTACAACATAGGCTGAATGTATTACAGTCGACATAGCAATAAAGAAGGATGTTTGGATCTAAAGGGTTCACTTTTGAACTAAGGGTTGTTCCCAGCATATTAGATGCTACATAACTCTGTTATGATGGAACCTTTGCGTAAGCAAATAAAACCCAGATCTCATCAATAAATCCAAACATATTCTAAAGTGCTTACATCTTGGAGATGTAAAAGTATGCAACATACGCACAAAGTTGATAACTTTGTCAACTCTCTGACAAAGCTTTCGGGTTGTTCCCAGCATATTAGATGCTACATAACTCTGTTATGATGGAACCTTTGCGTAAGCAAATAAAACCCAGATCTCATCAATAAATCCAAACATATTCTAAAGTGCTTACATCTTGGAGATGTGAAAGTATGCAACATACGCACAAAGTTGATAACTTTGTCAACTCCCTGACAAAGCTTTTGACACAACATAAGCATGTCAGTTACACTAAGCCATATCGTATTAGATACGAGAATGATTGGTCTTAGTGCTAGTGGGAGATTGTTGGAGTATGCCCAAAGACCAATCATATGATGATTGAATAGACATACTATTTTACTAGATTTATCAAGTAATGGCATTGTCGTTATTATCATTTGGTATGTTTCTGTGCATCAAACAAACCATTGGATAATAATGTCAATACAATAATACGATTATTGTTAAATGGGATCCTTAGTCGAATATTATTACGGGTATGGACAGTGATAATATATAAAGACTAATATGTGGTTGATTGATAACAAGTGTTGTCATTGACATAGAGATGTCAAAATCAACACATAAGTATTTGTTAGAGAAAAACATACTGGATTGACCCGCTATGAGCATGTTTCTTTGGTAATTATGTGACAGTCACAACATTGCTCATGATAAACATATGTATAATCCTCAGACTTGAGATCAACATGATTTCAACATAAAGATTTACATATTTTGACATAGTCAAACGTGTGTCGTAACTGACTACATTATAAAGACTGATGATTGGATACGTGATGACCTATGTAGTGAAATATGGTTGATCAAGAAAGGATTTGTCCCTCCTACATAATGAGAGAAATATCTTCGGCCACTTGATTGAGTGAGATTAGAAAATGCATGACCATGCTCGAATATTATGATATGAGATATCATAGAGATTCGTTTATAATAATCTACTCAAGACATCAAGAAACACTAGATGGACAATGCAAGTGCGACTAACCCATGACTTGTGTTCATCTAAGATATAAAGGGAAAAAGGATAAAATACATAAAGAAAGTTTATTTAGGAATTAGGAAAGTCAAACCACGACTTCATGAAACTTAGGTAGCAATGATGTATTGCTAGATGCCACTCATTGTTTGTAAAATTAGAACAGTTCTAATTTTGCTGCTAACGTTGCATGAACCTACAAGGGTCACACCCTTCAAATGAAACGAACAAAATGGAAACCATACTCCCTATTTTAGGGAGGTTGCCGAAAATCCACTATGGGATAGGGGAAATCGGCAACTCCTTTAAAAAGGGATAATATTCGATAAATTATGTATTTATCAAATATTATTTAGAGTATGGAAAATATTTAGAGACTTAAATATTATAGAATAAGATTCTAGAAATTTAAATATATATTTGGAATTTATATAATGTATATTTAATTCCATATTTATGTAGAATTAGATTCTATATAATTAAAAATATATATTTAAATATATTTAAATCTAAGTAAAGATAGAATGAGATTCTATATAATATATATATATTTGGATTAAATATAATGTATATTTAAATCCATGTTTTATGTAGAATAAGATTCTACATAATTAAATATATATATTTCATTTAATATTTTTAAATATAATGTATATTTAATATAAACCAATTTCAAGTAGAATTAGATTCTATGAATTTTGGTTGAACTTGGATTTAAGGTATTCAACTAGAATTAAGTCTCTGAATACTATTTAAAGGGACAAGGGCTAGCAACCAAATCATCCTCTTCCTCCTCTTGAAGATTTCAACAACACCCCTAAGGATTCCCCACTAGAATTCGACATATCCCAGAAAGCTCTCTGAAAAGTTGTTCGATATTTTTCTGGTGTTCTACTTGCCCCCTGGCAAATCCCTGAAGGTTCCCTTGCTCGATTGCAAGTCCCGGTTGAACTCCTGGTCGATTTTAGACTCCCTCAGGAATCCCTGAAGGGATTTTGACTTCTCCCTAGAAGGTGTTCAAACCTGTCGAAATTTATCCCTAAGTGTTAGGGAGGCGGAAACTTTGTTCGTTTTGTTCGGGTGGACTCCGTAGAGGTCGTTGCGAACCTGTGACGATTCCAGTTTTACTTGACGTAGTTATTCTGACATACCATCGGTTTTCCAGTTTCCAGAGTTTTAAAAAGGTAACTCTTCATCTTTTCACCCCAGATTCGTTCCTGTACATGGATCCTGACTAGATTACGTCAGATTAATTTTTCCGCTGTGCCACGGGGCGTGCTGACGTGACCCAACATCTCGATCACCTCAATCTTTACCTTATCCACCTTGATTCCCTTCTTCGATATCTTATGGCTCAAAACCATTCATGTGACCACCATAAAATGACATTTCTCCCAATTTAGAACCAAATCAGCTTCTTCAAACTTTTTAAGAACCTTTCTCAAATTTCCTAAGCATGAATCAAAATCATCCCCGGAGACTGAAAAGTCGTCCATGAAAATTTCCAAAAATTCTTCAACCATGTCTAAGAAAATAGCCAGCATACACCTGTGAAAAGTTGTTGGGGAATTGCACAGTCCAAAGGGCATTCTTCTAAAAGCGTAGGTTCCATATGGACAGGTGAAGGTTGTCCTCTCTTGGTCTTTATGTGCTATAGCAATCTGGTTGTACCCTGAGTATCCGTCGAGGAAATAATAGAATGCATTCCCCGCCAATCTATCTAGCATTTGATCGATGAATGGGAGAGGGAAATGGTCTTTCTTGGTTGCCTTGTTGAGCTTTCGATAGTCCATACAAATCCTCCACCCCGTGACGGTCCTTGTTGGTAGCAACTCATTATCCTCGTTACTCAACACAGTCATGTCTCCTTTCTTGGGCACGCATTGTACTAGGATAACCCACGAACTGTTGGATATAGGGTATATAACACCGACGTCAAGCCACTTGATTATCTCCTTCATCACCACCTTCTTCATGATTGGATTGAGCCTTCTTTGGGGTTCGACAGAATTGTTGTGGCAATCATCAAGCAGAATTTTGTGCAAGCAAATAATAGGGCTTATACCCTTCAAGTCAGCCATAGTCCAACCTAAAGAACTTTTATGTTGTGATAACATATTTATTAAGCTAGATTCTTGCTTAGGCGTAAGACTGGATGAAATTATCATAGGTAATGTCTCATCACTTCCTAAATAGGCATACTTAAGGTGCGATGGCAAAGGTTTCAATTCCAATGTGGGTGTATGCTCAAGTGAGGGCTTAGGATGAATAAATTCTAAAAAATTAAGAGGTTCAAAGTACGTACTCTCTTGGTCCTCCTCGTGGAGTTGCGCATATTCATCAATTTCCAAGAAATTGCTACAACCAAGATTTGCAGTTTCCCTTTCTGCTACATCATCCATGTACTAACACTCCACAGGTTCGTCCAAATATCTAAGAGTGTTGAAAACATTGATGGTCACCTTTTGGTCAGCCACTCTCATGGTGAACTCACCCTTCTCACAGTCAATCAAAATTCGATCGGTGGCTAGGAATGGTCGCCCCAAAATAATAGGTGCATTATCGTCTACTTCACAATTGAGAATGAGGAAGTCGACTGGGAAAACAAATCTGTCCACCTTCACCACTACATCTTTTATTCTTTTGTAACGCCCTAATTTAGGGCCCGAGAGATAACCGGGTTTGGTTAAATCGATTCGGGTTAAACCAATCTCTGGAGAAACATCTTTAGTAAACAAATTTTAAGGCTTTTAAAGAAGAAATGGTGAAAAGGGGATTTTGAAATTAAAGAAAAAGATTTTGAAAATATCATCATCTTCCAAAAGCCATTTCATGTTATCTACTTCAAAAAAAACTCATTTTCACTGTTCCATTGGTTCCAACTTTTCTTCAAGAAAGCTTTCAAGGTAACTACTTCTTTACTTTGATTTTCACTTATTTGACTTGTTCTCATTGAAATCTTTAATCTAAACCCATTAAAATTCATTTTGGGTTGGAAAATTGGGTATTTTCATTTGATTTTCGTGGGTTTGGTTTTCCATGGTTATACATGTGCTTTAATCTAAGTTTTGAGTGGTTAAACATATTGGAATATTGGCTAAATATGGGGAAACCCGAAATGGGTCAAAAAATGGGATTTTTGGGTTGAAAAGGTAGAGTTTTTGGCTTGGCTTTGGGTTGATTTCGGGGCTGATGGTTCCTTAGCTGTTGGGGGATGTTTTTAGATGATATTTGATGTGTTTAGATGTTTGAAATTGATGGGTTCAATTTAGGGTTTTGTTAGGACGAATTTGGGTGAAGTTTGGGTTTGAATCAATGTGTTTTTTGTTGCAAGAAGTTGGATTACGGGTTGTTGTTGGTTTACATGTTTAATAGCATCCTAATGTTTTGTTTTGGGTTGCCTAAAAATAGAGGAAGTTGGATTGGGCAATTCAGACGTGAGACCGAGTAGTTCAGAGGCTTGAAATTGTTGTTTCGACTACCGTTTGGGTTGTACCAGTAAGTGGAACTGTTTTCTAAGTCTTAACTTGGTTAGGGATGTGATTTCGGAGTTTAGATTGAGCTTGATAAGCCAATCTAAGCTCAAGAGTAAGTTTTAAGTGTTTTAATCCTTATTTTCGATATTATCATCAATGCATTTGAATGATTTTCATAGTTCATGTTGCCTTGTATATCCATGTGTTATGCTTGTGGTTGGCTTATTTGGTTTCCATGTTGGTTATGGTGGTGACCTTGAGAAGACAAGGTAAGTGTTAGTTTGGTGGGTATTGACATGAGAAACCTTGTTACCGGATATAGTTGGTCAACCAATAGGATGTGAGTGCACTCGAGGTTAAATTCGCCCGTGGCCTTAGTGATGCTAAATTCCACTAAGGAGTACGGTGATGTGAGATTCCACCGGAAGCTATGTTTTACTAGACGAGTGAGTACGGTTATGTGAGATTCCACCGGAAATTTCTAGTGTGTTTGAGAACTATCCGCATATCCAAGTAAAAGTGATGAATGCCAATATACCCATGGTGCTCTACATTCTCATGTTAAGCATGTTGCATTATTCTTTCCAATTATGTCTATGCATGTAGTTGGTTACCTTGCTTGTGTTATGAGAATGAGCATGAGGTAAGCTTATGGCATGTGGTTGCATTCACTAAATGCACGCTATGATAAATGCATGTTGTTATGTGTTCAAGCATGGGAAAGGATTTGGAAATGGTATTGGTTTCAAGCAAACTATGTTTTAAAACTGCATTGTTGTAGCTACCGTTTTGAGCACTGCTCACTAAGCTTAAATGCTTACGCTCCTTTTTCCAACATTGCATGCCCTTAGACCTACGAAGCAGCTTGGGGAACAAGGGAGAATCCAAGGGAGTTTGGTTTGCTCAAGTATTGTTTTTAGACTTCAATAATTAGTATTAAGCAATGGGATAGGACCTTTTGTTTTAAGGGGGTTATTTGCATGTCTTTTTGCTTAGACAAGTTCGGTTGGTGGTATTTGGCTTGTGATGCCTCATATTCCGTTGAAACTTGTTTTGATTTTTCTTTTGACCTTGTTGGAGAATGTTAAGCATGAATTTTTCCCTTATAAACCTTATCATGTTGATTGTTGCCTCGTTAAATGTTTATCTTGCTTTATATGTGTATCCATGGATGCCTTGTGTTGCATATGTGGTTGTATGTTGAACGAATTCTTGTTTAGTGCGTCTTGTGTTGGTTCCCTTATGTTTTCATCTGCAAAAACCTATCTTTCTGGGTAGGGCGTATTGATACGCTTAAGGGTTGTATCAACACGGTCCCCTGTTTTTAGGAGAGGCGTACCGATACGCGGGGGCGTACCGATACTCAATTTGTTCTCTGGAAATATGAGATTGTGACGAGAAATTGAAGTATCGTTACAAGCCTTAAGTGTATCAATATGGTCCTTGGTGTTGACTTTGGGAGTTTGACCATTAGGGCGTATCAATACCAGCCTTGAAGGGTATCGATACGGCCTCTTGAAGTTGACCGTTGATGGCGTATCGATACGGGTCTTATGCGTATCGATACAACCTGTATTAAGTCATTAAAAATCAACCTTTGAATGTTTGTTTTGCTTGGTTCATGATCGTGTTTGCTTTCCGCTGCTTGTCTCCTCACATAGGATTTAAATGTAGCATCTAGACAAGATAATTTTAAAAGAAAATTTTCTAGGGTTCTAATCGGAGTGAAGCCTTAACGGGTTTCTCTTCGGTTTTCCCTGTGTAACTCGTTCAGTGCGGCCTGGTGGCTAGGCCGGGTCGAGGGGGTTACATTTGTTGGTATTAGAGCCTAGGTTTCGCCTAGGTTCGTTGAGTTTCCACAAAGCCGAAAGGTAAGTGAGGTATGTTTTATTGTGTAAGCTTGTTGGTTGAAATGTATGATGATTGTAAGCATGCTTATGGATTTCTCTATGTTGGTTGGAAGGTAGTTAAAGGCACCCATTGCTAGTATAATATTATTGTAAGTGATTTTATGTTTAAAGGCTTGAGCACCTTGGACCTTGTTCCTTGTTGACCCCAAATCATTTCACTTGTTGTGTTGTTGTTTAGTTTTGCACCTGTTAGCATGGTGAGAGCAAGGGAGGCCCAGAATGGATAATCCGAGGGTTGAGCGGATTGAGAATGTTGAGGATGTGCGAGGAGAGAACTTGCCTCCTCCTCCTCTAGATGGTGGAGTAAATGTTGGAGGTGTTGGACCTGAGGCTGGTCAGGGACAAGCAGGCATTGATGTGAATCCGTTGATTCAGGCTACAGCCGGGGCTATTCAGACAGCTTTAACGGGTGTTCGGGTTGCAACACCGCCTTAGGGTGCAAGTTTTGGTCTACCGTTAAAGCGACTTCGTAGCTTGGGCGAAGTCAAGTTTCGGGGATTGTCACTCGAGGGTTCAGAGGCATGGTTTGAGAGCACAGTTTGTATTTTAGGACAGATGGAGTGCTCTGACGCACATATGTTAGGTTGCATCGTCTCTTTGCTTTAGGGAGATGCCTATACTTGGTGGACTACCATCACAACGGGTATGCCAGAGGCCGAGGTTACTTGGGAATTCTTTAGGACTGCTTTCCGTAAGAAGTATCTAGGTCCTCGATACCTAGACGAGAAGAAGAGAGAGTTCATGGATCTAGTTCAGGGTAGCATGACCGTGTCCGACTATGAGGTACAGTTCGTACATTTAAGTCAGTATGCTTCCGAGTTGGTTCCCACTGAGAGGGAACGATGTGAGCGTTTCCGATATGGTTTGATTCAGGAGGTGAAGACCTACATGTTGGCTTTTGACTATACGGATTTTAATGTGTTGGTCGCTAGGGCCAAGGACATTGAACAGTCTTTGGGACTTGTGGATTGCAAGGGTGGATCTAGTTCAGAAAAAGGACCGCCGAGTGGGACAGAGATCGTGCCAAGAGGCACAAGGATAGGAGACCTCATCATGATCATAGGCGCGGAAGTGGTAATCCGAGGCAAGGCCATCACGACCAAGGGACTGAGAATCGTACTTCTGAGTGTACCAAGTGTGGTAGACGCCATTACGGTTAGTGTTGGGGCACTTATGGCTCATGTTGGAACTGCGGGTCTAGAGCGCATTTGAAGCGCGATTGTCCACATCCGGCTAGGGATGGACAGGCTCTTGCACGAGCTGTCGAGCATCAGAGAGCCCATTGGCACTGTCGAGGTAACTTTCAGCCTAGGAATGACAGTCAGAGGAATGTGGCTCATGTTGTGGCAGTTCAGCCCGAGGGAGGTGGGCCAGCTAGAGTGTATGCACACCGTGAGGACAGGAATGACACATGTGATTGTAGGTAATTTCTCGTTACAGTCCTTGACTTTTCTTTCTTTGATTGATTCTGGTTCCACACATTTGTATATATTGAGTGAACATGCCAAGTTGTTAGATATTCCGGTTGAGATATTAGATGTAGGTATGAGTGTCACGAGTTCTTTTGGTGAGACAGTTGTGGTTAGAAAGATGTACAGAAGATGTCCTTTGATGGTTCAGGGTCATGTTTTTTTGTGGATATGATGGAATTGTCGTTTTATGGGTTTGATGTAATTTTGGGCATGGATTGGCTTGTGGAACGTAGGGCTAGGGTAGATTTCAAGACAAAGCGTGTGTTCTTGAGACTTTCAGATGAGTATGAAGTAGTGGTAGTGGGCGAGAACGTTAAGTTCTTGTCCAATGTTGTTTTAGCTTTAGAGGCTCAAAAGTTAATGGATGTTGGTTTTCATGCATACTTAGCCTATGTTATGAATCCGAATATGGGTGAGGCATGACTGCAGGACATTATAACAGTTTGTGACTTTCTGAGTGTTTTCCCGGAAGAATTGCCTAGTTTGCCGACTGATAGAGAGGTGGAGTTTGCTATAGAGACTTATGTTAATTCTGCTTCAGTATCAATTGCTCCGTATCGAATGGCTCCTAAAGAAATTAAAGAGTTGAAGACACAGCTTCATGAACTGATAGACCAAGGGTTCACTCATCCGAGAACTTCACCTTGGGGTGCACCAATGTTGTTTGTGAAGAAGAAAGATGGCAGTTTGAAAATGTGTATCGATTACCGACAGTTGAATAAGTTGACAGTGAAGAACAAATATCCTTTGCCGAGGATTGATGACCTATTTGACCAGTTGAGAGGTGCTATAGTGTTTTCGAAGATAGGTTTGAGATCCGGCTATTATCAGTTGAAGGTAAGAGATCAAGATGTACTGAAGACATCTTCCCGTACTTGTTATGGACATTATGAATTCTTAGTGACGCCCTTTGGTTTGACGAATGCACCATTAGCTTTTATGGATATGATGAGTAGGGTGTTTCATGAGTACTTGGATCAGTTCGTGGTAGTATTCATTGATTATATCTTAGTGTACTCTCGTACCGAGGAAGATCACGACCAGCATTTGCGTTTAGTGTTGCAGAAATTTTTAGACAACCAGTTGTATGCCAAGTTGAGCAAATGTGAGTTTTGGATTAGGGAAGTAGTCTTCCTAGATCATATTGTATTAGCCGAGTGGATCCTAAAAAAGTTGAGGCAGTTGTGAACTGGAAACAACCGAAGTCAGTGACCAAAAGTCATAGTTTCTTAGGTTTTTCCGGTTACTATAGACGTTTTGTTAAGGGTTTCTCAAAGGTTGCAACTTCTTTGACTAAATTACTACATAAGGATATTCGGTTTGAGTGGACTGATGCAAGACAAAAAGCATTTGATAAATTGAAAGAAGCCTTGACAAAAGCTCCTATTTTAATTCAGCCCGTGTCAGGGAAAGAGTTCGTAATCTTCAGTGATGCATCGTATGTTGGCTTAGGTTGTGTGCTTATGCAAGAAGGAAGAGTAGTGGCCTATGCGTCTAGACAGTTGAAGACTCATGAGCGTAATTACCCTACACACGACATAGAATTGACTGTAGTGGTTTTCGCTTTGAAAGTTTGGAGACATTACTTGTATGGTGAGAAATGCACGGTGTATACAGATCACAAGAGTCTGAAGTATCTTATGGCGCAAAGGGAGTTGAACCCTAGACATCGTAGGTGGATAGAATTACTTAAGGACTATGATCTCACGATTGAGTACCATCCGGGTAAAGCCAATGTAGTGGCTGATGCTTTGAGTAGGAAGGTGGCAGTGGAATTGCGAGATATGTTTGTTAAATTGAGTTTGTCTAAGGATGGTGGTTTAGTGGCCGAATTGCAAGTTAAACCTTCGTTGATTTAGTTGATTAGAGAGAAACAGTTGCAAGATAGATCGTTAGCATCTCATGTACAAGACATAGCGGAGGGTAAAAACCGATAGATTTCTGTTTTAGTAGCGATGGAGTCTTGTGTTTCAAAAGTATAGTAGTTTTTCCGAAAGATGTTGACTTGAGACACACCATTCTAACTGAAGCTCATAGTAGTCCATTTTCTATGCATCCGGGAAGTACGAATATGTATCACGACTTGAAGGATGATTACTTCTAGGTTGGTTTGAAGAAAGATGTTGTCGAGTTTGTGAGTAAGTGTATGGTTTGTCAGCGAGTTAAGGCCGAGCACCAGTTCCCTTCAGGTTTGTTACAACCGTTGAGGATTCCCAAGTGGAAGTGGGAGAGAATTTCCATGGGTTTCGTATCAGGTTTGCCATTGACACCTTCTAAGAAGAATTCGATTTGGGTGATCGTTGACCATCTTACAAAATGTGCGCACTTCTTGGTTGTTCACACTACTTATAACTTAGATAAGTTGACCGATTTGTATATCAGTGAGATTGTGAGATTGCAAGGTGTACTGAAATCTATAGTGTCAGACAGAGATCCAAGGTTCACGACTTTGGGTACTCGATTGAATTTCAGCACTTCATTTCATCCTTAGATCGATGGTCAGTCAGAGAGAGTCATACAAGTGTTGGAAGATATGTTGAGATGTTGAATTATCGAATTTCATGGTTCGTGGGAGAAGCATCTACCATTGGTAGAGTTTGCGTACAATAAAAATTATCAAGCGAGTATTCAGATGGAACCTTACGAAGCTCTGTATGGTAGAAAGTGTAGAACGCCTGTTTGTTGGGCTGAAGCGGGACATAAATCGACACCTTTGCTTGATATGCTTAAAGGTACTACCGAAAAAGTACAGTTGATCTGTGATCGTTTGAAGGCAGCTTCAGATAGACATAAGTCTTATGCTGATTTGAAAAGAAGAGAGATAGAGTATGTTGTGGGCGACAAAGTGTTCTTGAAAGTCTCACCTTGGAAGAAGGTGATGAGGTTTGGTAGGAAAGGTAAGTTGAGTCCGAGATTCATTGGTCCGTATGAGATAGTTGAACGAGTTGGTCCCATTGCCTATAGATTGAGACTGCCGGCCGAACTAGAAAAGATTCATGATGTGTTTCATGTTTCGATGCTTCGGAGGTATAGATCATATCCGTCACATGTTATGCTAGTTGAAGAGATAGAATTGAATCCGGATTTGACCTACGAGGAAGAACCAGTTGAGATTTTGGCTTTGGACAGTAAAGTGTTGCGGTGAAGGACCATTGAGTTGGTCAAGGTAAAGTGGCAACACCGAGGGGTGGAAGAAGCCACTTGGGAGAAGAAGGATAAGATGAAGAGGCAGTTTCCGTATCTCTTTCCATCAAGTAAATTTCGGGGATGAATTTCCTTAAGTGGGGGGAGTTGTAACGCCTGAGTTTAGGGCCCGGAAGATAATCGAGTTTGGTTAAACCGGTTCGGGTTAAGCCAATCTTTGGAGAAACATCTTTAATAAACAAATTTTAAGGCTTTTAAAGAAGAAAGAGTGAAAATGGGATTTTGAAATTAAAGAAAAGATTTTGAAAATATCATCATCTTCCAAAAGTCATTTCATGTTATCTACTTCAAAAAAACCCATTTTCACAATTCCATTGATTCCAACTCTTCTTCAAGCAAGCTCTTTGATTTTCACTTATTTGACTTGTTCTCATTGAAATCTTTATTCTAAACCCATTAAAATTCATTTTGGGTTTTGGGTTGGAAAAATGGGTATTTTCATTTGATTTTCGTGGGCTTGGTTTTCCATGGTTATACATGTGCTTTAATCTAAGTTTTGAGTGGTTAAACATATTGGAATATTGGCTAAATATGGGGAAACCTGAAATGGGTCAAAAAATGGGATTTTTGGGTTGAAAAGGTAGAGTTTTTGGCTTGGCTTTGGGTTGATTTCGGGGCTGATGGTTCCTTAGCTGTTGGGGGATGTTTTTAGATGATATTTGATGTGTTTAGATGTTTAAAATTGATGGGTTCAATTTAGGGTTTTGTTAGGACGAATTAGGGTGAAGTTTGGGTTTGAATCAATGTGTTTTTAGTTGCAAGAAGTTGGATTCTAGGTTGTTGTTGGTTTACATGTTTAATAGCATCCTAATGTTCTAATTTGGGTGCCTAAAAAGCAGAGGAAGTTGGATTGGGCACTTCGGACGCGAGACCGGGTAGTTCGGAGGCTTGAAATTGATGTTTCGACTACCGTTTGGGTTGTACCGGTGAGTGGAACTGTTTTCTAAGCCTTAACTTGGTTAATGATGTTATTTGGGAGTTTAGATTGAGCTTGATAAGCCAATCTAAGCTCAAGATTAAGGTTTAAGCGTTTTAATCCTTATTTTCGATATTATCATCAATGTATTTGAATGATTTTCATAGTTCATGTTGCCTTGTATATCCATGTGTTATGCTTGTGGTTGGCTTATTTGGTTTCCAGTTGGTTATGGTGGTGACCTTGAGAACACAAGGTAAGTGTTAGTTTGGTGGGTATTGACATGAGAAATCTTGTTACCGGATATAGTTGGTCAACTAATAGGATGTGAGTGCACTCGAGGTTAAAGTCGCACGTGGCCTTAGTGATGCTAGATTCCACTAAGGAGGAGTACAGTGCTGTGAGATTCCACCGAAAGCTATGTTTTACTAGGCGAGTGAGTACAGTGATGTGAGATTCCACCGGAAGTGTCTAGTGTGTTTGAGAACTATCCGCATATCCGAGTAAAAGTGATGAATTTCAATATACCCATGGTGCTCTACATTCTCATGTTAAGCATGTGGTATTATTCTTTCCAATTATGCATATGCATGTAGTTGGTTACCTTGCTTGTGTTATGAGAATGAGCATGAGGTAAGCTTATGGCTTGTGGTTGCATTCAGTAAATGCACGCGATGATAAATGTATGTTGTTATGTGTTCAAGCATGGGAAATGATTTGGAAATGGTTTTTGTTTCAAGCAAACTATGTTTTAAAACTGCATTGTTGTAGCTACCGTTTTGAGCACTGCTCACTAAGCTTAAATGCTTACACTCCTTTTTCCATCAATGCATACCCTTATACCTACAGAGCAGCTCGGGGAACAAGGTAGAATCCAAGGGAGTTTGGTTTGCTTAAGTATGGTTTTTAGACTTCAATAATTAGTATTAAGCAATAGGATAGGACCTTTTGTTTTAAGGGGTTATTGGCATGTCTTTTTGCTTAGACAAGTTCGGTTGGTGGTGTTTGGCTTGTGATGCCTCATATTTTATTGACACATGTTTTAGTTTAGCTTTTGAACTTGTTGTAGAATGTTAAGCATGAATGTTTCCCTAATAAACCTTATCATGTTGATTGTTGCCTCATTAAATGTTTATCTTGCTTTATATGTGTATCCATGGATGCCTTGTGTTGCATGTGTGGTTGTATGATGAATGAATGCTTGTTTAGTGCGTCTTGTGTTGGTTCCCTTATGCTTTTATCTGCAAAAACTTGTCTTTCTGGGTAGGGTGTATCGATACGCTGTATCAATACGGTCCCCTGTTTTTAGGAGAGGCGTATCGATACGCGGGGGCGTACCGATGCTCAATTTGTTCTCTGGAAATCTGAGATTTTGACGAGAAATTGGAGTATCGGTACGGGCTTTAAGTGTATCGATACGGTCCCTGGTATTGACTTTGGGAGTTTGACTATTAAGGGCGTATCAATACCAGCATTGAAGGGTATCGATATAGCCTCTTGAAGTTGACCCTAGGGAGTTGACCGTTGATGGCGTATCCATACGGGTCTTAGGCGTATCAATACCGGCATTGAAGGGTATCAACCTTTGAATGTCCGTTTTGCTCGGTTCATGTTCGTGTTTGCTTCCCGCTAGTTGTCTCATCATATATGATTTAAATATAGCATCTAGACAAGATAATTTTAAAAGAAAATTTTTCTAGGGTTGCTAATCGGAATGAAGCCTTAACAGGTTTCTCTTCGGTTTTCCCCGTGTAACTCGTTTTGTGTGGCCTTGTGGCTAGGCCGGGTCAAGGGGGTTACATCTTCCTTTCGGACGTACATGAGATCGGCCAGCCAATTGCAAGATGAATGTGGTTGGCCTTACATCTCCTATACCAAGCTTCATGAAAACTGACTTGGGCATGAAATTCACACTAGACCCAAGGTCACATAAGGCCTTCCCGACGTAATTATAACCTATAGAGCAAGGGATGATGAAGCTGCCATGATCCTTTCTCTTTGAAGGTAGCTTTCTCCACACAGAATAACATTCGCTTGCTGTAGCAACAACCTCATATCTCTCAACCTTACTCTTTTTGGTGACAATGTCCTTGAGGAATTTAGCATATGTGGGCATTTGGTCGATGGCTTCTAGAAAATAGGACCTTGATGTGCAACTGGTCAAGAACATCCACAAATTTCTTGAATATAAGATTCTCATTTTGCTTTTTTAGTCATTGAGGGAAGGGTGGTGGGGGTCTGACTTCTTCTTTTACCACTAGGGGTATGTCCCTTGCTATAGCATTTTGTCCTCCTTCGATAGGTTCATTCGTCGAATCCCCGTCCTTATCCTTCTCACACGATGACTCCTCTTGCAAATCAGGTTCCTCTTGTGCATCCTTGGGAGTGGAGGTTTCTTTCTTTTTCCCTCAAACTTATCTTCCTTGTTAAGTTGGGTGCCACTCCTCAAAGTAATTGCAATGCGTTTTGTTGAGTGTGTAAAAGTTCTATTATTTACACCCTTTTTAACCCATATTTCTGCTGCATTCAAGCATTATTCATTGCATTTAGGTTAGTTTACAGCAAAACATCACAAATATATTAAAGGCACAGATTCTACTAAAAATGGCTGATTTTGCAGGTTGCCGCCGTCGTAGACGGTGAAGGCGGGCGCGGGGCAGAGAAGCAGAAGAGCTGAACTGGACAAGCAGATAAAGAGGACGATGCTGCCATGGTGCTGCCGTGACAGCAGAGGACGACAACAAGTTAGTGGAGAAAAAGCAAAGTGGACCTCGATAGATAGAGAAAATTCTGCTCGTCTGTCGTGTGAAAACCTTATATTTTTCCAAGCCCCGGATCAAAAGATATGTCAAGCCCAAAGCTCAAGGAGAGAAAATCCCAAGAAACAAGGAGGACGGCTGGAAAGTAGATTCCTTGAATATTAAGTCTTTATTAGAATCATACTTTTAATTAAAGTTGTAATCCTTGTTAACTTAGATAGCTTGAGCCCAAAGCTTATATAAGGGCATATATTTTAACCTAGGGGGATATCATATCACATACCCCATAACCGACAACCAAAAACCCCTAGCCGTTTACCCGCCGCCGACATGTTCTAAATTCCCCCTAGGGCCACGGGTTGATTTGTAAAGTAGTTGCAAGGGTTGTTTTGTTTTAGAAATTTTCAGTTCAATAAAATAAACTTCAAGTTCTCTTATTTTGGTTATTAATATCTTGCAAGAGCATCGGGAGAGCATTGTGAGGTTATCTATTTACTTAGCATCGGGAGAGTTAACTATACGAAAGAAATAAGAGCAAGTTCTCTAGTTTATAGTTGAACTATCTCGTGCCTAGGGATGGGGCGAGGTTAAGTGGCTAAAGAAGAATTCATACACATCGGTGTTCATCCTTCGATTCACGCCGGGAGGTATCGTCAAAGACGTGATCATCGACAGACTTGGACCTAGGGATAGGCCAAGGCAGATCTGGGATTCTTGCCAAACTTGAACGTACTGAGTTGAGCGTTTGCTGCCGCGACGATCAACGGACTGTCGCCGTGACAGGTGCTGCCGCGACGGGCGCGACGACAGAAATGGATTTCCTAAACTCTGCAATACCTGCACTACTGAGCAATTCAATACCGTTCCCATTCTCTCTATCTTGATATTTCTATTCTTTTATTTACGTTTGCTTTATTATTCTCGTGACAACTCTCAATTATTTCCTTTACTTTCGTGCAGTGAATTAAGGTGAAGCTATTAGCCCAATCCCTGTGGAGACGATATCTGATACTTCGTATCACTTTACTACTTGCGTCGTGTACACTTGCACTACCATTGCGATAGACTATTTTACACGCAACAAGTTTTTGGTGCCGTTGCCAGGGATTGGCAACATAACTCTACCTTTTCTTTTACTGCACTTTTCGTTTTTGTTTTTGTTTTTATTCTTATTTTTATTTTTCTGTTTCTCTTCGGTGCATTCAACTCTTGCTTTTCACAAGGTTTCTTGTTTATGCGCAGGTCGAAACGAGGTGAAGATCCTGAGTATCCATTAGATCCGGAAATCGAACGATCATTCAATCTCAAGAAACAACTTCGTCACTTACTAGCAAGGAACGAGTACCTTGAGGAACAGTTAGAGATAATGGCACACCAAGGAAACAACCCTCCTGTTGGAGATAAAGAGGGCAGACTGCCTGTCGGCAACCCTGCCGCCGCCGGACGACGGTCCTGTCGTGACTACATGTTGAACGATCATGTAGAGTTGGAGACCACGCTGCCGGATATTGATGTTGACAACTTCGAGCTGAAACCTGTCATGTTTAGTATGATCAACAATGCCGGGCAGTTCAGTGGTGCTGTTACTGAAGATGCTAGGGAGCATCTAAAGATGTTCCAGGAGATCTATGGTTCGTTTAGACTGCCAGGAGTTAATCCGGAGATACTGAGGCTTCGGTTATTTCCCCATTCATTGAGGGACAGAGCTAAAACTTGGTGGAATAAACTTACGTCGGGTTCAATTAGAACTTGGGCAGATTTATCTCGTGAATTTTTATCTCGTTTTAATCTTTCGCATTTATCTGAGAGATTACGTAATGAAATTGCTACTTTTCAACAGGAAGATGACGAGCCAATGCACGAGGCCTGTGATAGATTTACTACTCTTCTACGGAACTGCCCAATGCATGGATTCCCTGTTTGGAATCAGGTAACAAAGTTTTATAATGCTGCCAACTTACAAACTCGTATTCGAATTGATTCAGCAGCAAACGGACTATTATTGGATAAAGATCCGGATGAGGCAATGCAAGTATTGAAAAATCTGGCTAAGAATGAAGAGCAGTTTCCGACAGCAAGAAGAGGGGGTAAACGGGTACTAGCTGTCAAGGATTATGAGGCCGACAGCACGATGAAATCACATGTAGCATTCCTTACTAAAGCAATGAAAAGGTTATTGAATGATGATGGACAACATGGATTTGCTGTTGAGGAGGTATGTGAAATCTGTGAGGGAAATCATGGTTCGGATGAGTGTCCTATACAGTTAGAAGAGAGAAAATATGTTGGAAATTACAAGCCGAATTACAATTCCAACAACTATAATCCCAATTGGAGGAACTATCCCAAGTTTTCTTGGAGTAATCCTAATAATGCCCTGAATCCTCAAGCACAATCAGAACCAGGGAGGACCTAGATTGCTGACGCGACAGCAACTGCCGCCGCAACTGCCGCTGCAACAGCAACAGCAGCAATCAGCTGCTACGAGCAGTATACTGGAACAGACTCTGGCCACTTTTATGTCTCAGACAGGTACTTATATTGAGAATATGAATTAGTTTGTCAAGAAGACAGAGAATTTCATGGATAAAACAGAGATGCGGATGACAAATCATGAAGCTACTCTGAAATCTCTGGAGACACAAATGGGTCAGGTTTCCCAACATATTAAGCCGAGGCAGACTGGAGGATTTCCTAGTAATACTGAAAATGCTAGGCCGCCCACACATGAGCAATGTAAATCAATTACTACTAGGAGTGGGAAGAAATTACCAGGACCGGAAAAGGAAGCTGAAACAGTAAAGGAACCAGCCTTAGACAAACCTGCCGATGAAGCTTCCCCGACAGGTAATAAACAGACTGCTGCCGATGAACCTGTCACGACAGCAAAAGCGACAGAGGAGAATGATGAACCCAAACCTCCTCAGATTCGTATGCAGTGGGAAGGACGTATTGCTGACTACCGTCCCCCACCACCTTTTCCTCAACGGATACAGCAAGCTAAGCAAGAATCTCAGCTTAAAAAGATTTATGATATTTTTAAGCAGGTTCATATTAATATTCCGTTGTTAGATGTCGTTAGGGAGATGCCCGGTTATGCCAAATTTCTCAAGGATGTCATGTTAAAGAAATCTAAACTTGGGGAGTTTGAAACGGTAAAGATGACAGAAGGTTGCATGAGTATTCTTCATCGGCAGCCACCCCATAAAAAGAAGAATCCGGGGAGCTTCATCATACCCTATGTAATCGGAAATAAATAAGTGGGTTAGGCACTTTGTGATCTTGGTGCTAGTGTTAATTTAATGCCAAAATCTGTTTTTCAGAAATTAGGTATTGGAAAGGCGCGGCCCACGACAGTAACTCTGCAGCTGGTAGACCGCTCTTATGTTCATCCAGAGGGAAAAATCGAAGATATTCTTGTAAAAGTGGATAAATTTATTTTTCCTGCTGACTTTCTTGTTTTAGATTGTGAGGCAGATGATGTAACCCCCTTAACCCGGTCTGGACGGTTGACCCGAATTAAGAAAGTCACACGGGGAAAACCAAAGTCAACCCGAAAGTCAACCTTGATTAACAACCCTTTTTTTTCCTTTTAATCTTGTCTAGATGTACATTAGCCTTATTGTGACCACACAAACATCAAACTCAAAGATCACAAACATCAGAGATCAAACAGGGACCCAATTGAACAAATTACAACTTTAGGGACCAAATTGTAATTTCTGAAAACTTTAAGGACTTAACCAGATTTTAAGTTACCAACTTAAAATTAATCAGGTTTCATGCTTCCCTGCCAAATTTCAGCTCAAACGGACATCCCGAACTCAAGCAATTGCACAATCAAGATTCAGGACCAAAATGCAAACATTTTGAAACATTTAACCGCCCATGTCAGCCCCCAACGGTCACCCGTTCCGAAACAGGCAGAGCCCGTTTCGAAACACGGGGCCGTTCCGAAACGCGTTCCGCAACGGGGGTCTGGCAGAATGCTTTCCGTTTCGGAACGGTGGCACCCGTTTCGGACGCCTGGGTTTATGCAGGGCACCCGTTCCGAAACGGTGTCATCTGTTCCGAAACACCTAGCCCAGATTGCTGCATTTTGCTCACTCAAACACACAATTGATCATCCAATCCTGCTCCAAAAGCCACCAAACTTTACCAACATGCAATTCAACATAAATGAGACATACTTGCATCAACAATTCAACAGAAACACAACATATAAGAAAAGCCCCAATCTATAGGCATGCTTCCTACACAAGCAACCATTTAGGCACAAACCTTCCAAATCAATCTCTTTTAAGCCAATTCATGTTCCAACAACATTAGCAACAACATTAAAAACATTCTTGATCAAACATATACGATCACATACACATAAACCCGAGAGATTCTACCCCATTGCCTTTATTAACTATAGCTATTCACCAAGACATACGTCTCCATTGGAGTCCACCTTGAATCCCTTGCTCCTTGCTGTCCAAACTTCAAGATTCTGCATTGATGGACAAAAAGGAGCGTAAGCACATAATGCTTAGTGAGGAATGCTCAAAACCAAAACACCATCAATGCAGCGGGTCATTAAACACTTTTAAAACAACCCGATTTGTCAAACCAAAACCATGTTTGAAAACCCTTTTCAACAACATGCTTAAACCATGCATTGCACATACATGAAAACCAACCCTTAGCTTAGCAAGCTAAGAAAACCTTTTCAAAGCACAACTTGCAAAGTCATCCATTTAACCATTCCATGCATAAACACCATATGCAAAGTTAAAAACAAAACCATGGAAAACACTCCCATTTCACAACATACCTTTTTAAAACCATAACTCAAATAATCCATCACATGCATTTAACCAAGGCAACATAGGAACCATAACATTATCTTCACATGCCTTTACAAACAAGTCTTACAAGACTCCAATGCAATATAGATATTTCATGCTCACATGCATCATTTACCAAATGATAATCAACACTTGTTCAACTTAACAAGTAAACATGCATTCACAAGCATTATACACTTTTCATGCAACCATGCATCTTTTCCAAGCATCTCATGCCTCACATGCAATTATGCATCATTTCAAGCATCCCATGCTTCACATGCAATTATGCATCATTTCAAGCATCCCATGCTTCTTACAATCAAGAATATTACATTGGCTTCCAAGTGATCAACCACATCCACTTTTCAACTCAACAACCCGATCGGATACGCGGATTCCGAGCGTTGTCCCTACGCTCCATACACCCTACCAATCCAAGGCCTCCCAAATGGACTTTTAAACACCATTTGACCTTACAAGCCTAAGGTTCCCATGTATGGACTTTTAAACACCATACAACCTTAGCTTTTCCCGAGGTTCCCATGCATGGACTTTTAAACACCATACAACCTCAACATGCACAAGGTTTCCATGTATGGACTTTTAAACACCATACAACCTTTGCATAACTGATTGGTAGTTGTATAAATCACTAACGAGATTCGGGACACCCCACACAAGATCCACACATGGTCTTACACCGCCATTGTGATCTTAACAAGCACAAGGTTCTCACATATGGACTTTTAACCACCATATAACCTTTGCTCAACCAAGGTCCTCGAATGGGCAACACCTCCATTATGACCTTAATCATCTCGTTAGGATACTTGAAGGGAGCTTTTCTGGTCCACTCTTGACCACTCCACCTCCAAGGCGACTTTATTCACGATGCACCCAATCCTATAGCCGGCTAACTATATCCGATCAACGAACCAAGAACCACTTACATCACTTGCCAATATAACCATCTTACCACATTAGTCCAATGTTTCACATGCATAACCAATATGCAAAACCATTTCACATTAATCCAATGATTCACATGCATAACCAATATGCAACACCATTCCACATTATCCAATGATTCACATGCATAACCAATATGCAAAACCATCATTTATCATCATCAATCCACTGTTTTAAAGCATTACACAAAGCCATGAAACACCATGCAACACCATGCATCAAAACCACATTTTCAATGTATAAAAATCGAGGATCTCTTACCTTGAGCATCCTTCACATACGGCTTTCAAAACCAGCATTAAACCATGCTAAAATATGCTTACAAAACAGAATTAAACCATGCAAAACACATGCATATCAACCATCAATCACAAATGCTTTAAAAACCAATTCACAACACAATTCAAGAGTGAAGATCCTTTTACTTACTCTTGAGCTTAGCAAAGTTGTTTAGACTTACACTAAGCTCCCAAAAACCTTCAAACCTTGGTTTAAAAGCTGAAATCCCAACTTCACTCACCGATAACCAAAACAAGGCTAGCCAACAAGCCTTCCAAGCATCCGAAACCTTCCGCAAACACCTCCAAAGCTCACGGATCAAACTCCCCTGTTTCAAGCACACAAAAACAGGACATTAATGCATCATTATGCATTAAGAACACCAGCAACAAGACTCAACTCGCTGCTCATCACAAATCCAACAATTCAGCTACCAAACACAACCGAAATCACCTCCAAACACTTCCAAAACTTAGCCCAGCCAAGATCCATCACTTCTAACCATTTTTATACATCAATTAACATCCAAGATGATCACAAACACGTCCTTATACCTCCAGGTATAACAGATCACCAAAAACACTCCAAAAACAACCAAAAACTCAAGCCAAACTTAGGAAATTCTACCTATCCGGGATTGCATTAGTTAAGCCTCAACTTCTAATCAATTTAGCATTCATTTAACATCATTTTGACACTCCAAAACACTTCCCAAGCAGATCACGCGAAAATTTCACCAAAATCACCAAATCTTGCATTTTAGCCAAAAATCAAGATTTCAATTGAAAAGCAATTAACAAAACATAAATCAAGGATTGAGAACTTAGGAATTTCAGTAAAGAACTGATAGTTTAGAGGAGAAGGACGTTCTTACCTCCAAACTTGAATTTCTCCTTTTTAGAGCCAAAAAGCTTGATGAAACAACTTGCAAATTGAGAGGTTTTGTTGATGAGATGATTAGGAATCAAATGAGAGTTGAAATGAGAGATTTAGATGCCAAAATCAGAGAAGGAAATTTGGAGAATTGTGTTTGGGTTGAGAGAAAATGAGAGAAAAGGAAAATTGAGAGAAAATGGAAAGTTAGTTAAGAAATGGTAAAAATGATTACCCTCCACTTTCATAATCTTTAAAATCAGAATAAAGCCTTAAAATATCTTAGAAAAATCTGGAGAAATCCTTTTTGGAATAATAGCTCCTTAAAGATTCAAAGTTTCAATCCTTTATAAAACAGTCACCAAACTTTCAAAAATTACATTTTGGTCACTAGCCAAAATGTCAACCTTCCGAACCTCATTTTCCAAAATTGATTTCACAGTTCACTTTTATATATTAAAAGATGATTTTAGAACATTTTTCCATATTTTTAATACAACCCGAACCAGGCTTTCCTAAATTCACTCTTATATATATTCGATCAGCACTTTGACCGAACCGGTCAACGCCCAAAACTTCTGAGCCCAAAACCGGGGCGTTACAACTCTCCCCCCTTAGGAAATTTCGTCCTCGAAATTTCAACCGGCGAAAAGAGAACCACAACCTTCTCAAACCAACACACAAGACAACAGCCTCAAACACCACTGATCACTTTCCACACAAAACCTCCACCAAAACTTAACACCACCATACACTGTTCACAAAATCCAAAACACACAAAGACAACCACAACCTAACCCTTCACATAACCGAACTGTACACAGCCCCAACATCAACCTGAAGAACTTCAGCTCTTACAGCAGACAACACTGTAGCACACAACTCCCAAGACTTATTCACACAGAGACAACAACCAATCCAACTCAGCCACTAGGCAACCTCTCTGCTTCTAAAACTCTTGCGACTCCCAAACCTCTTCCAAAGATTTTCCCAACAAGCAAAAATCCTTAAACATCAACTGTTTACTCAAGCTCTTCAACGAAGCTGACAATCCTTCACATCCGCCACAAACATTACCATAACAGCTCACCAGGACTACTCACCCAGATACAAAAAATTACATCACAACCCCAACTTGAATCCGTCAGCCGCTCCACACACCACAAGCTGACTTCAAACGGAACTTTCTTAACCACAACCAGCCAACCACTTCTCACAAGAACCCAAACGACCAACAAAAGCCTTCGATCTTTCACAGCCCTTTCACTACAGACTTCAACCAGAACGCTTGCATTACCAGAACATCGCCCAGCTTAAACACACAGATTATCTTCTCAACTCTTCAAAGGTTGCTAAGAACCAACACTTACAAACACAACCCTTCCACAACAACTTAAAAGCTAAGCTACCTCAGCACTTGAAAACACAACCACTAAGCTGCAACATCACTTAGCACCAAGGAACTACCCCCTTCCACTTAGCTATTCAAACCACCAAACCGATTCTAAACTCTCTGAGCATCAAACACTATCCTTCTACCAACAGGCTATACCACTCTCACTATCACTAGCAACTAGTTTAACAAACTCCAACACTTCTAACTCTCACTCAGCACCAAACAACCTCTAAAAACCCATCATCCCACCTAATCCAACCACAACACTAACAGATTTGATTAGTTATTAGCGAGCGTGAACATCGTATGCATGATCACCTACATGCCCTATCAATGCCTGATGTACATGTATGCAAAACCTCTAGTGTCATGCCACATGTATGCATGGACCAACATATATAATATAGCATATAACAATGATTTTAACTGTGCATGAATGCCAGTTCACACCCTCCAATAACATCCTCAAATCCGTCTAAGAACAACCTCCTAACTCCCTTCTAACTTATCTAACTCCATCATACCAACAACCATTAACCACAAGATACTCACTTAAGCCTTCTTCACATCAAAGATGCTTCCAAACTAAAACTATTACCCCAAACATACTAGCAACAAGACTAGACTTACCACGCAAGGAAAACCAACATAAACCAAACCAAGGTAACTAGAGCAAAGATTACTTAACAAGGTTACCTGGAAGCACAACACCACCCTGAAGCTTCATCAGACGAGCTCTCTTCCTTGCGGAACCATCATCCTCCTGCTGCACCATTGCAGCACCAGCTAACACACCAGGGTCACCACCAACTCCTTGCGGTAAAGAACCTTGGCTGTTCCGAGCCAACATCAAACAATCACGTCTCATGTGTCCAACAGACCCACATTTCCAGCAACTCTCCTTTCCCACACTCTTCACAACTTCCTGCTCTTTCTGCCACCTCTGAACCTTGCCTCGTCCGTGCCCACGACCTTTCTGAGACCCTTTGGCTATCACTGAATCTGACTTCACTCCATGTGGACAATCACGCTTAACATGCACTTTAGAACCACAATTCCAGCAAACACCTGCTCCCCAACAACCTCCAACATGGCGCCTTTCACAACGGTCACATACCGGTGGCTGAACTTCCACTCCTTGCCCAAGCAACACTTGCCCCGCAACAGCACTACCCGCGCCTTGCTTAACCCTTGGAAATTCCCTTCCAAGATACCTTTCACAAAAAGCAGATACAAAGAAATCCCAATCAATATCAGGAATATGTGACGCCACAGCCACAGATGTCCACCAGACACACGCATCCTCCAACATCAGAGAAACAACACTCCCCAGCTTACAGGCATAATCACAGCCTTCCCGATCCAAGATCAGAATCACACTGGCCAACCAGGCCTCAAACATCTCCGGTGTAGAACCATGATATTCCACAACACCCAAATCAAGCAAACGCTGCTTCGGCAAACCCTCACATCCCACAGCCAGCACATCCACTGACTTTACCTCTACCACAACTTGAGATGTTCCCAACACCTCCTGAACAACAGATAATGAACTTTTCATCACAGAACCAGTTTCTTTCCCTTGCCTTACCACTTCAACACTAGGCACAGAAGGCTGAGACAAAACACCTCTACAAAAGGGTGAATTCCTTGCCCTAACAACCTGCCCCAAGGCAGCAACCATCTCACTCAACCGCCATTCTTTCATCGACTTTGCCATACCACTAACAACAACAAACATACAATCACAACAAGCAAACAAACCAGTTAGACCAGCATTAAGCAAGGATTCAAATTCCAACTCCAAATAACACAATAGCTATATTAATAAGGCAATGGGTATCCCGAATCCTCCCCTTTACATGACATAACAGTCAACACAACATGGATATCACAACATCAAGCATATCAACAACATACCTTGATCATGCTTACATCAAACAACATCCAATTGCATCAGCAAATTAGCAAAATATCATCCTCAAAACACATTCACCATGCATAACATCAGCTCATAACATCAGTACATATCCACATAAACTCAACCAAGATTCATAACCACAAAACATGCTTGCATACATCAGCAACATGCTCAGAAACATCAACAGCATACTCAAAAACACATGTTTCAACCAACTTTCAACCACTCAACAAGGTAAACATCAAACACACATCACAACAACTTACCGTTTTCCCCACTCTTCGCAACTCAGCTCTGATACCACCAAATGTAACCCCCTTAACCCGGTCTGGACGGTTGACCCGAATTAAGAAAGTCACACGGGGAAAACCAAAGTCAACCCGAAAGTCAACCTTGATTAACGACCCTTTTTTTTCCTTTTAATCTTGTCTAGATGCACATTAGCCCTAATTGTGACCACGCAAACATCAAACTCAAAGATCACAAACATCAGAGATCAAACAGGAACCCATTTTAACAAATTACAACTTTAGGGACCAAATTGTAATTTCTGAAAACTTTAAGGACTTAACCAGATTTTAAGTTACCAACTTAAAATTAATCAGGTTTCATGCTTCCCTGCCAAATTTCAGCTCAAACGGACATCCCGAACTCAAGCAATTGCACAAACAAGATTCAGGACCAAAATGCAAACATTTTGAAACATTTAACCGCCCATGTCAGCCCCCAACGGTCACCCGTTCCGAAACTGGCAGAGCCCGTTTCGCAACACGGGGCCGTTCCGCAACGCGTTCCGCAACGGGGGTCTGGCAGAATGCTTTCCGTTTCGGAACGGTGGCACCCGTTTCGGACGCCTGGGTTTATGCAGGGCACCCGTTCCGAAACGGTGTCATCTGTTCCGAAACACCTAGCCCAGATTGCTGCATTTTGCTCACTCAAACACACAATTGATCATCCAATCCTGCTCCAAAAGCCACCAAACTTTACCAACATGCAATTCAACATAAATGAGACATACTTGCATCAACAATTCAACAGAAACACAACATATAAGAAAAGCCCCAATCTATAGGCATGCTTCCTACACAAGCAACCATTTAGGCACAAACCTTCCAAATCAATCTCTTTTAAGCCAATTCATGTTCCAACAACATTAGCAACAACATTAAAAACATTCTTGATCAAACATATACGATCACATACACATAAACCCGAGAGATTCTACCCCATTGCCTTTATTAACTATAGCTATTCACCAAGACATACGTCTCCATTGGAGTCCACCTTGAATCCCTTGCTCCTTGCTGTCCAAACTTCAAGATTCTGCATTGATGGACAAAAAGGAGCGTAAGCACATAATGCTTAGTGAGGAATGCTCAAAACCAAAACACCATCAATGCAACAGGTCATTAAACACTTTTAAAACAACCCGATTTGTCAAACCAAAACCATGTTTGAAAACCCTTTTCAACAACATGCTTAAACCATGCGTTGCACATACATGAAAACCAACCCTTAGCTTAGCAAGCTAAGAAAACCTTTTCAAAGCACAACTTGCAAAGTCATCCATTTAACCATTCCATGCATAAACACCATATGCAAAGTTAAAAACAAAACCATGGAAAACACTCCCATTTCACAACATACCTTTTTAAAACCATAACTCAAATAATCCATCACATGCATTTAACCAAGGCAACATAGGAACCATAACATTATCTTCACATGCCTTTACAAACAAGTCTTACAAGACTCCAATGCAATATAGATATTTCATGCTCACATGCATCATTTACCAAATGATAATCAACACTTGTTCAACTTAACAAGTAAACATGCATTCACAAGCATTATACACTTTTCATGCAACCATGCATCTTTTCCAAGCATCTCATGCCTCACATGCAATTATGAATCATTTCAAGCATCCCATGCTTCACATGCAATTATGCATCATTTCAAGCATCCCATGCTTCTTACAATCAAGAATATTACATTGGCTTCCAAATGATCAACCACATCCACTTTTCAACTCAACAACCCGATCGGATACGCGGATTCCGAGCGTTGTCCCTACGCTCCATACACCCTACCAATCCAAGGCCTCCCAAATGGACTTTTAAACACCATTTGACCTTACAAGCCTAAGGTTCCCATGTATGGACTTTTAAACACCATACAACCTTAGCGTTTCCCGAGGTTCCCATGCATGGACTTTTAAACACCATACAACCTCAACATGCACAAGGTTTCCATGTATGGACTTTTAAACACCATACAACCTTTGCATAACCGATTGGTAGTTGTATAAATCACTAACGAGATCCGGGACACCCCACACAAGATCCACACATGGTCTTACACCGCCATTGTGATCTTAACAAGCACAAGGTTCTCACATATGGACTTTTAACCACCATATAACCTTTGCTCAACCAAGGTCCTCGAATGGGCAACACCTCCATTATGACCTTAATCATCTCGTTAGGATACTTGAAGGGAGCTTTTCCGGTCCACTCTTGACCACTCCACCTCCAAGGCGACTTTATTCACGGTGCACCCAATCCTATAGCCGGCTAACTATATCCGATCAACGAACCAAGAACCACTTACATCACTTGCCAATATAACCATCTTACCACATTAGTCCAATGTTTCACATGCATAACCAATATGCAAAACCATTTCACATTAATCCAATGATTCACATGCATAACCAATATGCAACACCATTCCACATTATCCAATGATTCACATGCATAACCAATATGCAAAACCATCATTTATCATCATCAATCCACTGTTTTAAAGCATTACACAAAGCCATGAAACACCATGCAACACCATGCATCAAAACCACATTTTCAATGTATAAAAATCGAGGATCTCTTACCTTGAGCATCCTTCACATACGGCTTTCAAAACCAGCATTAAACCATGCTAAAATATGCTTACAAAACAGAATTAAACCATGCAAAACACATGCATATCAACCATCAATCACAAATGCTTTAAAAACCAATTCACAACACAATTCAAGAGTGAAGATCCTTTTACTTACTCTTGAGCTTAGCAAAGTTGTTTAGACTTACACTAAGCTCCCAAAAACCTTCAAACCTTGGTTTAAAAGCTGAAATCCCAACTTCACTCACCGATAACCAAAACAAGGCTAGCCAACAAGCCTTCCAAGCATCCGAAACCTTCCGCAAACACCTCCAAAGCTCACGGATCAAACTCCCCTGTTTCAAGCACACAAAAACAGGACATTAATGCATCATTATGCATTAAGAACACCAGCAACAAGACTCAACTCGCTGCTCATCACAAATCCAACAATTCGGCTACCAAACACAACCGAAATCACCTCCAAACACTTCCAAAACTTAGCCCAGCCAAGATCCATCACTTCTAACCATTTTTATACATCAATTAACATCCAAGATGATCACAAACACGTCCTTATACCTCCAGGTATAACAGATCACCAAAAACACTCCAAAAACAACCAAAAACTCAAGCCAAACTTAGGAAATTCTACCTATCCGGGATTGCATTAGTTAAGCCTCAACTTCTAATCAATTTAGCATTCATTTAACATCATTTTGACACTCCAAAACACTGCCCAAACAGATCACACGAAAATTTCACCAAAATCACCAAATCTTGCAGTTTAGCCAAAAATCAAGATTTCAATTGAAAAGCCATTAACAAAACATAAATCAAGGATTGAGAACTTAGGAATTTCAGTAAAGAACTGATAGTTTAGAGGAGAAGGACGTTCTTACCTCCAAACTTGAATTTCTCCTTTTTTGAGCCAAAAAGCTTGATGAAACAACTTGCAAATTGAGAGGTTTTGTTGATGAGATGATTAGGAATCAAATGAGAGTTGAAATGAGAGATTTAGATGCCAAAATCAGAGAAGGAAATCTGGAGAATTGTGTTTGGGTTGAGAGAAAATGAGAGAAAAGGAAAATTGAGAGAAAATGGAAAGTTAGTTAAGAAATGGTAAAAATGATTTCCCTCCACTTTCATAATCTTTAAAATCAGAATAAAGCCTTAAAATATCTTAGAAAAATCTGGAGAAATCCTTTTTGGAATAATAGCTCCTTAAAGATTCAAAGTTTCAATCCTTTATAAAACAGTCACCAAACTTTCAAAAATTACATTTTGGTCACTAGCCAAAATGTCAACCTTCCGAACCTCATTTTCCAAAATTGATTTCACAGTTCACTTTTATATATTAAAAGATGATTTTAGAACATTTTTCCATATTTTTAATGCAACCCGAACCAGGCTTTCCTAAATTCACTCTTATATATATTCGATCAGCACTTTGACCGAACCGGTCAACGCCCAAAACTTCTGAGCCCAAAACCGGGGCGTTACAACTCTCCCCCCCTTAGGAAATTTCGTCCTCGAAATTTCAACCGGCGAAAAGAGAACCACAACCTTCTCAAACCAACACACAAGACAACAGCCTCAAACACCACTGATCACTTTCCACACAAAACCTCCACCAAAACTTAACACCACCATACACTGTTCACAAAATCCAAAACACACAAAGACAGCCACAACCTAACCCTTCACATAACCGAACTGTACACAGCCCCAACATCAACCTGAAGAACTTCAGCTCTTACAGCAGACAACACTGCAGCACACAACTCCCAAGACTTATTCACACAGAGACAACAACCAATCCAACTCAGCCACTAGGCAACCTCTCTGCTTCTAAAACTCTTGCGACTCCCAAACCTCTTCCAAAGATTTTCCCAACAAGCAAAAATCCTTAAACATCAACTGTTTACTCAAGCTCTTCAACGAAGCTGACAATCCTTCACATCCGCCACAAACATTACCATAACAGCTCACCAGGACTACTCACCCAGATACAAAAAATTACATCACAACCCCAACTTGAATCCGTCAGCCGCTCCACACACCACAAGCTGACTTCAAACGGAACTTTCTTAACCACAACCAGCCAACCACTTCTCACAAGAACCCAAACGACCAACAAAAGCCTTCGATCTTTCACAGCCCTTTCACTACAGACTTCAACCAGAACGCTTGCATTACCAGAACATCGCCCAGCTTAAACACACAGATTATCTTCTCAACTCTTCAAAGGTTGCTAAGAACCAACACTTACAAACACAACCCTTCCACAACAACTTAAAAGCCATCTACTGTTGAACCACCTGCCCTAGAACCTTTAAATTATACTTCGGATAACCATTTAATCCAAAAGCCATCTACTGTTGAACCACCTGCCCTAGAACTGAAGCTCCTGCCAGGGCAGCTAAAATATGTTTTTCTTGGTTCAAATGATACGTTGCATGTAATCATCTCTTCTAAGCTGCCACAGGAACAGGAACGGCAGCTAATAGGCATGCTGCGACAGCACAAAAAGGCAATTGGATGGACGATCGCTGATATTCAAGGCATTAGTCCGGCGTTATGCATGCACAAAATCCTTTTAGAGGAGATCATAAGCCGACTATAGATGCCCAAAGGCGGCTAAACCATGCTATGAAAGAGGTGGTGCGTAAAGAGATAATCAAATGGTTAGATGTTGGTATTATTTACGCCATCTCCGATAGCAAATGGGTGAGCCCGGTGCAATGCGTGCCCAAGAAAGGAGGAATGACCGTGGTGACCAATAAAAACAATGAGTTAATCCCAACTAGGACTATGACCGGTTGGAGGGTTTGTATGGACTATCGGAAGCTTAACAAAGCTACCCGAAAGGACCACTTTCCTTTACCCTTTATTGATCAAATGCTTGATAGATTAGCGGGTAAACCTTACTATTGTTTTCTTGATGGTTATTCAAGTTATAATCAAATTGCTATCGCACCGGAAGATAAAGAAAAGACGACTTTCACATGCCCCTACGGAATGTATGCTTTTCGGAGGATGCCTTTTGGATTATGCAATGCACCCGCCACCTTCCAAAGGTGCATGATGGCCATATTCTCCGATATGGTGGAGGACTTCCTTGAAATTTTTATGGATGATTTTTCAGTCTTTGGAGATAATTTTGAGAGCTGCCTCGACAATCTACAAAAGGTACTTGAAAGATGTGAAAAAGCAAATCTGGTCTTAAATTGGGAAAAATGCCACTTTATGGTGGATGAAGGGATAGTCCTTGGCCATAAGATTAGCTGCCGTGGGTTAGAAGTCGACAGGGCTAAGATAGAAGTGATTGAGAAGCTGCCGCCGCCGACCACAGTCAAGGGTATTAGAAGTTTCTTAGGGCATGCTGGTTTTTATCGGAGATTCATTGCAAATTTCTCAAAAATCACCAAGCCCCTATGCCATCTTTTGGAGCAGAACCGACCCTTTGACTTTAATGAAGAATGTACTGAAGCATTCAAGGTTTTGAAGGAAAAACTGGTAACAGCCCCAATAGTACAGCCACCAGACTGGACACATACATTTGAGATTATGTGTGATGCGAGTGACTATGCTGTCGGGGCAGCACTTGGGCAGCGCGGAGATAAGCTATTTCATGTCATATATTATGCCAGCAAGACGCTGAATGACGCCCAAGTGAACTACACCACCACAGAGAATGAGTTACTAGCTGTGGTGTTCTCCATTGACAAGTTTCGTTCTTACATACTTGGGACGAAGGTAATAGTGCACACAGACCATTCTGCCCTGAAGTATCTGTTCGCGAAAAAGGATGCAAAGCCTCGATTGATACGGTGGATCCTGCTATTTCAAGGATTCGACCTTGAAATCAAGGACAAAAAAGGGACAGAAAATCAGGTGGCAGATCACTTGTCAAGATTGGAAAAGGGACAGAGTCTGCCAATAGATGAGACAAACATACTGGAGACCTTCCCAGATGAGCAGCTCTTTGCTGCCGCAATCACTGCCGCGACAGCCATGGCGGCAGGTAAGTCTTCTGAACTCCCCTGGTAAGCTGATGTCGTTAATTTTATAGTTAGCGGAATACTTCCTTCTGATCTTAATTATCAAGCCAGGAAGAGGTTCCAAAATGATGTTAAGCATTATTATTGGGACGAACCTCTTCTTTTCAAACTATGTGCAGATCAGGTTATAAGGAGGTGTGTACCACAAGAAGAGCAAGAAGACATTCTTCATCACTGCCATGCTTCACAATATGGAGGTCATTTAGGAGGCAACAAAACTGCTGCCAAGGTGTTGCAGTCAGGATTTTACTGGCCATCACTGTACAAAGATGCACAAATCTTCGACAAGAACTGTGACAGGTGCCAAAGGACAGGTAACATCTCACGGAGAAACGAGATGCCACTGTAGAACATTCTAGAAGTCGAGATATTCGACGTTTGGGGGATTGATTTTATGGGACCTTTTCCATCTTCATGTGGAAATCTATACATCCTCCTAGTAGTAGATTATGTCTCTAAGTGGGTTGAAGCTATCGCCACTCAAAAGAACGATGCCAAAACAGTCCAAAAATTTCTACACAAAAACATATTTTCTAGGTTTGGCATCCCTAAGGCGATTATCAGTGATGAAGGGAGACATTTTGACAATAGGGTTATTGCTGCCGCCTTGAAGAAATATGGTGTCAAGCATCGGATCGCGACAGCATACCACCCACAGACCAATGGACAAGCTGAAATATCTAATAGGGAAGTTAAGAACATTCTTGAAAAGATGGTTAAGCCAACTAGAAAAGATTGGTCTTTACTCCTCAATGATGCATTATGGGCATATAGGACAGCTTTTAAGACTCCATTGGGCATGTCTCCAAACCGATTGATTTATGGGAAAACCTGTCATCTGCCTGTCGAGATAGAGCACAGAGCATATTGGGCGATCAAGGCAGTGAATATGGACTTGGACAAGGCAGGTCAGAAAAGGCTGTTAGATCTGAACGAGATTGAAGAAATACGGACAATGGCCTACGACAATGCAAGAATCTACAAGGAGAAAACTAAGAAGTGGCCTGACAGGAAGTTGCTGCCACGACAGTTCTGCCCAGGGCAGCTTGTATTGTTGTTCAATTCTAGACTGGAACTTTTCCCAGGGAAACTGAAATTGTTGCGTGTAAAATAGTCTATCGCAATTGTAGTGCAAGTATACACGACGCAAGTAGTAAAGTGATACGAAGTATCGGATATCGTCTCCACAGGGATTGGGCTAATAGCTTCACCTAGATTCACTGCACGAAAGCAAAGGAAATATTTAAGAAAATTGTCACGAATATAATAAAGTGAAAACGTAATTAAAAGGAATTGAGATATCAAGGTAGAGAGAATGGGCTGGTATTGAGTTGCTCAGTAGTGTAGGTATTGAATTGCTTAGGATCTCCAGTTCTGTCGTCGCACCCGTCGCCGACAGCACCTGTCGCGGCGTCTGTCCGTCAGCTATCGCGGCAGCGAACACTAACTCCGTACTTCAAGCTTGGCAAGAATCCCAAATCTGCCTTGCCCTATCCCTAGGCACAAGTCTGTCGATGATCACGTCTTTGATGATACCTCCCGGCGTGAATCGAAGGATGAACACCGATGTGTATGAATTCTTCCTTAGCCACTTAACCTCGCCTTATCCCTAAGCACGAGATGGTTCAACTATAAACTAGAGAACACGCTTTTATCTCTTTCGTATACTTAACTCTCCCGATGCTAAGTAAATGGATAACCTCACAATGCTCTCCCGATGCTCTTGCAAGATATTAAAACCAAGATAAAAGAACTTGAAGTTTATTTTATTGAACTTGAAAAATCCTAAAACAAAGCAACCCTTGCAACTACTTTACAAAACAACCCGTAGCCCTAAGGGGAATTTAGAACATATCGGTGACAGGTAAACGGCAGGGTTTAGGTTTCGGTTATGGGGTAGTCGGCTATGCCCTAGGTTTAATCTATGCCCTTTATATAAGCTTTGGGCTCAAGTTATCTAAGGTAACAAGGATTACAACTTTAATTAAAAGTAAGATTCTAATAAAGACTAAATCTCTAAAGTCTCCTACTTTCCAGCCGCATCCTTGCTTTTAGGGATTTCCTCTCCTTTGAGCTTCGGCTTGACATATCTCTTGATCCGGGGCTTGGAAAAATATTCGGCTTCCACACGACAGACGAGCAGATTTTTCTCTATCTATCGAGGTCCACTTCACTTTTCCTCTTCAAGAATCTGCTGTCATCATGCTGTCACAACAGGTCCATGACAGGTTCGTCTTCTTCAGCTGCTTGTCCAGTTCAGCTTTCCTGCTTATCTGCCCTGCGCCTGCCTTCAACTTCTACTGTGACAGATACCTGCAAAAATAACCATCTTTCAGTAGAATCCGTGCCTTTTATATAATTGTGATGTTTTATTGAAAACTAACCTAAATGCAATGAAATGATGCTTGAATGCAGCAGAAATATGGGTTTAAAAAGGTGTAAATGATAGAACTTTTACACACTCAACACACCCCCAAACTCAAGTTTTTGCTTGCCCTCAAGCAATGAAGACTTAAAAGAAAACTGAAAATTTTTGTGTTGGCCTTCAAACAGTGAACTGTCCCTCACCTGTCGCTCATTCTCTATGGCGGCAGCAACCTGTTGGAAGGGTTAGAATCTGTCCGGAATTTCTCTATAGCTCTCGTGCAGTGTGTGCATGCTTGTGAACAGTTATATGCTAAGACTCTCTTAGTTTCACTAGAATATTCAACTCCTTAACTTGAATTTTATGCCAAAGTTTACTTTCTTTTAGAAGGCACATTTTCATGCTTTTTCTTCTATTTTCAAGCTAAGTTTTTCTAGAGCCAGTTTTGGGCACCTCTAGTTAGCTTCCTAGAGCCGGTTTCGGGCACCTCTAGGTTTTTGATTTTCTTTTGCTAAACTTCTTTCCTAGAGCCAGTGTTAGGCACCTCTAGGGGCTATCCAAGTTCTAAGCTTCCTATTCTAGTTTGGCTAAAGAAGTCTAAGCAATATAACAGTCACAAAAGTGTTTAAGTTTTCAGAACTATAGAAAGGCTCTAAACTTTTCCTTAACCTGTCCTAAAGATGCTGCCACGACAGAGCTGTCATGACAGGTAAGTTAACTTCACAGTTTTAAGCCAACAGTTTAAATTTTCTGATTTTTCTGATTTTTTTTTAAAGAGTAAATGACTAATAAGACACAACAATTAAACAAAAGATGTGCTAAAGACTCCATTAAATATGGAGGGTTGCCACCCCCAAACTCGAGGGTTGCATTGCCCTCAATGCAAAATGACACGAAAACAAATAAAGAAAAACATGAAAAATAAAAGTACATCACAAATATATAAGGGCAGGCAGTAATAAGAGAAGAAAAAGAAATAAAGACTTAAATTTTATGCGCTGTCCTCATCACTGCTGCTGACGCGGATCTGATGGTAGCGTCTGCGTTGGGGAGGTGGCTGGGCAGGTTTCTGGGCAGGTTGGTCAACAGGTTCATCAGCCTGTTGAGGCGCAGGTTCTTCCTCCGGTTGGGGGACAGGGTCGTCAGCAGGTTGAAGGGCAGGTGGCTCCACTAGTCGGACATCAGAACTGCCGCTGCTATCCCAGCTGCTACTCGTAATGGCTTTGGACAGCATCCTCTTGTTGGCCACATGTTTGATTCTTTTCACCCGAGTGAAGGCGCTGTCCAAATTCCTCCGGACAAGAGGGCTGTCGTCAGTGGCAGCTCGCTTGGTGCCTCGTGGAGAAGTGTCCGCCGGGGGGCTGTCGGCTGCTGTCGGGGAAGGTGTGGAGGAGGCAGATTCTCCGTGGGGAGAGACAGGTGGTGTGGGAGTGGGAGAGGGGATATTAAAGTAATGGGTGGGGAAGGTGGGGAAAATTACATCCGAAAAATTTAAAGTGTTGGTAATAAAGTTTACCGTTGCGTTGGAGAAATCGCGGATGAATGTCATTAAACCCATCTGCCGCTCCTCTATCCTCAAGATGGCAGCTAAGATGTCGGCGTTCTGACCTGCCGGAGCGGTGTTGGTCGTAGCTTCTGGGGCAGGCTCGGTGGCAGGTTCATCATCAGATTTAGCAGGTGGGGCGTTTGGATCGAAGGCGTTGAGGGGCGTTACGACGATGATCTCCATCAGGCTGGAGATGTTGCTGTCGGTCCAGCCGCTGCCCTTCTTGATTTTGTCTGAAGGGTCCTCCGGTACGGCAGCGCAGCGGCAGAGGGCCGTAATGGTGAAGGGCAGGCATAGTCGTGAATCTGTTCTGAAGGCACAATCGAGAATGCTTTCTCGCATGTACCTGCCCACGTTGATCGGCCTGTCATGCATGATAGAGTGGATGAGGGCAAGCCGCTGCCTGTTGACTGTTGTGTGGTGGGATGAGGGGAGGATACGCTTTTTAATAAAAGCGTTCCATAATTTAGCCTCGGGGAGCAGCTCTGCCCGGTTGACGGAATTGGGGTTCTTCTTGCTGGTGCTCCAAGTTGTGCCATTTTCTGTCAATTCCCTCATGACAGCATCGTGGCCGGCAGCGTCGAGGGAGTCCCAAAACTGTTGATGAGCGTCGTCATTGGGGCCAAAGAAGAGGCCGAAGACATGATTGATGCTGCTGGCGGTGAAAGGAACTGTCACTCCTCGGACGACGACAGATGTCGCCGACTTACTCTCGATCGCCTCATAGAATTCCCTAACTAGGGTGTCATTAAGCTCTGCCGGCTGCTCGGCGAAGTCTTCCCAAAGTTGCGCCGTAATGGCCTTCATGATGAACGGCCGGAGTCCAAAAAGAGGAGCATCTCTGTTATAGATGAAGCTCCGTTCCTCCCAAAGTTCTTTGTTGGCGAACGGGGATGCTGCTGCGGAAGAAGAGGCGGCAGCAGCATTTTGGCGAGTCTGTCGTGAAGACATTTTTGGTTGCAAGGGCTGAAAAAGGAGAGAAAATAGATAAAACTAGAAGAGAATACAAGAGAGAAAAATTAGAAGTGAGGAAAAAATGAAAGGGAGAAGGGGTTTATATAGCTGTCGAGTAGCTGCCCATTTAATGCCGTAACGGCAGGCGGGAATAACGGAGCGGCAGATTGGATATGGCGTGTCTGACGCGTCTGACACGCATTAATGCGTCTGCGGAGCGTCTGCCGCACGCTTCTTCGTCTGCCGTGCGTCTGTTGACAGCCTGTCAAATCCGTCTGCGCCGGCAGCCGAAACGACAGGTTACCATAGATGGGCTTAGTTGGGCTGATGGATGGGCGGTGGTCTTGGGCCACTTCTTCTTTCTCACTTGTCTCTTTTATTTCCTAAAAACTGAAATAAAAAAAAAACAAAACATTATTAAAATAAATCTAGTTCCTAATAAATAATAATAAAATAAAATAAAAATAAAACTAGGTTAAATTAGGGATGCCTTGTGGGGCATCACCTAAGGTAACCACTTCCTGAATTCCTGGGGCTTCAGTCCCCTGATAATGCTTGAGGCGTTGTCCATTGACTTTGAATTGGTGCCCGTCTTTTAATGATTGAATTGTAATGGCACCATGGGGGAAAACTTGAATTACTTGGAATGGCCCAGACCATCTAGATTTGAGCTTCCCTGGAAAGAGTTTCAACCTCGAATTGAACAACAACACAAGCTGCCCTGGGCAGAACTGTCTCGGCAGCAATTTCTTGTCATGCCACTTCTTTGTTTTCTCCTTGTATATTCTTGCGTTGTCGTAGGCCATTGTCCGTATTTCCTCGATTTCATTCAAATCTAACAGCCTTTTCTGACCTGCCTTGTCCAAGTCCATGTTTACTGCCTTAATTGCCCAATATGCCTTATGCTCTATCTCGACAGGCAGGTGACAGGTTTTCCCATAGATCAATCGGAATGGAGACATGCCCAATGGAGTCTTGAAAGCTGTCTTGTATGCCCATAATGCATCATTCAGAAGTAAAGACCAATCTTTCCTAGTTGGTTTGACCATTTTTTCAAGAATGTTCTTCACTTCCCTGTTGGAAATCTCAGCCTGTCCATTGGTCTGTGGGTGGTATGCTGTCGCTATCTTGTACTTGACACCATATTTTCTCAAGGTGGCAGCAATTACCCTGTTGTCAAAATGTCTCCCTTCATCACTGATAATCGCCCTAGGGATGCCAAATCTAGAAAAGATGTTTTTGTGCAAAAACTTTTGGACTGTTTTGGCATCATTCTTTTGAGTTGCGATTGCTTCTATCCACTTGGAGACATAATCTACTGCTAGGAGGATGTAAAGATTTCCACATGAAGATGGAAAAGGTCCCATAAAATCAATCCCCCATACGTCGAAGATCTCGACTTCTAAGATATTCTGCAGTGGCATCTCGTTTCTCCTTGAGATGTTACCTGTCCGCTGGCACCTGTCACAGTTTTTGTAAAATTCCTGCGCGTCCTTATACAGTGTCGGCCAGTAGAAACCTGACTGCAGCACCTTGGCAGCAGTTTTGTTGCCTCCTAAGTGTCCTCCGTATTGTGAGGCATGACAGTGATGGAGAATGTCTTCTTGTTCTTCTTGTGGTACACATCTCCTTATAACCTGATCTGCGCACAATTTGAAAAGAAGAGGTTCGTCCCAATAATAATGTTTAACATCATTTTGAAACCTCTTCCTGGCTTGATAAGTAAGATCAGAAGGTAATATTCCGCTAACTATAAAATTAACGAAATCAGCATACCAGGGAAGGTTAGAAGACTTACCTGCCGCCATGGCTGTCGCGACAGCTATTGCGGCAGCAAAGAGCTGCTCATCTGGGAAGGTCTCTAGTATGTGTGTCTCATCTACAGGTAGACTCTGTCCCAACTCCAACCTCGACAAGTGATCTGCCACCTGATTTTCTGTTCCCTTTTTGTCTTTGATTTCAAGGTCGAACTCTTGTAATAGCAAAATCCATCTTATCAACCTAGGCTTTGCATCCTTCTTTGCGAACAAGTATTTAAGGGCAGAATGATCAGTATGCACTATTACCTTCGTTCCAAGTATGTAAGAACGAAACTTGTCGATGGAGAACACCACAGCTAACAGCTCCTTTTCTGTGGTGGTATAATTCACTTGGGCATCATTCAATGTTTTGCTGGCATAATATATGACATGAAACAGCCTGTCCTTGCGCTGCCCAAGTGCTGCCCCGACAGCATAGTCACTAGCATCACACATAATTTCAAACGGTTGCGTCCAGTCTGGTGGCTGTACTATGGGGGCTGTCACTAGTTTTTCCTTCAGAATCTTGAATGCTTCAGTACATTCTTCATTAAAGTCAAAGGGTCGGTTCTGCTCTAAGAGATGACATAAGGGCTTCGTGATTTTTGAGAAATTTGCGATAAATCTCCTATAGAAACCAGCATGCCCTAGGAAACTCCTAATGCCTTTGAATGTGGTTGGCGGCGGTAGCTTCTCTATGACTTCAATCTTTGCCCTGTCGACTTCTATCCCACGGCAGCTAATCTTATGGCCTAAAACTATCCCTTCATCTACCATAAAATGGCATTTTTCCCAATTAAGAACAAGATTAGCTTTTTCACATCTTTCAAGTACCTTTTGAAGGTTGCCAAGGCAGCTCTTAAAATCGTCTCCAAAGACGGAAAAATCATCCATGAAGATTTCAAGGAAGTCTTCAACCATGTCGGAGAATATAGCCATCATGCACCTTTGGAAAGTGGCAGGAGCATTACAGAGTCCAAACGGCATCCTCCTAAATGCGTATGTTCCGTAGGGGCAGGTGAAAGTCGTTTTCTCTTGGTCCTCTGGTGCAATAGCAATTTGATTATATCCTGAATAACCATCAAGAAAACAATAGTAAGGTTTACCTGCTAATCTATCAAGCATTTGATCAATAAAGGGTAAAGGAAAGTGGTCTTTTCGGGTAGCTTTGTTAAGCTTCCGATAGTCCATACAAACCCTCCAACCGGTCACAGTCCTGGTTGGGATTAACTCATTGTTTTCGTTGGTTATCACAGTCATGCCTCCTTTCTTGGGAACACATTGCACCGGGCTTACCCATTTGCTATCGGAGATGGCGTAAATGATACCAGCGTCTAACCATATAATTATTTCCTTACGCACTACCTCCTTCATTGCAAGGTTCAACCGCCTTTGGGCATCAATAGTCGGCTTATGATCTTCCTCTAGGAGGATTTTGTGCATACAGATTGCCGGACTAATGCCCTGAATGTCTGCTATAGTCCATCCTATCGCCCTTTTATGCTGCCTCAACATGTCGATCAGCTGTCGTTCCTGTTCCTGCGGCAGCTTAGCAGAGATGATTACGGGTAGTGTTTTATCACTACCAAGATAAGCATATTTAAGCTGCCCTGGCAGGGGCTTAAGTTCTAAGACAGGTGGTTCAACAGTAGATGGCTTTTGGATTAAATGGTTATCCGAAGTGTAATTCAAGGGTTCGGATAACTTACCTGGGCGATGGTCTAACCAGTCTACCTCCTCATGACCTTCAGTATCAGATGAATTGGATTCAGAGGAGTCGCTGTCGTCGGTGCTGTCGTCGTTGCTGTCGTGACAGGCTTGTAAATGGCTGTCGCAGCAGTGACCAAATTTTATATCCTGGCAGCCCGACCTGATGCAGGGTTGATCAAAGGTCACCTCAATGATGGCCTTGCATTCTTCATCCACATCAGCATGTTTCATTGCTTGGAGAACATTCAACTTAATTTCTTGATCGTTTACGCGCATGGTGAGTTCTCCTTTCTCCACATCAATCAGTGATCTTCCCGTGGCTAAGAAGGGTCGCCCTAGGATGACTGGTGCGTTCTCATCTGCCTCACAATCTAAAATAAGAAAGTCAGCAGGAAAAATAAGTTTATCCACTCTTACCAAGATGTCTTCAATTTTTCCCTCGGGGTGAACGTAAGAGCGGTCGGCTAGCTGTAGGGTAACTGTCGTGGGCCGCGCCTTGCCAATACCTAATTTCTGAAAAACAGATTTGGGCATTAGATTAACACTAGCACCAAGATCACATAATGCCTTACCCACAAATTTATCTCCGATTACGCAAGGTATGAGGAAGCTCCCTGGATCCTTCTTTTTCTGGGTGGTTGTCGATGAAGAATACTCATGCAACCTTCTTGCATCCTTACCGTTTCAAATTCCCCAAGTTTAGATTTTTTAGACATGACATCCTTGAGAAATTTAGCATAACCGGGCATTTCCCTAACAGCATCTAACAACGGAATGTTAATATGAACCTGTTTAAAAATATCATAAATCTTTTTAAGTTGAGATTCATGCTTAGCTTGTTGTATCCGTTGCGGAAAAGGTGGTGGAGGACGATAATCAGCAATGCGCCCTTCCCACTGCATGCGAATCTGAGGTCGATACTCATCTTTTTTCTCCTCTGTCGCTTCTGCTGTCGTGACAGGCTCATCGGCAGCAGTCTGTTCATTACCTGTCGGGGCAGCTTCCTCGGCAGGCTTATCCAAGGTAGGTTTCTTTTCTATTTCAGCTTCTTTTTCCGGCCCTGGTAACTTTTTCCCACTCCTAGTAGTAATCGCCTTACATTGCTCATGAGGGGGCGTTCTAGCATTTTCAGTATTGCTAGGGAATCCTCCATTCTGCCGTGGCTTAATATGCTGCGACACCTGACCCATTTGTGTCTCTAGAGATTTCAAGGTGGCCTCATGGTTTGTCATTCTCATCTTAGTTTCATCCATAAAATCTTCCGTTTTCTTGACAAACTTATTGATGTTATCCATATACGTGCCAGTCTGAGACATAAAGGTGGCCAGAGTCTGCTCCAATATACTACTCGTGGCAGGTGGTGGCTGTTGTTGTTGCTGAGGCGGCAGGTTCTGCGGCAGGTTTTGCGGCTGTGGCTGCTGTCGCGTCAACAATCTAGGACCCCCCTGATTCTGATTATATGCTTGCGGATTTAGAGCATTGTTGGGGTTACTCCAGGAAAATTTGGGGTCTTTCCTCCAATTAGGGTTGTAATTGTTGGAATTATAGTTTGGCTTGTAATTTCCAACATATTTTCCTTCTTCTATGTTTATAGGGCACTCATCCCTGCTATGATTTCCCTCACATGTAGCACAAACTTCCTCGACAGCAAACCCTCGTACTTCCTCTTCACTCAATAAGTGTTTCATGGCTTTAGTGAGGAATGCTACCTGTGATTTCATAGTGTTGTCGGCCTCATAATCCTTGACAGCAAGGACCCGTTTACCCCCTCTTCTAGCGGTTGGAAACTGCTCCTCATTCTTAGCCAGATGTTTCAGAACTTGCAGGGCTTCGTCTGGATCTTTGTCCAATAGTAGTCCATTTGCTGCAGAATCAATTCGAATGCGAGTTTGTAAGTTAGCAGCATTATAAAACTTAGTTACCTGATTCCAGACGGGGAATCCATGCATTGGGCAGTTTCGTAGAAGAGTTGTGAATCTGTCCCAGGCCTCGTGCATTGGCTCGTCATCTTCCTGTTGAAAAGTAGCAATTTCATTACGTAATCGCTCAGCTAAATGTGAAGGATTAAAACGAGACAAAAATTCACGAGTTAAATCTGCCCAAGTCATGATAGAACCCGGTGTAAGTTTATTCCACCAAGTTTTAGCTCTGTCCCTCAATGAATGGGGGAATAACCGAAGCCTCAGTATCTCCGGACTAACTCCTGGTAGTCTAAACGAACCACAGATCTCCTGGAACGTTTTGAGATGCTCCCTGGCATCTTCTGTCGCAGAACCACCAAACTGCCCGGCATTGTTGATCATACTAAACATGACAGGTTTAAGCTCGAAGTTGTCAACGTCAATATCTGGCAGCGTGGTCTCCAGCTCTACATGATCATTCAGCATGTAGTCACGACATGACCGTCGTCTATCTGCCCCAGGCGGGTCGCCGACAGGTGGGTTATTATTGCCAAGGGGTGGTATGAAACCACCAGCAGGTTGGTTATGGCCCATCTTCTCTAGCTGTTCCTCAAGGTATTCGTTTCGGTCTAAGAGGTGGCGAATCTGTTTCTTGAGATTAAAGGAACGTTCGATTTCCGGATCTAATTTATACTCAGGATCTTCACCTCTTTTCGATCTGCGCATAAACAGGAAAACCTTGTAAAAAGCAAGAGTTTAAAAACACAAAAGAAAAATTAAAGAAAAATAAAAACAAAAATAAAAACGAAAATAAAAACAAAAAGTGCAAGGAAAGAAAGGTGTAGTTATGTTGCCAATCCCCGGCAACGGCGCCAAAAACTTGTTGCGTGTAAAATAGTCTATCGCAATTGTAGTGCAAGTATACACGACGCAAGTAGTAAAGTGATACGAAGTATCGGATATCGTCTCCACAGGGATTGGGCTAATAGCTTCACCTAGATTCACTGCACGAAAGCAAAGGAAATATTTAAGAAAATTGTCACGAATATAATAAAGTGAAAACGTAATTAAAAGGAATTGAGATATCAAGGTAGAGAGAATGGGCTGGTATTGAGTTGCTCAGTAGTGTAGGTATTGAATTGCTTAGGATCTCCAGTTCTGTCGTCGCACCCGTCGCCGACAGCACCTGTCGCGGCGTCTGTCCGTCAGCTATCGCGGCAGTGAACACTAACTCCGTACTTCAAGCTTGGCAAGAATCCCAGATCTGCCTTGCCCTATCCCTAGGCACAAGTCTGTCGATGATCACGTCTTTGATGATACCTCCCGGCGTGAATCGAAGGATGAACACCGATGTGTATGAATTCTTCCTTAGCCACTTAACCTCGCCTTATCCCTAAGCACGAGATGGTTCAACTATAAACTAGAGAACACGCTTTTATCTCTTTCGTATACTTAACTCTCCCGATGCTAAGTAAATGGATAACCTCACAATGCTCTCCCGATGCTCTTGCAAGATATTAAAACCAAGATAAAAGAACTTGAAGTTTATTTTATTGAACTTGAAAAATCCTAAAACAAAGCAACCCTTGCAACTACTTTACAAAACAACCCGTAGCCCTAAGGGGAATTTAGAACATATCGGTGACAGGTAAACGGCAGGGTTTAGGTTTCGGTTATGGGGTAGTCGGCTATGCCCTAGGTTTAATCTATGCCCTTTATATAAGCTTTGGGCTCAAGTTATCTAAGGTAACAAGGATTACAACTTTAATTAAAAGTAAGATTCTAATAAAGACTAAATCTCTAAAGTCTCCTACTTTCCAGCCGCATCCTTGCTTTTAGGGATTTCCTCTCCTTTGAGCTTTGGCTTGACATATCTCTTGATCCGGGGCTTGGAAAAATATTCGGCTTCCACACGACAGACGAGCAGATTTTTCTCTATCTATCGAGGTCCACTTCACTTTTCCTCTTCATGAATCTGCTGTCATCATGCTGTCACGACAGGTCCATGACAGGTTCGTCTTCTTCAGCTGCTTGTCCAGTTCAGCTTTCCTGCTTATCTGCCCTGCGCCTGCCTTCAACTTCTACTGTGACAGATACCTGCAAAAATAACCATCTTTCAGTAGAATCTGTGCCTTTTATATAATTGTGATGTTTTATTGAAAACTAACCTAAATGCAATGAAATGATGCTTGAATGCAGCAGAAATATGGGTTTAAAAAGGTGTAAATGATAGAACTTTTACACACTCAACAGAAATCTAGATGGTCTGGCCCATTCCAAGTCGTACAAGTTTTTCCCCATGGTGCCATCACAATCCGATCATTAAAAGACAGGAACCAATTCAAAGTCAATGGACAGCGCCTCAAGCATTATCAGGGGACTGAAGCCCCAGGAATGCAGGAAATGGTTACCTTAGGAGATGCCCCACAAGGCATCCCTAATTTAACTTAAATGTTATTTTTATTTATTTTTATTATTATTATTATTTATTATTTATTAGGAAATAAGGTTTATTTCATTCGAATAATGTTTTTATATTTTGTTTTTAGGAAATAAAGGAGCCAAGAAGAATAGGAGAATTGACCCAAGACCACCACCCATCCATTAGCCCAACAAAGCCCAATATAGAAGCCTGTCGTTCCAGCTGCCGCGGCAGACACGGAAAAGACAGGCTGTCACCAGACTGTCACGACAGACGCGGAAACGTGTGACAGACGCGTAACAGACGCAGAAACGCGTGTCAGACGCGTTAGACACGCTAAAGCTCAACAGTCGCCCCGTTATTCACGCCTGCCGTTACAACTTCAACGGGCAGCAACTTCTCTTCTATAAAACACCGTTTCATTTTCCTCTCTTTCACTTCTGTTGTTCTTACTTGCTCTCCCCTTTAGTTTTCATTTGCTCTATTTTACTTTCAACAACCCTTGCGCTAACATGTCTTCCAAAAGAACCCGCCGCAGTGCTGCTTCAACTTCTTCACCGACAGCACCCACCCCACAGTCCTTCGCAACTAGGGATTTATGGGAAGAAAGAGGCTTTATTTACACTCGAAAGGCCATTAATATGGGCCTCAAGCCTTTCATCGCAAGGACGATTAGAGCCCTCTTGTGGGAACAATTCGCGGAGCAACCAGCAGAGATGAATGAGACGCTGGTAAAGGAATTCTATGCTGCCATCGGTAGCAGGACGACAACAGCAGTGACTATCCGAGGGACAGAAGTGCAGTTCACAGCCGAGCACATCAACTCTTTCTATGGCCTCTACTTCGGCCCCAACGACGATGCTCACCAACATCCTTGACACTCTAGATGATGCTGCCTTCGACGTTGTCATGGCAGAAGTGACAGAAGAAGGGACTGAATGGAACACGAGCCACAAGAATCCTCACACCGTGAAGAGGGGGCAGCTGCTACCGAAGGCCAAACTGTGGAACGCCTTCATTAAGAAGAGGATTCTGCCGTCCTCACTTCACACCACCGTGGACCAGCAGAGGTTAGCCCTAATACACTCCATTATCAATAAACGACCCATTAATGTGGGGAGTTATATACGAGAGAGTATTTTGGACTGCGTCCATAGATCGACGACCCTCCTCTGCCTTCCCTACCTTATCACGTCCCTCTGCCGCTGCTCTGCCGTGCCGGAAGCCAACACCGATTGCATAGTGAAGGGACGGGGCTGGACAGACAAAAATATCATCAGCCTCATGGAGCTTACAGTAGCAACCCCCATCTCGTCCTTCAACCCTATTGTCGCCCCAGCTGAATCGTCAAAGCAGTCAAACCCTGAACCTGCCGCCGCAACAGATGCTCCGACAAACCAATCCGCTCAAATCCTTGCTAGTATTCAGAGGATGGAGGACAGACAGCTGGGTCTAATGACATTCATCAAGGATTTTGCCGCATCCATGGTAAATTTCATTCACCATACTTTAAATTTTCCTGATGTTGTCTTTCCCACCTTCCCTGCCCACTACTTCACCGTCCCCACCCCTGCCCACACACCTACACTTGCTGCCACACCACATACACCATCTGCTGCCTCCATTCCATCACCTGCCCCAACGGCAGCCGGCAGCCCTCAGGCCGAAACATCCGCTCGAGGAACAAAGCGACCGGAACCCTCGGATGACATTGCTGCCTTTGTAGCTGGGTTCTCTTCTTCATCCGTCTGGGCAGAAAGCGACGCCGAACCTTCTATTCGGAGGAACTTGGCGAAAGAATTTACACCTGTCAAGAGGCATAAAAGAATGGCCAACAAGAAAACTCTGCCCAAGGCCAGCAGCAGCAGTTGGGACAGCGGCAACAGCTCTGACATTCAGGTTGTGCAGCAACCAACCCAGCCTGCACCAAAGCCCAGAATCCGCCGCCAAATCCGTCTCAGCAGCAGCAGTGAAGACAGTGCTTAAAATTTAAGTTTCTTATTTTCTTATTGATGCCTGCTATTTATATATTTTGTGATGTACTGCCTTCATTTTTTTCGTTTTGTCATTTGCATTGAGGGCAATGCAACCCTCGAGTTTGGGGGTGGCAACTCTCCATTTTAATGGAGTTTAAGTACATCTTAGTTAATTGTTGTGTCTTTTACTTAGTTATTTTTCTCTAAAAAAATATAATATCTGAAAAACTGAAGTTTAGAGCCTTTCTATAGTTCTGAGAACTTAAACACCATTGTGACTGTTATACTGCTTAGACTTCTTTTAGCCAAACTAGAATAGGAAGCTTAGCACTTGAATAGCCCCTAGAGGTGCCTAACACTGGCTCTAGGAAAGAAGTTTAGAAAAAGAAACTCAAAAACCCTAGAGGTGCCCGAAACCGGCTCTAGGAAGTTAACTAGAGGTGCCTAAAACTGGCTCTAGTAAAACTTTAGCTTGAAAATAGAGAAATTGAGTCAAAATAAAGAAATCAAAGAAGCATGAAAATGTGCCTTCAAAAAGATAAACTTTGGCATAAAAATTCAAGTTAAGAGTTGAATATTCTAGTGAAACTAAGAGAGTCTTGGCATATAACTGTTCACAAGCATGCACACACTGCACGAGGACTATAGTGAGATTCCGGACAGATCCTAAATTATCCGATAGGTTGCTGCTGTCACAGGGAACGAACGACGGGTAAGGGAAAGTTCACTGTTTGAAAGCCAAAACAAAAACATCTCATTTTTCTTTTAGGTCTTAGTTGCTTGAGGGAAAGCAAAAACTTGAGTTTGAGGGTGTGTTGAGTGTGTAAAAGTTCTATTATTTACACCCTTTTTAACCCATATTTCTGCTACATTCAAGCATTATTCATTGCATTTAGGTTAGTTTACAGCAAAGCATCATTCTGGTAGGAGCATTAACATCATTGTAAAACATCACTACTTGTGTCCAATCATGAAACCCGTGATTAGTGCACTTGCGCATCAGTCCCTTAAATCTGTTCCAACACTCATACATTGATTCATCATCAGATTGACGAAAAGAGGCAATACATTCCTCAACTGAGTGTTCTTGTTTGGTGGATTATACCGCAACAAAAAACTTTTGCACAAATTTGTCCCTGTTTCCTTTGATTCGGCCAGTACACCACTCAACCATTCTCGTGCTCGATAACGCAAGGAATAAGGGAAAAACTTGAGTTTTAGTACATCTTCATGTACCCCTTGTTGTCGAAAAGAGTCGCAAACTTCTAAGAAAGCACGGATGTGTTGCCTAGCATCTTCATGAGACGAGCCTCCGAATTGACCAATCGAGTTCAATATTTTGAACATTGCGGGTTTAAGCTCGAAGTGGGCTGTCTGAATTTTGGGAGCTACAACCCCTGGGTTGAGCTCATCCAAGATAGGATTCAAGTGATCTCTAATAGCTCGTGGTCGAACCGCATGCCCACCATTTGTTGCAGCATCAGGATCTACATGATTACTAGCTGGTAAACCTCTTTGATTTTGAGCTCCGTTCATGACTCTAAGTGCTTCTTGTATTCGCCTCTGTTGACAAAAAAGGTGTTCAATTTCAAGAATATACGATAGTATGGATTCGTTGGGTCTTATTCGGGTCATGCACTAGTACACACACACACCTAAAAAAGAAAAACAAAAATAACAAGTAAATATATACAAGAAAACAAGAAATAAACTAGTACGAAGACTAAACTTAAACTATCAATTGCCAATCCCCGGCAACAACACCAAAAACTTTTTGCGTTGTGTGATGTGCTATAAATAACACGCAAATAGTGCAAGTATACATGTCGAACAAGTAGTAAAGTGATGAGTGAGTATCGTCTCCACAAGGATTGAAGGTATTTCAAGTTAAGTTTAAGCACACGAAGCAAAGAATGAATATTGATTAAGGAGCTAGATTTAAATGAGTAAATAAAATGTTGTAGAAAAAATAGTATATGAAAACTGGAGTAAACTGAATGAACTTTCAACATCCTCTCACGTGTGTGAAACTCTCTATGGAATGATTGGCTAGGCTTGCTAAGGAATCCTTTACTTAAGTCTCATGCATGTCTAACTATTTTCAGCCTAAACTATGCTTGACAGAGTTTACTACGATGCTTCTATACTATCTCTAGCAAGAAACCTGATAGCCAGAATGCTACGGTAATACCTCTCAGTGTGAGCCCTAGCAAGCTACTTATCAATTAAGTTCTACTCCTTTTAGTCGTTGAAACCCTATCCTTATCTCTAAGGTGAATTAAAGTTTGCCTCTCAGCACAACCCCATTGTCCACGTAGATCTAGGCTTAACTCTCTCGACCATTAAGCACATCAACACTTAGGTTAAGGCTACTCTTGAAAGCTCTTACAAACTTAAGGCAATAAAATAGTGAACAAAGCATTTAAGGAACTGAAAAAAATTAAACATCCATTAAAACAAAAATAAAATCATCCAAAGCAAACCCAAGCCACTTAAAACCAGTTCATGGTTGGGCAATAAACATCCATCATCATTCGTTTGAATCAACCCATTCCAGAAATAAATGCTAAAGCAGAACAGCTAAAAAGGAAGGAAAAACTCCCAATGCTGTCTTAGACTGCCACGAACTGCCCTAAGCTTGCTGCTTCTCTTGAACGCGAGCAAGATCACCCCTCAGAACCTTAACTGTGGAGGACAGCAAGGTGAAGAAGATGAAGAAAGTGGCTGACTCTCTTCCTTTCTTTCCTCGCCCGAAAAGCTCCCTTTTCAATTCTCTCTCCTCTCTCCTTTAATGTGGGCTTCTTGTCCTTTATATAGTGGGGGCTTGTAAAGTGCTCATTAGTTCTATATTTTATATGCATTCCATCTCATATTATTGTTGTTCTTAAGTACATTTTAGGCATATCTAGGTACATACATGCATTATTTACAGTATACTTTACTTTACATTGTTTATGTTGAATATCTTTAATTTGGTAAGGAAAAGATGTTGTTTTAGTTTAGTTTTCATTTCAGGGCTAGAAGATGTTAGGAGGAGGACAAACCAGAGGAGAGGATGCAGAGGCAGCAGACCAGGGAGATATACTGATGTAGTTCCAAACAGAGAGAAGTGTTCCCGAGTAGTCGCCGCCTCCATACATGCCGCCCAGGGTAGCAAGCTGAGGAATTGGAAAATTGGAGTGCAATCTGTAAAGAAGAAAACCATGATTCCAACGATGTCATCCACTCAATTTTCTAACGCCTGGAGCAGCGGACATAGCCACCGAAGGAAGAGATCAAGATGACTTGCAGTGCAAGGCAACAAGAAGGAGTCCATATTCAACTCAAAGAAGTCAGAATTAAAGGTCGCATTTAATGCAAAAGCTACTTTGAAGACTTCTACTCCAAGGAGGACTTGGCCTAGCTAATGTATAAAACCTATGTTAGATTTTGATATAATTAAATCTTTAAGGATCAATTTGAAAAACTTAAAATTGTTTTATAAGTCCCTTAATAAGTTTTAAATCACCAACACCTTAAAACTGATTTGAAAAACTCATACTCAAAATATTTTCTAAGTGTTCCAAGGCCAAACTATTGAAAATCGTCCTGGTGTATCGATACGCTTCCAGCCGTATCGATACCTTTTTTACAAAGTTGGCTACTGCCGGAACTTGTTTCGATACGCCCTTAACCGTATCGAAACACTGTATCGAAACAGATTCATTTGTATCGATACGCTCCTTCGTAAAAGTCTAAAAGAGTTTGAATGGCGTACCGATACGACTTCACATGTATCGATACGGTTTTAATGAATTTTAAAATCAAGTCGGTTTAAATATTTCGACCGTTGGTGTCAGATGGTTAGGTAACCATATTTTAAATTGGTCGTTGACCCATATCGATACGGTAAACCCTCGTATCGAAATGGAAATCGAAAGTGAGTTAAGTTGAGAAAAAGGTATCGATACGGTCTTAGCCGTTTCGATACCCCGTACCGATACGCTTACGTGCATTTCGATACCCCTTATTTATTGCACACAACGACTCTTTCTTTTCTGAGACAGGTATCGATACGGCTCCCCGAGTACCGATACGGGTAGCTGCAGAAGTGCATTTATGGTGGTAAGAGAGGGTTCCAACGGCTCTATTCAAGTTCCCAACCACCCAAACGGCTAGAATTAATAGAAGAGGTATAAAATGAAGCCCTTTGAAGGTCAGCAACAACTATTCAACCCACAAGCATCATCAAAGCAAAAATCCAAACCCTTGAACTATTCAAAGTCAAATTCTTGTACCCAACTCTAGTGTCTTTCAATTGTCAATTTGTATTGTGAGTTTGGGGTGATTGAAATTGCAATTGGGTAGACAATTAACCTTTGAGAGGAATCATTTGAGTTTACCACAACCTTTCTTTGTAATTTGAGTGGATTATGATTTGGGTAGAGAGCTTAATCAAATTTGTAAGGTTACCTCCTCATCCAAGAAAAGGGGAAGAATTCAAGTAGTGAATTTGTTGAAAACCCTTAGTGGGAACTAAGGTAGTGGATGTAGAGTTCATTTGGAGAACTTGAACCACTATAACTACTTGTGTCAATTTTATTATTCACTCATTTCTTTCCACCAAAATTTTAATTGCCAATTCACCCCCTCTTGGCCATTTGCAATTGTTCGATCAACTCAACAATTGGTATCAGAGCTACACTCATTGGAAGGAATACAACCCTCTTGAGTCGATTCTAGGAGAGTTTGATCAACAACTAGTCAAGCAATGGCATCCACCTCCAACTATGAGTCCCAATCCACCACCAAGCCACCATTTTTCAATGGGGACAACTACTCATATTGGAAGTATAGGATGAGGCTTTTCATCAAGTCTACCGACTACATGGTGTGGGATGTGGTTGAAGAAGGTCCATACATTCCCATGAAGAGAGATGGAGAAAGACTCGTCCCAAAGGTCAAAGCCGAGATGACGGATGATGAAAGAAGAAGGATGCAAGTGAATGACAAAGCTCTTCATGTGATATTTTGTGCACTTGGTCCGGATATCTACTCCAAGGTGTCTTCAATCGAAAATGCCAAGGAGGTTTGGGACACCCTCGAGACAACATATGAGGGAACTAGTGATGTCAAGGAGACAAAGATTGGGCTACTCAATCTAAGCTATGAGAACTTCAAGATGGATCCCGATGAAAGTGTCTCCAAGATGTTTGATCGATTCTTGGTCATTGTCAACGGATTGAAGGGGTTCGGCGAGATCATTCCCGAAGACAAGCTAGTGAGGAAATTGTTGTACTCTCTTCCGGAGTCATGAGATGGCAAGAGAACGGCTATTATTGAAGCTAGAGATTTGAAGACTCTCAAGCTTGATGCTCTTGTTGGATCTCTACTCACCCATGACATTATGAGGAAGGGAAGAGAACTAGAGAAGAAAATAGTTAAGAAGAAGGAGGTTGAGAAGAAGAAAGTGGGAATTGCTCTAAAAGCTTCACACCAAGAAAGCGATTCAAATGAGGATGAAGATGAGGAGATGGCCATGTTGGCCAAACGGTTTACTCGGTTCATGAAGTCAAATCGTGGAAGAAAGTTCATTAGAAAGGGAGACTTCAAGAGTAATAGCAAGGAAGAGGAGAAGGACCAAATCACTTGTTATGAATGCAAGAAACCGGGTCACATCCGTTCCGAATGTCCTCAATTGAAAAAGAAAAGCTTTGGGAAGAAGACCAAGCTCAAAGCTCAAATAGCCACTTGGAGTGACGATGAGTCATCCGAGGAAGAGGAGGAAGTGGCCAATCTATGTCTCATGGTCATTGATGATGAACCAAAGGTAAACTCTAACTTATCCAATTGTGATTTTACGTTTGATGAACTTCAAGATGCTTATGATGAATTGCAAGAGGTTTATGATGAGTTAGTAGGAAAATACAAAGAATCCATTTTGAAAAACAAGAAAACCATTTCCGATTTGAAAAATCAAAATGAGACATTTTCTAAAGCTAACTCCGAATTGGAAAAGAAAGTTTTGGTTTTAGTAAATCTTTCAAATGATCTTAAAACAAAAATTCTTGAACTTGAAAAACTTCTTTCCGATTTTCAAGATTATCACACAAAGGAAGTGGATAATCTTAAAACATCTATTGCTATTGGGAAAAACAATTTTGAAAAAGGAAATCATTCTAAATCCCAATATGTAAAAAGAAAACCTTTTATTCCTAAACAAAGAAATTTTAATAAGCAAATTAGAGGTCAAAGAGTTAGGAGTGTTTGGGTTCCTAAGGAACTCATTATTTCTAATGATATGAATGCTATTGCTTCTTAGATTCCTAAGGGGACCAAAATGTTGAAGGCTAACACTCATGGACCCAAAATGATTTGGGTACCAAAAACCAAGGCCTAATTTCTTTGTTTGTAGGGGAGCATTGCTACAAGGCTAAAGCTTCAAGCAAAAATTCTTGGTACCTTGATAGTGGATGCTCGAGACACATGACCGGTGACAAGAGTAGATTTGTGGAACTAAAGCCAAAGAGTGGTGGAGTGGTAACTTTCGGTGACAACTCCAAAGGCCACATTGAAGGAATAGGCTCCATTGGTAATCACTCTTCTATTTTCATTGAAAATGTTTTGTATGTCAACGGTCTTAAGCATAACTTATTGAGTATTAGTCAATTATGTGACAAAGGTTTTAGTGTTTTATTTGATAAAAGTGGTTGCAAAATTGTAAACATTAAAACAAATCAACTAATGCTCATTGGTCATCGCATAGGAAACATATACATGGTGCATCTAGATGACATTCATTCATCTCATACATGCTTAGTTGCACATGATGAACATGGCTCATGGCTTTGGCATAGAAAATTAGGACATGTTAGCATGAGTGTCTTAGAGAAATTAATTTCCCTTAATCTAGTTAGAGGTTTACCCAAACTTAAATTTTCTAATGATAAAATTTGTGATGCATGTTCAAAGGGTAAACAACATAGAACTTCTTTTAAATCCATAAATGATGTCTCTACTAGTAGATGTTTACAATTGATTCATATGGATCTTTTTGGGCCTATTAGAACAATGAGCTTGGGTGGAAAATCATATGCTTTTGTGCTTGTAGATGACTACTCTAGGTTTACTTGGGTTCTATTCTTAAGTACAAAGGATGAGGCTTTAGAAAAATTTATCACATTTTCTAAAATAACTCAAAATGATCTTGAACTTAAAATTTCTCACATTAGAAGTGATCATGGAACCGAATTTCAAAATCTAGGTTTCGATGAGTTTTTAAATGAAAATGGGATTAGCCACAATTTTTCCGCACCTCGCACTCCTCAACAAAATGGGGTAGTTGAGAGGAAAAATCGAACTTTAGAAGAAATGGCTAGAACCATGCTTTGTGAAAATAATTTACCTAAATATTTTTGGGCAGAAGCCACAAATACCGCTTTCTATATTATAAATCGAGTAATTATTAGGCCAATTTTGAAGAAAACACCTTATGAGATTTTAAAATCTAAGAAGCCTAACATTAGCTATTTCCATCCTTTTGGTTGCAAGTGTTTTGTTTTGAATAATGGTAAAGAAAACTTAGGTAAATTTGATGCTAAAAGTGATGAAGCTATTTTCTTAGGGTACTCTTTAAACTCTAAAGCCTGTCGTGTATTTAATAAAAGAACTCTAGTAGTTGAAGAGTCAATACATGTTGTTTTCGATGAAAACCTCCTTCCAAGGAATGAATCTTGTGATGATGATGATGTAGGAATCCTTGATGCCATTGATGGAGGACAAACGTCAAAGGTGGATGAGATTCCAACTAAAGATGAGGATACACAAGATCCACCTCTTGAAGCCTTGAAGGACTTGGCTCTTGAGGAAAGGGAGGTGTCTTACCCAAGGGAGTTCAACTATGTCAAAGGTGGTGAAATCTTGGGTGATCCATCCAAGGGGGTAACTACTAGATCCTCTCTCAAATTAATGAATCATGTTGCATTTATTTCATGCATTGAGCCTAAAAATATTAAAGAAGCTTTAAAAGATGATTTTTGGATTTGGCCATGCAAGAGGAATTAAATCAATTTGAGAGGAGTAAAGTGTGGACATTAGTTGAAAGGCCTAATGATCAATCTACTATAGGAACAAAATGGGTTTTTAGGAATAAATTAAATGAAAGTTGTAATATAGTGAGAAACAAGGCTAGGCTTGTTGCTCAAGGCTATACATAAGAAGAGGGAATTGATTTTGATGAGACTTATGCACTCGTAGCTAGAATGGAAGCTATTAGGATGTTGCTTGCATTTGCATGTTATCATAATTTCAAGCTTTTTCAAATGGATGTGAAAAGTTCCTTTTTAAATAGTTTTATAAATGAAGAAGTGTATGTTGAACAACCACCGGGTTTTGAGGATTCAAAATTTCCAAACCATGTGTTTAAACTTACAAAAGCTCTCTATGGTTTAAAACAAGCTCCTAGAGCTTGGTATGAGAGACTTTCAACTTTCTTAATTGAAAAAGGGTTTTGAAAAGGGAAAGGTGGATACAACACTCTTTATAAAAAGATATAACAATGACATCTTAGTAGTTCAAATTTATGTTGATGATATCATTTTTGGTTCTACTAATGAGTGTTATTGTAAAGAATTTTCTAAGCTAATGCAAGGTGAGTTCGAGATGAGCATGATGGGGGAGCTCTCATTCTTTTTGGGACTCCAAATCAAACAAAGGAAAGATGGCACCTTCATAAATCAAGCTAAGTACGTGAATGATATGCTCAAAAAGTTTGGCTTGGAGAATGCAAAGCCTCAAGCCACTCCTATGAGTTCTTCCATAAAGCTTGACAAAGATGAAGAAGGTAAGTGTGTTGATTCTAAGCTTTATAGATCCATGATAGGTTCTTTGCTTTACCTTACCGCAAGTAGACCGGATACCATGTTTAGTGTTTGCTTGTGTGCTAGGTTTCATGCTAGTCCTAGAGAATCACACTTAGTTGCCATTAAGAGAATTTTTAGATACCTTAGAGACACACCTACTTTAGGCCTTTGGTATCCTAAAGATTCTTCCTTTAGCCTTCATGCTTATTCGGATGCGGATTATGGGGGGTGTAAGATAGATAGGAAAAATACTTCCGGGACATGTCAATTCTTAGGTAGTATGTTCGTATCTTGGTTCTCTAAGAAACAAAATAGCGTAGCCTTATCTACCACCGAAGCGGAGTACATATCCTTAGGGAGTTGTTGTGCTCAAGTTCTTTGGATGAAGCAACAACTCTTAGATTATGGTGTTGAAGTAGAAACCATACCCCTTAAGTGTGACAACACTAGTGCCATTTGTCTCACTAAGAATCCCAACCAACACTCTAGAACTAAACACATAGAAATTCGACATCATTTCATTAGAGATCATGTTTTGAAAAATGGTGTTGTTATAGAATATGTTGACACCTTGAACCAATTAGCAGATATATTTACAAAACCTTTAGATAAAGAGCGTTTTTGGTCCCTTAGGAGAGAGTTAGGTCTAGCTAGCCTATCTTGACCTTTTAGGACCTCTTTGTGCTTAAAATTGCTTGATTTTGTGAAATTGCATGTTTGTGTGTTGTAACTCTTGAAAATATCCATGTCTATAGTTAGGGGGAGTATGATTCTATTAAAATATGCTTAGAACTGTTCATTCATCATTTGCATACCTTTAGGAGATGTTAAAATCGAGCCTATGGTTGTTCTTTAGGCCTAAAGATGTATTTCTAGGCATAGAGTATCGATACGGTTATACGCGTATCGATACGTGTTCTTCATTGAGATTCCCAGGCTTCTTTTTGCCTTAAACGGGTATCGATACAGTTAAACCCGTATCGATACGAGCTTAAATCGTTTCGATACGGATCTCATCCGTTTCGATACGATTCTCCAACGGGCATTTTTAAGGAAATGACGTCTCTATCCCCTTATCGATACCCTTCAGGCGTATCGATACTCGATTGCGCAGACAGCTTTTAATTTGGCATTTAAAGACTTAAACTTTTACCAAAACTAAAATTCTTCAAACCCTAAAAACCCTAGCCATTTTTGCCTATAAAAGAGCTCTTCCTCCCTCATATTTTCACACCACAACTCAAAATCTTAAAGAGTTTTTCCATCAAGCCAAGCTCTAAGATCCTTCTCATCAAATTTGTGCTAGATTTTTCTTCATTCTCTCAAATCCCTATCAAGGTAAAATTCTCTCTTTTTCTTTTTCAATTTTTTTTATTTTTGTTTTTGTTTTTATGTTCATCTTTTTAACAATTTTTTTGTTTTTCAAATTTTTTTCTTTTCAAATTTTATTTTCAAATTTTTTTTACCTTGGTTCTTAACTTAAATGAAGAAATCTAAATGCATGATTTTCTTTTAGATTATGGCACCCAAGGAATCTAGGAAGAGAACAAGGGTTTCTCAAACCGGTGAATCATCCAATCTTGGAGTTGTTGCACGTCCGAACTACACTTCAATCTATGAACACTCTTTTGAAAATCCCGCGGCTCTCACATATTTTCGACAATTCGAGAACTACAAGATTCGTGCGGAAAGGGTAATATCCATTCCTTTTCTTAACTCGGAGCGTTTCAAATTTGAATATCTTCCTTTGCTCCAACGTTGGAATTTCATGGATTTTCTCTCAATTCCCGGTTTTTATTACCGTCTTTTAGTTTTGATTTTTTACACTAATGCCAAATGTATTTCTCGCAATGGGGTTGTTACCGCCATTAGTTCTTATCTCATGGGCAAGAAATTCATCCTTGATGTCAAATCCATATGTGAAGTTTTTAATTTGGAGGATGAAGGCCTTGAAGATGAGAATGCTTTAGGCCATGTTCTTAGTGGCTCTGTCACCGCCTTAAATGCTCAAGATCGGATCCTCCATTTGATGGTGTCTTGGTGGTTTAGGCCTTCCGGAGGAAAATACTCAACCATCCGTCAAGTGGATGATTTTTGGATCCGTTGCTTCCGTGAGCGAAAGCGTCCCAACCTTGCTCGAATCATGTTTGCGGAGATCGTCTATCTTGTGCAAAATCGCCACACCTCTCTCGTCACCTCTTTTACCTATGGTACGACCTTAAGTTATTTCTTTATGAAAAAGGATATTGATTGCTCGTTTGACTACCCAACTCCCCTCACTGATCCTATTGATGAACGATCTCTTGCACAGGGTAAGTTTCATTACTTTAATGTTAACTGGGTTCGTCTTTCCGAGCTACCACCCGAGGCTGCGGCAATATTTGAAGAACCTCAAGGTGATCAAGCTCCTCAAGATCCTCAACCCTCCATGGATGCTCTCATGACATTCCTCAATGAGCAATTTACCGGGTTGCGCACGGACATGGGAAATCGTCTTACCGCCCTTGAAACAACCTTTGACACAAGGATGACGAACATGGAGAACCGTCTAACCTCTCTTGAAAGCGGTCATAACTCGTTGAATATTTCCCTCTCCGCTTTCCATGATGAATGGCGCAATAGCATGAGGAATGATGATCCCATTGGAGTTGACGATGAAGATGATGAAGACGGCGAAGATGATGCCTAGTCGACTCTCCTTGCATCTCATGCATATCATTTAGGATATTTCAATTTTATGCATCTTTGGATTATGTTCTTAGGTCTAAGTTTGTTTTTCTTTTGAACCTATGCTTTGATTTTATGTTTTTGTTGGATTTTTAAGATTGATGCTATGCTTAATAATATTTATGTTGCTTATTTATACCTTTGCCTATGTTATGCACTTATATCTTGTCTCAATATTTTTGATCTAACAAAAAGGGGGAGAGAAACTAGCTCACAACACTTTAAAAATTTTGATTTCAACTTAAAAGTTACCTAGCTTATATTAAGGGGGAGTTAACTTTGTAAAGTTTTTCAAAGTGTCAAAAATTTTAAGTTTTAGTTTTGTTATATCAAAAAGGGGGAGATTGTAAAACCTATGTTAGATTTTGATATAATTAAATCTTTAAGGATCAATTTGAAAAACTTAAAATTGTTTTATAAGTCCCTTAATAAGTTTTAAATCACCAACACCTTAAAACTGATTTGAAAAACTCAAACTCAAAATATTTTCTAAGTGTTCCAAGGCCAAACTATTGAAAATCGTCCAGGTGTATCGATACGCTTCCAGCTGTATCGATACCTTTTTTACAAAGTTGGCTACTGCCGTAACTTGTTTCGGTACACCCTTAACCGTATCGAAACACCATATCGAAACAGATTCATTTGTATCGATACGCTCCTTCGTAAAAGTCTAAAAGATTTTGAATGGCGTACCGATACGACTTCACCTGTATCGATACGGTTTTAATGAATTTTAAATTCAAGTCGGTTTAAATATTTTGACTGTTGGTGTCAGTTGGTTAGGTAACCATATTTTAAATTGGTCGTTGACCCGTATCGATACGGTAAACCCTCGTATCGAAACGGAAATCGACAGTGAGTTAAGTTGAGAAAAAGGTATCGATACGGTCTTAGCCATTTTGATACCCCGTACCGATACACTTATGTGCGTTTCGATACCCCTTATTTATTGCACACAACGACTCTTTCTTTTCTGAGACAGGTATTGATACGGCTCCCCGAGTACCGATACGGGTAGCTGCAGAAGTGCATTTATGGTGGTAAGAGAGGGTTCCAACGGCTCTATTCAAGTTCCCAACCACCCAAATGGCTAGAATTAATAGAAGAGGTATAAAATGAAGCCCTTTGAAGGTCAGCAACAACTATTCAACCCACAAGCATCATCAAAGCAAAAATCCAAACCCTTGAGCTATTCAAAGTCAAATTCTTGTACCCAACTCTAGTGTCTTTCAATTGTCAATTTGTATTGTGAGTTTGGGGTGATTGAAATTGCAATTGGGTAGACAATTATCCTTTGAGAGGAATCATTTGAGTTTACCACAACCTTTCTTTGTAATTTGAGTGGATTAAGCTTTGGGTAGAAAGCTTAATCGAATTTGTAAGGTTACCTCCTCATCCAAGAAAAGGGGAAGAATTCAAGTAATGAATTTGTTGAAAATCCTTAGTGGGAACTAAGGTAGTGGATGTAGAGTTCATTTGGAGAACTTGAACCACTATAACTACTTGTGTCAATTTTACTTTTCACTCATTTCTTTCCACCAAAATTTTAATTGCCAATTCACCCCCTCTTGGCCATTTGCAATTGTTCGATCAACTCAACATAATGCCTATATATACTCGACATATTTTGTAATTGTAGACATCTTAGGTTTTCCTTTGGGTATAGTCTAGGTTTTCTTGCCACCATTATGTTCTAAATTTTCTCTTGGGTTTGGGTTATGTTGTAAACTAGTGTGAGAACGGTTGTTTAGGAATTAAGTTTGTATTTGCAATAAAACTTCAAGGTTTGCTTATTCCATGCTCTTCATATTTTTCAATTAAGTTCGAAAGATTAGTTGTTAACTATCTATTTGTTCGGTATCGAGAGAGTCGAACTCACGAAAGGGATGAGTACGATCCTAATCCTAATCAGGTGTTGATCAATCCAGTCTAGACATAGGTTAGGGTTCAAGGCGGCTAAGAGAGGAAGAACCAAGGTTGCTTTCTTTGCAAGATTCAAGCTGTGACGGGTATCATCTGCAGTGGGCAACAACAGCATTCTGACTTAGACATAAGCAGGATCATTATCGAAGCGTTCTGCTGAGCCTTGAAGGATTGCCGAGTTTGTCGTCGTGCCATCCATCCATTCCACCGCCAAGGCAGCAAAAGCGTCGAAACAGCTAATCCGCCATCCTTCGCCGAGGCAGCAAAGTCTGGCAGTGCAAAGAAACTTAACCTATTCAACGAAGTTTTACACTACTAAGCATCATAACCTAACACATTCTATCACCCTGATCTCTTCTATCAATTACTTGTGTTTATTTACTTTTCTTTTATCAATTAAAATTTACTTGTGCATTTAATTCTCTTTGTGCATGAATTGCAATTCGAATAAGTTGTACAATCCCTGTGGGAGACGATATCTTTTATACTATAACATGACAAGAGTGTGCACTTGCGCTCCTATTTAGAGAACACCCAAACGCTCTACAAGTTTTTGGCGCCATTGCCGGGGATTGGCAACAATAAATTCGTTTTTATTTTTATGCACTTTTACTTTAATTGTATTTAATTTTAGTTTTTATTATTTTTTTATTCGAAATTTTTTTATAGTTTTCTTATCTAGTGCATGACCAGAGCAAACCCATCAGGAGAAATCGTTTTCTTTGACGAGATCGAACGAAGAGCAAGAGAACTGAAGAAAGAATCAAGAAAAGCCCTCGGGAAAGCCAAAGAAAAAGGAAAGGCAGAGGCAACAATGGTTAACGGGCAAGATGACAACCCTGCCAACGATGCCCATATCGGCAGGGATGGGCAGCACCATCCGCCGCCCAGACAGCAACAACCAATTCCATCTAGGTAGCAACCCCCAATTCTGCCCAGGCAGCCACAGTATGTACGAACCACCAAGGACTACTTGAAGCACGACTTCAGGGGATTTGACCCAACTGTGACCGAGCCTGAAATTGAAGTGGATCACTTTGAGTTAAAGCTCGTGATGTTCAACATTATCAACACATTGGGGCAATTTGGAGGGATTGCCACAGAAGATGTTCGGCAGCACTTGAGAGGATTCCTGGACATATGCAGAGCTTTCAAGATACATGGAGTCCATCAAGACGTGCTGAAGCTGAGATTATTTCCCTATTCACTGAGGGATAGGGCAAAACAATGGCTGAACAACCAACCGGGGGGATCATTCAATACTTGGACAGAGCTGTGCAAGGATTTCTTAGATCGTTTCAGTCCTTCAAACGTCACAGACAGGTTGAGAAACGAGAACACAGCCTTCCACCAAGGGGATGACAAACCAATGTATGAAGCTTGGGAGAGGTACCAACAGATGCTAAACAAATGTCCGCTTCATGGTTTCCCATCCTGGACGTAAGTGTCGATGTTCTACAATGGAGTAAACCAATCGACACAAATGATGCTCGACGCCTCAGCCAATGGAATCATCCTGGATAGACCACCTGAGAAGGCACTACAGATTCTGAACAGAATTGCTAAGAACGACTACATATTCCCTACAACCAGCCGCGGCGGCATAAGGCGGCCAGCTGTTGTGAATGAAGTAGAGGCCACTGATCTGTTAATGCCTGCCTGGATAAACTAACCGAGATGGTGATGAATATGGCCAAAGGAAAGACATATGAGGCCAAGGCTGTGAAGCCTTTTTTGATGAGTGTGGGGGCAACCATGATTCCTCTGAGTGTAGTGAATTCGCCAACTTCATGGGAACCTATGAAAGGAATAGCAGGCCCAACACCAACACATACAACCCAGGTTGGAAGAAGCATTCGGACTTCGCATAGAGTAATCCAAACACGGCTGCAAATCCAACTCAGCAACCAGGAGGATACAAACAGAACCTGTCCAGACAGTCGCCTCAGCAGCAACAGAATACGAGCAATAACTCACTCGAAAATACTTTACATACTTATATGTCTCGAACCAGTGATTTTATTGTTCATACTAATAAATTTATTAATAAAACTGAGTCATTTATGGACAGGACTGAGATGAGGATGAACAACCACGAGGCTGTAATAAAGAACTTGGAGACCCAGTTTGGGCAATTCACGGAGATAGTAAGCACCAGGACAATGGGTGCAGCATCCAGTAGCACAGATGTAGCAACCAAACCCACCTATGAACAGTGTAAAGCCATATCGACCAGAAATGGGAAACAACTGGACGAGCCCAGAACTGAACAGCCAATGGACCAGCAAATAGAACAGCCTGTCGCGGCAGCATCAATACCAGTCGCCCCAGCAAATTAGGCTGACAGCAGCCCTAAAGAGGATGATCTTGAGTCACCACATATTAGATTTACATGCAAGGAACGCATTTAGGACATATGTCTGCCACCGCCTTTCCCCCAAAGATTAAAGCAACAGAAATAGGAGCACCAGATCCGAAATTTTCTAGATATTCTAAAACAAGTGCACATTAACATCCCTCTCGTGGAAGCCATCCAGAACATGCTCAATTACGCGAAATACCTGAAGGACATGGTTTCCAAGAAGAAAAGAATTGGGGAGTTCGAAATCGTAGCTGTGATAGAGGAGTGCATGGCTATGCTACACAACAAGCTACCGGCCAAAAGAATAGATCCGAGCAGCTTCGTTATTCCATGCAAAATCGAAAGCAACCATGCCATGAGAGCCCTGTGCGATTTAGAAGCCAGCATTAACCCGATGCCAAAGGCGGTCTTTGACAAGTTAGGTATTGGGCAAGCCAACCCCACCTCCATCATGTTGAAACTACCATATCATTCATTCGTACAACCGGAGGGTAAAGTCGAAGACATTCTGGTTCACGTGGGCAGCTTTATTTTCTCAGCAGACTTCCTCATCCTAGACTGTGAGGCCGACGAGAACGCTTCTATCATATTTGGGCGGCCGTTCTGGCCACGGGCAGAACTCTAATTGATGTGGAGCATAGGGAGCTGATTATGAGGGTGGACAACCAAAGCATAAAACTAAATGTTTTACAGCCCTCGATAATGGAAAAAGAAGGATGCCCAGACGCTCAGGCTTTCGAATTCAGCATTGAAACAGGGAATGACAGCAGCCGCCCGGGCAGGTAGCAGGGCAGAATGTAGGACCCCAAGGAACAAGAGGACCCCTAGGAGGGAGAAAAGCAAAAAACCACCTCAGGAAGTGGTTATGTCTGGGAGATGTACCTCAATGCACTCCCAACATAACTTATTTTATTTTTAATTTCTTTTTTTTATTTTTTATGTTTTAGGATTAGAATTTATTTTATGTTCTTATCTTTAATTTTTAGGACTAGATTTTAATTTATTACAATTTATTTTTCATATCTAAGTATTTTTTATTATTTCTTTATTTAGTTTATTATTTTTATTCCCAGGGTTTAGGAATAAAAGAGCAGGACCAAGAAGAAGGCCCAACAAGGAGCCCGCCCACCATCCCGCCGAGACAGTTGAGGGCAGCCTAGCGCAGAAATAGCATAACGGCTAGTTGACTGCTAACGGCTAGCTGCCAACGGCTACAGAAGTAACAGACAGAAAACTCGTAACGTGCGCGAAGCAATTTGCCCGTTGGAATTTAATGCCGCCATGGCATCTCTCGACAACATCTATATAAACCTCACTTCTCTCATTCATTTACTTTACTTTCATCTCCTTGTTAACCAATTCTTAAATCAACTGCTCTCTTTCTCATTATCTTCTTTTAGTTTTAGATTACAAAAAATCGCCTCACACATGGCATCAACATCACAATCCAAACCAACATTCCAACGTTTCTTCTCCAATGATGATGCAAAGAGGTACATAACCCAGTTCGCAAAACAAGCCATATGGGAGGAACAAGGGTTCCATTTTTCACAGTAGACAGGGGATCTCGATCACGAGCCCGCCCTCTTTGAAAAGATCCACATCAAGGGTTGGGAGATATTCGCAAAACAACTGGAGGTGGCAAACATCACGCTTGTCTGAGAATTTTATGCCCACCACCCCCGCCCTGAGTTGTTGTTCGTATTTGTCCGAGGGGAACCCGTCAAGCTCAACGCGGCAGTGATATACAGCTTCTATGGGCTTGAGATGGACGACAACCCTCATGAAGAATGGAAGCAATCACTGACAGCTACCGACTATGACAAAATCAAGGCCCAACTGTGCGAACCCAACACGTCGTGGTTGGTAGGAAAACATGGCGGCTCCATGCAACGCCGCCGATTGCTGCCGGAGGCAATGTTATGAAACACATTCATCAAAAGGCGTCTGTTGCCCACCTCTCATAATTCCACCGTGGATCAGTCGCGTTTCGCTCTCATTCACTCCATCATGATGAACAGACCAATCAACATTGGGGAAATCATCTGCAAGGAGATCCACAATTGCTTCCGGAAATCAAAGGGTCGGCTTTACTTCCCATCTCTCATCATGGGCTTCTGTGCCAATTTCAACGTCCCATCAGAACAAAACGACAAGATGACATCTGCCAAAGAGGGCTAGACCAGAAAGGTCCGCCTGCAGATGATGCAAGCACCGGAAACGAAGCAGATCACACCGTCGCAGCCCTCCGCCGCCCAGCCAACTACACCGGCAGCCCCAGGTAGTACTAAAGCTGCCCTGAATCCAAACGTCATTGCCCTACTCCACACTTTGATAGAAAGAAACAAACGGGTAGAGCGGCAGCAATTGACGTTTATGAAATATGTGGGGGTTCAAGAGGTCTTTGTGGCTTATCTTCTTCAGAAATTCCCCAATGACGGCCCCTCCCTGTCCATCTTCCTTGAAGACCTAGCCGCCGCAGCTGATCCCAGAAAGACCACGCCATTAAAAGCAACTGCCCGCCACGTCGCCTTCCTCCGCCAGATGCCATCTCCTACGCACTATCCATCCTACTCCGCCACCTCTGCTTATAACACGGTGGCCGACACTCCCGAGAGGCATCAACAACATTTCTCTCTAGCCTGCACAACGGAAACAGTGGCAGACACCTCCCCATCCAACAAGGGTGAGTAGTAGACGACAGCAACAGCGGCACCCATGGAAACAGTGAACCCTCTAGCAGAACCAAGGAAGGAGAGAATCAGAAAGAGAAAGCGGCACATCATCTCCGCCGAGTCAAAGGTAGAGGAGTCAGAATCTGATCCGGAACAATGTGAAGCTCCTCGCCCCATTTCTAAGAGAGTCCAGCCGCCACTGACAACAAAAATATCACCTGCCAAGTCTGCCGCCCTGACACCTGCTAGCCGCTGCCTTGTCATCCAGTCTTCATCTTCTTCCTCTGCTGTAAAGACCCCAGCTTCTTCTTAGCCCTCCATCAAATTCTAGCGTTATTTCTTTTATTTTCTTTCTTTCTTGCTTATTTTTATGTTTTAATTATCTTACTTGTATTTAATTTTTCTGTTTTTCTATTGTACTTTATTTTGTGCATTGAGGGCAATGCTCGTGTCGAGTTTGGGGGGTTAGCACTCATTTTGTTTAGGTGTGTTCTAGTGCATATAGGTTGCATAATGTACTTGCCTTAAAAATTAATCAAAAGAAAAATTTTGTTCTAACTTGTGCCTATGATAGGATAGCCAACTTTAAATTTTTCGCACCAATTAAAGAGAACTTAATTTTGGGGAAAGCATAAAGTAAACTTAGAATTTTTCTATTAATGCCAAAAATTAAAAACGATTCTGTTACTTGTTGAATTTTTTAGAATTTCTGGTAAACATTGTCTGCTTGAATTATTTGTAAAATTCTAACATGGTTGCAGGAAACTGTCGCGACAGGCAACAAACAGAAAAAGAAAAGCACTTCCACGACAGGAAAGAAAATTTTATGTTGTCTTTCCCTAGAGGTGCTTGAAATCGGCTCTAGGAAGAATCATGTGCAAGGACACTCCGCTGCTATCAAAGTCCATGAATCTGAAAATCATTGAAGTGACGAACAAATTAGCATGAGTGAATGAAAGTCTTCACGGGATGACTCTGCTCAAAGGGTTCAGGGTTTTGTAGTATGCTCCTATCTTAATTTCAGACCTAGAGAGTAGTTGTGATGAGCTGAAGCCCTTACTGCCATGATTAAATAATTGTGCTTAATTGTGCTACCTCGACAGCAGCCTTATATATCGTAACAGCATCTTTGTTTACTTGGAATATTCTTAAGATTCAGCCTGTACACAGTTTCTGCACACACTACACTGACATTATAATTTAATTCTGAGGTAATTTATGCTCTTCTCCTTTCACTAATTTAATGATAGGTGCCACGGCCTTGAGGTGATAAATCAAGTTTAAAACAAGTTTTTCTTTCTGGTTAGTTCAAAGGGTAAGTATGTTTAGGTTTGCATTGCGTGAGGACAAGCAATAGTTCGAGTTTGGGGGTGTGTAAAGTGCTCATTAGTTCTATATTCTATATGTATTCCATCTCATATTATTGTTGTTCTTAAGTACATTTTAGGCATATCTAGGTACATACATACATTATTTATAGTATTCTTTACATTACACTATTTACGTTGAATATCTTTAATTTGGTAAGAAAAAGATGTTGTTTTAGTTTAGTTTGCATTTCATGCTAAAAGTTGTTAGGAGGAGGACAGACCAGAGGACAGGATGCAGAGGCAGCAGACCAGGGAGCTATACTAATGTAGTTCCAGACAGAGAGAAGTGTTGTCGAGTAGCCGCCGCCGCCATGCCTGCCGCCCAGGGTAGCAAGCTGAGGAATTGGAAAATTGGAGTGCGATCTGTAAAGCAAAAAATCTTGATTCCAACGATGCCAGCCACTCAATTTTTTGACGCCTAGAGCAGCGGACAGAGCCACCAAAAAAGGAGATCAAGATGACTTGCGGTGCAAGGCAATAAGAAGGAGTCCACATTCAACTCAAAGAAGTCAGAATTAAAGGTTGCATTTAATGCAAAAGCTACTTTGAAGACTTCTACTCCAAGGAGGACTTGGCCTAGCTAATGCCTATATATACTCGACATATTTTGTAATTGTAGACATCTTAGGTTTTCATTTGGGCATAGTCTAGGTTTTCTTGCCGCCATTATGTTCTAAATTTTCTCTTGGGTTTGGGTTATGTTGTAAACTAGTGTGAGAACGGTTATTTAGGAATTAAGTTTGTATTTGCAATAAAACTTCAAGGTTTGCTTATTCCATGCTCTTCATAGTTTTCAATTAAGTTCGAAAGAGTAGTTGTTAACTATCTATTTGTTCGGTATCGAGAGAGTCGAACTCACGAAAGGGTTAAGTACGATCCTCATCCTAATCAGGTGTTGATCAATCTAGCCTAGACATAGGTTAGGGTTTAAGGCGGCTAAGAGAGGACGAACCAAGGTTGTTGTCTTTGCAACATTCACTCCGTGACGGGTATCATCTGCAGTGGGCAACAACAGCATTCTGACTTAGACATAAGCAGGATCATTATCGAAACGTTCTACCGAGCCTTGAAGGACTACCGAGTTTGCCACCGAGACATCCATCCATTCCACCGCCAAGGTAGTGAAAGCGTCGAAGCAGCTAATCTGCCATCCTCCGTCGAGACAGCAAAGTCTGGCAGCGCAAAGCAACTTAACCTATTCAACACAGTTTCACCCTACTAAGCAGCATAACCTAACCCATTTTATCACCCTGATCTCTTCTATCAATTACATGTGTTTATTTACTTTTCTTTTATCAACTAAAATTTACTTGTGCATTTAATTCTCTTTGTGTAGGAATTACAATTCGAAGAAGTTGTCCAATCCTTGTGGGAGACGATATCTTTTATACTATAACTTGACAAGAGTGTGCACTTGTGCTCCTATTTAGAGAACACCCAAACGCTCTACAGGGCTCCTAGGGTTTAGTGCCCTAATATTCCTTGAGGGTCCTAGGGAATATTCTTTCTTCATGTGTGGCACAAAAGACAAATAGGGGGTTCACACATGTGGGCCAAAGAGAATGTCTTCGATGCTTTGTCCTTTTCTGCGTCTGGAAACGTTGTCCAAAATGTTGTGGCATTTTCCTCATTTTCCCAGCTTCACTCCTACTTCACCTGCACATCACTGCACCAGAACATACCCTTCTAGCAGCATCAAATCTTGTAAAATAAACCAAACCACCAATCAAGCAAAGCCCTATGCAACTATATGTCCTAAATGCATCTATATGCTATGAAATGATCTTGAAACCAAGCAAATACTTAAGTAGAAAGGCGTGAAATATAGGTATTTTTGCAAGTTATCGCAAAGAGTTTCTAATGATGCGTTATAAATTCAATTGTTTCGCTATTCATTGTAGGGTTGAGCTCGCATATGGTTTAGGGGATTACCTGCTAGCCCTATTACATCGTGGAATGATCTTGCAACGCAATTTGTTTTGCGCTTTAATCCACCGAAAATGAATTCGCGCCTTAGGAATGACATTATAGCCTATTATCATTTAGATGATGAGACTCTTCACACTATATGGGAAATATATAATTTTTTTTGCGACAATGTCCTAACTATGACATTCAACAGGAAACTCAAATTAAAATTTTCTACAACGGGTTAAATGTAGCCATAAGACATCTTGTCGACGGATCGTCTAATGGTCCATTACTTGATTGCACCTACAATGCCACTATTGGTGTATTGGAGCAATTTGCTTAGAATGATTCACAATATCCTATCTCAAAGGTTGAATCATGCAAAGATGCACTGGGAGTGTTTGAGTTTGATGATCTATCTTCTCTAAAGCATCAGAGTTCTACTTTGAAGAACAAAATCAAGAATATGGAGAGGACAAGTGAAGTTGCTCCTATCCAGCTAGCTCAACAAACAACCACCCATGTATTTTCCTATGAGATTTGTAGCGGGAACTATAGTTTTGAGGATTGCTCACAACATACAGAAAATGCTAGTTATGTCAGCAACATGTGAGGCAACAACATGAGTACATCTTACAACGCATCTAATCGATAGTCTTGGAGTAACTCTAATCCTACACAACACCAAGGAGTATTTTGCTCTGGGAATAATTCCTTTTAAGGAAATTTTGGTTACTCGCAACAACAGTTCACGTCATAGACTCTATTGTAGTCACAACATAATCGAATGCAACCAAAAATATTGTTTCATAATCTTAGTAATAAAAATATAGAGCACCATTGTAGACTCAGTCTTAGTGAGACATTATGATCTATCAAGTATCTCAGACCCATTTGCTCTTCTTGAAGAGATGATGCATGATCATTTGTCTCGCACCGAAGCTATAGGGCAAGGTCACTCTTCATCAAAATGCACTTTGGAAGCTTAGTTGGAACAATAGCTATTGACATAAATTCTAGATAGTCAGGCATATTACCTAGCAAAACGGAGAGTCCGGTGACCAAGGGTAAAGAGCATTGCAAGACCATTACTCTCCGTAGTGGCAAACAAACTACTGACTCGATGCAACCAGTTCCTATATCTACCCACAAACAAATAGAGTCCTCTATACCTGATCATACAGTAAAAGATGGAGAGAATGATGGTAAGTCGAGCAATATACCTCCTACTATTACTCCAGTTCCATCTGTTGTACAACCGAAGTTGTCACCATAATGCTCAATATCAGTGTAGCAGTCAGATAATCCATCTCCACCTTTCCCTCAAAGATGTAAGAATATTGAGTCAGACAATCAATTTCAATTTTTTCATGATACTTTGTAACAACTTACATTCAAATTCCTTTGATTGATGCTCTCACACAGATTCTAAATTATGCAAAGTTCATAAAGGATATCTTGTCCAAGAAGAAGAAGCTCAATGCAATGGAAACCATTGCGCTCATTGAGGAGTGCAATGCGTTAATATCTACCCCTCTACCAAGAAAGATGAAGGATCCAAACAGCTTAATCATACCTTGCTAAATTGGTCATCATTGCTTTACTGAAGCTCTTTGTAATTTGGGGGTTAGTATCAATTTAATGTCATTATCTACTTTTCAAAAGTTGTGCACTGGAGAAATGAAACCCACTGCAATCACATTACAGTTGGTTGATAGTTCTTTGACTCATCTGAATGGTAAAATAAAAGATGTGCTCATCCATGTGGATAAGTTTGTTTTCCCAGCTAATTTTATTGTACTAGATCGCGAGGCTGACAAAGATGTACCTATAATTCTTGGTCGCCCATTCTTAGCTACTAGGAAGGCAGTCATTGATGTATCGAAAGGAGAGCTTACAATGAGGGCTGAGAATAACCAAGTCACTTTTGGGATGTTCAATGTTGATATGGGAAGAAAGTTTGAAGAATGTCATCATATCGACATTCTTGAACATATTATTCAAGAAGACCTGCATCGTCATGGTATTCTTGTTTCTGAAAATATTGCGTTGAAAACAATAGAAGAAGATCTCCCAAATTGTGACCACGTTCTAGAAGTTCTTACAGCGGCAATTCATCATAAATGGCAAGTTGAATCTTTAGTTCTTGCTCACCGGTTAATTCCTATGTTTAAACGTCTATTGAAGAAGATCCTACTCTAGAACTCAAGCCATTGCCATCTAATCTCAAATCTGTATTCCTCAGAGATGCAGAAACACTCTCAGTCCTTGTCTCTGCAACTCTAGATGCAATACAATAAGCTAAGTTGATAAATATTCTTAAGCGCCACAAGCGTGCTATTACTTGGAAAATTGTTGATATCAAGGGCATTAGTCCATCCTTTTGCATGTACAAGATTAAGCTAGATAATGAGAAAAAACAAATTATTGAGCCACAAAGAAGATTGAATGAATAGATGAAGGAAGTGGTCAAGAAAGAAATCCTTAAATGGTTGGACGCATGTATTATATATGCAATTTCTAATAGTGTATAGGTGAGTCTAGTACATTTTGTCCCTAAGAAAAGTGGCATCATTGTAGTCCGTAACGATGTTAATGAGCTGATTCCAACTCGCATTTCTACTGGTTGGCATATTTGTATGGACTACAGGCGTCTCAATGCATCCACAAAGAAGGATCATTTTCCTCTTTCTTTCATCAATCAGATTTCAGACTGAATCGCGGGCAAAGAGTATTATTGCTTCCTAGATGGATATTCTGGCTACAATCAAATTGCTATTGCACCTGAGGACCAGAAGAAGACTACTTTTACATGCCCTTTTGGGACATTTGCCTTCCGTCGCATGCCTTTCGGTCTTTGCAATGCACCAGCCACATTTCAAAGGTGCATGATGGCAATATTCTCTGATATGATTAACAATTCCCTTGAGATCTTCATGGATGATTTTTCCGTATATGGGAATAATTTCGACTATTGTATTGACAATTTGGAGAAAGTATTGCAACGATGTAAAGACATCAATCTGGTTCTAAACTAGGAAAAAATTCACTTCATGTTCATTGAAGGGATTGTGCTGGGCCACAGAATTTCAATAGCTGGAATTTAGGTTGATAGAGCCAAAATGGATGTAATTGAAAAACTGCCACCTCCAACAAATGTTAAAGGTATCCATAGTTTTATAGGTTATGTTGGGTTCTATAGGAGATTCTTCGTGATTTCTCAAAGATCACCAAACCTTTATGCTTATTGTTAGAGCAAGATAGAAAATTTGTTTTTGATGATGCATTTATGGATTCATTCAATAAAATTAAAGCACAGCTTGTGAACGCACCAATTGTTGTTGCGACCAACTGGAGCAACCGTTTGAACTTATGTATGACGCTAGTGATTTCACCGTAGGCACAGTTTTGGGACAACACAAGGACAAGGTATTTCATGCAACCTACTATGCTAGTAAGACTCTGACTAAAGCTCAAATCAATTATACTGCTACTAAGAAAGAGTTATTAGAATAATTTTTTGCTTTTGATAAGTTTTGTTCTTATCTTGTGGGTGCAAAAATTACAGTTTTTACTGATCATTCTGCTTTGAAATACCTTTTTGCAAAGAAAGATGTGAAACCTAGACTAATCTGCTAGATCTTATTGCTGCAAGAGTTTGGTATTGAAATTAAAGACCGTAAGGGGATAGAAAATCAAGTTGTCGATCACCTTTCGAGGTTAGAAGTTGGCAGGGAAGAAGGCAATAAGTTGCAAATTGTCGACGCATTCCCTGATGAAAAGCTTTTCGTTGTGAATGCTACACCGTGGTACGATGATATAGTGAATTACTTGGTTTTTAGAAAGATTCTTGTTGGTATTACTAGGCACAAAAAGGCTATATTCCTTAGAGATGCTACGAAGTATCATTGGAATGAACCTTACTTGTTCAAGGTTTGTAATGACAATACAATTCGACGCTGCGTCCCATAGGAAAAGATGAAATCTACCCTACAAAATTGTCACAATGCTCTTTATGGAGGGCATTTTGGTAGAATGAGAATGGCTGCAAAAGCCCTCCAATCAGGATTTTATTGGTTGTCTTTGTTCAAAGATGCTCACGAGTTCGTTCAATGCTGTGAAAGATGTCAACGCACCGGATCCATATCTAGAAGAAATGACATGCAACATCAACCAATAATGGAAATCGAGTTATTTGATGTTTGGGGATTAGATTTTATGGGTCCTTTTCCTAATTCTTTTGGTAATCTATACATTTTGGTTGCGGTTGACTATGTGTTGAAGTGGATAGAAGCCGTTCATGTGCCTAAAGATGATGCAAAGACAATATTGAAGTTTTTTCACAAACATATACTCAGCCACTTTGGAACACCAAAAGCATTGATTAGCGACCAGGGTAGACATTACCACTGGAGCTAGGTGGCTGCTGCTTTGAAATGCTATAGAGTAAATCATAGACTGATCACAACATATCATCCTTAGTCTAATGGACAAGCAGAGGAATCTAATAGAGAAATTAAAAATGTTCTAGAAAAAGGGGTGAACACTACAAGAAAAGATTGGTCCACTCGTTTAGATGATGCATTGTGGGCTATGTGTACTGCATACAAAACTCCATTGGGAATGTCACCATATTAACTTGTTTTTGGAAAATCTTGTCATCTGCTAGTACAACTTGAGCACAAGGCTTTGTGGGCTCTTAAGCAAGTCAACCTTGATTATGAGGCAGGAGGAAAGAAGCATTTGCTAGGCATTATTGAATTAGAGGAAATTCGATGCAACTCTTATGAAAATGTGTTGAATCGCGTGAGTGCTTGGCAAAAAGGTAGAAAATGTATTAGAAAAGTAATAAAACAGTGCTAAAGGTTGAGTCTTTTGCGTGCAAGTATACAAGGTCTGCAAGTAATATAGTAGTGAGTTGAGTATAGTCTCCACAAGGATTGTCCAAGAGTTTGAATGCTTTGAATGTTTACTTGTTAAGGAAAAAGTTTCGTTTGATTTGGGAGTTGTTTGAAAATGATTTAAAAGAAGAATAAAATAAGAATAAAACAGCGTTAGCAAGGAGAGTGTCAAATGAGTTATGAGCGTTGGCAAGGGATGTCTGGTTTTCACGCTACTCATGCCATGCCAGCCTTTAATAATGTAGTGCCTTGACATCATTTAACGAGCAGATTCAATGTTGGCAAAGCCTCTTTCGATGGTTGATGCCTGAAATTAACCATGTAAAAAAACCCTATTTCTATAGTGTATGATTTTTCATAAATCAATTTGATTAAGTCCCGATATATACTCCTAAGGGGTAGATTTACTTCAGAAGTAAGCTCATCTACTTGAACATCTTCTTTTGAAGCATCTTGCCTTAGTGTTTGGCAATAGATCATTGCCCCTAAGTCTGTTAAGATATTAAGGTTCAATAAGCCAACGATACCAGCTTTCACTTGGCACGGTTTTGATAAAACTTTAAAGAACATGCCATATAGGAAAAAGGCGTCGAAGCATTATCATTATTAAAAACTAAATATAAAAATAATGTTCAAAGCAAACATCCCCCACCAACTATTAAATTAGTTCATGGTGAGGGTATCAAACCAAAAACCTTCAACGTTTTCCAAACACATCATCATTTAAAAATAAAAACAACTTAAACAAAGAGAGTGTGCGAGAAATAGGTCTCTCGATGTAGCCCTTCAAGGTTTAGGCTCTCGGTCAAGCTAGTCAAACCATGTCTCCTTGATGCTGGCGGTCGTCGATGGATCACTCGAAAATCCTCTTGTTCACCACATACGCACACACCACGATCTCCTCCATCAGTTTTTAAATAGGCGTGCAAGGAATACTAGGATAAGCTCTTGCATTTTGAATTTTGAATGCTCAAGGGATAAGGGATGTGATCATCTTATCCAGATTTGAATATGAGCTGATCAAGTTGGAGCTGACGTCATTCTACCGTCGTTGCTCTGGCAATCAAGCTTGGCATGAATCTGCCAACCAAGCTTGGCACGCTTTATCCGCTATTTTTTTAGAGATTGATACAATTTCTACTTTCCCGCGTCCTGATCTGATCCTATTTCTTCAAGTTCAACTACTTCTTGGTCGGCCATCAAATTCCTCTACTCTGCCAACTAGACTTGGCAAACTTGACCCGAACCGAATTACCCGAACCGAGACACGAAATTGACCAGTATATGATGACAAGAAATTTGCTCTGAAACCTGAAATAAATCGAACCGAAACCGACCTGAATTTTAGCTGAATTGAAATAGATCTAAACATATTTTCAACCGAACTGAATAGACCCGAACCGAAAGCAACCTGAACCAAAGACAACTCGAAATAAAGAAAATATATGAATAGAAATAAAGAAAGATTAGATATGAACAGTCGCACAACCCAAAAAAAGTCAAAGATGTTGGCTTTATAAAGTCATATATAGGGTATAAAAAACCGACCGATCTCCCATTGACCCAAAATGAAATCAGCCAAACCAAAAATAATTGAACCGATATTAACCGACACGAAAATCAATCGACCCGAAATGACCCGAATCACAACAGACCCGAAATAAAACCGAACCGAAACCAAAATTGAATTTGAACCGAATGGTATCAGACCCGAAATAACTGAAACTAAAATGATCTGAACTGAACCCGAACTGAATGACCCGTTTGCCACCTCTACAGCCAACCACTTCTTTGGCAATATTTGGTCCATATGTGCCAACAACATCTCGACATTCTCTCTGGCTTCCTCATGTGTTGCTGTGTTCTACCACCCGCTATGCCAAACCTGCAAAAATTGCCAACAAAACAACCCTTCAAACTAGCATAAACAAAATTCCTAACTCATTGTGCAAACACATGAAATTAACTACTAAATGCAAAAAAAATGTACTCAAAAGCAAGAAAAGACATTGTAAAATAGGCATGAAAATCAGTACTTTTGAGGAGTTAACAAAATGCCTCTATTTACAAGGACAAGAGTAAGCACTGGCATGATAGGATTATTTTGCATTGATAATTTGAATTGGGACAGTTGGTTTTGCTATTCAATTCTAGACTGAAATTGCACATAGGAAAACTGAGATCACGATGGTCTGAACCTTTTGAAGTTGTGGAAGTATTTCCACACGGTGCTGTCACAATCGAAGATACAAAAGGGGAAATTCTATTCAAAGTCAATGGTCAAAGACTCAAACTCTATCGTGGTGACTTTGATCCTTGAAATATTGAGACCATAAAATTGTTTTTTTAATTCTTTTTAAATGTTTTATTAGATTTAGGTTTTATTTTCCTTGTTTTTCTTTTAATTTCCTTTATTTCCCTTTTTACAGAATAAAATCTCTTCGTTTTGTCTCTTCTTTAACAACTTGTACGAGGGAAGGACTCACAAGATATGCATGAAAATTTTTGGGGGCAAATCGGGTAATTCTATTGCAACGATTTATCCATAATAATCATAGTCTTTTATCATGTGCGCGGGAAACACAATGAATGGGCATGATTTTTGCACCAAGATAAAGTCGTTGAAACTCATCGCATCAGACAGTAACAATTATGCCTTTTCATTTTTCCTTCTTTTCCCTTCTTTATTAAGCACCTTGGTTTTTCATTGAATTCTCACTTAATTCTCTATTTTCTCTGATTTTTCAAAGTTTTAAAGTTTGCATTTTTCTCTGCAAATTATTTCCTTTTCATATTCTTTCTTATCATCCTTGATGGCCAAGACAAGAGTAGAGAAAAAAATCTTAAGGGAAACCCATGTTCAAGATATTACAAGCTCTTAATCAAACCCTCAATCAGAAGATCTTGTTGCTCCGAAAGAGATTCTTGAGTATGAGGCCTTCCAAATAGGGATTGTGGGTGAACGCTTTACAGAGCACATCCAAAAGAGAAGCATCCACCCCAAGCAAGGAATCAAACTATATGTTGATGAAGAACCTGGGAAATCCATCCACAACACTATCGCACTTCACAAATAGAATAGATTTTGCACTCATCCTGGCAGCTACAACTTTGTCTTGGTAAGAGAATTTTAGGCAAATTTGTACGAGCCTACTTTGAAACTTGTTTTTGTGTGAGAAAACTCTATTCCTTAGAGTGTTTCTTCTATTAACAAATTATTTAATATTACTGTAAATGTGGATGAACATGCATTATTTATGGATGAGATGACTGATGAAAAGCTTGATCTTTTAGTTAAAGATTTATGCGTAGCAGGTGCATTATGGTTAGGGACCAATGCTGGAAATTTTACTGTGCTAAGGAATTTTCTAACTTTACCTACTAAGATATGGTTTCAGTTCATCAACTCCAAATTACTGCCCTCTACCCATAGCACGAATGTTTCTCTTGATAGAATGTGTTTGATACATTCTATCATCAAGGGGAGAAAATTGATGTTAGGGCAATAATACCCAAGGAGATTAATGGGTTTGTTGAAAAGAAGATTGGTATATTGACTTTCCCTTCACTGATCATGCAGCTTTGTGAGTTAAAGGGGTTAAAACCCCAGAGAAATAAAGAGAAGACTGCCAGCAAGGGGCCCATCAACAAGGTTGCCATAGAAAGGATGATTCATGCTTCTAACATTCTTACACCGAGAATGAGTACTGCAACGATGGAGGAAAAGGGTAGGGCTAAAGTGGAAGCTGCACCAAAAAATGTCCCATCGAGTGATGAAGTCTGGTAGAAAATTTTGAAAATAGAAGATAAGCTCGATGTAATGATGAGTAAAATGGGAGTACTTGCAGCCACTATACAAACCATGGACATGGCATATAACTTATTCTATGCATATGTGAAGACGTGGCACAAGTATGCACTTGTTGCCATGAGCCGATTCAATCCAGTTGATCTACCAAAATTTCATGTTTTCCCTCCCATCATCCAAAATTATGATTTCTCCTCAAATGCTGCCACCAAAGATGTATCAGCAAAGTCAGTGAATTCCCCTAACAGTGTCAATGAAGCTGGTAACCCGCCACGAGAAGAGACATCGAGTAAGATCATTAGGGATTGTTTGTTCGATTTGAACGTCCTTACGGATGTTGATGTCATACCCACTGCTGATGAGCATGATGAAGTCCTTGTTGAGGACGTCGATGAAGATGAAGAGGAAGATTTTGATGATGAGATGACTGCCATTAAGAAAATTGTTGAGAAACATTATGTTGTATCCAGGAGTGCAAATGCAACCATAGAAGGACCTGAGATGAAGCCAGTTGCGGCAAGACTAGTAGAAGTTGCGCCCATTATGGATGAACATGAGGCAAACCCTCTTGCAATGGTGCTATACAAGGAGTCACCTCATTTCATCCTATCTGAGGTTGCGGTTGATGATGTCAAAGTGGAAGAGTAGCCTTAAAGAGATGAAGAAGTTGACCAAGATGAAGAAGAGACTCCTCTGCCTAACAAAGAAAAGAAAGCGCTCCAAGTCCAAGAAGAAGAGAAAAGAAGAGAAGATAAGCAACAAGGAGTTCCACCTCCTCCTCCCATGAGCCCGAGAATTGAGTTAGTATGTTTTTTTTTTTTGTAGGCATGCATTTCATCTAGTGTAACTTCATTTTATATTCATGTATTGTCATTGCAATTACATTGTCATTGTATTCATCGTTGTAACCATATTTTGTTATTGCATTTTGTCATTGCATTTTGTCATTGCATTCGTTCATTCCACTCTTTTTTTGCATTGGGGACAAAGCAACCTTTAAGCTTGGGGGTATACGCTTAGTAGTTGAAATGCACCCTCATTTCAAAATTTTCAAGAAATTTTTTTTATGCAAATGCAAGGTTCCCTTTATTTTGAAATATCTTTCGCTTGCATTCGGTGTGTAAATCTTGAACTGTTCTAAATCATTGATAATTTTGTTGGATATAAATGATGGATAATTGCATTCATTAACTCTGCATTGATATATTTGTTGGTTTGATTAGAGAATATATTGCATCATTCATTTGATTTTTGACGACTTTCTCATGTTTCATCATGTGTTATATATATGTTAGTATATTATATTAAGTATAAATAAAAGACATTCCAATGTGAGTGCAATAAAATAAAGTAGCTTTAAGGGGGAACACTCTTCTGTATGCGTTAGAAAAATGAATATGGCCAAAGGTTGTCGCTGCATGAGTGTGTGTCGTTACAATGAAATACTTCCTGGGGTTTGTTGCACAACATCTTACTTCTCAGGGTTTTTGGTGCATTCATTGTTCGATATTTCTTGCTACATAAAAAAAGAAAGAAAAAAATTATGAAAAAAATATGTATGATATTTATATTTTTTATGTGTGGTGCTAAATAAATGTTGATAGGAGGAATGAATTTGAGATGTTAGATATTCTTATATTGCTTGGTTATCTATGTATTTATTTCTCATGCCGATGTATATGATTTATTGATTGCTCGGAATGATTCAAGTATCTAGAATGCCTAAGATATGTTGGTTGACCTTGCTGCTTTGATTTTTACACGAGGAAAAACAAAAACTCAAGTATGGGGTTATTATAGCTCTTTAAAGAGCATATATTTTTCTTTGATTTATAGGTCTAATTTTCCCCACATTAGAATCCATTACATATATTTTTGCATTTTCATGTCTGTTTTTGGAAAATTTTCTAACTTAGTTCCAATGGCTTATGTTTTGTACATTTCTGCCTATTTTTTCCTTGTTGTTGTTGCATTGCTAATGTCTCTATAAAGGTAGTTTTCACCACTGCAACCAGTTCGACACTGCATCGGCTAACTGTCCAGCCTGCTCGAGGATAAGGATGTTGGGTCACGCCGATACACCCCATGGCGCAGCGGAAAAATTATCCGACGATCACCACCAGAGATCCATGTATGAGGAACGAATCGGGGTGAAAAATGGTGAAGAATTTACCAGTTAAAAATCTGGAATTTTGAATTTAGAGAAGATAGAAATCCAATCACGATTCCACGATGTCGATTCTTAAGCCGCAACAATAATGTTCCGACCTCTACGTAGTTCACCAGTTGAAACGAGCATATAAAACTCTCTAAACTATTTAGAGGGTTTTTTCAAAAAGCATTAAAGACTGGTAGATCTCTCATGCCTTTATATAGCCTTTGTAATTCGAGTTCAACTCATATTAGGATTTTAATATATATATATATATATATAATCCCAATTGAACTTTAATTAGGATTTCAATATATATATATAATCTCAATTCAACTTAATTAGGATTTTAATATATATATATATATTAAATATATATAATCTCAATTTAACTTAATTAAGATTTCAATAAATATATATATAATCACAATTCAACTTAATTAGAATTTCAATATATATATATATATATATATATATATATATATATATATATTAAATATACATAATCCCAATTCAACTTAATTAAGATTTTAATATATATATATACATTGATTTAAATAGAATTATGTTATTTATATATTAAAAGAGTCATGATTACAATAATTATTTTCGTTTAGTATTTATTCAATAGTTAAATTATATATATATCAAATATATATTAATTTAACTAAATTCGTGTACAACAAATTTGTACATATATAATTCGTTTAATATATGCTCATTTCAACTGTGGGTGTGACCCTGTAGGTTCATGTAACATTAGTAGTAAATATTAGAACATTTCTAATATTACAAACAATGAGTGATATCTAGCAATATGTTATTGTCACCTAAGTTACAAGAAACCATGACTCGACATAACATCTTCGTGATTAACTCTTTTCATGTATTACATCATTTTGTCATTTATATCTAGATTGGACACAAGTCATGGAATAGTCACACTTGTATAGCCCATCTAATATTTCTTGATATCTTGAGTAGACTATTATAAAAGAATAATTATGATATCTCATATCAACTTATTCGAGCATGACCATGTATTTCTAGTCTCACTTAATCAAGTGGCTTACGATATTACTCCTATTATGTATGAGGGACAAATCCTATATTGATCAACCATATCCCACTATATAGATTGTAACATATCCAATATTAGTCATTATAGTGTAATCAGTTATGACACACGTTTGATTATATCAAAATATGTCACTCATGATGTTGAAATGGTGATGATCTCAAGTCTAAGGATAATACATGTAGTTATCACTATGAGTAATGTTGTGACTGTCACATAATAATCTAAGAAACATGCCCATAGTGGTTCAGTCTAGTATGTCGTTCTCTAACACATACTTATGTATTGATTTTGACATCTCTATGTCAATGACAATACTTTGTCATCAATCAACTACATATTAGTCTTAATGCATTATTATTGTTCATGCCCACAATAATACTTGACTAAGGACATTTAAGAATAACTATATTATTCTAAAAACTTTATTATAATTCAGTTTATTTATGCATGCAGAATAATAACTGAAAATAATAATGGCAATGCCTTTGTATTAATAAATAAGGTAAAAACAAATGTCATTTATAACCATATTATGTTTGGTCTTTGGTCTTACTCTAACAAAGGACGAATATTCCATATGTCCAGTTTGTTACAACAAACTTTGTACGACGTTGGGCACGCTATTCCCATTTTTCATATCATCTTCCTTGGGTAAAAACATGATAAAAAACAAGGTAAAAACATGTTTCCTTCTTTGGGTGGCCTATAAAAGGACTATTTCAAAGGAGAGAGAGACTCACGCTATTCCCATTTTTCATATCATCTTCAAACTTCGAGCTTTCTCCCTCCATCCATGGCAGCTTAAGCTTGTTTCTGGAGATTCGAGGTGAAGTGAAGCAGATCTATCCAAGGAAATGAGGATTCAAGTGCTGAATCGAGGAAATATATTGTTATCTTCTTAAATTTCTCTTTATTTTGATGTATTTTTGGAGATTTACTTTGTATTTGTGCTCATCTTGATGATGGTTTAATTTTCTGGAGCTTTATGAACTTGTTTAAATTATTTCTTTAGTTTAATATATGCTTGTGTTAGCTTTTTCTTAAGCTTTAATTGTTGGATTTGATTTACATTTTGCATAAGAGTGTTAAATCAACCACTAACATCGACATGTGGAGTGACGAGTCAGATTAACGAGTTTTTACAAAGAAAGTTGTTTGGATGCAACGAAAGTTGATCCACTTGTTCAAAGGGCTATAGTCTCGACTTACGACGAAAGTTGAAGCCGATCTACATCCATGAGTCAATGGTTGAAGGTTAAATCGAAGCTAATACTCAAGCTGACCACATCATCGCTGATTGAACCATCATTTTCCCTCAAAGTGCAATTGATCTTTCTGTCGAGCTGAACTGTTGAGTGGATCGAAAGATCGATATTTACCAAGAGGGGGGGTGAATTGGAAATTTGAAGGATTGTAGTGGAAATTGGCAAAATAAAATTGAAGAACAAGGAATTTAGAGTGGTTCAAGTTCCAAATGAACTCTACATCCACTACCTTAGTCTCACTAAGGATTTGCAACAATTTCACTAAATTGATCTTCCCCTTTTCTAGGACAAGGAGGCAACCCTTTACAATATCGGTTGATTTTTCTACCCAAAAATCAACCCAACCCTCACACAAGAGAACAAAGGAATTTGTAGGCTAATTAGGTATCTCTCAATACAAATGATAGCCCCAATACAAGCACTCAACCCAATTTTACAAAATATGAATGAAGAACACAAATTGGGATTTTACACAAATTTGGGATTTTTGCTCTAATGCTTGAATTTGATGTTTGGATGTTTGCTTGAAGTTCAATAGTTGTTGCTGATGCTTTTGGATGTCCCTTTTATACCTTCTCATTGATTTCTAGCCGTTTGAGTGGTTGGAGAAGTAAATGGAGCCGTTGGAACCCTCTCTTACCACCATAAATGCACCTCTCCAGCTACGAGTATCGGTACTCGGGAATGGGTATCGATACCTGTCTCAGAAAAGAAAGAGCCTTTGTATGCAATTAATAGGGCGTATCGATACGCACGTAAGCGTATCGGTACGGGGTATCGAAACGGCAAAGGCCGTATCGATACCTTTTTCTGAACTTAGCTCACTGTCAAAACGCGTATCGATACGGGGGTTAGGCGTATCGATACCGGTCAACGGCCTTTTAAAATTTGGTTACCAACCAACTGACACCAACGGTCATATTTTTAAACCGACTTAAATGCTTTAAAATTCTTTAAACCAGTATCGATACTGGTGTTACCGTATCGATACACTCTTTCAAACTCTTTGAAATTTAACACAGGGCGTATCGATACGAGGGTTTTCCATATCGATACGTGTTCCGACAGTAGCCAATTTTGGCAAAAAGGTATCGATACGCCTCAATGGGTATCGATACTCTATGACGATTTTCAATAAATTTGGCTTGGAACACTTAGAAAATATTTTGAGTTTGAGTTTTACAAATCAGTTTTAAAGTGTTGGTGTTTCAAAACTTGTTAGGAGACTTGTAAAAACAATTTTAAGTTTTTCAAATTGATCCTTAAAGATCTAGTTATATCAAAATCAAACATAGGTTTTACAATCTCCCCCTTTTTGATATAACAAAACCAAAACTTAAAATTTTGACACTTTTGAATAACCTTTACAAAGTAACTCCCCCTTAATATAAGCTTGGTAACCTTTGAGTTAAAATCAAAATATTTTAAAGATGTGAGCAAGTTTCTTCTCCCCCTTTTTGTTAGATCAAAAATTGCATGGAGACAATAAAGTGCATAATGAAATCAAAGGTATAATAATAATAAGCAACATAATTTTATTCATCATAGCATGAGAAAATCCAAACGAAAACAAACAAGAAATCAAAGCATAGGTTTTTAATCCTAAAACAAACTTAGTCCTAAAAATAGAAACATAGGTGCATAAAAATAGAAAATCCTAGATGATTATGAATGATATGCAAGAAGAGATGTCTAGGCATTGTCTTCGTCGTCTTCATCATCTTCATCATCATCGACCATAGGCTCATTGCTCCGCATGCTATTACGCCATTCATCATGGAAAGCGGCAACGGAAATATTCAAGGAATTGTGCTCGCTTTCAAGGGATGTAAGGCGATTCTCCATACCCGTCATCCTTGTATCGAAGGTGGTTTCCATGGAGGTTAGACGAGTGTTCATGTCCGTACGTAGCCCGGTAAATTGCTCATTGAGATATGTCATGAGAGCATCCAAATTGGGCTGTGGGACTTGAGGAGCCGGAGGAGCTTGAGGAGCTTATGGTTGTTCCAATGCGGCTGCGGCCTCGGGTGGAAGTTCGGAAAGACGTAACCAACTTCCATTAAAGTAATGGAACTTTCCCCGAGCAAGGGATCGCTCATCAATAGGATCGGTAAGAGGAGATGCAAGATCAAATGAGCAATCAATATCCTTTTTGATAAAATAGTAACTTAAAGCCGTACCGTAAATAAAGGATGAGATGAGAGGGGTTTGGCGATTTTGAACATGATAGGCGATCTCATCGAACATGATTCGAGCTAGGTTTGGGCGCTTTCATTGACGGAAACAACAGATCCAAAAATCATCCACTTGACGGATGGTAGAGTATTTGCCACCGGAGGGACGTAACCACCAAGACACCATCAAATGTAGGATTCGATCGTGAGCATTGAGAACGGTTACGGAACCACCGAGAACATGGCCCAAGGCATTCTCATCATTTAAGCCTACATCCTCTAACTTAAAAACCTCACAAATCCCTTTGACATCGAGAACAATTTGCTTCCCCATGAGATAAGAGCGGATGGCAACAATTTCCCCATTGCGAGAAATAATTTTGGCATTAGAATAGAAAATTAAAACCAAAAGACGATAGTAAATACCGGGGATAGAAAGAAACTCCATGAATTTCCAAGTGCGAAGCAATGGAAGATATTCAAACTTGAAGCGCTCGGAGTCGAGAAAAGGAATGGAGACTACCCTTTCCGCACGAATTTTGTAGTTCTCAAATTGGCGAAAATAGGGAAGACCCGCGGAAGTTTCAAAGGATTGGTTATAAATTGTAACATAATTCGGGCGTGCAACCATTCCGGGAGTTGAAGATTCACCGGCATGAGTAACCCTCGGTCGCTTCCTTGAATGTTCTTTAGGTGCCATAATCTAAAAGAAAATTAAAGAAGGTTTCTTCAATTTGAGTAAAAATCAAGGTAAAAAGATTTTAAAAAATTTTGAAAAGCAAAGAGATTTAAGAAAAACAAAGGAAAAAAAAGCAAAAGAGAATTAAAAGAAGAGATTACCTTGAAGGAAACTTTGAAGATTGAAGAAAAACTTGAGAGAGAGCACAAAACTTTTCTTGATGCAAGAATTCTTTTAGAATTGAGTTGTAGTGTGGAAAATATGAAGGAGGAAGGGCCTTTTTATAGCCAAAAACGGCTAGGGTTTGTTAGGGTTAAAGAGTTTTAATTTTGGTAAAATTAGATCTCATTTAAGACTGATTTAATGCCATCTGCGCGATAGGGTATCGATACTCCTGAGGGGGTATCGATACGGGGATAGAATTGTCTTTTCTCAAAAATGCCCGTTGGAAAGTCGTATCGAAACGGTGGGGCCCGTATCGAAACGACCTGTATCGATACGATTTTAAGCGTATCGATACCTGTGAAGCGAAAAAAAAATCTGGGAAACAAGATGAAGAACACGTATCGATACGCGTATATCCGTATCGATACCATATGAAGCGAGGAGAATTCTGGGAAACAAAATGAAGAACACGTATCGATACGCGTATAGCCGTATCGATACCATATGCCCAAAATGACCTATTTGGTTCTAAGAACAACCAAAGGCTCGAACTTAACACCTCCTAAAAGTATGCAAATGATGAATGAACAGTTCTAAGCATGTTTTAACAGAAGCATACTCCCCCTAACTATAGGCATGGATAAGATTAGGAGTTTAAACACATAAACATGACAATTTCACAAAATCAAGCATTTTAAGCACAAAAGAGGTCTTAAAAGGTCAAGATAGGCTAGCTAGACCTAACTCTCTCCTAAGGGACCAAAAACGCTCTTTGTCTAAGGGTTTTGTAAAAATGTCCGCTAATTGATTCAAGGTGTCTACATACTCTATAACCACATCTTCCTTAAGGACATGATCTTTAATGAAATGATGCCTTATTTCTATATGTTTGGTTCTAGAGTGTTGGATGGGATTTTTAGTTAGGCATATTGCACTAGTGTTGTCACATTTTAGGGGTATGGTTCCAACTTTAATTCCATAATCTAAGAGTTGTTGCTTCATCCAAAGGACTTGAGCACAACAACTCCCTAAGGATATGTACTCGGCTTCGGTGGTAGATAAGGCTACACTATTTTGTTTCTTAGAGAACCAAGATATGAGCATACTACCTAAGAATTGGCAAGTTCCCGAAGTACTTTTCCTATCAATTTTGCAACCCCCATAATCCGCATCCGAATAAGCATGTAGGTTGAAGGTATAGTCTCTAGGATACCAAAGGCCTAAACAAGGAGTGTCTCTAAGGTATCTAAAGATTCTCTTAACGGCTATAAGGTGAGACTCTCTAGGACTAGCTTGAAACCTAGCACACAAGCAAACACTAAACAAGATATCCGGTCTACTTGCGGTAAGGTAAAGCAAAGATCCAATCATAGAACGATAAAGCTTAGAGTCAACACACTTACCTCCTTCATCTTTGTCAAGCTTTGTAGATGAGCTCATAGGAGTGGCTTGAGGCTTTGCATTCTCCAAGCCAAACTTCTTGAGCATATCCTTTATGTATTTTGCTTGGTTGATGAAGGTGCCATCCTTCTTTTGCTTGATTTGGAGTCCCAAAAAGAATGAGAGCTCCCCCATCATGCTCATCTCAAATTCACCTTGCATTAGCTTAGCAAACTCTTGACAATGACATTCATTAGTAGAACCAAAAATTATATCATCAACATAAATTTGAACTACTAAAATGTCATTTTTATACATTTTTATGAAAAGTGTAGTGTCCACCTTACCTTTTTCAAAACCTTTTTCAATTAAAAAGTTTGAAAGCCTTTCATACCAAGCTCTAGGAGCTTGTTTTAAACCATAAAGAGCTTTGGTAAGTTTGAAAACATGATTTGGAAATTTTGAATCTTCAAAACCCGGTGGTTGTTCCACATACACTTCTTCATTTATAAAACCATTTAAAAATGCGCTTTTAACATCCATTTGAAAAAGCTTGAAATTATGATAACATGCATATGCAAGCAACATCCTAATGGCTTCCATTCTAGCTACGGGTGCATAGGTTTCATCAAAATCTATTCTCTCTTCTTGAGTGTAACCTTGTGCTACAAGTCTAGCTTTATTTCTCACAATGTTACCACTCTCATCTAGTTTGTTCCTAAAGACCCATTTAGTTCCTATTGTAGATTGATTACTAGGCCTATCAACTAATGTCCATACATTACTTCTCTCAAATTGATTTAACTCTTCTTGCATAGCCATAATCCAAAAGTCATCTTTCAATGCTTCTTTTATGTTTTTAGGCTCTATGCATGAGATAAATGCAACATGGTTCATTAATTTAAGAGAAGAACGAGTGGTTACCCCCTTGGATGGATCACCCAAGATTTCACCATCTTTGACATAGTTCAACTCCCTTGGGTAGCTCACTTCCTTTTCCTCAATAGCCAAGTCCTTCAAGGCTTCAAGAGGTGGATCTTGTGTGTCTTCTTCTTTTGGTTGAATCTCATCCTCCTTTGAAGTTTGACCTCCATCAAAGGCATTTATGATTCCTACATCATCATCATCACAAGAATCCTTCCTAGGAAGGAGGTTATCATCGAATACAACATGAATGGATTCTTCTACTACTAAAGTTCTTTTGTTAAATACTCGATAGGCTTTAGAGGTTAAAGAGTAACCTATAAAAATAGCTTCATCACTTTTTGCATCAAATTTACCTAAGTTATCTTTTCCATTATTTAAAACAAAACACTTACACCCAAAAGGGTGAAAATAGCTAATGTTAGGCTTTTTAGATTTTAAAATCTCATAAGGTGTTTTCTTTAAAATTGGCCTAATCATTACTCGATTTACAATATAACAAGCGGTGTTTGTGGCTTCCGCCCAAAAATATTTAGGTAAATTATTTTCACAAAGCATAGTTCTAGCCATTTCTTGTAAAGTTCTATTTTTCCTCTCAACTACCCCATTTTGTTGAGGAGTTCGAGGAGCCGAAAAATTATGGCTAATACCATTTTCATTCAAAAATTCTTCAAACCCTAAATTTTGAAACTCGGTTCCATGATCACTTCTAATGTGTGAAATTCTAAGTTCAAGATCATTTTGGGTTAATTTTGAAAATGTGATGAATTTTTCCAAAGCCTCATCTTTAGTACTTAAAAAGAGAACCCAAGTAAATCTAGAAAAATCATCAACTAACACAAATGCATAAGATTTACCACCCAAGCTCATAGTCCTAATTGGCCCAAATAAATCCATGTGAATTAATTGTAAGCATCTACTAGTAGAAACATCATTAATGGATTTAAAGGAAGACTTATGTTGTTTACCCTTAGAGCATGCATCACAAATTTTGTCATTTGAAAATTTAATTTTGGGCAAACCTCTAACTAGATTTAGAGAGACTAGTTTTTCCAAAACACTAATGCTAGCATGTCCTAGCTTCCTATGCCACAACCATGCATCATTTTCATTTTGAGCAACTAAACATGCATGGGATGTATGAATGTCATCTAAATGCACCATGTATATATTTCCTATGCGATGACCTATGAGCATAATACTATTTGATTTAATGTCTACAATTTTACATCCATTTTTATCAAAAAGAACATTAAATCCTTTATCACACAATTGACTTATGCTCAATAAATAATGTTTAAGACCATCGACATACAAGACATTTTCAATGAGAATGGTAGAGTGATTACCTATGGAGCCAATACCTTTAATGTGGCCTTTGGAGTTGTCACCAAATGTTACTACTCCTCCACTTTTTGGCTTTAAATCCATGAATCGACTCTTGTCTCCGGTCATGTGTCTCGAGCATCCACTATCAAGGTACCATGAGTTTTGACTTTGTGCTTTGGCCTTGTAGCAATGCTCCCCCTACAAACAAAGATATTAAACCTTGGTTTTTGGTACCCAAATCATTTTGGGTCCATGAGTGTTAGCTCCCAAAACCTTGGTTCCCTTAGGAATCCAAGATGACATAGCAATAATATTATTAGATTTTACAAGTTCCTTAGGAACCCATACACTTCTAATTCTTTTAGCTTTACTATGTCTAGGGTAGCTACCTTGTTTGTAGTAATTAGTCCTTTTCTTAGGTTGGTGTGTTCTAGATGATTCTCCTATTTCATGTTTGACACTTCCAACATTTTTTAAGGACTTTTTGAGCTCATTTAGCTCACCTAACACCTTTTGGTGTTCACTATTGCATTGAGATAAAAGATTATTAAGATCAACATTTTCATCTTGAAAGAATTTAAGTTCATCTTTTAATCCTAAAATCTTTTTCTCAAATTTAGAATTAGCTAGAGTGAGTGAGTCATTTTTCTCATTTAGCTCTAAAATGATTTTCTTGTTTTTAATGACCGACTCCTTAAACTTCTCAACTAATTCATCATATACCTCTTGTAACTCATCATATGCATCATTTAACTCTTCATATGAAAAATCTAAAGTAGATGAGTTAGAGGTTACCAAGGAGGAATCTTCCTCAAGTGCCATGAGACAAAGGTTAGCCACTTCTTGTTCGTCATCCTCCGATGACTCCTCATCACTCCAAGTAGCAAGTTTGGCTTTGAGTTTCTTCTTCTTCTCAAAGCTCTTCTTCTTGAGTTGAGGGCACTCCGAACGGATGTGGCCGGGTTGTTTGCACTCATAGCAAATGATGGGATCCTTTCCTTCTTCTTTGCTCTTGCTCTTGAAGTCCATTTTTCTTTGGATTTTTCTACCCCGGTTGGACCTCATGAATCGTGAGAACCGTTTGGCTATCATAGCCAATTCTTCAAGTTCGTCCTCATCACTAGATGAGCTCTCATCAAGTTGTGAAGCTTTAGCCTTGAGAGCTATTCCCATCTTCTTTTTCTTTTCAACTTCAAGTTTCTCTACTCTTTTCTCTTCTTTCTTTTTCTCATCTTCCCTTCCTTGCTTCATGATCTCATGAGTAAGGAGAGAACCCACAAGCTCATCAAGCTTTAATGTCTTCAAGTTCTTTGCTTCGATGATGGCGGTTCTCTTCCCATCCCAAGCTTCGGGAAGTGAATAGAGTAGCTTCCGGACAAGCTTGTCTTCCGGTATGATCTCTCCATAGCCCTTTAGCCCGTTGACAATTGTGGAGAATCGATCAAACATCTTTGACACCGTCTCATCGGGCTCCATCTTGAAATTTTCATAACTAAGATTGAGAAGTCCAATCTTAGTTTCTTTGACATCATTGGTGCCTTCATAAGTGGTCTCAAGTGTGTCCCACACTTCTTTGGCATTTTCAATGGAAGAGACCTTTGAATAGATGTCCGGACCGAAAGCACAAAAAAGCATGTCGAGAGCTTTATCGTTGACTTGAATCTTCTTCCTCTCCTCTTCACTCATTTCGCCTTTCTTCTTCAACACCATCTTGCCTTTACCATCTTGCTTCAATGGAATGTATGGCCCATCCTCAATGACATCCCATACAAGGTAGTCACTTGACTTGATGAATAGCCTCATTTTGTTCTTCCAAAAGGAGTAGTTGTCACCATTGAAGAAAGGAGGCTTGGTGGTTGATTGTGACTCGTACATGCCGGAACCGGAGGTTGAAGCCATCTCTTGATATTTTGATGATCACACTCTTCCAAGGATCTCCTCTTGTGGTTGTTAATCCTCAAAGAGTTAAGCTCTGATACCAATTGTTGAGTGGATCGAAAGATCGATATTTACCAAGAGGGGGGGTGAATTGGAAATTTGAAGGATTGTAGTGGAAATTGGCAAAATAAAATTGAAGAACAAGGAATTTAGAGTGGTTCAAGTTCCAAATGAACTCTACATCCACTACCTTAGTCTCACTAAGGATTTGCAACAATTTCACTAAATTGATCTTCCCCTTTTCTAGGACAAGGAGGCAACCCTTTACAATATCGGTTGATTTTTCTACCCAAAAATCAACCCAACCCTCACACAAGAGAACAAAGGAATTTGTAGGCTAATTAGGTATCTCTCAATACAAATGATAGCCCCAATACAAGCACTCAACCCAATTTTACAAAATATGAATGAAGAACACAAATTGGGATTTTACACAAATTTGGGATTTTTGCTCTAATGCTTGAATTTGATGTTTGGATGTTTGCTTGAAGTTTAATAGTTGTTGCTGATGCTTTTGGATGTCCCTTTTATACCTTCTCATTGATTTCTAGCCGTTTGAGTGGTTGGAGAAGTAAATGGAGCCGTTGGAACCCTCTCTTACCACCATAAATGCACCTCTCCAGCTACGAGTATCGGTACTCGGGAATGGGTATCGATACCTGTCTCAGAAAAGAAAGAGCCGTTGTATGCAATTAATAGGGCGTATCGATACGCACGTAAGCGTATCGGTACGGGGTATCGAAACGGCAAAGGCCGTATCGATACCTTTTTCTGAACTTAGCTCACTGTCAAAACGCGTATCGATACGGGGGTTAGGCGTATCGATACCGGTCAACGGCCTTTTAAAATTTGGTTACCAACCAACTGATACCAACGGTCATATTTTTAAACCGACTTAAATGCTTTAAAATTCTTTAAACCAGTATCGATACTGGTGTTACCGTATCGATACACTCTTTCAAACTCTTTGAAATTTAACACAGGGCGTATCGATACGAGGGTTTTCTGTATCGATACGTGTTCTGACAGTAGCCAATTTTGGCAAAAAGGTATCGATACGCCTCAATGGGTATCGATACTCTATGACGATTTTCAATAAATTTGGCTTGGAACACTTAGAAAATATTTTGAGTTTGAGTTTTACAAATCAGTTTTAAAGTGTTGGTGTTTCAAAACTTGTTAGAAGACTTGTAAAAACAATTTTAAGTTTTTCAAATTGATCCTTAAAGATCTACTTATATCAAAATCAAACATAGGTTTTACATGAACCAAGGAGATCCAGGCTTTATTCTCATATTTCTTTATCTTTTATTACATTTTGTTTTTTCTACCACAATTAATCAATTATTCACATCTTTATTCTATTATTGCAACCATCATTGCACCCACAACTACCACCTTTATAGCTTTATATTGTAGTTACATAAGTCTTAGCGTTATTCATCATCCTTGTGTGATCGATATTCAAACAGAATTTACATGTTTCTATTCTTGCATCGACAGTGTAGTTTGCACTAATAGTGTGACGTTTTCACACTGATCACTATGGAAGGCCCAAATCTCAGGCCAAAGACGAAGCCCACACTCCGGACTAAATCGACTCTCGAATTCCAAAATCTGGGTCATTACAACCCGCGTAAAACTAAAGTTTACACATACTTCTCAAATTTAAGGGTTGGATGTTTAGTTTAGGGGTTTATGTTGTATGGTTTATAATTTAAATTTAAATTTAGGGTTAGAGTTTAGGGTTTAAAGTTTAGTGTAACACCATAAACTTGAATGTCACATTTGGGCCCATGCCCAAACCATATCTTAAATTTTCTCGACATGGTTTTGCCCCAAAGAATTAATTTTCCAAACTAATTAAATTCAATAGTTAAAAACATATATAAATAGTTCAAACATATTTAAATCCAATAATTAAAAACATCTAATATACGTTAAAACATTTAGCATTCAACTTGATCAATACAATTTTAGCTTTTCCCACTTCATTCACTACACCAAAATCTTGTAAATCGGATTACAACGTTGCATGAAGATATATAAGAGATGAAGGAAGATCTTGTAAATCGAATTACAACGTTGCATGAAGATATATAAGAGATGGAGGAAGAATTTAACAACTAAAAATATGGCTAAATCCTTCATTTTCGTTCATTTTCTTCAAATCCCCGCTAAAACTTAATTTCTCATCTTACCACCATTTTTTATGAGCTTTACCTATTTTTGTAGATTTTTGGATGAAGCTTTCAACACCTCAACTCTCAAATATAAAAATATCACTCTAAACGACAAAGATTTAATCTTTGTCTTTGGGTAACAAGAAGACGAGGGAAGATAGATGAGAGAAAAGGCAAATGGACAAAGGTGATATCACCCCATCTTTTTTGTAAAGAGCCTAAATGAAGTTCAACCTTCATTTAAAAAGTGGGCTAACTACAACATAAGCCCTTCTCGTATTCCCCATCTCACTTTAGTCACTAGATCAGGTGACCCAACACCTAAGGCCTAAAGATCGGGTGAGGACAATCTAAGGATCCGAAATTTGGCTATATACATTTAGAGTTTAGGGTTTTGAATTTAAAGATGTTAAGATTAGAATTTTACATTTTAGATTTTAAAAAAGAGTCGTATAAACAAATTTACACAAACTGTGTATCAAAATATTACTTAATTTATTATTACTATATTTTGATATATTAACAATTTGTATATAAACAAAACTAATAGCATTTTAAGCATATATTTAAAATATTTTAATGTAATAATTTATGTATTTTCATATGATATTTTATGGATATTAAAATTTATTGGGTGATTTCAATGAAAAGATGAGTGTTGTTATTCTTAAGGTACTTAAGTTTGAACTACTTGTTTGCATGTCGTGTCTTTTCAAAGGGCAAGAGTAAACTTAATACATTATAATCTAATGATTAACTTAATTTAATGGTTGAATTCTAAAATCTAAAATTAAGAACATTTCACTTTATTTTTTCCTAAAATAATTTAGGGGTGGTGATGGGGCAGGTCAGGAACGGTTTTGGTTTCTTCACTTCGTCCCCAAACACATGCGGATACGATTTTGGGGAATTTCATTAAATATTTCAGAGATTTTTTTCTTCCTTATACTCATTTTTTACTGATCCCGACGAGTTTCAATTAATCCACAGCCTAAAAAATAAACAAATCTTCATACATTAAAATAAGTACTCAACATTAAATGTCAAAATTAAAAACGTAAATGATAAATTTAGTTTTGTCAACAATAAACAACCATTTAAAACTATAAAACATGACTGAAATATTAATTATTGAAACTTAACAGCATGCACCGCCTTTAAAAGAAAACATGTAACTAATAATCTACAATTCCAAATCATGATATGTTTATTTTTAAAGGAACTAAATTCGACAATATTTCCAACCATATAAATTACCTCTTTTAATTTTACTCGTACGATTTATTGCGAAACTCTGAAGTCATTGCCATTGATGTTTTTCGAAACAATCTGATGCCTTTTCCCTCGACCTTTGCTCACTCAAAAAACAATAACGCCTGATATATAACTCAAAATCGAGCACCATTTATTTTAAACGAATCTAAACTTTCGTATGATTATAGAAATATAAGGTTCACTTCCTGATTATCTTGTAGAATTTTTGATAATTTTTTAAAATCAATGCTAAAACAATTCTCTAAGAAATCTGCTGCCAGATTTTTATGACCTTTCAACACTTAAAAATTCATATCTTTTAAAATATATATCGAAGTCGGTCTTCGTTTGTTCTAAACGAGACTAGATTGAATCATAGTTACAACAATGTATAGACCATTTTCTAATTATTTTTACGAAATTTATAGAGAATTTCTAAACTTACTACTCTATAATCTCTATTTATGGGTAGATTTCACAACAAACACCGAATCATACTTAAGTTATGCGGGATTAGATTTTTGTTGAAAAATGGGTAAATTACCCTTTTTGCTATGTAACTTTGTAAAATATCGGAGACTCTATGAATATTTTCGGGGATCTCCATGGTGATTTATATGAGTACGGTTCGGTTATTCTCATAGTTCGAATATAGTAATTCTCATTTCCATCCCAATTTTCGGTGATAAAACTTCTATGTCTCATCACATGGATAAAGATTTCGGTTATCCTTCGTACCCGTTAATTCGGATTCTCATAATTTTTAGTTATTCTCAATCCAATTATCAACCCTAAAAAATCTCCTTATTTCTTAGTGTATCAACAATAACTATATCTATTTTAATAACATTTTAACTATTTTTATTTATTTATTTTTTAAGCTTAAATTAAGCTTCCTCAACCTGAACAATCCAATCTACCTTAAAATACTTTTCTTTCCCTGGAAAAGAAAAATAATAAAACGCCCTTTCTCTCTGTGCATTGAATTCCTAAAAAATTCCGCCATGACTAAACCTCTTCGTATTTCTCTTTAAACCAAATGGGTTCTACTGTACCTCTCCAAGACCTCAATCTCTTCCCAGAGCCTCCCCAAACCACCACCGTCGTTCCCTCCTCCACCGTTACCACCACCGTCGTTCCCTCCTCCACCGTCACCACCACCGTCGTTCCCTCCTCCACCGTTACCACCAGCAGACTTTTAATACCTAAACTTGAACCCAAGGAAGAACCTTTCGACGAAACACCAACCCATTTCCAACAAGAAAACTTCCTCTTTTCTCTTTCCGGTTCAACCCCTGATTTCCTTTCTAATCCCGATACTGCTCCTCCATCTAACGTTTCTTCCACCGAAGACCAAAACGCCTTGTACTCGGAATATTTCCGAATTGCCGAGCTCTTCCGCTCCGCTTTCGCCAAAACATCACAAAAATATGGCGACGTCGAAGTACATGACCCGGATTCTCGGGCCATCGTTCCCGTGCCCGAAGAACCGCAACCAACCACCGAAATAACTGCAGCTAACGCCTCCAACCCGGACCAAGCTCTCTCCGTCGTCGTTTCTCGTCGCAAGGCCGGAAGATCCAATGAGCTGGTTCGGGTGACGAATTTGGGGATCGAAGATGAGAGGTATTTCCGGGATGTTGTCAGAAGAACCCGAATGATGTACGATTCCATCCGCATTTTGGCCATTACGGAGGAAGAAAAGAGGACGGGCCCGGGAAGCGGGCGACGGGCGCGCGGAGACTTGAGGGCTGCCGCAGTGATGAGAGACCGAGGGCTGTGGTTAAATCGTGATAGAAGAATAGTGGGTGCTATCCCAGGTATTGAAGTAGGTGACTTGTTCTTTTTCAGAATGGAGCTTTGTTTGGTGGGATTACACGGTCAAGTTCAAGCAGGGATCGATTACTTGTCTGGGAGTCAAAGCTCAAACGGAGAGCCAATTGCCACCAGCATTATTGTTTCAGGTGGGTACGAGGATGATCATGACTCCGGTGACACAATAATATATACAGGTCATGGCGGACAAGGTAAGTTTTCTAGGCAATGTATGCATCAGAAGCTTGATGGAGGGAATTTAGCTCTAGAAAGGAGTATGCATTATGGAATCGAGGTAAGGGTTATTAGGGGGATTAAATATGAGAATAAAGTTTCAAGTAAAGTCTATGTTTATGATGGTTTATATAAAATTCTTGATTGTTGGTTTGATGTGGGGAAGTCCGGTTTCGGTGTTTATAAATATAGATTGTCGAGAATTGATGGGCAACCTGAGATGGGTAGTTCGGTTATAAGGTTTGCTGAGAACCTTAGGACAAGGCCTTTGTCTGCTAGGCCGATGGGGTATTTGACTCTTGATATGTCTATGAAAAAAGAGAAAGTTCCGGTTTTTCTTTATAACGATATCGATAGCGATCATGATCCTATGTATTATGATTATCTCGTGAACACCGTGTTTCCTCCATATGCGTTCAGTCAAGCGGGTAATGGTACTGGATGCCTGTGTGTTTCGGGGTGCACGGAAGGGTGCTTTTGTGCTATGAAGAACGGGGGTGATTTTGCTTATGATTATAATGGTTTTCTCTTGAGAGGGAAACCGGTGATATTTGAATGTGGGAATTTCTGTCAATGCCCACCAACTTGTCGGAACCGTGTTTCACAACATGGGTTGAGAAACAGATTGGAGATCTTTAGGTCACGAGAAACAGGTTGGGGAGTTCGATCTTTGGACTTAATACAAGCAGGTGCTTTTATATGTGAATATACAGGTGTGGTTCTAACTAGGGAGCAAGCACAAATTTTCTCGATGAATGGCGATACATTGATCTATCCCAATCGCTTTTCTGAACGATGGACAGAATGGGGGGATTTGTCTCAAATATTTTCAGAATATGTGCATCCATCATATCCCTCAATTCCACAATTGGATTTTGCAATGGATGTATCAAGGATGAGGAACGTTGCTTGTTATATTAGCCATAGTTCCAGACCAAATGTGCTAGTGCAATATGTGTTGTTTGATCACAATAACTTGATGTTCCCTCACCTTATGCTTTTTGCAATGGAGAATATCCCTCCTATGAGAGAGCTTAGCATTGACTATGGTATGCCTGATGAATGGACTGGAAAGCTCTCTATCTGTAACTAAATAACTTAAGAGGATGTTTTTCGACTTTGATGTGGTGCAGCCGTGCAGTGATACAGTGCACTGTGAGGTGAGCTTACTTTTAACTGCTGCAGGCATTTCCATTCATATACTGATTCTTAATTCATATTAGGATCTGTTGTGGCCATCTTATGTTTAAATATTACTCTTGGTTTTGGTTTTTGTCTGAATTGTCACTTGTTTTTAGGTGCTAGGAACATCATTCCTCATTCCCTTGTGCAACTCCATAATGTACATATGAAGTAGTCAACCATATACAAAAAGATTGAACATTAGCATCTCCACATGCTTGATGAACCGTATTTACGCAGTCCCTTTCTAAACACATCTTTTGTTTTATATGTGCAGTGTGCTTCTATGTGATTTACGTTTTGTAGTATATTAGCATATCTGAAGAATGTATTTGGAAATATCCCTAGTTCTTTTCCCATTTTTAGATTAAAAACGATAAAAGTTCATACATTATAATGGTTTTTTTTTTAAAATAAAAAACATACATTATAATGATTACTGTCAGCTGATGAAAGCATTCACATCAAATGACCCATCTACAAAATAAATTTCTTTTAGAATCCTTTTACATGATATGTTTGTTTATATGATTCTGATGTTGCAAGGTCATTGGTTTGAAATATTTATTTTACATTGTTGGTTCTTTTATTCTCAAAAAGAATTAACGAAAGAGTGGAGAAAACTTATTTATCTCTATTTGCTGATTTCCAGTAATTTTCTACAGGGGGATTTGGAGAATTGTTTCATCCGTTTCCTTGAATTTTTTGGTCCTCATCATTCCCTTTGAAAGTTGCTGCCTGTGTGTCAATGGTGGTAAGATTTGGCTTATCTGCTGATGCGGTTTTACTTTTTTGTTGCCTCGGTTTCGTTGTGGTTAGAAAAGAGGGAAAGTGGTAAATAAAATTGTTTGGAGATTATGGTCTGATGCTGATTAGTGTTTATGATCTTTCTACAGCACCATTGCGCTGCAGCCTTGTACGAGCTTTTCTGCTTCGAGTAGTGACCTTATGCTTTCGTAAGCTTGTATTCATGGCTCCAATGCTTCTAACTTATTCTTTCGAAAACCTTGGTATATACGAGTTCCAGAATGACATGCTTTTACAGATCTATCAATGTATTTGTAGTTGAATGAATCAAGTCCATTTATCTCCATTGTTTCGTTCTCTAAAACTTTCCCACAATGGAGGTGGAACTTTACACTTTCCGTTATTCTTAGAGCAAGAATATGATAGGATTAGGATTCAGGCTACTCTTATTATTTCATTACAATTAATTGTGATAGCTTTGCTTTGCAAGCAAATGTGCAAGTCTGGTTTTGATATTTGACTCAATAGATTCTTAGCTAAACCCACCAAGTATTGAACTCTGGTTTGATTGGCATAATTTCCATGATACTCGGACTCGGATATACAGATATATGTCCGACATAAGTATGCTTAATTTTCATCTACTTGGAGCCTTGAGGAAGTAACATCTCTGTGTTTGTTCTTCATGCATTTAAGGCTTTGATATTTGAGGTAATGGAGAGAAAAAAAACTTAGGAATGAAGCATATTCGTATTGGAACTTATATTATTATAATATTTATTTACTTCAGTTTTATTAAAGATTAGAGATATTTTAGATGGCTATGATTATAAGTTTGTTTTATGTTTTAAATCTAAGTATAAAATATTACAGCCACAACTTATCCTTGTTATTTTCTTTGAATGAATAGAAAAATAGACACTTTCCTAAGCCTAAAGTTTTTCTCGAGTTCAATCTTCTTTCTCATTCGAATTTTAGTCATGATTTTTACTATTTTATTGTTGGTTTTCTCATTCGAATTTTAGTCATGATTATCAATATTGATAATCAGAGTCTCGTTAGTTCAAGGGTTTAAAGTAATATGAGAAGTACCACTTCTTTGAGGTAAAATGGGGTTGTAAGAAATCTTTGTAATCGGTCTAGTAATTTTTAGTTCACAAATTATTAAATTAGAGTTTAGATTAATTCCAATTTAAAGGGGGTTTAAGATTGAATCTTTAAGAGTAATGACCAAAATGTATGAAATTGAGAATTAAGTATCTTGAAGTATAGACAAAGTTTGAAGCCTTATTAATTGCATGTCCATTTCTCAAGGACTAAACCATGGATTAATCCATTTTCCAATGGTGATGAAGTTAATATGATTCTAAAACTAATGGTGATTTGCTAATCCTATGTCCTGGTGGCAAAGGTAGATGTTTATCATTCTTGAAACTCAGGTTCGAGCATTAGTAATGCATGTTGTATAAGAAAGTTAAACAGATACTACTCTTGCATCACACCAACTAGGGGTGTGAAAAACTGACCCGACCTGGTAACCTGCCTGAAACTCGATCGAGCCAGAACCTGGTTTAACCCGAGAATTCAATGACCGCACCCGACCGAAACGAACATGAACCCGAATTTGACCTGTAACTGTAAAAACCGAACCCGAACTGCACCCGATCGAAGTGAACTCGAACCCGAATTTGACATGTTACTGTAGTAACCGAACCCGACCTGCACCCGACCGAAACGAACCCGAACCCGAGACTGGCCTGCCAGATAACTGATTTAACCCGACTTGTTTGGACTCGACCTGTTTTGAAACCGACCTGTTTTGAACTCGACCTGATATTGACCTGAACTGTTCTTGACCTGAACTGATATTGACCTAAACTGTTATTGACATGAACTATTCTTGACCTGAACTGATATTGACCTTAACTAATACTATTATTTGATTTGTTGATAATGATAATTATCTGACATTTGAAGAAGTTATATTTAATGAATATAAAATAATGTCAAGTATTAATAAATTAACTAAATTAACTTTAATTAAAAGATAAATTAAATGAATAAATATCAAATGGTAATAAATTATCATTAATTAAAAATAATAAAAATAATCTTTTAAGTTAACAATAACTTTAATTAACTTGCATTCATTTTATAAATAATATGAATAAATTAATGCTAAATTAACTTAACTTAAGATTAAAAATAACTTTAATTAACTTGCATTCATTTTAAGTTGAATGAGTAAACATTATTAAATCAAATTGTGTTTCTAATCAACTTAACTTTTATTTTAAAATAACTTCAAAGATAAATTATTATACTTAATTAACTTAAGTTGAATGATTAACCATTATTAAATTAAATTTTTATACTTAATTAAATTAAGTTAAATGAATAAAGATTATTAGATTAAATTTGTATACTTAATTAACATAAGATGACTAAATTTTTTTTATTAACTTAACATACTTAAATGACTTTATAAAAATATGAATAACTTAAATGACTTAATTAAGTTAAGTTATTTAAAACTTTATAATTAACACTGAATATATAAAAACTTAAATAACTTTTACAATAACTTAAATGACTTAATTAAGTTATGTCGTTTAAATTTTTATAATAAACTTAATTAACTTAGCGATAATGTTTGTGTTTAACTTTGGATAGAATAAGAGAAATTTTCAAATTTTTATTGAAGTATAAAACAGAATAAGGCAAAATTTAAGAACAAAAACTTTGGAGAGAATAAGCAAACTTATATTCAATAATATAAAGGGTTAAACTTTCAAAACTTTATTCAATAATATAGAACCCGACCTGAAACGAACCCGACCTGAAACAAAACTGACCTGAAACGAACCCGACCTGAAACGAACTCAACCTGAAACGAACCTGACCTGAAACGAACTCGACCTGAAACGAACCCGACTTAAAACGAAACCGACCTGAAATGAACCCGACCTGAAACGAAACCGACCTGAAATCAACCTGTTAATTAACTGTTTTGGCCCGACCTGAAATGAACCCGACCTGAAATGAACTCGACCCGAAATGAACCCGACCTGAATTGAAACCGACCTGAAATGAACCCGATCCGAAATGAACCCGAACCCGAACCGAATCGAGTCAAAACAAAAAATGGCCTGAAATGACCTGTAACTGATTTGACCCGACCTGACAGAGCCCGACCTGAAACCCAATTGTTGACCTGTTTTTACATCCCTAACACCAACATATTCAAAAAAGAAAAAACTAATGGTGATTTGTCTATAATTTGAGTTGTGTTTGTGTTCGTTTGTTTATTTTTAAAGGTGTTTATGTTCGATTCATGTTTGTTTAAATTTTTAATATTGAGTTTGTGTTCATTTATTTATTTTTGAAAGTGTTCGTGTTCGTTTGTTTAGTGTTCATGAGCGTGCTCGTTTAAGTGTTCGTGAACGTGTTCATTTAAGTGTTCGCGAACATATTCGTTTATATTTTAAGAAATGATAAATAAATAAATATATAAATAAGCAACAAATTAAAATTTACATTTAAACATGAACTTAATATAATATTCTTATCAACAACAAAAAGTAGTATTTAGATACATCCACTAGCATTTTCATCCTATAAACAAGCTTATAAACAAGCTTGTAAACAAACATATAAACAAGCTTATAAAAGACCCTATAAACGAGTTTGTTCGTAAACATAAACGAGTCGAACACATCTTTGTTCATATTCGTTTATTTATTAAACGAACATAAAAATTTTATTTATACTCGTTTATTTAGCTTAATACACAAATGTTATACGAACAGTTCGTCGAACGCTCTTTTCATTTACACTCAAATTTCATGATACTTGTATTAATATTTCATTGCTAGAACAATCTTGTGTGATGAAACCATCGATTCAGAAAGAAAATTTAATGAATTTTGAGCTTGGTGTGATGACATGGAATACTTCGTAACTTAGGGTATTCGGTGAGCGTAGGTTAGCGGGTCTCGAGCAGAGTTATTCTCTGTCTCTTAGCATGAGTGAAGGTGTCCGTTCAGGGTTTATTTATTTTTATAATATTACTGTTATGGTTTAATTTTTCTAATATTTATTATTAGGAATTTATTCTTAAATTTTAATTTTTCAATATTTATTATTAGAGTCCAATTTTTTAATAATTATTATTAGAGGTCTAATTTTTTAACACTTGTTATTAGGAGCTCAATATTTTCCGATATTTATTATTATGGGTATACTTTTAATATTCTAAACTAATATTTATTATTAGATGTCTAATTTTTTCTCAATACTTGTTATTAGGAGTCCCTTTTTAACATTGTTATCGTGAGCTCAATTTTTATTAATACTTGTCATTAGGGACATACTTTTAAAATTATTATTTTTTTTCAAATATTTGTTATTAGGGTCTAATTTTTCCCCAATATTTACATTACATGTGTAATTTTTTTCAATAATTGTTATTATGGCCCTAATTTTTTCTATACTTGTTATTAGAGGCTCAATTTTCTCCCAATATTTATTATTAAGGGTCTACTCTTAAAATTCATTTTCCCTAAGCGTTCAATTTCCCCCAACAGGAGGCTATTTTTTCCAATATTTATTATTAGGCACACTCTCTTAAAATTTATTTTTTTCAATACTTGTTATTAAAGCTAATTTTTTTCTAATACTTGGTATTAGAAGCCCAATTTTTTTTGTCAATATTTGTTATTAAGGATATACTCATAAAATTTAATTTTTCCAATATTTGTTATTAGGAGTCAAGTGTTTTCTCAATACTTGTTATTAGGGGCATATTTTTTTTAAAAAAATATTTGTTATTAGAAACCTATTTTTCTAATGCTTGATCTTAGGAGCCCACTTTTAAATTTTAATTTTTACAATAGTTACTTTTAGGATCCTAATTCGCCCTAATGCCACTAAAATCTCAGGAGCGGCTCTGATCTCGATGTCCATAACCTTGGCTCAATCAGAGCATCAATGGATGACAAAACTGTGTAAGGTAAGCTTGGAATTATATGAGATATTCATGTTCTTTGCTTAAGTATATGCTTTGCTATAACGTGATCTTTGTTGTAAATATATGCTTTGCTATTACGTGATCTTTGTTGTAACTATAAGCTTTGCCTTTGTGCATGATAAACAAGGAGTGCAAGCCTTGGAATGTTATAAGATAAAGAGATGAAAAGCTAAGTATTGGGTACATTGAGTATGGATTGTTATGTCCATGTTGCTATAAGTATGCTGCTCTTGCACCTATGGCTATCACCCGGGTTCAAACCAATAAATCATTAAATTATTGATCTAAAGACTAAAATACACCCAATATTAGTTCAGAAAAAACCTGTTCATCTGCCTCACTGAGAAATAACAGCCCATGGCCTATATTGAATTCACACAAGACATATCAAACAGATTAGTTTAATCTACAGAAACATCTTAAATGGCCTAAAAGATTAAATATAAAACAGGAAAATCATACTAGTCTCACCTTAATAACAAAGGATGACAAGGGTAATTCAATTCATCAACCAGTCTCTTATGGAATTCTTCAAGATCATCAGACTGATCAAGATCCATGGAACTTAATACCACCAACCATGGCAACAAAACCAGCAGTAGTTATTTGAACTTGAGTACCAAAGGCGGACATCCGGCCCACATTGTTTTCCTATCTTCAAACTTATATGGCCATATTCGAATATGTTGGTCAAACACAACAAAATGAAAAATGAGAGCAACAAATAAAAGATATTTATTTGTTGAGGGTGAAATTGAACTGGATCAGCAATCTTTCAAACAAATAACAAGTAATTATTCAAAAGCTTCTCACTTACCAGTACAAGATGTGCCAAGTAACAAGAAGCAACCACTTATGATCCATGATCAAAATTGACAACTTCTTACATGTCAATCAAGGATTGCAAGTTTCTTGTACTCTTCACCAGCAATGGCTAATTCCATTACTTGCTGAGGGTTCACAATCCCACCTTCCTCCAAGAACAATGTCAGTAAATTCTTCGAAAAACCACTCACGAGTGCCACTCCATCCTGTTTAGCAACCACCGGAGTCGAAGATGAGTTCCGCAGGTTCCAAAAAACGATCTCTGGCACCCTTTTGTACCCACTATCATGGAACTTCTGTTGTATAACTTCATAATCAGTCTTCCATTCGTTATGCATGTTCTTCTCCCACTCCTTTTGACGCTCCTCCCAACTTATTTCATCATCATTGTTACCCTGAGTATACATTCGATGCCAATATTTAGCAAGATTGCCATTGGCATCATTAAACTCCATATCACTGAAAACAAATACCCTCTTTATTAGTTGTTCTTCACTGAGCTTTCCCTCCACAGCAACCGCTAACATCTGATCAAACACTTTCTGAAAATCTGTGCTACCACCCGCTTCCATGTTCCTCACAAACTCAGTCTTAGCTTTAAGGGTGTCTCCTTTAATCAAATGAAGCTCCGGATTATCACTAAAAGTAATCACTTTTCCCTTCCACGGCTCCTCACTGAGCTCAGAAACCAACAATCCAAGTGCCACCGAAACCTCCATTGGTATCCCTGACATACTCCCGGAAACATCACAAACTGCAATGCAGTTGGTTAGCTTCCCCTTCTTAGCGACATCATCCACCATTCTCTTCCATTGTAGCTCAGCCACTTCCTCTCCATCCTTATCTTTCAATGAACCAATTATTTCGTGGGGAAGCAACGCTCCAGCAGCGATCTTCGCCTTCCCGGACTTCACTTGCTCAAGGTACTCCTCAAACCGCTCCTTATCATGCTCTTTGAATAAGGCCTTGTAGTTCTTCATTGCAACAGATGCCACCCTATTGTAAGGAAGCGTGTTCCATTTATTTGCACTCATGTAAACCTCCGGCAACTCAAGCGCCTTATGCAAATGAACAAGCACCTGTTTCCTCAATCTATCCCGAACCCTGTATGCATAATGCGCTTCCTCCAACCCCTCGTACACTTTCTCGCTCTCCCGAGGGAAAATTCTCCGTGCAATCGCCTCATATATCAAAGTAGCCTTATCATAAGATGAATCAATTGAAGGACACCATTTTGCAGCTAAAGTGATATCAAACAATTTCCCATCACTCAAATTCTTAATATCAGATTTCAAGTAATCAGCAAAAAATTCAGCTATAGAATCAAACAAAAGCCTATAACTTGAATCAGAATTATATTTATCTAAAGCCTTTAGCGCTTTGGCTCTCTCCCTCTCTTTCCTCAAAGCCCTAGCTTTCTCCTTATCAATTCCTCTACTCATTTCCTCCACATTCTCTAAACAACCCTCAATTTCATTTTCAGAAACCTCCACTTTTTCATCACTTTCTCGCTTGAATTTTCCCCGATTCTTGATTTTCTTAGAAGATTTATTCCCTCTTTTTCTTTCTTTCCATTCAATTTTCTGGATCTTTCTTGCTTCGGGTCCTTCCAGGATCCGATAAAGAATCTCCGGAAAATCCTTAAAATACCCGAATTCAGCAATCGCCTTAAGATTAAAAGCAAGGGTTTTGGGGTGCTTACCGAAAAGCCAAAGGGCGGACGTATAAAACCCTTCTTTATCAGATTTCCCCGTGCCTCTTACACCCCTGAGATTACAGATCAATTTTAGAGCAGTTAATGAATCGTGAGCCCAAGCCAATTCCAGCCGTTCGATCAGCTCATCAGGCGGTGTATCAGGAACCACGTGAAAGAAAAAGTCCAAACAGGGATTACCAGATGAAAGAAAAGTTGCAGATAAATTTTCCGTTAATCCCCGTGGTGGTTCTCCAGTGAGTTTGCATTCTCCGGCTTGAATGGCGAGAGTTTCTACGTCGGAAAGGGCGGTGGAGGGTGTGTTTAAGGTATGTATCGCCGGAGGACCAACAAGCTTAGGTATTGTAGAAATCATTTTGGTTTTGAATAGAATTCTCTGTGAAGACGCAATAAGAACAATCTGGATTTATAATTTAATTCTTTTTAGGAAATTGTTTTATTTTGAGTAGTATTTAATTTGTATCAAATTTCACCTTTTATTATTTTTAGAACCGTGCTGCCTTAGGCGAATTTTACCACACAAACGCCTAAGTCAGCCTATATTCCAATTCTGGAGAGTGAATGTCTTAAGGGTGTGTTTGGTTCACGGAAAAGATGATTACCATTGGTAATAATTATTTCCAGACTTACATTCTCATGTTTGGTTTAAGAGGATTCCCACTAGGAAGTATTATTCTTTTCCCAAGAGTGGCTCTTTTTTCCCTAAATGGTGGGAATGCTATTCCCCTCATTTTCTTAGGTATTACACAATTCCTTCCCCTTTGGACAATATTACCCTTATAATTATGAATTATGTTCATGTTGATCCTTTATTACATTTTTAATTAGGTAACTAATTATTTATGGTGTAAATTTATTAAATATTTATATTAAATATTAGTTTAATATATAAATGGTGTTGTATATATTTAGATAATGTTGTAATATTTAATAGTACATTTTATTAATATTGTATTTACGATGTTTCTAGGGTTGTAGAATGAGATTGTATGTTGCTTGAGACTAAATGCATTAAGACTTGATGTTATTAATTTTATTATTAATTTATAAGATATTTTTATCTTAAAAAATCAGTAGGTTAATTTATTTTTATTATTTTTACTACTTTTAGATTTGTTTTATTATTTACTTTAATTTGTTTGATAAATGGTCGAAAATAATAAAAAATTAAAAATCTAAGCATATTAAACATTTAATATTTTGATGTTCAAAAAAATTAAAAAGAAATAAATGTATATAAATATAAAACATTTTTTAAAAATAATTTAATAATATTTATTATAATATAAACATTTTTTTTGCAAATTTTAGGTAATGTAACGAAAATAGTTCTATAAATTTTTATGTAAATATTTTTAATTTAATAATTAAAAATTAAACTTGTTAAAAAATATATATATCATAAGGACAAGTTAGTAATTTTGCTTCCAATTAATCTTATATTTCTCCAACCAAACACTACAATCTTATATTCCTATCAAATGAACCAAACAAGGTAATGTAGCATTCCCAGTAATGTGTCAGGTAATGTTACATTCCGGTAATCCTATTCCTAGAGGTAATCTTACATTCCGCGAACCAAACGCCCCCTAATTACTCTGAAGATAGAAAACTGAGTGATTTACAAATGAGCTGGGGAGTCTCTATTTATAGTTGAACTCCCCCAGATCTGACGGTCAAAACTGATTTACATCGACGGACGAGATTTACATAATATCTTTACAAAATCTCTAAATATCTCAACATTATCTAAATAAAATCAATTCAAATGGATAATGTTGACTAAAACTTCCAGAACATTCCGGAACCTTCCAGAATCTCTCACGGACCGGGCTATGTCTGGTGGTCTTCTCGAGGTCCAAGTCTGTGTCTGAACCCCTTCTCTCGGAAAATGCACATATGGCACGGGCTCGGACCGGCGGCCCGTGACAATCTCCCCCACCAAACTTGGCGACACCCTCGTCGCGCCTTCAGGATGAAGCTTGACTCGGTGATCCTGGATTCGCTTCCGCACCTTGGCTCGCCTCCTACTCAGAATCGGGTTTGGTTGTCCCCCACATAAGGACCGCTCTCCCCATAAAGAGCACTCGACTCTGACTCGGTCGTCCCCCATAAGGACTGCTCGCTTCGGCACTCTCCGCCATGTAACATCATTCGTCGATCCACCCCGTACATCTCGATCGTAAGAACTCTTTCCTACCAGTTGCAACTTGCCTCTACTCGGATCCCCTCGATCTTTGCTCGAGTACTCGGACCCCATCACATTGAACACCGAACGGACCCTCAGAACTCTAAAAAGTGGCTTGGGTTCTCGCCAACTCTTGGCAACTCCATATGTTGGGTTAGGTTTTCCACTTCCTACACCCAGCAAACCAGGCAAATTAAACTGTAAAACACCATAACTGTGTTCGAGATATACCTCTTTCGGACTACTCCGACTGGCATCCACTCTAACCCGCATCATCACTTCCTTCCTCGTGAAGTCTGATGCGCCATCGCCTATCGGCAACTCGTCGCTCATCGACAACGTCGACACTTCTTCAATCTGTAAGTCCGACACCTCAGCTCGCACTGACGCTTCTTTGTCCACGAAGCTCAATGCCCCATCCACCTTACTCACTGGTGGACACTCGACGGATCCCACATCGTCCAAAGACTTCAGCTCCACTAGCCCTTCCAAGGTCGTTTCCTCAGTGGCAGCAACCAAGTCAGCATCCTTGGTTAGCTCAACATCATTCAGAACCCTGTTCTCAGTCCTCACAACCCGACGAATCGGCACGACACATTGTTTGCGAGGCTCCAAAATACAAACACAATCGGCAAAAGTGGCAAAGAGTGCATTAACCCGGTCAAGGAAACTTAAACCAATGACAAAATCATAATCATCACAGTGAATTACCTCGAAATTTTCCTTGCCTTTCCATTCTCCAATTTCCAACTCCACGCCTCGTGCCATTCCCACTGTCGGAACACCTCTGGAATTGACGGTCTTGATCACCCCGGTTGAATCTTCAACCTTCAAACCAATCTCATCGACAGCTTTCTTCGACACAAACAAAAGAGATGCTCCTGTGTCTACAAGAGCACTTCTCTTCTGACCCGCCACGTTGATGTCAACATACATCAACCCTTTCCGCTTCCGATTCTTACTCGCCTTGGCAGAACTCAACAACATCGAACCAAGCTTTAAAGCATCACTGTCTTCGGGCTTGTCATCCCCCTTGGACGACTTGACTCGATCCGGGCACTCTTTCACAATATGCGCCCCTTGCACCGGTAACATTTCACCTGCTTCCCTTCTACACTTGGTTTGATTACTTTGACACTGGCAATCGCACCAAGTCGACATTCCTCCTTTTCTGTTTCGTCGTCCTCATTGGAGATAGCATTGACGCGGCCTCTCTTGGGACAGTTCCTCACCATGTGCGGACCACCACAACGGTGGCACCTTATAGGCCCTCGTTTCTCCAATGGTTTGACGAAATTGTTGGGATTTTTGTCACCATCACTGCCACAATAATCATCCTCATCTCCCCCACCATTGTCCTTGCCTCGGGGCTTATCAGATTTGGATTTCCCAACTTCAAATTCTGCAATAGCTTCAGCTGCGGTCAAGGCATTGGAGAGATCCTTGACTCCCCTCCGCATTAACTCCATTTGGGCCCATCGTGGAAGTCCATGTGTGAAAGTAAAGAAGCCCTCGGCTTCACTCAAATTCGGAATCTGGAGTTTGAGCTCAATGAACTCCTTAACATACTCTGGGATGGAACCCTCATGTTTCAGTTCCCGCAACTTCTTTCGAGCCTCGTGTTGAGCGTTGGTCGGACTAAACTGATCTTTTAGCTCAACTTGAAACTCCTTCCAAGTCTCAATAGGAATGTCCTTGCTCTCCTCCTCAGAGCATCTACGTCGCCACCACAAAAGAGCGACGTCGGTTAAATACATAGAAGCAACAGTTATCTTTTCCGCATCATCCGTGATGCCCATGACCCGAAAGTACTGCTCTATGCCCCAAACGAAGTTCTCAACATCTTGGGCCGACCTGTTCCCCTTGAACTCCTTCGGCTTTCGGATGTCCTTCCTCAGCAAGGATGCAGTTGGTTCGGTCACATTTTTCAAGGCAGCTTTGAACATCGCTATGCCTACCTTCATCTCCTCCAGCTCTATCTTCACAGCCTTTAACTCGGCCTCAAGCACATCACCTCTGTCACCCAACTTCTCAAATATATCCGTCAGAAGTTCCTCCATCTCTCCCTTGAGATGGTCCCTCTTGTTGTCTTGATCCTCAAAGCGTGAATCGACCAAGTCGAGTCGCTCACCCGAGTCTTTCACCGATTCCTCAAGTCGGGTTACCTTCCCCTCTAACGACGTGAGGATATCTCTCGAGCTCGCTCGCTTTCCGTCAGCAGCCTGGGTCTCCGCACCCTTTTGCACTGCAGCATTCTCTCCTTTCTTCAGTGCCATCACGATCAGTGCCTTTCTCGAACACTCGCTCTATAAAACCTATGTTTGATTTTGATATAATTAAATCTTTAAGGATTATTTTGTAAAACTTAAAATTAGTTTTTAAGTCCCTTAATAAGTTTTTAAAACACCAACACCTTGAAACTGATTTATAAAACTCAAACTCAAAATATTTTCTAAGTGTTCCAAGGCAAAACCATCCAAAAACGTCCAGGCGTATCGATACAGCACCTAGCGTATCGATACCCCAAACCCTCGTATCGATACAACCCTGTGTTAAAATTCAAAGAGTTTGAATACGGTACCGATACGGCTAACCCTCGTATCGATACGGGCTTTATAATTTTTAAGTATAAGTCGGTTTAAAAAATATGACCGTTGGTGTCAGTTGGTTGGTAACCAAACTTTAAAAGTTAGTTGACCCGTATCGATACGCATAACTCCCGTACGGATACGGAGTTGGACAGTGAGCTAAGTTCAGAAAATAGTATCGATACGACCCTTGCCGTTTCGATACCCCGTGCCGATACGCTTACGCGCGTATCGATACCCCTGTATTAAATGCACACAACGACTCTTTCTTTTCTGAGACAGGTACCGATACACCTTCCCGCGTACCGATACTGGTAGCTGCAGAAGTGCATTTATGGTGGTAAGAGAGGGTTCCAACGGCTCTAATTAAGCCCCCAACCACCCAAACGGCTAGAAATCAATGAAGAGGTATAAAAGACACATAAAAAGCTACAACAACAACGATTGAACTTCAAGCAAACACTTATTCATCAAATCCAAGCAATTGTGCCAAATTTCATATTTGTCTAGAAATCCCAATTTGTGTTCTTCATTCTTACTTTGTAAAATTGGGTTGAGTGCTTGTATTGGGGCTATCATTTGTATTGAGAGATACCTAATTAGCCTACAAATTTCTTTGTTCTCTTGTGTGAGGGTTGGGTTGATTTTTGGGTAGAAAAATCAACCGAAATTGTAAAGGGTTGCCTCCTTGTCCTAGAAAAGGGGAAGATCAATTTAGTGAAATTGTTGCAAATCCTTAGTGAGACTAAGGTAGTGGATGTAGAGTTCATTTGGAACTTGAACCACTCTAAATCCCTTGTTCTTCAATTTTTAATTTGCCAATTTCCACCAAAATCCTTTAAATTTCCAATTCACCCCCTCTTGGTAAATATCGATCATTCGATCCACTCAACAATTGGTATCAGAGCTTAACTCTTTGAGGATTAACAACCACAAGAGGAGATCCTTGGAAGAGTGTGATCATCAAATTATCAAGAGATGGCTTTAACCTCTGGTTCCGGCATGTACGAGTCACAATCAACCACCAAGCCTCCTTTCTTCAATGATGACAACTATTCTTTTTGGAAGAATAAAATGAGGCTATTCATCAAGTCTAGTGACTATCTCGTATGGGATGTCATTGAAGATGGACCATACATTCCATTGAAGCAAGATGGTGAAGGCAAGATGGTGTTGAAAAAGAAAGCCGAAATGAGTGAAGAGGAGAGGAAGAAGATTCAAGTCAACGATAAAGCTCTCCACATGCTTTTTTGTGCTTTCGGTCCGGATATCTACTCAAAGGTCTCATCCATTGAAAGTGCCAAAGAAGTGTGGGACACTCTTGAGACCACTTATGAAGGCACCAATGATGTCAAAGAAACTAAGATTGGACTTCTCAATCTTAGTTATGAAAACTTCAAGATGGAGCCCGATGAGACGGTGTCAAAGATGTTTGATCGATTCTCCACAATCGTCAACGTTCTAAAGGGCTATGGAGAGATCATACCGGAAGACAAGCTTGTCCGAAAACTACTCTATTCTCTTCCCGAAGCTTGGGATGGGAAGAGAACCGCTATCATCGAAGCAAAGAACTTGAAGACATTAAAGCTTGATGAGCTTGTGGGTTCTCTCCTTACTCATGAGATCATGAAGCAAGGAAGGGAAGATGAGAAAAAGAAAGAAGAGAAAAGAGTAGAGAAGCTTGAGGTTGAGAAGAAGAAGAAGATGGGAATAGCTCTCAAGGCTAAAGCTTCACAACTTGATGAGAGCTCATCTAGTGATGAGGACGAACTTGAAGAATTGGCTATGATAGCCAAACGGTTCTCACGATTCATGAGGTCCAACCGAGGAAGAAAAATCCAAAGAAAGATGGACTTCAAAGGGAAGAACAAAGAAGAAGGAAAGGATCCCATCATTTGCTATGAGTGCAAACAACCCGGCCACATCCGTTCGGAGTGCCCTCAACTCAAGAAGAAGGGCTTTGAGAAGAAGAAGAAACTCAAAGCCAAACTTGCTACTTGGAGTGATGAGGAGTCATCGGAGGATGACGAACAAGAAGTGGCTAACCTTTGTCTCATGGCACTTGAGGAAGATTCCTCCATGGTAACCTCTAACTCATCTACTTTAGATTTTTCATATGAAGAATTAAATGATGCATATGATGAGTTACAAGAGGTATATGATGAATTAGTTGAGAAATTTAAGGAGTCGGTCATTAAGAATAAAAAGATTATTCAAGAACTAAATGAGAAAAATGACTCACTTACTCAAGCTAATTCTAAATTTGAGAAAAAGATTTTAGGATTAAAAGATGAACTTAAATTTTTTCAAGATGAAAAAGTCCTTTAAAAATGTTGGTAGTGTCAAGCATGAAGTAGGAGAATCCTCTAGAACACACCAACCTAAGAAAAGGACTAATTACTACAAACAAGGTAGCTACCCTAGACATAGTAAAGCTAAAAGAATTAGAAGTGTATGGGTTCCTAAGGAACTTGTAAAATCTAATAATATTATTGCTATGTCATCTTGGATTCCTAAGGGAACCAAGGTTTTGGGAGCTAACACTCATGGACCCAAAATGATTTGGGTACCAAAAACCAAGGTTTAATACCTTTGTTTGTAGGGGGAGCATTGCTTCAAGGCCAAAGCACAAAGTCAAAACTCATGGTACCTTGATAGTGGATGCTCGAGACACATGACCGGAGACAAGAGTCGATTCATGGATTTAAAGCCAAAAAGTGAAGGAGTAGTAACATTTGGTGACAACTCCAAAGGCCACATTAAAGGTATTGGCTCCATAGGTAATCACTCTACCATTCTCATTGAAAATGTCTTATATGTCGATGGTCTTAAACACAATTTATTGAGCATAAGTCAATTATGTGATAAAGGATTTAATGTTTTATTTGATAAAAATGGATGCAAAATTGTAGACATTAAATCTAATAATATTATGCTCATAGGTCATCGCATAGGAAACATATACATGGTGCATTTAGATGACATACATACATCTCATGCATGCTTAGTTGCTCAAAATGAAAATGATGCATGGTTGTGGCATAGGAAGCTAGGACATGCTAGCATTAGTGTTTTGGAAAAACTAGTCTCTCTAAATCTAGTTAGAGGTTTGCCCAAAATAAAATTTTCAAATGATAAAATTTGTGATGCATGCTCAAAGGGTAAACAACATAGGTCTTCCTTTAAATCCATTAATGATGTTTCTACTAGTAGATGCTTACAATTAATTCACATGGATTTATTTGGGCCAATTAGGACTATGAGCTTGGGTGGTAAATCGTATGCTTTTGTGCTAGTTGATGATTTTTCTAGATTTACTTGTGTTCTCTTTTTAAGTACTAAAGATGAGGCTTTGGAAAAATTCATCACATTTTCAAAATTAACCCAAAATGATCTTGAGCTTAAAATTTCTCATATTAGGAGTGATCATGGAACCGAGTTTCAAAATTTAGGGTTTGAAGAATTTTTAAATGAAAATGGTATTAGCCATAATTTTTCGGCTCCTCGAACTCCTCAACAAAATGGGGTAGTTGAGAGGAAAAATAGAACTTTACAAGAAATGGCTAGAACTATGCTTTGTGAAAATAATTTACCTAAATATTTTTGGGCGGAAGCCACAAACACCGCTTGTTATATTGTAAATCGAGTTATGATTAGGCCAATTTTAAAGAAAACACCTTATGAGATTTTAAAATCTAAAAAGCCTAACATTAGCTATTTTCACCCTTTTGGGTGCAAGTGTTTTGTTTTAAATAATGGAAAAGATAACTTAGGTAAATTTGATGCAAAAAGTGATGAAGCCATTTTTATAGGTTACTCTTTAACCTCTAAAGCCTATCAAGTATTTAACAAAAGGACTTTAGTAGTAGAAGAATCTATTCATGTTGTATTCGATGATAACCTCCTTCCTAGGAAGGATTCTTGTGATGATGATGATGTAGGAATCATAAATGCCTTTGATGGAGGTCAAACTTCAAAGGAGGATGAGATTCAACCAAAAGAAGAAGACACACAAGATCCACCTCTTGAACCCTTGAAGGACTTGGCTATTGAGGAAAAGGAAGTGAGCTACCCAAGGGAGTTGAACTATGTCAAAGATGGTGAAATCTTGGGTGATCCATCCAAGGGGGTAACCACTCGTTCTTCTCTTAGATTAATGAACCATGTTGCATTTATCTCATGCATAGAGCCTAAAAACATAAAAGAAGCATTGAAAGATGACTTTTGGATTATGGCTATGCAAGAAGAGTTAAATCAATTTGAGAGAAGTAATGTATGGACATTAGTTGATAGGCCTAGTAATCAATCTACAATAGGAACTAAATGGGTCTTTAGGAACAAACTAGATGAGAGTGGTAACATTGTGAGAAATAAAGCTAGACTTGTAGCACAAGGTTACACTCAAGAAGAGGGAATAGATTTTGATGAAACCTATGCACCCGTAGCTAGGATGGAAGCCATTAGGATGTTGCTTGCATATGCATGTTATCATAATTTCAAGCTTTTTCAAATGGATGTTAAAAGCGCATTTTTAAATGGTTTTATAAATGAAGAAGTGTATATGGAACAACCACCGGGTTTAGAAGATTCAAAATTTCCAAATCATGTTTTCAAACTTACCAAAGCTCTTTATGGTTTAAAACAAGCTCCTAGAGCTTGGTATGAAAGGCTTTCAAATTTTTTGATTGAAAAAGGATTTGAAAAAGGTAAGGTGGACACTACACTCTTTATAAAAATGTATAAAAATGACATCTTAGTAGTTCAAATTTATGTTGATGATATTATTTTTGGTTCTACTAATGAATGTCATTGTCAAGAGTTTGCTAAGTTAATGCAAGGTGAATTTGAGATGAGCATGATGGGGGAGCTCTCATTCTTTTTGGGACTCCAAATCAAGCAAAAGAAGGATGGCACCTTCATCAACCAAGCAAAATACATTAAGGATATGCTCAAGAAGTTTGGCTTGGAGAATGCAAAGCCTCAAGCCACTCCTATGAGCTCATCTACAAAGCTTGACAAAGATGAAGGAGGTAAGTGTGTTGACTCTAAGCTTTATCGTTCTATGATTGGATCTTTGCTTTACCTTACCGCAAGTAGACCAGATATCTTGTTTAGTGTTTGCTTGTGTGCTAGGTTTCAAGCTAGTCCTAGAGAGTCTCACCTTATAGCCGTTAAGAGAATCTTTAGATACCTTAGAGACACTCCTCGTTTAGGGCTTTGGTATCCTAGAGACTCTACCTTCAACCTTTATGCTTACTCGGATGCGGATTATGGGGGTTTCAAAATTGATAGAAAAAGTACTTCGGGAACTTGCCAATTCTTAGGTAGTATGCTCATATCTTGGTTCTCTAAGAAACAAAATAGTGTAGCCTTATCTACCACCGAAGCCGAGTACATATCCTTAGGGAGTTGTTGTGCTTAAGTCCTTTGGATGAAGCAACAACTCTTAGATTATGGAATTAAAGTTGAAACCATACCCCTAAAATGTGACAACACTAGTGCTATTTGTTTAACAAAAAATCCCATCCAACACTCTAGAACCAAACATATAGAAATAAGGCATCATTTCATTAGAGATCATGTCCTTAAGGAAGATGTGGTTATAGAGTATGTAGACACCTTGAATCAATTAGCGGACATTTTTACAAAACCCTTAGACAAAGAGCGCTTTTGGTCCCTTAGGAGAGAGTTAGGTCTAACTAGCCTATCTTGACCTTTTTGGACCTCTTTTGTGCTTAAATATGCTTGATCTTGTGAAATGCCATGTTTGTATGCTTAGACTCCCAATTTCTTCCATGCCTATAGTTAGGGGGAGTATGATTCTGTTAAAATATGCTAAGAACTGCTCATACATCATTTGCATACTCATAGGAGAGGTTAGGTTCGAGCCTTTGGTTGTTCTTTGTACCAAATATGCATTTCTGGGCTTGCAGTATCGATACTGTTATACGCGTATCGATACTGTTATACGCGTATCGATACCTGTTCTTCATTTCGTTTCCCAGAATTCTTTACGCTTCATGCGTATCGATACGATTCATCCCGTATCGATACGGGTCGTTTCGATACGGACCCATCCGTTTCGATACGACTGTTCCAACGGGCTTATTTGCAAAAAGACATCTTTATCCCCGTATCGATATCCCATCGGGCGTATCGATACCCGACTGCGCTGATGGCTTTAATTAGCTTTTAATGAGTTCAACTTTTACCTAAATTCAAACTTTTCAAAACCTAATTAACCCTAGCCGTTTTTGCCTATAAAAAGGCACTTCCTCCTTCATATTTTTCACATCTCAACTCAAACCTAAAAGAGATTTCAAATCAAGCAAGGCTTTGTGCTCTCTTTCTCATCTTTGTGCAAGTTCTCTTCAATTCTTCAAGTTTCTATCAAGGTAATCACCTTTCTTCTATTTTTTTGTTTTTTCTTTTAAACTCTGCTTTTGTTCAATTTTTTTTGATTTTCTTCTAAAATTTTTCTTTTCAAAATTTCTCTTTAAATTTTTTTTACCTTGATTTTTACTTATATTGAAGAAATCTCCCTTGCTTAATTTCTCTCTTAGATCATGGCACCAAAAGAGCCATCGAGGAAGCGACAAAGGGCTAATCAAGCCGGTGAATCCTCCAACCTTGGAGTGATTGCTCATCCTAACTACTCGACTATCTATGAGCAATCCTTTGAAAGCAATTCGGGTCTTAATCACTTTCGTCAATATGAGAATTACAAGATCCGTGCCGAAAGGGTAATATCCATCCCTTTTCTCAATTCGGAGCGTTTCAAGTTTGAATACCTCCCCTTGCTTCATCGTTGGAATTTCATTCATTTTCTCTCTATTCCCGGTATTTTCTATCGTCTCTTGGTTTTGATTTTCTATGCTAATGCAAGATGTGTTAGTCGAAATGGGGAAGTTGTTGCAATTAACTCCTATCTTATGGGAAAGAAAATAACCCTTGATGTCGAGTCTATTTGTGATGTCTTTAAGTTGGATGATGAAGGCCTCGATGATGAGCACCGTGGGGGGCATGTTCTTAGTGGATCCGTCACCGCCCTCAATGCTCACGACCGGATTCTACATTTGATGGTATCGTGGTGGTTTCGTCCTTCCGGAGGAAAATATTCCACCATCCGTCAAGTGGATGATTTTTGGATTCGGTGTTTCCGTGAAGCCAAGCGACCAAATTTAGCTCGACTTATGTTTGCGGAGATAGTCTACCTCGTTCAAAATCGTCACCTACCTCATGTCACCTCCTTCACATACGGTACAGCTTTGAGCTATTTCTTCGTTAAAAAGGAAATTGGTTGCTCATATGACATTGCAACTCCTCTCACCGATCCTATTGATGAGCACTCCCTTGCTCGGGCAAAGTTCTCTTATATTAATGGTGAATGGGTTCGTCTTGCCGAGTTACCACCGGAAGTCCCCGCAATGCATGAAGCGGCTCAGGCTCCTCAAGCTCCACAAGCTCCACAAGCTCCTCAAGTCCAACAACCCAATATGGATGCTCTCATGACCTATCTCAATGAGCAATTCACCGGGTTACGTACGAACATGAATACTCGTCTCACATCCATGGAAACTACTTTTGACACTCGGATGACGGGCTTTGAAAATCGCCTCGCCTCTCTTGAAAGTGGGCATAATTCCTTGAATATCTCCATTGCCGCTTTCCATGATGAGTGGCGTAATAGTATGCGCACCAATGAGCCTTTGGGAGATGATGATGAAGAGGATGAAGATGACGAAGACGATGCTTAGACGTTTTCTCTTGTTTGTCATGCATATCATTTAAGATTTTATATTATTATGCACCTATGCTTTATGTTTTTAGGATTAAGTTTGTCTTAGGATTAAAACCTATGCTTTGATTTCTATTTTGCCTTTGTTTGGATTTTAAGTATGTTGCTTTAATGAATAAATATCTATGTTGCTTATTATACCTTTGATTTCTCTATGCACTTGATTGTCTCAAAGATTTTTTGATCTAACAAAAAGGGGGAGAAGAAACTAGCTCACACTTTAAAATATGTTGATTTAAATTCAAAGGTTACCAAGCTTATATTAAAGGGGAGTTCTTTATGAAGATTTTTCAAAAATTTTAAGTTTTAATTTTGTTAAATCAAAAAGGGGGAGATTGTAAAACCTATGTTTGATTTTGATATAATTAAATCTTTAAGGATTATTTTGTAAAACTTAAAATTAGTTTTTAAGTCCCTTAATAAGTTTTTAAAACACCAACACCTTGAAACTGATTTATAAAACTCAAACTCAAAATATTTTCTAAGTGTTCCAAGGCAAAACCATCCAAAAACGTCCAGGCGTATCGATACAACACCTAGCGTATCGATACCTTTTTACCAAACTTGGTCACTGCCGGAACCTGTATCGATACCCCAAACCCTCGTATCGATACAACCCTGTGTTAAAATTCAAAGAGTTTGAATACGGTACCGATACGGCTAACCCTCGTATCGATACGGGCTTTATAATTTTTAAGTATAAGTCGGTTTAAAAAATATGACCGTTGGTGTCAGTTGGTTGGTAACCAAACTTTAAAAGTTAGTTGACCCGTATCGATATGCATAACTCCCGTACCGATACGGAGTTGGACAGTGAGCTAAGTTCAGAAAATAGTATCGATACGACCCTTGCCGTTTCGATACCCCGTACCGATACGCTTACGCGCGTATCGATACCCCTGTATTAAATGCACACAACGGCTCTTTCTTTTCTGAGACAAGTACCGATACACCTTCCCGCGTACCGATACTGGTAGCTGCAGAAGTGCATTTATGGTGGTAAGAGAGGGTTCCAACGGCTCTAATTAAGCCCCCAACCACCCAAACGTCTAGAAATCAATGAAGAGGTATAAAAGACACATCAAAAAGCTACAACAACAACGATTGAACTTCAAGCAAACACATATTCATCAAATCCAAGCAATTGTGCCAAATTTCATATTTGTCTAGAAATCCCAATTTGTGTTCTTCATTCTTACTTTGTAAAATTGGGTTGAGTGCTTGTATTGGGGCTATCATTTGTATTGAGAGATACCTAATTAGCCTACAAATTTCTTTGTTCTCTTGTGTGAGGGTTGGGTTGATTTTTGGGTAGAAAAATCAACCGAAATTGTAAAGGGTTGCCTCCTTGTCCTAGAAAAGGGGAAGATCAATTTAGTGAAATTGTTGCAAATCCTTAGTGAGACTAAGGTAGTGGATGTAGAGTTCATTTGGAACTTGAACCACTCTAAATCCCTTGTTCTTCAATTTTTAATTTGCCAATTTCCACCAAAATCCTTTAAATTTCCAATTCACCCCCCTCTTGGTAAATATCGATCATTCGATCCACTCAACACGCTCTGATACCAATTGTCACGAGGCTAGATTTTCAAACTAGCGAACCATGCGGCCTTAGGCGAATTTCACCACACAAACGCCTAAGTCAGCCTAAATTCCAACTCAGGAAGATCAAACTTCCAAGGCACTCAAGAACGCAAGATCGTTCTAAACAAAAGCAAACTATAACGAATGGCTTTGAATTCTGAAAGAAGAAAACCAAGAACACGAAGAACAACACAGAGGATATAGAATGAATGCCTTGATTACTCTGAAGATAGAAAACTGAGTGATTTACAAATGAGCTGGGGAGTCTCTATTTATAGTTGAACTCCCCCAGATCTGATGGTCAAAACTGATTTACACCGACGGACGAGATTTACATAATATCTTTACAAAATCTCTAAATATCTCAACATTATCTAAATAAAATAAATTCAAATGGATAATGTTGACTAAATCTTCCAGGATCTTCTAGAACATTCCGGAACCTTCCAGAATCTCTCACGGACTGGGCTATGTCTGGTGGTCTTCTCGAGGTCCAAGTCTGTGTCTGAACCCCTTCTCTCGGCAAATGCGCATATGGCACGGGCTCGGACTGGCGGCCCGTGACAAAATTTAGGTAAAATTAATTGAATAATCCAATTTAATTTGGATATTTGGTTTATGGGGTTGGTTGGAGAAAATGTAGAGAAATATAATAAAAGGAACAGTAAATAATGGGAGGACGCCACCTCAAATTCACATTTTCTTTTTTCTTTTTAATTTTTAATTTAGTCGAGAAAAGAACGCCGCTTGCAAAGTACGTCTCTTCTTGGCGTCGGCTCAAGCTGCGATCGTAACTCTAATCGTAGTAAATAAGGGTTGTTAATATCAACCTTATTAAAGGATTGTGGCAGAACGCCACCCCAATTAGCGAGGTGTGTCGAGCCTGATTAAAGACTTTAATATCAGAGGCAAGACTGTCGATGCATGCATGCAGCCCAACTTTTCACGTAAAAGTTGAGCAATCCTCTTTTTTTTTTATATAGAGAGAGATGAACTCTCTCTCTCTCTCTATATAAGGGAGACTGCCCAACTTTCACGTGCAGCGGCAGTCCTGTTCCTGACATTGGAGTTTTTAATCAGGCTGGACCCACCTCGCCAATTGGAGGTAGTATCCTGCCACAAGCTTTTAATAAGGTTGAGATTATTAGCCCTTACTTGCTGTGATTAGAGCTGCGATTGCAGCTTGAGCCAGCATCAGGGGGAGACGCATTTTGCATGTGGCGTCCTCCCCTCGACCAGATTAAAAAATTAAAAAGAAGAAAAAAACGTGTTTTCGAGGCGGCGTCTTCGTCTTACTGTCCCCAACTAACCCTATAAATTAAATATCTAAATTAAATTAGATTAATCGACTAATTTCACCAATTTAATTCTATTTTGCATGTATATTTTAGGGCTAAATATATAGATTTTTTATTTGAACTTTACTTTGATACCAAAGGTTTTTTTAATTATCGGTTGGTTTCATATTTATTGACCGACTAATTCGGATAAGGTACTACAGAGGCAAATTATGAGTGACCCTCCCAACTCAATTTGCTCCATTCACAGTGTTAATCAAAAGTAGATTGAATAAGTTATTAAAAGCATACATTTGAAAAACATAAAAAATTTAAATTGCAAATTACTAAAAATAATAATAACAACAAACAAATTTAATTATTAAAACATAAAATAAAAATAAAATCCATAAAATAATAGTAATAGAAAAAATAATATATATAGAAATAAAAGGGTGATGTGGCGGTTAAAATATTATGTATAATAAAACATTCATGTCCTTCACGTTTTCACATTAAAACAATTTTGTCATAATTCGAAAAAATAATAAATTTAACCCTCATTATTTACAAATTATTTCAATTTCACCCTATAATTTAACCCTAAACACTAAAACCAAAACCCTAAACCCTAAATTATAAAACACTAAACCTTAAACTATAAAACCTAAAACATCAACTTAGTTAGAGTATTATTTATGGTTTTGAGTTTAGGTTTAAGGTTTCGAGTTTAGGATTTAGGGTTTTGAGTTTAGAGGTTTAAACCCTAAAAAATAAAACCCAAAACCTTAAAGCACTAAGCCCATAACCCTAAAACATAAACCATAAATCCTAAACAATAAAACCCTAAAATCATAATCCTTGAACCCTAGACCATAAACCTTTAATATTAAACCCTAAACCATTCTTAGTGAACATTAAAAACCTTAAATTAATGGAACACACCATTTTATTCATTATATTATATTATATTATATTATATTATATTATATTATATTATATTATATTATATTATATTATATTATATTATATTATATTATATTATATTATATTATATTATATTATATTATATTATATTATATTATATTATATTATATTATATTATATTATATTATATTATATTATATTGAGTATTATTTTAAGGTTTAGGGTTTTTGTAGAACTAATGTTTTGATATAATAATTGAAAAATGTTTTGGACTAATTTGAAAAGAATTCAAAACTATTTCCAAAGTCCAAATAACTTGAAATTATGTTTAGGGATGTTTTCAAAAGAGTTTTACATGTTTTCATAAGCCAAACTACACAAAACCGTCCAGGTGTTTCGAAACACCCTTAGGTGTTTCGATACGAGGGATTCTAGTAGCTAAAACGTTTCGATACGGGTATCGAAACGGGCTTTCCCTGGATGAGATTTTTGCCCAACGTTTCGAAACGAGCTATGCCGTTTCGATACGCCTATGTGGCATCGACCACAACGGTCACAAAACCCCAACGACTATTTCCCAACTAACTCTTAAATGCAAGACGTTTTGATACGGGGACAGGCTTTTCGATACGGGTTTCGAAACGTCCAAGAGCGTTTCGATACGAGTCCTACATCAGACTACAACGACTCTTTCTACTTAAAGGGTGTTTCGAAACGGTGAGCTACAGAACTGCATTTATGGTGGGAATTAAAGTCCTCAACGGCTCCAATTCAACCCCAACGGCTAGTAACGGCTACAAACTCATCAAGGGGTATAAAAGGGACCTCCAAGCATCAAGTAAAGGCTAATGCTCATATTTTCAATCAACAAATGATCAAGAATTGTCTTAGAGCTTAAATTGTCATTTATTGTATAGACAAACACTAGTGAGCCAAAATTGTCAAATTTGCTCAAGTGTTTTAGGCTTTGGGTGAGTGCTTTAATTGTGCAAACAAACACCTATTAGAGGGATTTGTGTTTGCTTTATTTATCTCTTTGTAAATGAGGGTTTGATCAAGGCTTTGGGTAGAAAGCTTGATCGGTGTAAAGGGTTTCCTCCTAAGCCTAGAAAAGGGGACGAATCAATAGTGGGTTGATTGGAAATCCTTAGTGGGGAGCTAAGGTATTCGATGTAGACCTTGGTTAGATGGTTGAACCACTATAAATCATTGTGTCAATTATCTTTTTAGCTTCCACAACCCTTCCACCCAAAAATCCACCTCTCCACCACTTGGTGAGCCACATCGGTTGAACAAATCGAGCACCCTACAACTCAATAATTGGTATCAGAGCTTGGCTCAATCGAAGGGGATTCGAATCCTATTGAGAAGATCCGGCAAGCTCGATCACTATTTCATCAACCAGCTCAAATGGCACAATCAATCGACAAACCGCCTTTCTTTGACGAAACCCACTATGCCCATTGGAATATAAAGATGAAGTTCTTCATCAAATCAAGAGACTACAAGCTATGGGATATAGTTGAAGATCCGTTCGTGCCTCAAAGAAGCAAAGCGGAGTGGAGTGCCGACGATCGCAAGAAGATGAAGCTAAATTGCAAAGCCTTGCACATCTTGTTTTGTGCTTTTGGCCCAATCATCCATGAGAAGATGTCTTCTTGTGAGAGTTCCAAGGAGGTATGGGACAAGCTTGAAGTCACATACGAGGGGACCGATGAAGTCAAGGAGACCAAGATTGGGCTCCTAACCTTAGAGTATGAGAACTTCAAAATGGATCCGGAAGAGAACATCGAGAAGATGTTTGATAGGTTATCCACTATCACCAATGGTCTCAAAGGCTATGGAGAAGCCATCCTGGAGGAAAAGCTTGTTCGAAAGCTCATCTACTCACTTCCCGAGTCTTGGGACTCAAAGAGGACCACCATCATCGAAGCAAAGAATTTGAAGACTTTGAAGCTTGATGAACTCATGGGGTCACTCCTTACTCATCAAATCATGAAGAAGAACAAAGAGGATGAGAAGAAGAGGGAAGAAATTAGAGCTATGAGAGAGAAGAAAATCAAAGGGCTAGGCATCAACGCAAGTGCCATGGCTCTTAAATCCTCCATTTGTCATCATGTCTACTCAAGTGAAGAGGAGGATGTAGAAGAAGAGATAGTTCATCTCTTCAAGAAGTGTGCCCCGTTCATGAAGAAAGCTTTGAGAGAGCTTGAACGAGATTCCAAGAAAAAGGAGAGGGCAAGAACTTCAAGCCATAAGAAGAAGACACATGTGGCTACTTGGAGTGATGAGGACTCCACCGACGATGAACAAGCCAACCTTTGCCTTATGGCCATCGAAGAAGATTCAAGGGTAACTTCTAATTCATCTACTTCATGTTCTTATTCTTTTGATGAATTACAAGATGCCTATGATGATTTGGTTTTAGAGTTTAAAAACCACATTTTGAAAAACAACAAATTGATTTCAAAGTTAAAAATTTAAAATGATTTGATTTCTAAAACCAAACTTGAACTTGAAGCAAAACTCAAAGAGTTTGAATTAAAATGTTTTGATTTACAGAATTTGCTTCAAAAAGTTCAAGAAGAAAAAGATTTGATTTCCAAAGAGCTAGAAAAGAAAAACAATTTTGGAAAATTAAATTTCTATGTAAGACAATCTAGTGCACCTAGATTTGTAAAAGGAAAATGTTTTAGAAGTATTTGGGTCCCAAAAGGACTTAGTACTGTTGCGACTAATTTTAGGAAAATACCGATGTCACTTAGAAGAACCGGGTTTTAATGGGTTTTGAAAAATTTAATCGGATTTATAAAAATAGAGGAGTCGCCACCGGCCATTTAAAAATGGTAGACCGGACACCGAAATAAAACCAGAGATTCTTTTTGCAAATGGGTTCGGGAGTCGGTTACACACGGGGAAGGATGAGCACCCCTGTCGTGCCCGAAAATCTGTACCAAAAAACATTACCGCTTAATTAATATTAAATTTTGCGAATTAAAGTAACGAATCGTATCAAAATTTGGTTATACGAGCGAGTAAATTTCAAAGGTCTCAATATTCGAGAAGGAACGTTCGAACCACCAGCACTACGACTAGTACTGGCCTCGTTCGTTCCCGAATAGAAAGACATTCGCATTGCATTTTATAAGTTCGTATGCAACTTAGAATTTCAACAAACAAGGCGTAAAATTAAATATGGAAGAGGCATAAAATAAATGGCATGTTTTAACACTACCAAAATAAACAACAAAAAACATGGAGTCCTCAACGGCTCCAATTCAACCCCAACGACTAGTAACGACTACAAAATCATCAAGGGGTATAAAAGGGACCTCCAAGCATCAAGTAAAGGCTAATGCTCATATTTTCAATCAACAAATGATCAAGAATTGTCTTAGAGCTTAAATTGTCATTTATTGTATAGACAAACACTAGTGAGCCAAAATTGTCAAATTTGCTCAAGTGTTTTAGGCTTTGGGTAAGTGCTTTAATTGTGCAAACAAACACCTATTAGAGGGATTTGTGTTTTCTTTATTTATCTCTTTGTAAAGGAGGGTTTGATCAAGGCTTTGGGTAGAAAGCTTGATCGGTGTAAAGGGTTTCCTCCTAAGCCTAAAAAAGGGGACGAATCAATAGTGGATTGATTGGAAATCCTTAGTGGGGAGCTAAGGTAGTCGATGTAGACCTTGGTTAGAAGGTTGAACCACTATAAATCATTGTGTCAATTATCTTTTTAGCTTCCACAACCCTTCCACCCAAATTTCCACCTCTCCACCACTTGGTGAGCTACATCAGTTGAACGAATCGAGCACCCTACAACTCAACAGTTTTGAGTATTATTAGATACTCTAACGAGGGTTTTAGGGTTTTAACACATTAAACACACTATATTGATGGAACATAACTTTTTAAGAATATAATTAATTACATTCTATTAGATTTTATTGAAAAGTAGAATAAACATTAAAGATTAATCGTAAAACCCTAAAATAATATAATAATCATTATTATTATATGGTATTTTTATATTTCTATATAATTTTTAAATAAAAAATAAAAAAAATGTTAAATACATAAAATTGGGACAAAATAATAGTAGAAAATAATACTCAAAACCATAAAATAATACTAAAAAAATTTCTATATAGTTTAGGATTTTGAGTTTATGATTTATTATTTTTTTCGAATTAGGACAAAATTGTTTTAATGTGCAAACTTGGAGGACTAAAAATCCTCTCAACCCTCTCTACAAAATCTCATCTCTGCGCCGCTCTCTCTCGAGCCGCCTATCGTCGACAGTTCGGTTAGGTTCCTCTCCGGTAAAATAAGTCTTGTTTGCTTATGGTAGGTCGCCTGACTCTACCGATGGCAGATGGCGTCGCCCCTAGAGCTTTTCTCTGTCCCTTGTATCTGCGTTTTGAGGGGAACGATTCTCTAAGGGAATGGTGGCCGGTGCTCGCTTGAACAGTTGATCTCGCTATGATCTCGGAGGTTCGACGGTGCCTCCATCGCTGGTGTTTTGTTATCTTCAGTACCCCGTGACTGATTTTGTTCTTTTTTTTCATTTTTCGTCTCATTTCTTCTATGTCGAGTTTTGCCCTGTTTTCTTGCAGGTTTGACATTTCATCAGAGAGGGTCTGCTCCCATCAGTGGCTTAATCGTTAATCTAGCTTCACCTCGCCTTCCCGCACCTTCAGCCTTTGCTCTTCCATGATCTGATCGCGTTGCTGCTGTCGGCCGTCCTCGTTGCATCACGTTCAGCGCTGAGATGTTCCGGTGACTCCGGAAGGACATGCAGTTTTAGGCTCTTGGATGCTGGCGTTTTGTTTTCGTTCTCGGCTCTATTCCTCTGTTTGTTTTTGATTCTATTGTTCTTTTTTCTATTCGGGTTCTTGAGGTTGTTGCCAGTGCTTCTGTCTTTGTTCGGCCGTCTTTTGTTTTTTTGGCTCTGTTGGCTGTGTTCTTCTCCGGCTTGTTGGTCATGTTCTTCTCTTTCTCCTGTAATTATTTCATGCTTTTGTTTTTTCGTTTTTAATGTCAGATATATTTGTTCAAAAAAAAAGACAATAGTTAAAAAAAATAGAAAAACAAAAGTCACATTGGAAAGCGTAAAGCTAAGGAAAGCAGAAACCACTAAAAATTCTTACTAAACAAAACAAGATGGCCCGACGAGGCCCGAACGAACCGAAAAATTAGGCCACTATTAATAAATATTGAATTTTTTTAAAAGTATGTTCTTAATAATAAATATTAAAAGATAAATAAATTTTAAAAGCATCCCTTAATAAAAATATTTTTAAAAAATGAATTCTAATAATAGACTCCTAAAAACAAATATTGAAAAAAATGAATTTAAGAGTAGATCCCTAATAACAAATAATTTTTAAAAGTTGAATTTTAAGAATAAGCTATAATTACAAATGTTTGGAAAATTTTGAGCCTCTAATTATGGGTGAGCAAAACTCGACTCGACTCGAAAAAATCGGAATTTTTAACTGGACTCGAGGCGAAAAAACTTGACCTGACTCGAGGCGAAAAAACTCGACTCGACTCGAAAAAATTTCAAATAAAGTTTGAGTTGTAAAATGGAAATTTGAATAACTTGAAATTTTTAATAATTAATGGATTAATTTTTAAGTTCGAGTCGAGTTCCTCAATTTTTCATGATATATATATATATACTAATATACAAAATATGAAGAAATATAGGTCACACATGAAAAATATATGAAGATATATATATATATATATATATATATATATATGCATATCTTATATGATTAGAGAAAGTCGTTTAAATTTGAATGAAATTGTACTATAACATGATAAATAATTACAATTAAATTTGTATAGAAACTCAAAAACTCGTATCGTCTTGACTCGAACACGAATAGAATTTCATAAACTCGACTCAAACCGAAAAAATTTCAAATATAATTTGAGTTGTAAAATATGACGCGTAAACTCGAATTTTTTTACTCGAATCGACTCGATCGAACGCTCACCGCTACCTCTAATAACATGTATTAAAAAAATTAGGCCTCAAATAACAAATATTAAAAAGATTGGACCTCTAATAAAAAATATTGAAGAAAATAAATTTTAAGAGCAAACTCCTAATAACAAATATTTAGAAAAAAATGAGTCTATAATAACAAGTTGTAATGCCCTAATTTTGTCCGGGTGTATATATATAATTCACTATAAATAAGACCATAAATAAATAAATAATATTAATATAATATAATAAATAAAACCTAATAATAAGCCCAAATAGTCTAAATGTCCATTACATATAGTCCAAATACATAAAAAAATACATGAAGCCCAAATTAACTACAGAAAGGCCCAAGTCAATTCTTTCTTTGCCCAATTTCTGATAAGTCAAATCAAAGAAAAACACATATTGACCCGAAGAAAACACAAAGCCCAACGATTTTTTTATTTTCTGCCCAAATTAGGTGACCCAATGGACATGTGGCAACTCGGGATTGGTCGAGTAATGGTTCACTTGGATCAAAGCCCTTTGCTGACGTCACCATCGTCAGCACTATAAATTGTTGGAGTATGCCCAAAGACCAATCATGAGATGATTGTAAAATAAATACTTATTTTATTTTGTTTATTAATATAAAGCCATTATTATTATTTCAGTCTTATTCTGTGTATTTATAAATAAACAGAATTTTAATAAAGTCCTTAGAATAATATAGTTATTCTTGAATGTCCATAGTCGAGTATTATTGTGGGCATGAGCAAAAATAATATATTAAGACTAATTTGTAGTTGATTCATGACAAATCATTGTCATTGACATTACATAAGAATGTGTTAGAGAACGACATACTGGACTGACCTGCTAGGAGCATGTTTCTTGGATTATTATGTGACAGTCACGACATTGCTCATGGTGATAACTACATGTATGATCCTCAGACTTGAGATCATCAATATTTCAACATCGTGTGTGTCATATTTTGATACAGTCAAACATGTGTCGTAATTGACTACACTATAAAGATTGGCATTGAATATGTCACAATCTATGTAGCGAAATATGGTTGATCAAGATACAATTTGTCCCTCATACATAATAGGAGTAATATCATAGGCCACTTGATTGAGTGAGACTAGAAAATGCATGACCATGCTCGAATAAATTGATATGAGATGTCATAGTTATTCGTTTATAATAATATACTCAAGATATCAAGAAATATTAGATGGACTATACAAGTGTGACTAATCCATGACTTGTGTCTGATATAGATATGAGAATAAAAGGATGTAATACATAAAAGAAGTTAATCACGGAAAAAGGTAAAGTCGAACCACAACTTCATGTAACTTAGGTAGTAATGATGTATTGCTAGATGCCACTCATTTCTTGTAATATTGAAATTATTCTAGATATTACTACTAACGTTACATGAACCTACAAGGCTCACACCCTATGATTGAAACGAACAAATATTGACTAAATAACATGTGTTCAAACTTGTTGTACACGTAATAATTATTAAAATGAAATTATTATAATTATTGTAATTATATATGATCTCATTTATATATATATATATATTAATACTAGATAATTATTGTGATTATCAAATACTATTAATATATATATATATATATATATATATATATAAAGAAACATAATTAAAGTAGAATCAAATTTTACATATTTAATTATATTCAGTTAAATATATTGTATATTTAATGAATCCGAATTAAAGTAGAATCAGATTTTACATATTTAATTATATTCGGTTAATATATTGTACATTTAACAAATTCGAATTAAAGTAGAATCAGATTATACATATTTAATTATATTCGGTTAAATATATTGTATATTTAATGAATCCGAATTTAATTAGAATTAGGTTTTTAATGCTATATAAAGGCATAAGGTCTAGCAACCAATATATGCTTTTTCGGAAAACCTCTCTAATAGTTAGAGAAGAGTAAATATTGTTCGTTTCATTCGGGTGGACTGCATAGAGGTCAGAACGCGATTGCAACGACTCGGATTCGATTTGGATTCTCTTATACTCCTAGCGGATTTCTAGATTTATTAAGGTAACATTTCATCTTTTTCACCCCTAATTTGTTCCTTGTACATGGATCTCTGGAGGTAATCGCCGATTTTTTTTTGTTGAGCCATAAGGTGTACCAACATTTCTCAACAATGCTATCAAAGCCACTTGTACGATACGAATTCATACTTAGATACTTGGATGGTGTTTTTGTATGAGATACATGTTTTACTTTTTCTATTTAGACGAATATGCGATATTTGTGTGAAACGTTGAAATTGAATCCTGTAACACCACTCTTCTGATTTTGTTGTAAACCGGCTAAGGAATGTTACTCAAGCATAGAAAAACACGAACCAACAATTTTTTTGTCTAACTTACCCCTAATAAGTAAGTTAGACTTTTAAACAAACAATTACAAGCAACATGATTCATTAACAATGATCATACTTCAATCAAGCTAAAACATGTGATCAATAGGAAACCTTAAAACATGAATAAGACATGGGATCATTCAAGATTAATCACCCTATTTAACATGGTATTCGAACTCTAATAACAACAACATGATAATTTTTTTTCATATCTCAAACTAATACATACCTCCTATTCGTATTATACAACATCTTAATTCATATTCTATACATGAGTACATTAACAAAATCAATTAGAACTACGTGACTTAGAAATGGTTCATTCGATTAGGATACTATCACCTATGATCAACCTAACATCCTTTATACATTCGAATGTCAAGTTCATCTACCACAAGAATTTTAAGCACACTAACATGACCCTAATACATGAATCAATGACACATTGACTAAACTTATCTCATGGTAGCAACATTTCAATTTAACATGCTTTCAAATCTTTTCATATCAACAACACAAGGAAGCATGACAATCACAAGATTATCAAAGCATTTCAATGTATGTTTCTAACACATAATCAACTAATGAATAACCCTAGACAACATCCAAGACATGTATCCTACATTTAATACTTTCAAGCTTTCAAAACATATAAACATCACCATAGCAACCAACCATATTCATCTCATATAGTCATAAGATACCTAGATCAATTAGGCTATCGAATGAGCCACATTAACGAGTTATACAAGCCATATCATATCAAATATATACAAAGCCATTCATAGGCTCAAAATGCATAGACATGTATCTAATTTCAAAGTTAAGGCCACCATCTAGGAGTTTACAAAAGGATGAGTTCATACTTAAAGCTATAGCTTGTCTTGCTTTGCCTCCAACCAGGAAATCGTGCAATCTACGAACCTGAAGTGGGAAGAATGAAACGAGAGTGATAAGTACGATTAAGTACTTAGTGAGGTAGCAACCTAAGCTAAGAAGCTTAATTCATTTAACAAGTGTTTTAATCCAAGTAGGCCTAGCTAGGTTCACATGAATCAAGTTTGTACAAGGCTTGTATTCGAATGATCTTATGTTGACACACTTTCATATCATTTCAATTAAATTGTTCTATCCTTTAAACATGGAAATACAAGGTCCTAAGAATACTTAAAACAAAATGATTTTGCAATCAAACAACTACATATTATCATCAAGAGGTCAAGTGAATAATAATCAATCAAATTTTATGGAAAAGGAAATCATGTAAGCAAGCATAACAAGATCTATTTCATTTCATGTAAACACAAGTTCATATCAACAAGTTTACTTAATCAACTTCAAGTTTAAGCCTTGGTTTATAGTCGAGTCTAGGTAATCAATTCGCCAACCAACTGTCGCCAAGACAAGTATCTGGTCATATCCCTCCTACTGTCGCCAAAGACCATAACACACATCCCTCCTATTGTCGCCAAATAAAGGGCCTTAGCCCAGTCCGTAGACCACCCCAACACAATGAGCTCAAGACTCTATGGCATGCCATCCTACCTATGACTCACTAGTTACCAAGGCATTGATTATTCATGTGATCAAGAATCAAGAATCATGTAACAAGCTAGACAAGAATCATGGCATATTCAAGTGATCAAAAATATGTATCAAGATCAAGAGCCCTTAGGCTAATGAACCATAGCTCAATTTCAAGAGAGATCATTTCATGTCATGTTTCATTGACTAACAAATTAAAATAATCAAGGCAACAATCAAGTTCATGTTCAAACTCATTATAGCACAAGTAACACATCAATTTAATTATTTTATCATATGTTACCATTTGTCATTATTATCATCCTTCCCTTATATGTTTACCAAGTATACTTTAGATTCAATTTCATGGCATCATTCAAGAATATTATAAACATAAATAATTTGGTAGGACCAAAGTCCTAACCCTAATGATAGCTACACTCACAACTCCAAGATAGTCTTGTTCTTTGATAACAATGCCCTTGTTCTTCCTATATTGTTGCCCAGCCCTTGCTTCCTCCAAAATCTCTTCAAGTTCTTGATCTTGTTATTCACATACAAACATATATGAAACATATTAGAAGTCAATTCAAACAAATAAGCTCATTTACACAACCACCAACATTAACATTCAAAACTGTTTTTCTTATTGGCAGATTGAGTACTTGTTACTAATCTGGGCATATCTTTTTACACACATATCTAAATTTCGATTACTTTACCATTATAGAAAGCTTACTTACACAACTTTACAACCATGTATGGTTCATATTTTTTTCTAATTTCTCAATCAATACAGTTTATTATTTAAACATAGGTCATTTTGCAGTTCTAGATAGTTTGTAACACCTTCACAATTTCGGTTCCAAATTTTTTCTATTGATATCAAATTTTAGTGCCGTTTGTTTCTAGTTAAACTAGACACACCCAAGTATTTTTCTATCAAAATTTTAGGTCTAAGTTCTATGTATTTTATTTTTGGTGAGTTTTTGAAGGTTACTATCCAGAACGGGGCAGTGCTGGGCAGATTACACTAATTTTTTTCAAGTTTATTTTCACTAATCTCACAAACCCATCATCATTTATACTTAATCAAGTATCTAACAACAATTTTCCAACAAGATTAAACCAAGATTTCATCAAGATAACAATATAAATTCATGGACAAATCGAGTAACATATTAGACACTTACTTGAATTGTACGAACATGCATGCAATCTAAGTATAATTTCCAGCCTTCAAACTTTAATTTTTCCTTCTTGTTTTGCTTCTATTTTCCAGATTTTCAAGCTCTCTCTCTCTTTCCTCTTTGTTTCTATGTTGGTTCGGTGGATTAAAGTGAGAAAGATGATAATCCTTTTTGGTGTTATACACTTGTTAGCCGTGTGTTTCAAGAGAAGGACACATGGACTTATTTTGTCCATGTATTATTCCACTAATAACCCACTATCTTAGGTTATATATCATATTATAAGTTATCCCACTAATAACCCATTATCTTCTGTTATAAGTCATATTATAAGTTATCCTAGTAATAACCCATTTTCTTATGATATATCTCATATTATAAGTTATCCTACTAATAACCCACTTTCTTATTCTATATTTCATATTATAAGTGATCCTACTAATAACCCACTTTCTTATGCTATATGGCATATTATAAGTTACATTTCCACTTTTCATTTTTTATGATTTCTTCTAGGGTGTTTTTAGGGTGTGACAACTCCCCCCCTTTAAAATAAATTCTCCCTCGAATTTACCTTATTTGAATACATGAGGATATTACTTTCGCATCGTATCCTCGGGTTCCCATGTCGCTTCTTCGACTTTGTGGTTTCTCCATAGAACTTTAATGAGGGAAACGTTCTTGTTTATAAGTCTCTTTACTTCCTAGTCGAGGATTTGGACATGCTCCTCTTCATAGGAAAGGTCGAGATTTAATTCAACTTCTCCGGCTTCAAGTATGTGGGAAGGATCAGATCGGTATTGTCTTAACATCGAAAAATGAAAGACATTGTGGATTTTATCAAACTCGGGAGGAAGTGCGAGTCGATAAGCCACATAACCAATTCTTTCGATAACTTCAAGTGGTCCGATAAACTGAGGAATTAGCTTTCCTCTTTTGCCGAACCGGAATACTTTCTTCCACGGCGAGACTTTAAGGAAGACCTTATCTCCGACTTCATACTGGATGTCTCTAAGTTTCAGATCAGCGTAAGACTTTTGACGATCAAAGGCTTGTTTCAACCGGGAATGAATAATTTGAATTTGTTCTTCGGTTTCCCAAAGCAATTGTGGTCCTAACACCTTGTTATCACCGAGTTCAGGCCAACAGAGAGGAGTTTGACATCTTCTGCCATACAACGCTTCAAATGTAGCCATTTGAATAGAAGATTGATAGTTATTGTTGTATGCAAATTCTACTAATGGTAGAGATTTCTCCCAATTCTTCTCGAAGTCAATTGCACAAGCACACAACATATCTTCGAGTACTTGTATCACCCCTTCCAATTGTCCATCGATTTGTGGATGAAAAGCCGTGCTCAAGTTAAATTTGGTTCCGAGAGCTTGTTGTAAAGATCTCCAAAACCAGGATGAAAATCTAGGATCTCTATCTGAAATTATCAAAGTTGGTACACCATATAGCCGAATTATTTCTCGAGTGTACAACTCGACTAAATTATCCAAGCTCAGGCTTATCCGAACAGGGAGAAAATGAGTCGATTTTGTGAATCTATCAAAGATCACCCATATGGCATCATTCTTTCTTAGAGTGCAAGGAAGGCCAGTTACGAAATCCATAGTAATCTGATCCCACTTCCATTGTGGTAGCTCGATCGGTTGAAGCAATCCCGTAGGAACTTTGTGCTCGGCTTTGACTCGTTGGCACGTTAAACACTTGAACACAAATCCAGTGATAGCCGACTTCATGCCTGGCCACCAGTACAAGGATTTCAAGTCTTTATACATTTTGACCGAACCCGGGTGTATCGAGAACGAACTTTGATGAGCTTCTTGTAACATCTCTCGTTTTAGATCGTCGTTATCATGAATACATACTCTATCTCGGAAATAGAGGAGTCTATTTGAGATTAGGGAGAAGTCAGGGTTAGGCTCAGAATCAAGCTTCGAAATGATCTTATGAAGATCGAGACCAACTTGTTGCAATTCCTTAATTCTTGGGATTAAGCTAAATTGTACTTGTAGTTCGGATAAGAATCCTCGTTTCTTAATCATACGGAAATGCGCATTGATAGCCATGGAAGCTACAAAGGTGTGAACAAGATTATTTAGTGATGTTTGAATGATTACTTGTATTTCAAGGAAAAAAATCTAATTCGAAGGAATTCACTGAGATTTAATTTCGAAGAGTTACACGAGTATGATTTTCGACTAAGGGCGTCAGCAACCACACTTACTTTACCCGGATGGTAGTTAATAATCAAATCATAATATTTGAGTAGTTCAAGCCATTTTCTTTTTCTCAAATTCAAGTATTTTTGAGTTAGGATGTATTTGAGACTTTTATGATTGGTAAACAATTTGCACCTTTCACCGTACAAGTTGTGTCTCCAAATTTTAAGCGCGAATACAATGGCCACTAATTCGAGATCATGAGTAGGATAATTCAGTACATGAGGCTTCAATTGTCGAGATGCGTATGCAATTACATTCCTTACTTGCATCAATACACACCCGAGGCCCGAATGTGTTGCATCACTATACACAGTGAATTCTTTTCCCGATTTTGGTTGGACGAGAACTGGGCATGAGTCAGAGCCTTTTTGAGTTGATCGAAACTTCGTTGCTGCTTTCCGACCACTCAAATTCTACATCTTTTCTAAGAAGCTTGGTTAACGGTGCAACAATCACCGAGAACCCTTTCACAAATCTTTGGTAGTACCCGGCTAAACCGAGGAAACTTCGGACCTCACTCACATTTCTTGGTGGTCTCCAATCTAAAATGGTTTGAACTTTCTTGGAGTCGACTTTGATTCCTTCGGCTGAGATAACATGTCCAAGGAATGAAATTTCTTATAGCCAAAATTCGCACTTAGTGAACTTGGCGAACAATTGACGTTCTCGAAGTGTTTGGAGCACGATTTGAAGATGTTCGACATGTTCCTTCTTATTTTAGGAATAGACAAGAATGTCATCTATGAAGAAAACTACAAATTTGTCGATATAAGTCTTGAAAACTCGATTCATCAGGTCCATGAACGCATCAGGGGCATTCATTAACCGGAATAGCATCACAAGAAACTCGTAATGGTCGTAACGAGTTCGGAAGGCTGTTTTGGGTACATCTTCATTTTTCACCCTCATTTGATAATAACCTAATCGAAGATCGATCTTGGAAAACACGGTAGCATTCTTGAGTTGATCGAACAAGTCTTCAATCCTGGGCAAATGACACTTGTTTTTTATCGTCACTTTATTCAATTACCGGTAATCGAAGAAAAGCCGCATTGTACTGTTCTTCTTTTTCACGAACAAGACCGGAGCACCCCAGGGAGATGTGCTAGGTCGGATGAATTCTTTATCCTCTAATTCTTGAATATGCTTCTTGAGTTCTTTCAATTCTGCAGGTGTCATACGATAAGGTGTAATGGACACCAGATTTGTTCCAGGATGAACTTCAATTCCAAATTCCACTTCTCGAGTTGGAGGAAGGCCAGGGAGTTCCTCAGGAAAACATCGATTTATTCAGAAACAACATGCATATTGAGTAAGCCGAAATCAATTTCATCTTGTAAAGCCATAGCGGCAAAGATAAATGTCAGTTTCTTGTCTATTAACATGATTGGTTCTTTTCCTAAACCCCGTAAGTATAGTCTCCTATTTTGGAAATCTAACCAGGCTTCATATTTTCCCAACCAGTCTAACCCCAGTAATAGATCAAATTCACAGTTTGGTAGTACATAGAGATCAATAGGGAAAGATATATTTTGTATAATAATAGGGGTTTCTTTACAAACAAAGTTTATATTCATTAAGCCTTATATTGGGCTCGATACTACCAAGTGATTTTCAATAGTTTTAGGCTTCAAACTAGCTTTCATCAACATGGCAGAACATACAAAGGAATGAGTAGATCCCAAATCAATCAAATCATAGGCAGGAACTGAATTTAACTCGATTGTACCTGCGATTACATTAGGAGCTTCTTCCTCCTCTTTTCCTCAGATATGATAAATACGAGCAAGGGCTCGAGATTCCTGGTGTGTGGTGGCCGAGGATGGCCTTCTACCTTTACCCTGATTTCCCGAGTGAACAGGTTGAGGAGCTTTATTTCGGGCATTTGGTGCTGAACTAGCAACCATTGGAGATCGAGTAGGAAGCTTGTTCGGGTTATGCGGAAAATCCTTGATGTAGTGATCGGATCCTCCGCAAAGATAACACAGATTAGAATTGGTCCTACATTGACCCGAGTGATGTTTCTGACAGAATTTGCAAGTAGGCACTTGTGAACTTTGCCCCTATTACCTGTACTATCAACAGACATTGTCGAGGCTGAAGACTTGATTACCAATTGAGGTTTCAGTATGTAGTTACTCTTTTGAGAGGGAGTATGACTCAGAAAATTTCCACCCGAATACTTAGAATTTTTGGATTGCCATTGGGGTCGATCATCTTGCTTCGACCGCTTGTCTTTCTAGGATAGGTTATGCTTGCGTTTTTTCGAAGATTACATCTTTGCTTTAGTGGCAATAGCTCGATTGACGAGACTTTGGAAATCCGTAATTTTGAGGGTCGTGAAAATAGGGCTGAGTTCACCATTAAGGCTGTCAATGAACATCCAACACTTGTCCGCTTCGGTTTTGATATATTTAGACCTGTATTTGCAGTACTTGCAAAAGTCGCTCACGTACTGCTCAATAAGTCTCTCAGCTTGTTTTAAATACAAGAACCGCTTCTGACGTTCAGCGAGATATTGTTCGCTAACGTACTTATTCTTGAATTCACCAGGGAAGAATTTCCATGTAATCTTTTCAGGAAGTACGGTGAAAGTTGTGGTTTCCCACCAACTTAATGCTTCATCCGCAAGTAGCGCGACAACACACTCGAGCTTGTATTCATCCGAACAAGAAAGTTGTTTGGTCAGAATTCTAATAGTGGCCTCAAGCCAATATTCAACAACTTCAGGATTAGTCTCATCAGCACCGGTGAAAGTTTAAGCTCGATGTTGAGCGAGCTTGTCGATAGGAGCCCTAGATGGTGTAGGAATAGGGGCTTGAACAGAGGAATCTCTTTTTAAGGACATTATGATCTGATCAAACATTTATTTCATGCTGTTAAAGCACTCTTGTTGCACCGGATTAGTAGCAGGGGCTACCATTTCTGGTTCGTTATTCTTTGGTTTCTCTTGTATCTTTCCTTTTCCTTTTCTTGTGTTCAATGGTCTCTGGGTCACCTGAACACTCTCGCCCTCTTTGGAGGACCCCTCGGGACTTTCATCGTCCCTCGCTAGTCTCATTTCAGACATGAGTCTATATTGTTAAACAAGGAAGAGTTGAAAGGCAAATGACAAGCTTAATAGGGTATATACAACTCCTAGGTGGCCAATTTATTCCTACATGATGCAATAGGCCCAGTTTTGTCCGAGAATTGACTAAAACGAGGCTTTGATACTAATAAATTTAACACCACTCACCCGATTTAGTTGTAAACTGGCTAAGAAATGTTACTCAAGCATAGAAAAACATGAACCAACAAAAAACTTATGTCTAACTTACCCCTAATAGGTAAGTTAGACTTTTAAACAAACAATTACAAGCAACATGATTCATTAACAAGGATCACACTTCAATCAAGCTAAAACATGTGATCAATAGACAACATTAACAACATGAATTAGACATGGGAGCACTCAAGATTAATCACCCTATTTAACATGGTATTCGAACTCTAATAACAACATGATCATTTTTTCATATAACTTAAACTAATACATACCTCTTATTCGTATTATAAAACATCTTAATTCATATTCTATACATGAGTGCATTAACAAAATCAATTAGAACTATATGACTTAGAAATGGTTCATTCGATTAGGACACTATCACCTATGATCAACCTAACATCCTTTATACATTCAAATGTCAAGTTCATCTACCACAAGAATTTTAAGCACACTACCATGACCCTAATACATGAATCTATGACACATTAACTAAATTTATCTCATGGCAGCAACATTTCAATTTAAAATGCTTTCAAATCCTTTCATATCAACAACACAAGGAAGCATGACAATCACAAGATTATCAAAGCATTTCAGTGTATGTTTCTAACACATAATCAAGTAATGAATAACCCTAGACAACATCCAAGACATGTATCCAGCATTCAATACTTTCCAAGCTTTCAAAACATATAAACATCACCATACCAACCAACCATATTCATCTCATATAGTCATAAGATACCTAGGTCAATTAGGCTATCGAACGAGCCACATTAACGAGTTATACAAGCCATATCATATCAAATATATACAAAGCCATTCATAGGCTCAAAATGCATAGACATGTATCAAATTTCAAAGCTAAGGCCGCCAACTAGGAGTTTACAAAAGGATGAGTTCTGTAACACTCGGGTTTAGGGGTCGGGTGAAAATAATATTTTAATATTATTTCGGGTTCGGTTTTATAATTTAAATAATAAAATATTTAAATTGGCCTCGTGATTTCAAAATGGTTAAGGCTATGTTGGGCATATCTCTTGGATCTAAAATCCATGGACTTCAAGAGATGTGATCTTTGGCCATTAATTAATGGCATAGTTGTAAATATTATTTTTGGGTGAATTAAAAATAAAACAAAAGATGAGCATGTGCTCATCTTCTTCCTCATTTCCAATTTTTCAAACCAACGACAAAGGAAGAGCCCTCTCACCTAGTTATTATTCCATTCTCCTACAACCTCATCCTTAGAGCTTTTTAAAAGGTAAATATAGTTTTGACTTGGCCTTGCTATCCTCTACATTTTGGTATTTTTAGATTTCACTAAAACTATGTATTTTACATTTGGGATTTTCAAAGTCTTAGGCTAAAGGTTAAAGCTTTATGGGTTTTTACTAAAGCTTTTGATTTATTATGGTTAGATATGTTGTTTGTGAACCATAAGGTCCAACACATGTTAAATTTCGGGTGTTTTATAAAGATTTTCGTATTTGGGTTTAATGAGGGTTTTTGAAGGGTTTTGGAAGGGTTTTTGGGTGTGTTTTATGTTGGAAATGGAAGGCTAATGTTAGTATGTGAGTTGAGGGTTGTTTTGGAAGCATTTGAATGTGTTAAATGTGTTGAAATCACAAGTTTTGGGTTGGGTATAAGGGCTACTAGGGTTTGGTAATTTTGGGGGTTGTCCATGGCTTGAATTGTTGTGTTTGGTGTTTGATTAGTATTCCGGGTTAGCTACTTTGATGTTTGAGTTGATTTGAAGTTGTTTTGCTTGTGTTGAGGTGATTAGAAGCGAGATTTTGTGTTGGTGAAACCTCGGGAACAAATCCGGAAATTTGAAGACCTTGGTTGCTTGGTAGTGGAGCTTGGAGGTGAAAGTGAGTGGTTAAAATGTTTTAAATGGTTTTGAGCAATTGGTTCAAGCATGTGGACTAGGTTGGGATTGGTAGACCCACCTAGAGTTAGGATTAGGGTGGTAGCCTAATCCTAAGCTTTAGTTAGAGACTTTGGTTGTACTCTATTTGATGTGGGTGACTCATGTTTAATTAAGATCATGGTGGTTGTGTATATGTTATTGTACATGTATGATGAAGCATGTTTTGAGGCATTGTCATATGCATGTTGATGATGGGTATAATGTGGATATACATATGTGTGAAATATGATGAGATAATTGTTTTGATGATATACATGTAGTGTTGACTTGTGAAATGATATTATGAGGTGGTTGCATGATTTCGAGGATCATGGTGAGTACGTGCTAAGCACGGAAATTATATAGAAATCGATGTTGTGAAATGTTGTGGATTTTATTTAATATTGGCACTAGTATGCTTGGGTACAATGATCGATCATTAGGATTAGTGTGCACACGAGAGTCAAAGTCGCGTGTGGCCTTGGTGGCATTAAGGCACCAAGGAGGAGTACGGGTTCGCCCGGAAATATTTATATTAGTCGATGATGAGTGGAATCCCATCGACGGGGCGTGAGGATGAGTGGAATCCCCTCCGCGAGAACCGGTGATGAGTGTAATCCCACCGAAGGTAATGGTTATGTTGGAAATGCGTTCTAACATGTTATCCGCGTATTCGAGTCATAGCTAGGTGCCAATATGAGATTATATATATGCCTATATGATATGAAATGTGACTCCCTTTATGAATCGACATATGATGTGGTTAATACATTGAGTTATGTGTCATTGTATGTTGAGCTTATGAGTTGTTGAGCATGGCATAATGTTGAATATATGTTCATGCATCATGTATATTTGGCTTTTGAGATCGGAGGTAAGATCATGCATTCCATCATGGTAGTTGCTCGTGCTTGGACCCTGCATTGTCGAAGGTTTGTTTTATGAGCTTACCCTCACTAAGCTTTTATGCTTACGCTCCTTTTTGTTCGACAATGCAGATCAATAGCTTGTGGGTGGCAAAGGCAAGGAAATGTCTCCAAGTGTTGCTTTTGGTTAGCTCAAGTATGATCTTTAAATTGTAGATTGTAATAGTAAATCGCATCTAGAGTCGAGTCTCAGATCGTTCTGCTGAAATTTGGAGACTTGCAGTGTAGGGCGTATCGATACGCCTAAGGGCCGTATCGATACGATCTTGCCCTTCAGGTCTCAGTTTTGGCTTGGTGTATTGATACGCGGGGGCGTACCGATACGCCCAAAGCTCACTGGAAATCTGAGATTTTGGTGAGACTTTGGCATATCGATACGGGCTATAAGCGTATCGGTACGAGTTCATCTCGTTGACCACGAGATGTTGACCGAGAAGGGCATATCGATAAGCTCAAGGCTGTATTGATACGGTCTTCTTGTGTTGACCATAGGGTGTTGACCTTGGTCAAGGCGTATCGATACCCTTGACAGGTGTATCGATGCGACCTGCTTAAAAAGGCAAAAATGGGTTGTTTGAAGTGCTATTTTGGTTGGTCGTTTTTATATTGCTTGTGTTTCCGCTGTCGTGTTTCACATAGGACTTAATGATGCCTATAGACAAGATAAAGTTAAAAGAAATTTTCTAGGGTTGCTAACCGAGGTGGGACCTTAATGGGTTTTGTAACCCCCTTAACCCGGTCTAGACGGTTGACCCGAATTAAGAAAGTCACACGGGGAAAACCAAAGTCAACCCGAAAGTCAACCTTGATTAACGACCCTTTTTTTTTCTTTTTAGACTTGTCTAGATGCACATTAACCTTAATTGTGATCATACAAACAACATATCAAAAGATCACAAACATCAGAGATCAAACAGGGACCCAATTGAACATATTACAACTTTAGGGACCAAATTGTAATTTCTGATAAATTAAGGGACTTAACCCAAATTAAAGTTACCATCTTGAAATTAGTCAGGTTTCATGCTTCTCTGTGAAATTTCAGCTCAAACGGACAATCCAAACTCATACAATTGATCAAACATGATTCAGGACCAAAACGTAAACAAAACAAAACATCCAAAGATACTTTTAACTGATTTTAACGGTCGGGTATCGATACGCCACGTGTCGTATCGATACTCGGGGAAGGCAGAAACCAAACTCTAGCAAGGGTATCGATACCTTCCCCCTGGTATCGATACTCCATTCATATGGTATCGATACCTGTTCAGAGGTATCGATACCCCTGGGCAGAAACATGCATATTTGGCTCAGGTGTATCGATACCCAAGCCCGAGTATCGATACCCCTGCCTGGAAACAACTCGAAAACAGCATCAAACATGCATTATACACCAAATTAACATCACCAAACCATATCATTTAATCATACAACATGCAAGGACCTCAATTGCATCAACAATTCAACATTTAATCATCACATGTGAAAAGCCCCAATTCATATAGCATGCTTCCTACTTAAGCTATCATTCAAGCAATAAACCTTCATAAGCAAGCAATATAAATTCAATCCAAAAACCAGCAATTCAAACAATCAATTAACATCCATAGGGAGTCTCAAACACCTCCCAAAACATACACATTGGTCCCCCATTGCCAAATCAACCAAAAGCTAAAATGTTTAACAAAACCTTCCATACATTGAGCTTTACTTGAACTTGTATGCTTGCCTTCTCTTGCTGCCCTCAATGTACTCTAATGCTCTGCATTATTGAATCAAGAAAACGAGAGAGCGTAAGCCAAAGCTTAGTGAGGAGTGCTCTTTAAAAACCATTCAATAATGCATTTAAAACCATTTGTAGATCAAGCTTGTAAACAATCTTTACACATGCTCAAAGCATACTTTAAATCAAGCAATATCATGCTTCCACATTTCATTTACACAAGCATCTCATGCTTCAACATAAACATTAAATCATGCATCTCATGCATCTCATGTACTATACATGTCATATTGGCTCAAGTGATACATTTCATTTATGAAATCAAGTTCAACAACTTTCCCCAAGGACTTTTAAACACCTTGGACCCCAAGGACTTTTAAACACCTTGGCCATGGACTTTTAAACACCATGAATGGACCACACAAGGACTTTTAACCACCTTTGTGTCCGTAGCTTGAATTACCCCAAGGACTTTTAAACACCTTGGCCCCAAGGGCTTTTAAACACCTTGGCCCCATGGACTTTTAACCACCATGGAAAGGAGCACCTAAGGACTTTTAACCACCTTAGAGTCCGCAACAAGATTCATCCAAGTACTTTTAACCACCTTGATGATCTTAGATAACAAGGCTCACTCAAGGACTTTTAACCACCTTAGTGACCTTCACTTTTACAAACCATCACTTGCCAATACACACTTTATACATCATATAATCCACTGTTTTAAAGCATTTAAATCAAGCCATTTCATCATGCATTTCAAAGCATTAAATCATCATTTAGCATTGCATAAAAACAAGGTACTCCTAACTAGAGTTACCTTCATCACATGGCTTTAATCATCAGCATAAATCATGCTAAAACATCAGCAATTAACATGCTAAAACATGCTTTCCAAAACAGTAGCAAATCATGCAAAATCATCATTTCACATTTCATCAAAACATGGCCACCACTTAGAGAGAGTAATCCGAAAACTTACACTTGAGCTTAGCAAAGTTGTTTAGACTTAAACTAAGCTCCCAAAACCTTGGTTTCAAAGCCGAAAACCATTTTCACAAATCCACTCACCGATTTCCACTTTGCTTCAAGCCAAAGCACCAAATCAAGCCTCCGGATCAACAATTCTTGGATCCAAGGATGCCTCCCCTGTTTCAACACATTAAAGCAGAGGATTAATGCATCATCATGCATTAATTGCTTCAATGAAAGCATCTAAACTCGCTGCTCTCACTAAACCTCCATTTTCGGCCACCAAACACAACCGAAAATGCATCCGAAACACTTCTAAACAAAGCCCAGCCACAAACCAGCAAAACCTCACTTCCATTAACATCATTTAACATCTAAAAACAACCTACAACCATCCTTATACCTCCAGCAACACCAGATCCACAAGATCACCACAAAAGCTACCTTAAAACACAAGCTAAAATTAGGAAACCCAACCTATCCGGGATTGCATCAATCAAGACTCATTTCCACATCAATTTAATGATTATTTAACATCAAAAACACTTCTCAAAACACTGATTTAACAGATCAAACGAAAATCAAGTGAAATCATCAAAATCTTGCATAATTAGCCAAGATCCATAAATCAACCTTTAAACCTTTAATCAATTATCAAATTAGGATTGAAAACTTTAGGAATTTCATTAAAGAACTTGAAGTTCAGAGGAGAAGGACGTTCTTACCTCCAAACTTGAGTTTCTCCTCTTTTTGGAATAGAAAAGCTTGATGAAACTTGAAGCAATTGAAGAGGATTTGAAGACACAATGATTTGCAATCAATTGAGAGTTGAAAGAATGATTTTAGGTGAGAAAATCAGAACAAGATCTCTGGAAATGAGTGTTTGGGTTGAGAGAAAAAGATAGAGAGAAAATAGGTAGTTAAATGAGAAAATAGCTAAAATTGGATTTTCCCTCCTTTTGATTCTTTTAAAATCAGAATTATGAGTTAAAATATTTTAGAAAAATCTGGAGAAACTCCCTTTGGGTAAATAGCTCCTTAAGGATTCAAAGTTTCAACCCTTTATAAAATAGCCACCAAACTTTCAAAAATTACATTTTGGTCACTAGCCAAATGTCATATTTCCGAAACTCATTTTCCAAAATTGATTTCACAGTTCACTTAATTATAATAAAAGATGATTTTAGAACATTTTTCCATAATTTTTATGCAACCCGAACTAGGCTTTCCTAATTTAACCTCTTACGATTCGAACAACACTTTGACCAACCGGTCAACGCCCAAGACTTCCAAGCCCAAAACCGGGGCGTTACAACTCTCCCCCCTTAAGAAATTTCGTCCTCGAAATTTACCTGAAGGAAAGAGATAAGGAAGCTGCTTCAGCATATCTTCCTTCCGCTCCCACGTGGCTTCCTCAACACCGCGATGCTTCCACAGCACCTTCACCAACTCAATGGTCTTGCCACGAAGAACTTTGCTATCTGAATCCAGAACCTTCACCGGTTCCTCATCATAGGTCAAATCCGGATTCAATTCCACTTCCTCCACAGGCATCACATGCGAAGGATCAGATCTATACTTCCGGAGCATAGAAACATGGAACACACCATGAATCTTCTCCAGCTCTTGAGGTAACCTCAACCGATACGCAACAGGACCCACACGCTCAACAACCTCATACGGTCCAATGTATCTAGGGCTCAGCTTACCCTTCCGCCCAAACCTCATCACCTTCTTCCAAGGCGAAACCTTCAAGAACACGCGATCACCCACCGCAAACTCTATCTCCCTACGCTTCAAATCCGCGTAAGACTTCTGCCGATCAGAAGCAGCCTTCAACCTCTCACATATGAGCTTCACCTTCTCGGTGGTACCTTTCAACAAAGCAGGCATCGAAACCAACTTTTGACCAGTTTCAGCCCAACACAGAGGAGTCCTACACTTCCTCCCATACAGAGCCTCATAAGGTGCCATCTGTATACTCGCCTGAAAACTGTTGTTGTAAGCGAACTCAACCAAAGGCAGATGCTTCTCCCAAGAACCTTGGAACTCTATCACGCAGCATCTCAACATATCCTCCAAAATCTGAATAACACGCTCAGACTGGCCATCCGACTGAGGATGATAGGATGTACTGAAATGCAACCTTGTACCCAGAGCTTGATGCAAACACTGCCAAAAACGCGATGTGAACCTCGGATCCCTATCCGACACGATCGACTTAGGCACACCATGCAACCTCACAACCTCAGCAATGTACAGCTCTGCCAGCTTGTCCAAAGAGAACGTAGTATGCACAGGAAAGAAATGCGCACACTTCGTCAAGCGATCCACAATCACCCAAACAGAATTCTTCTTCGACGGAGACAAAGGCAAACCAGATACAAAATCCATGGTAACCCTCTCCCACTTCCATTCAGGGATTTTCAGCGGTTGCAACAAACCAGAAGGAACCTGATGTTCAGCCTTGACTCGCTGACACACCAAACACTTGCTCACGAACTCTGCCACATCCTTCTTCAAACCTACCCAATAGTACTCATCACGAAGATCGCGATACATCTTTGTACTACCAGGATGCATAGCAAAAGGACTGCTATGACCTTCAGCCAGAATAGCACGCCTCAACTTAGCATCAGCAGGCACTACTATCCGACTACCAAAACACAACACTCCATCCTCATTAAAGCAGAAATCCGAAGGTCTACCCTCCGCAATATCCTGAACATGAGACACCAAGGAATCATCCAACAACTGCTTATCCTTGATCAACTGAACCAACGATGGTTTCACTTGCAACTCAGCTACAAGACCACCATCCTGCGATATACTCAAGCTAGCAAACATAGCTCTCAGCTCGACAGCTACCTTTCTACTCAAGGCATCCGCAACAACATTGGCCTTCCCAGGATGATACTCAATCGACAGATCATAATCCTTGAGCAACTCCAACCAACGTCGCTGCCTGAGATTCAACTCCTTCTGAGACATCAGATACCTCAAACTCTTGTGATCCGTGTACACAGTACACTTCTCACCATACAGATAATGCCTCCAGATCTTCAGAGCAAAAACCACTGCAGCCAGCTCAATATCATGCGTAGGATAATTGCGCTCATGCACCTTCAACTGCCGCGACGCATAAGCCACAACCTTACCCTCTTGCATCAGCACAGACCCCAAACCAACATAGGATGCATCACTGTAGACTATGAACTCTTTCCCTGATTCAGGCTGAATCAAGATAGGAGCCTGCGTCAAAGCCATCTTCAGCTTCTCAAAAGCTTGCTGCCTCGCTTCTGTCCACTCATACTTAACATCTTTCTGCAGCAACTTCGTCAAAGGAGCAGCAATCTTGGAAAAACCATCCACAAACCTTCGGTAGTATCCTGCCAAACCAAGGAAACTACGAACCTCCTGAACAGACTTAGGAACTTTCCAGTTCATCACTGCTTCGATCTTCTGAGGATCAACACGAATCCCCTCAGCTGAGACCACATGTCCAAGGAAAACCACCTCTCTAAGCCAGAACTCACACTTGCTCAGCTTAGCATAAAGCTGATTCTCCAACAAAGCTTGCAACACAATCCTCAAATGCTCTTCGTGCTCTTCCTCAGTACGCGAGTACACAAGGATATCATCAATGAACACCACAACAAACTTGTCCAGGTATTCATGAAAAACACGATTCATCATGTCCATGAAAGCAGCAGGAGCATTTGTCAAACCAAACGGCATCACAAGGAACTCATAATGCCCATACCTTGTCCTGAAAGCTGTCTTAGGCACATCCACATCCTTCACCTTCAATTGATAATACCCTGACCTCAAGTCAATCTTAGAGAACACAGCAGCTCCCCGAAATTGATCAAAGAGATCATCAATCCTCGGCAAAGGATACCGATTCTTGATAGTCAACTTGTTCAGCTGACGGTAATCAATGCACATCCTCATCGTGCCATCTTTCTTCTTCACAAACAAAACAGGAGCACCCCAAGGCGAAACACTCGGCTGGATGAAACCACGATCAAGCAACTCTTGCAACTGCGTCTTCAGCTCCTTCAGCTCTTTAGGTGCCATTCTATAGGGAGTAATGGACACAGGAGTGGTATTCTCATACAGCTCAATACCAAACTCCACCTCGCGATTAGGAGGTAAACCAGGCAACTCCTCAGGAAAAACATCAGGAAACTCCTTCACAACCCTGATATCCTGCACCCTCAGCTCCTTCGAACTAGGATTCATCACGAAAGCTAGAAAAGCTTCACAACCTTGCCTCAGCATCCTGCTCGCCTCCAAGGTAGAAACAACATTGGCAAGAAACTTCACATTCTCACCAACCACCACCACTTCATAATCATCCGCAAGCTTAAGCGAAACCCGCTTATTCTCACAATCCACAACAGCACGATGCTCAGCAAGCCAATCCATACCAAGGATCACATCAAAACCATAAAAGGGCAACTCCATAAGATCAACAAGAAAGACATGCTCTTGAACAACCAAAGGACACCTTCTATAAAGCTTACGAGTCACAACAGTTTCACCAAAAGAACTAGTGACTCTAACACCAACATCCAAAGACTCAACAGGCAAACCAAGCAACTCAGCATGCTCACGAAGAATGTATGAATGCGTAGATCCAGAATCAATCAAAGAAAGCAATGACAAGGATTGCAAAGTAAAGGTACCTGCAATCACATCAGCATCATTCCTTCCCTCGTGCTGTGCATACACCCTCGCTTGGCCTCCACCCTCAGGTTGAATAGCCACAACATGAGCTACACCGCGCCCACCTTCCTCTCGCCTCTGAAAATTACCACGGCCGCGCCCACGACCTCTCTACGGTGCTGCAGCAACAGGAGCACGCTCTTGACCACCAGCCATCCTCGGACAATCACGTCTCAGATGATCTGCTGAACCACAGTTCCAGCACTCATAACCAGCTGCCAACACAGGAGCTTGCACCTCCCTTCCAGCACGAGGACAGTCACGCTTCAAGTGACCACGGGAACCACAAATCCAACAAGCACTAGGGTCAGCTCTAGCATTGCCACCCCTAGCAGGTGCACCTCCACCTCTCTTAGACGAAGACTGAAACCTCTGATCACGCCCTCTCTTGTTCCGTCCACCGGAACTATACTCTGCAGCTCTCTTTCCAGAACTAGCTCCAGCACCCTTAGCAGACAAACTCAGGTTCATCTCAATGTCTTTGGACCGACTAACCAGCACATCGAAATCATTATACTCAGCAGCCAACATATAGGTCTTAACCTCCGTCACCAAGCCATAACGGAACCTTTCGCACCTCTCGCGCTCATCAGGTATCAGCTCCGGTGCATACTGGCTAAGACGTACGAACTGTACCTCATACTCAGCCACACTCATGTTCCCTTGAGTCAGAGACATGAATTCACGCTTCTTTTCATCCAGATATCTAACTCCCAGATATCTCCTCTTAAACGCATGCTGAAAGAACGTCCAAGTAACATCAGCATCAGCCATCCCAGAGATTGTAGTCGTCCACCACGTATAAGCATCACCTTGCAGCAGTGACACCACACATCCCAGCTTCTGCACATCAGTGCAACTCATCTGCCCCAAGACACGCTTGGTACTCTCCAACCATGCTTCTGACCTCTCAGCTGACATACCCCTAAACTCAGTCCCACCAAGACTGCGCAAACGTTCCAAGGGTAGTCTAGCTCCAGCATCTCCCTGATGCCCAGCTCCTTGAGCTCCAGCTATTGCTGCTCGAAAAGCACCCGCAATAGCTTGTACCAGCACAGACATGTCAGGCATCGCTTGCCCCTGACCAACCTCAGGTCCTGCAGCTCCAGCACCAGCTGCCTCAGCTCCAGCTCTTTCCCTCTCCGCACCACCACCACCAGGTGGAGGAGGAGGTATCACAGCACTACCCGTGTGCTCATCATTCACATTCCCCTCCGGGGTCGTAGCTCTCACGCTACTCCTTAACTCTCTACGTGGTGCCATACTTTTACCATGCATAACAATACAAAATAAAACAAGTCAGGACCAGCAAGGTAAGCAAATTCCAAGTATTCAAGCTCAATTTCTTTCAAAAACAACATCATCTCTTTAGCTTTTGTTTGGCAATGGGTACCCTCATCATGCATCATCACAACATGCATCACTTACACATCATCATCACAAATCACTGAACATGCTTTCACTCAACAAGCATACCAACCAAACCATGCTTCAATCATGCATTCACACATTCCCAATTACTCGAGAACCTAGCTCTGATACCACCAAATGTAACCCCCTTAACCCGGTCTAGACGGTTGACCCGAATTAAGAAAGTCACATGGGGAAAACCAAAGTCAACCCGAAAGTCAACCTTGATTAACGACCCTTTTTTTTTCTTTTTAGACTTGTCTAGATGCACATTAACCTTAATTGTGATCATACAAACAACATATCAAAAGATCACAAACATCAGAGATCAAACAGGGACCCAATTGAACATATTACAACTTTAGGGACCAAATTGTAATTTCTGATAAATTAAGGGACTTAACCCAAATTAAAGTTACCATCTTGAAATTAGTCAGGTTTCATGCTTCTCTGTGAAATTTCAGCTTAAACGGACAATCCAAACTCATACAATTGATCAAACATGATTCAGGACCAAAACGTAAACAAAACGAAACATCCAAAGATACTTTTAACTGATTTTAACGGTCGGGTATCGATACGCCACGTGTCGTATCGATACTCGGGGAAGGCAGAAACCAAACTCTAGCAAGGGTATCGATACCTTCCCCCTGGTATTGATACTCCATTCATATGGTATCGATACCTGTTCAGAGGTATCGATACCCCTGGGCAGAAACATGCATATTTGGCTCAGGTGTATCGATACCCAAGCCCGAGTATCGATACCCCTGCCTGGAAACAACTCGAAAACAGCATCAAACATGCATTATACACCAAATTAACATCACCAAACCATATCATTTAATCATACAACATGCAAGGACCTCAATTGCATCAACAATTCAACATTTAATCATCACATGTGAAAAGCCCCAATTCATATAGCATGCTTCCTACTTAAGCTATCATTCAAGCAATAAACCTTCATAAGCAAGCAATATAAATTCAATCCAAAAACCAGCAATTCAAACAATCAATTAACATCCATAGGGAGTCTCAAACACCTCCCAAAACATACACATTGGTCCCCCATTGCCAAATCAACCAAAAGCTAAAATGTTTAACAAAACCTTCCATACATTGAGCTTTACTTGAACTTGTATGCTTGCCTTCTCTTGCTGCCCTCAATGTACTCTAATGCTCTGCATTATTGAATCAAGAAAACGAGAGAGCGTAAGCCAAAGCTTAGTGAGGAGTGCTCTTTAAAAACCATTCAATAATGCATTTAAAACCATTTGTAGATCAAGCTTGTAAACAATCTTTACACATGCTCAAAGCATACTTTAAATCAAGCAATATCATGCTTCCACATTTCATTTACACAAGCATCTCATGCTTCAACATAAACATTAAATCATGCATCTCATGCATCTCATGTACTATACATGTCATATTGGCTCAAGTGATACATTTCATTTATGAAATCAAGTTCAACAACTTTCCCCAAGGACTTTTAAACACCTTGGACCCCAAGGACTTTTAAACACCTTGGCCATGGACTTTTAAACACCATGAATGGACCACACAAGGACTTTTAACCACCTTTGTGTCCGTAGCTTGAATTACCCCAAGGACTTTTAAACACCTTGGCCCCAAGGGCTTTTAAACACCTTGGCCCCATGGACTTTTAACCACCATGGAAAGGAGCACCTAAGGACTTTTAACCACCTTAGAGTCCGCAACAAGATTCATCCAAGGACTTTTAACCACCTTGATGATCTTAGATAACAAGGCTCACTCAAGGACTTTTAACCACCTTAGTGACCTTCACTTTTACAAACCATCACTTGCCAATACACACTTTATACATCATATAATCCACTGTTTTAAAGCATTTAAATCAAGCCATTTCATCATGCATTTCAAAGCATTAAATCATCATTTAGCATTGCATAAAAACAAGGTACTCCTAACTAGAGTTACCTTCATCACATGGCTTTAATCATCAGCATAAATCATGCTAAAACATCAGCAATTAACATGCTAAAACATGCTTTCCAAAACAGTAGCAAATCATGCAAAATCATCATTTCACATTTCATCAAAACATGGCCACCACTTAGAGAGAGTAATCCGAAAACTTACACTTGAGCTTAGCAAAGTTGTTTAGACTTAAACTAAGCTCCCAAAACCTTGGTTTCAAAGCCGAAAACCATTTTCACAAATCCACTCACCGATTTCCACTTTGCTTCAAGCCAAAGCACCAAATCAAGCCTCCGGATCAACAATTCTTGGATCCAAGGATGCCTCCCCTGTTTCAACACATTAAAGCAGAGGATTAATGCATCATCATGCATTAATTGCTTCAATGAAAGCATCTAAACTCGCTGCTCTCACTAAACCTCCATTTTCGGCCACCAAACACAACCGAAAATGCATCCGAAACACTTCTAAACAAAGCCCAGCCACAAACCAGCAAAACCTCACTTCCATTAACATCATTTAACATCTAAAAACAACCTACAACCATCCTTATACCTCCAGCAACACCAGATCCACAAGATCACCACAAAAGCTACCTTAAAACACAAGCTAAAATTAGGAAACCCAACCTATCCGGGATTGCATCAATCAAGACTCATTTCCACATCAATTTAATGATTATTTAACATCAAAAACACTTCTCAAAACACTGATTTAACAGATCAAACGAAAATCAAGTGAAATCATCAAAATCTTGCATAATTAGCCAAGATCCATAAATCAACCTTTAAACCTTTAATCAATTATCAAATTAGGATTGAAAACTTTAGGAATTTCATTAAAGAACTTGAAGTTCAGAGGAGAAGGACGTTCTTACCTCCAAACTTGAGTTTCTCCTCTTTTTGGAATAGAAAAGCTTGATGAAACTTGAAGCAATTGAAGAGGATTTGAAGACACAATGATTTGCAATCAATTGAGAGTTGAAAGAATGATTTTAGGTGAGAAAATCAGAACAAGATCTCTGGAAATGAGTGTTTGGGTTGAGAGAAAAAGATAGAGAGAAAATAGGTAGTTAAATGAGAAAATAGCTAAAATTGGATTTTCCCTCCTTTTGATTCTTTTAAAATCAGAATTATGAGTTAAAATATTTTAGAAAAATCTGGAGAAACTCCCTTTGGGTAAATAGCTCCTTAAGGATTCAAAGTTTCAACCCTTTATAAAATAGCCACCAAACTTTCAAAAATTACATTTTGGTCACTAGCCAAATGTCATATTTCCGAAACTCATTTTCCAAAATTGATTTCACAGTTCACTTAATTATAATAAAAGATGATTTTAGAACATTTTTCCATAATTTTTATGCAACCCGAACTAGGCTTTCCTAATTTAACCTCTTACGATTCGAACATCACTTTAACCAACCGGTCAACGCCCAAGACTTCCAAGCCCAAAACCGGGGCGTTACAGGTTTAACATCGGTTTTCCCCATGTAGCCTACTCAGACCGGTCATCTGGCCAGACCGGGACGAGGGGGTTACATTTGTTGGTATCAGAGCCTAAGGTTTCCGAGACCTTGGGCAGGTAAGTGAGGTGAGTTTAATTCTTGTGTTGCAATTGCATGGTGGTTGCTTGCCATGTAAGCATGTTGCTTGTTATTCGAGTATGGTGTGATGTGTGATTGTTTGATTGTGAATGTATATTTTTTGATCGTGCGTGTGTGTTGCTTGAAGCATGTTGAGTAGAGTCCCATTGCTTCTATTACATCGAAAAAGAGATTTTTAAGTGAGGGAATCATACTTGAGCCACTTGGACCCTTTCCTTTGCTAATCCATTTTGTATGTTAATTTTTTGTTGTTGTTATTTATTGCTTTTTAGTAATTTGAGGCCAAGGTGTGGGCCGTGATTCGGTAAGTAGAAGTTGTGGTTTCTGGAAATGTGGATGATGTTGAGGGAGTTCATCGCTATAGTTAAGGAAGTGTGGTTGTAACGGAGTCGAGGTATAATTCGCTTGTCTGAGTCAGTGTGTATGTGGGTTGATTTCTATTGATAAGGAACGATGAGACCGATTCTAGTATTAGTTGGTAAAAAGAAGTGAAGACCTATGAGTGGGATTCAGAGTGTTATCGATGTTGTAGCAGATAAGCCCTTGGTACAGTTTTGAGTTTGTTCCCTCCGGTTGATTCTGAATCTGTTCTTTTGTATATTGTTAGCAAGCATGCAAAGTTTGAATGTGCCCAATGAGGTGTTAGAGGTAGGTGTGAGCACCTTAGTTCTTTAGGCGAGATCAAGGTAAGGGTCTCGTGTGAGTAATCTGAAACTCGGAAATGTTAGTTGGTGATCGTTGGGGTTCGACCTATGGTTTTAATACAAGACAGACGGTCAGTATCCCTGAGTGGGAATCGATTTGTGTGATCGGGCCAGTGTACAACTGAGTTGTCTTCCAACAAGAGGAAGAGATGAAGTCGCTTCCGGTATAGTCTATCCGAGAAGAAGTCTTGAGTTCTGACTCCAGATTGTTTAGTAGTAGGACGTTTCGAGTCGTCAGGACCGATGTTATAGAACAAGTTCCAACATGATTGTCTGTGTGTGATCAGAACTGAAATTTGAAGTTTCGAGATGCTCTAAGAATGGTTTTGAGGAGTTGGGTTATGTTGAAGGGCCAGCTTGAAGACAAGAGGACTGAAAACTATCAGTTGTATGCATATGAAGTTGCAATTTCTATGGACTCGTCCTTTTGTGTGAGCGTGTGAAGAAAATTAGATATACTTGTTGAGATCTTAGACTTAGAGACGCCTGAGACTAGAACTTTTGGTGAGATAGTGGTGGTCAGAAGGATGTGCGGAAGATGTTTGTTGATAGTTCAGGGTTGCGTGTTTCCAGTAGATGTGAAGTAATTGTCTTTTACGGTTTCGATGTAACTTTTGACATGGTTTGACTTGTAGAACGCAGAACTAGGGTATACATTGAGACAAAGAGAGAGTTGCCTTGAAGTTGTAGATTTCTGTGAGACTGTAGTAGTAGGTGAGGATGTGAACTTCTTATCGAATGTTGATCCATCTTTAGAGGTCAAAGGTTTATTGAGTTTAGTTTGTAGGCTTGCCTAGAAAATATGATGGATTTGATTTTTGAATGAAGATTAGACCGTAGAAGGTTAGAGTAGTTTGTGATTTCCTAAAAGTGATTGGAAGAATTACCTAGTTTGTCTCTTGATAGGGAAGGAGAGTTTGTTATTGATACCGTCTCTGAGTTTGCTTATGTTTTGATTTCTCTGCATCTTATGGTTCCCAAAAGAATTGAGAGTGTTGAAGAATCAACTACGAGATTTGTTAGACCTTAGATTCATTAAGCCTAGTACATCATCTTAGTGTGCGACGGTACAATTTGTGAAGAAGAGAGAAGACAATACTTGAATGCGTTTAGATTACAGACAATTGAAACACTTGACAGTGAATAGTTAGTATCCGTTTCCTAGCATCAGTGATTTGTTGATCAGTTAGGGTGTGCTCCACTCCTTTCAAAGATTAATTTGAGATCCGGTTGTTACCAGTTGAAAGTGAGAGAAGTTGAAGTATCGAAGACAGTTTTCGGGGCAAGATGTGATCACTTTGAGTTCTGAGTTATGCCGTTTTGTTTGACTAGTGTGTTAGTTACTTTTATAGAGATGTTGAGCAGAATATTTCATGAACACCTTGATCAGTTTGTAGTAGTTCTCTTAGATGATACATGGGTATATTCAGGTACCGAAGAAGATCATGACAAGCTTTAGAGTTAGTGATATAGATCCTATTAGAGAATCAGTTGTATACCAAGTTGAGCAAATGTGAACTCCGAGTCAAGGAAGATGTCCTCCTAGGACATGTAGATCAGTCGAGTGTATTAGAGTAAATCCCAAGTAGGTAGAAGAAGATGTGAGTTGGAAGAAACTGAAGACTGTGACAGGTATCTATAGTTCCTAGGTTTAGCATTGTTACTTTCGGGGAATTGTAAATAGTCTTTCGAAGATAGCTACTCCATGGACAAGTTGCTACAAAAGAATGTTCAGTTGTGTGGACAGATGCGAGACAACGAACCCTTGAGAAACTGAAAGAAAATTTAATGAAAGCTTCGACCTTGATCCAGCCAATGTCAGAGAAAGAATTTGTGAACCATAGTGATGTGTTACATGTAGGGTTAGGCTGTATGCTTATGCAAGACAAAAGATTGTGGCCTATTCATCGAGATAGTTGAAAGACCGAGAGAAGAGTTATCCGACACTAGACTTAGAGTTAATTACAGTTGTACCTGCCACGAAGACTTAGAGACAAAGCTTGTATAGTAAGAAATGAACAATATATGTATACATATCACCAGAACTTGAAATATTAGATGACTTAGGAAGGGTTGAAACTTGAACAACATAAGTTGTTAGAACTGCTTGAAAACCGTAATCCCAAGATTGAGTACCATCCGAAGAGAGTGGACGTAGTAACCGATGTTCTGAGTTATATTTGTTGATAGATTAGTAGTTGAGTTGCGAGATGTATTTGTCGAATTCAGTTTACCGAATGATAGTAGTTTTGTGGCCGAGTTTCATGTTAAACCTACATTGAGTCAGAATACTTGAAGAGAAACAGTTGCAAGACAGGTTTTTGGCACCTCACGTGCAAGACATAGCAGAAGGAAGACCTTCAGAATACAGTTTCAGAGATGATAGAGTTTTGCATTTGAGAGACATAATAGTTGTATCGATTGACATAGTGTTTTTAGACGTATTGTTTTGGCAGAAGCACACGATAGTTCATTGTATTGCATCAGAGTAGTGTGAAGACGTATTGTGGGTTGAAGATGAGTACTTCTAGATTGAGTTGATGAATGATGTGGTTCAGTATGAGAGTAAGTGTATAATCTGCCAGCGTGTCAATACCGAACATCAGTTTTCTTCTAGTTTGTTACATCCGTGGAAGATTCTTAATGAAAGTGGGTAATAGAGATTCCAGATCCTAACTAGATTTTTGAAGACGTCTGCATAGTGTTTGGTTACATGTTGAAGTCATATGGTTAGTCAGAAAAAGGTTATGGGTCAAGTATTCGAACAGTACTGTATGAGATTGTGAATCGGGATAGTTCTATTGTTTATTTGTTGCGGTTACCAACATAGTTAGAAAGAGGTTTGTGATGTGTTCCGTGTGTCTATGCTTCGGTAGTGTGAGTTAGACCTCTCCCGAGCTATGTTGTTGAAGAGATTGAGTTGAGTTTAAAATTGACGTGCAATGAGGAGCCAGTGGAGATCTTAGCATCAGATAGCTAATGTTGCGTGGTAAGTCTACCGAGTTGTTTAGTATGTTGTAGTGAGAAGGTAAGTGTGAAGGAGTAGATTCCATGGCTTTTCCTGTTTGATGAATTTCGGGGACGGTATTTCCTTAAGTGGGGGAGAGTTGTAACACCTGGGTTTAGGGGTCGGGTGAAAATAATATTTTAATATTATTTCGGGTTGGGTTTTATAATTTAAATAATAAAATATTTAAATGGGCCTCAGGATTTCAAAATGGTTAAGGTTATGTTGGGCCTCTCTCTTGGGTCCAAAATCCATGAACTTTAAGATATGTGGGTTTTGGCCATTCATTAATGGCATAGATGTAAATATTATTTTTGGGTGAATTAAAAATAAAACAAAAGATGAGCATGTGCTCATCTTCTTCCTCATTTCAAAATTTTCAAACCAACGACAAAGGAAGAGCTCTCTCTCCTAGTTATTATTCCATTCTCCTACAACCTTATCCTTAGAGCTTTTTGAAAGGTAAATATAGTTTTGACTTGGCCTTGCTATCCTCTACATTTTGGTATTTTTAGATTTCACTAAAACTATGTATTTTACATTTGGGTTTTTCAAAGTTTTAGGCTAAAGGTTAAAGCTTTATGGGTTTTTAGTAAAGCTTTTGATTTATTATGGTTTGATATGTTGTTTGTGAACCATAAGGTCCAACATATGTTAAATTTGGGGTGTTTTATAAAGATTTTCGTATTTGGGTTTAATGGGGGTTTTTTGAAGGGTTTTGGAAGGGTTTTTGGGTGTGTTTTATGTTGGAAATGGAAGGCTAATGTTAGTATGTGAGTTGAGGGTTGTTTTGGAAGCATTTAAATGTGTTAAATGTGTTGAAATCACAAGTTTTGGGCTGGGTATAAGGGCTGCTCTTGTTTGGTAATTTTAGGGGTTGTACATGGCTTGAATTGTTGTGTTTGGTGTTTGATTAGTATTTCGGGTTAGCTACTTTGATGTTTGAGTTGATTTGAAGTTGTTTTGCTTGTGTTGAGGTGATTAGAAGTGAGATTTTGTGTTGGTGAAGCCTCGGGAACAAATCCGGAAATTTGAAGACCTTGGTTGCTTGGTAGTGGAGCTTGGAGGTGAAGGCGAGTGGTTAAAATGTTTTAAATGGTTTTGGGCAATTGGTTCAAGCATGTGGACTAGGTTGGGATTGATAGACCCACCTAGAGTTAGGATTAGGGTGGTAGCCTAATCCTAAGCTTTAGTTAGAGAATTTGGTTGTACTCTATTTGATGTGTGTGACTCATGTTTAATTGAGATCATAGTGGTTGTGTGTATGTTGTTGTACATGTATGATGAAGCATGTTTTGAGGCATTGTCATATGCATGTTGATGATGGGTATAATGTGGATATACATATGTGTGAAATATGATGAGATAATTGTTTTGATGATATACATGTAGTATTGACTTGTGAAATGATATTATGAGGTGGTTGCATGATTTCGAGGATCATGGTGAGTACGTGCTAAGCACGGAGATTATATTGAAATCGATGTTGTGAAAGGTTGCGGTTTTTATTTAATATTGACACTAGTATGCTTGGGTACAATGATCGATCATTAGGATTAGTGTGCACACGAGAGTCAAAGTCGCGCGTGGCCTTGGTGGCGTTAAGGCACCAAGGAGGAGTACGGGTTCGCTCGGAAATCTTTATATTAGTCGATGATGAGTGGAATCCCATCGACGGGGCGTGAGGATGAGTGGAATCCCCTCTACGAGAACCGGTGATGAGTGTAATCCCACCGAAGGTAATGGTTATGTTGGAAATGCGTTCCAACATGTTATCCGCGTATTCGAGTCATAGCTTGGTGCCAATATGAGATTATATATATGCCTATATGATATGAAATGTGACTCCCTTTATGAATCGACATATGATGTGGTTAATACATTGAGTTATGTATCATTGTATGTTGAGCTTATGAGTTGTTGAGCATGGCATAATGTTGAATATATGTTCATGCATCATGTATATTTGGCTCTTGAGATCGGAGGTAAGATCATGCATTCCATCATGGTAGTTGCTCGTCCTTGGACCCTACATTGTCGAAGGTTTGTTTTATGAGCTTACCCTCACTAAGCTTTTATGCTTACACCCCTTTTTGTTCGACAATGCAGATCAATAGCTTGTGGGTGGCTGTTGAGTGTGTAAAAGTTCTATTATTTACACCATTTTTAACCCATATTTCTGCTGCATTCAAGCATCATTGCATTGCATTTAGGTTAGTTTTCAATAAAACATCATAATTATATAAAAGGCACGGATTCTACTAAAAGATGGCATATTTTGCAGGTAGCTGCCATGGTTGACGATGAAGGCAGGCGCAGGGCAGATAAGCAGGAAAGCTAAACTGGACAAGCAGCCGAAGAAGACGGACCTGTCATGGACCTGTCGTGACAGCATGGTGACAGCAGACTTATGAAGAGGAAAAGTGAAGTGGACCTCGATAGATAGAGAAAAATCTGCTCGTCTGTCGTGTGAAAGCCAAATATTTTTCCAAGCCCCGGATCAAAAGATATGTCAAGCCGAAGCTCGAGGAGAAGAAATTCCTAAAAGCAAGGATGCGTCTGGAAAGTAGGAGACTTTAGAGATTTAGTCTTTATTAGAATCTTACTTTTAATTAAAGTTGTAATCCTTGTTACCTTAGATAACTTGAGCCCAAAGCTTATATAAGGGCATAGATTTAACCTAGGAGCATAACCGATGACCCCATAACCGAAACCAAACCCCTGCCGTCCACCCGTCACCGACATGTTCTAAATTCCCCCTAGGGCTACGGGTTGTTTTGTAAAGTAGTTGCAAGGGTTGCTTTGTTTTAGGATTTTTCAAGTTCAATAAAATAAACTTCAAGTTCTTTTATCTTGGTTTTAATATCTTGCAAGAGCATCAGGAGAGCACTGTGAGGTTATCCATTTACTTAGCATCGGGAGAGTTAAGTATACGAAAAAGATAAGAGCGCGTTCTCTAGTTCATAGTTGAACCATCTCGTGCCTAGGGATAGGGCGAGGTTAAGTGGCTAAGGAAGAATTCATACACATCGGTGTTCATCCTTCGATTCACGCCGGGAGGTATCATCAAAGACGTGATCATCGACAGACTTGTGCCTAGGGATAGGGCAAGGCAGATCTGGGATTCTTGCCAAGCTTGAAGTACAGAGTTAGTGTTCGCTGCCGCGACAGCTAACGGACAGCCGCCGCGACAGGTGCTGTCGCCGACGGGCGCGACGACAGAACTGGAGTTCCTAAGCAATTCAATACCTGCACTACCGAGCAATTCAATACCAGCCCATTCTCTCTACCTTGATATCTCAATCTTTTATTTACGATTTTACGTTATTATTCGTGACAACTCCTCTTAAATATTTCCTTTACTTCGTGCAGTGAATTGAGGTGAAGTCATTAGCCCAATCCCTGTGGAGACGATATCCGATACTTCGTATCACTTTACTACTTGCGTCGTGTACACTTGCACTACAATTGCGATAGACTCTTTTACACGCAACAAGTTTTTGGCGCCGTTGCCGGGGATTGGCAACATTAATACACCTTTCTTTTCTTGCACTTTTTATTTTTATTTTTCGCTTTTATTTTTATTTTTTATTTTTTTTGTTTTAAACTCTTGCTTTTCACGAGGTTCTCTTGTTTATGCGCAGATCGAAAAGAGGCGAAGATCCTGAGTATAAGTTAGATCCGGAAATCGAACGATCATTCAATCTCAAGAAACAGATTCGCCACCTCTTAGACCGGAACGAGTACCTTGAGGAACAGCTAGAGCAGATGACCCGTAATCCGCCCGCTGGAGGAGGTATACCGCCTGTCGGTGACCCGCCGAGGGCAGATGGACGACGGTCGTGTCGTGACTACATGTTGAACGATCATGTAGAACTGGAGACCACGCTGCCGGATATTGATGTTGATAACTTCGAACTCAAACCTGTCATGTTTAGTATGATCAACAACGCCGGACAGTTCAGTGGCTCTGCGACAGAAGATGCTAGGGAGCATCTCAAAACGTTCCAGGAAATCTGTGGTTCGTTTAGACTGCCAGGAGTTAGTCCGAAGATACTGAGGCTTCGGTTATTTCCCCATTCATTGAGGGACAGAGCTAAAACTTGGTGGAATAAACTTACGCCGGGTTCTATTATGACTTGGGCAGATTTAACTCGTGAATTTTTGTCTCGTTTTAATCCTTCACATTTAGCTGAGCGATTACGTAATGAAATTGCTACTTTTCAACAAGAAGACGGCGAGCCAATGCACGAGGCCTGAGACAGATTTACTACTCTTCTCCGGAACTGCCCAATGCATGGATTCCCCGTCTGGAATCAGGTAACTAAGTTCTATAATGCTGCTAACTTACAAACTCGCATTCGAATTGATTCTGCAGCAAATGGATTATTATTGGATAAAGATCCAGACGAAGCCCTGCAAGTTTTGAAACATCTAGCTAAGAATGAGGAGCAGTTTCCAACCGCTAGAAGAGGAGGTAAACGGGTACTTGCTGTCAAAGACTATGAGGCCGACAGCACTATGAAATCGCAGGTAGCATTCCTTACTAAAGCCATGAAAAAGTTATTGAATGATGATGAATTACAAGGATTTGCTGTCGAGGAAGTTTGTGCTACTTGTGAGGGAAATCATAGTAGGGATGAGTGCCCAATAAATATAGAAGAGGGAAAATATGTTGGAAATTACAAGCCGAACTACAATTCCAACAACTATAATCCCAATTGGAGGAAGGATCCCAAATTCTCCTGGAGTAACCCCAACAACGCCCTGAATCCACAAGCGAATAATCAGAATAAGGGGGGTCCTAGATTGTTGACGCGACAGCATCTGCCGCAGAACCTGCCGCAGAACCTGCCGCCGCAGCAGCAACAGCAGCCACCACCTGCCACGAGTAGTATATTGGAGCAGACTCTAGCCACCTTTATGTCTCAGACTAGTACGTATATGGAGAATATTAATCAGTTTGTCAAGAAGACGGAAACCTTTATGGATGAAACCAAGATGAGAATCACAAATCATGAGGCTACCTTGAAATCTCTAGAGACACAAATGGGTCAGGTGTCGCAGCATATTAAGTGACGATAGAACTGGAGTTCCTAAGCAATTCAATACCTGCACTACCGAGCAATTCAATACCAGCCCATTCTCTCTACCTTGATATCTCAATCTTTTATTTACGATTTTATGTTATTATTCGTGACAACTCCTCTTAAATATTTCCTTTACTTCGTGCAGTGAATTGAGGTGAAGTCATTAGCCCAATCCCTGTGGAGACGATATCCGATACTTCGTATCACTTTACTACTTGCGTCGTGTACACTTGCACTACAATTGCGATAGACTCTTTTACACGCAACAAGTTTTATGGGATTCCCTAGCAATACTGAAAATGCTAGACCGCCCCCACATGAGCAATGTAAGGCGATTACTACTAGGAGTGGGAAAAAGTTACCAGGGCCGGAAAAAGAAGCTGAAACAGAAAAGGAACCTGCCTTGGATAAACCTGCCGAGGAAGCTACCCCGACAGGTGATAAACAGACTACTGCCGATGAGCCTGTCACGACAGCAGAAGTGACAGAGGAGAAAAAAGATGAGTATCGTCCTCAGATTCGCATGCAGTGGGAAGGACGCATTGCTGATTACCGTCCTCCACCACCTTTTCCGCAACGGATACAGCAAGCTAAGCATGAATCTCAACTTAAAAAGATTTATGATATTTTTAAACAGGTTCATATTAATATTCCGTTGTTAGATGTTGTTAGGGAGATGCCCGGTTATGCTAAATTTCTCAAGGATGTTATGTCAAAAAAATCTAAACTTGGGGAATTTGAAACGGTAAGGATGCAAGAAGGTTGCATGAGTATTCTTCATCGGCAGCCACCCCAGAAAAAGAAGGATCCGGGGAGCTTCATCATACCTTGTGTAATCGGAAAATTTGTGGGTAAGGCATTATGTGATCTTGGTGCTAGTGTTAATCTAATGCCCAAATCTGTTTTTCAGAAACTAGGTATTGGCAAGGCGCGGCCCACGATAGTTACCCTACAGCTAGCCGACCGCTCTTACGTTCACCCCGAGGGAAAAATTGAAGATATTTTGGTAAGAGTGGACAAGCTTATTTTTCCTGCTGACTTTCTTATTTTAGATTGTGAGGCAGATGAGAACGCACCAGTCATCCTTGGGCGACCCTTTTTAGCCACGGGCAGATCATTGATTGATGTGGAAAAAGGAGAACTCACCATGCGCGTGAACGATCAAGAAATTAAGTTGAATGTTCTCCAAGCAATGAAACATGCTGATGTGGGCGAGGAGTGTAAGGCCATCATTGAGGTGACCTTTGATCAACCCTGCATCAGGTCGGGCTGCCGTGATATAAAATTTGGTCACTGCTGCGACAGCCATCTACAGGCCTGTCACGACAGTGACGACGACAGCACCGACGACAGAAACTCCTCTGAATCCGATACATCTGATACTAAAGGTCAAGAGGAGGTAAACTGGTTAGGCCATCGTCCAGGTAAGTTATTCGAACCCTTGAATTACACTTCGGATAACCATTTAATCCAAAAGCCATCTACTGTTGAACCACCTGTCTTAGAACTTAAACCCCTGCCAGGGCAGCTTAAATATTCTTATCTTGGTTGTGATGACACACTACCCGTAATCATCTCTGCTAAGCTGCCGCAGGAACAGGAACGACAGCTAATCGACATGCTACGACAGCACAAGAAGGCGATTGGATGGACGATAGCAAACATTCAAGGCATTAGTTCGGCATTATGCATGCACAAAATCCTCCTTGAGGAAGATCATAAGCCGACTATTGATGCCCAAAGGCGGCTAAACCATGCAATGAAGGAGGTAGTGCGTAAAGAGATAATCAAATGGTTAGATGCTGGTATTATTTACGCCATCTCCGACAGCAAATGGGTAAGCCCGGTGCAATGCGTTCCCAAGAAAGGAGGAATGACCGTGATAACCAACGAGAACAATGAACTAATCCCAACCAGGACTGTGATCGGTTGGAGGGTTTGTATGGACTATCGGAAGCTTAACAAAGCTACCCGAAAGGACCACTTTCCTTTACCCTTTATTGATCAAATGCTTGATAGATTAGCGGGTAAGCCTTATTATTGTTTTCTTGATGGATATTCAGGTTATAACCAAATTGCTATTGCACCAGAGGATCAAGAGAAAACGACGTTCACATGCCCCTACGGTACATACGCGTTTAGGAGGATGCCGTTTGGACTCTGTAATGCACCTGCCACCTTCCAAAGGTGCATGATGGCTATATTCTCCGACATGGTAGAGGACTTCCTAGAAATTTTCATGGATGACTTTTCCGTCTTTGGAGACGATTTTGAGAGCTGCCTCGGCAACTTACAAAAGGTACTTGAAAGATGTGAAAAAGCTAATCTTGTTTTAAATTGGGAAAAATGCCACTTTATGGTGGATGAGGGGATAGTTCTTGGCCATAAGATTAGCTGCCGTGGGATAGAAGTCGACAGGGCCAAAATAGATGTAATTGAGAAGCTGCCGCCGCCAACCACAGTCAAGGGCATTAGGAGTTTTCTAGGGCATGCTGGTTTTTATAGGAGATTCATTGCAAATTTCTCAAAAATCACGAAGCCCCTATGTCATCTCTTAGAGCAGAACCAACCCTTTGACTTTAATGAAGAATGTACTGAAGCATTCAAGGTTCTGAAGGAAAAACTAGTGACAGCCCCCATAGTACAGCCACCAGACTGGACACAACCGTTTGAGATCATGTGTGATGCCAGTGACTATGTTGTCGGGGCAGCACTTGGGCAGCGCAAGGACAAGCTGTTTCATGTCATATACTATGCCAGTAAAACATTGAATGATGCCCAAGTGAATTATACCACCACAGAAAAAGAGCTGTTAGCTGTGGTGTTCTCCAACGACAAGTTTCGTTCTTACATACTTGGGACGAAAGTAATAGTGCACACCGACCATTCTGCCCTTAAGTACTTGTTCGCAAAGAAAGATGCAAAGCCTAGGTTGATACGATGGATCTTACTATTACAAGAGTTTGACCTTGAGATCAAAGACAAAAAGGGGACAGAAAATTAGGTGGCAGATCACTTGTCGAGGTTGGAGACAGGACAGAGTCTACCGTTCAATGAGACACACATACTGGAGACCTTCCCAGATGAGCAACTCTTTGCTGCCGCAATCGCTGTCGCGACAGCCATGGCGGCAGGTAAGTCTTCTGACCTTCCCTGGTATGCTGATTTCGTTAATTTTATAGTTAGCGGAATATTACCTTCTGATCTTAATTATCAAGCCAGGAAGAGGTTTCAAAATGATGTTAAGCATTATTATTGGGACGAACCTCTTCTTTTCAAAATGTGCGCAGATCAGGTTATAAGGAGGTGTGTACCACAAGAAGAACAAGAAGACATTCTCCATCACTGTCATGCTTCACAATATGGAGGACACTTAGGAGGCAATAAAACTGCTGCCAAGGTGCTGCAGTCAGGGTTCTACTGGCCGACACTGTATAAAGATGCACATGACTTTTACAAGAACTGTGACAGGTGCCAGCGGACAGGTAACATCTCGAGGAGAAACGAGATGCCACTGCAGAATATCCTAGAAGTCGAGATCTTCGACGTTTGGGGGATTGATTTTATGGGACCTTTTCCATCTTCATGTGGAAATCTTTACATCCTCCTAGCAGTGGATTATGTCTCCAAGTGGGTAGAAGCAATCGCAACTCAAAAGAATGATGCCAAAACGGTCCAAAAGTTTTTGCACAAAAATATTTTTTCTAGATTTGGCATCCCTAAGGCGATTATCAGTGATGAAGGGAGACATTTTGACAATAGGGTAATTGCTGCCGCATTGAAGAAATATGGTGTCAAGCACAGGATCGCGACAGCATACCACCCACAGACCAATGGACAGGCTGAGATATCCAATAGGGAAGTGAAGAACATTCTTGAAAAGATGGTTAAACCAACTAGGAAAGATTGGTCTCTACTTATGAATGATGCATTATGGGCATACAGGACAGCTTTCAAGACTCCATTGGGCATGTCTCCATTTCGACTGATTTATGGGAAAACCTGTCACTTGCCTGTCGAGATCGAGCACAAAGCATATTGGGCAATCAAGGCAGTAAACATGGACTTGGACAAGGCAGGCCAGAAAAGGCTGTTAGATTTGAATGAGATCGATGAAATACGGACAATGGCCTACGACAATGCAAGGATTTACAAGGAAAAGACTAAGAAGTGGCATGACAAGAAGCTGCTGCCACGACAGTTCTGCCCAGGGCAACTTGTGTTGTTGTTTAATTCTAGGTTGAAACTCTTTCCAGGGAAGCTCAAATCTAGATGGTCTGGCCCGTTCCAAGTGGTTCAAGTTTTTCCCCATGGTGCCATCACAATTCAATCATTAAAGGACGGGCACCAATTCAAAGTCAATAGACAACGCCTCAAGCATTATCAGGGGACTGAAGCCCCAGGAATACAGGAAGTCGTTACTTTAGGAGATGCCCCACAAGACATCCCTAATTTAACCTAATTTTTTATTTTTATTTATTTATTTTATTATTTATTATTATTTATTAGGAAATTAGGTTTAATTTTTTTGAATAATGTTTTGTTTTTCTAATTTTAGTTTTTAGGAAATAAAGGAGTCAAGAAGAGAAGGAGAAGTGAGCCAAGCCCACCGCCCATCCATCAGCCCAATAAAGCCCATTTATGGAAACCTGTCATTTCGGCTGCCGCCGCGGACGAATATGACAGGTTGTCAACAGACTGACACGGCAGACGCAGAAGCGTGCGGCAGACGCGTAATAGACTAATAAATGCGTGTCAGACGCGTCAGACACGCTAAATCCAATCTGCCGCTCCGTTCTTCACGCCTGCCGTTGCAGCATTAAATGGGCAGCTACCCGACCGCTATATAAACCCCTTCCCATTTTCATTTTTCATCACTTCTTATTTTTCTCTCTTGTTTTTCTCCTCTAGTTTTATTTGTTTTCTCTCTTTCACAGCCCTTGCAACCAATATGTCGTCGAGACAAACCCGTCAAAACGCTGTTGCCGCTTCTTCTTCAGCAGCAGCATCACCATTCGCCAAAAAGGAATTATGGGAGGAGCGTGGTTTCATCTACAACAGAGATGCCCCCCATATGGGACTTCGGCCGTTCATTGTGAAGGCCATAACGGCACAGCTATGGGAGGACTTTGCCGAGCAGCCGACAGAGTTAAATGATACTTTGGTCCGAGAGTTTTACGAGGCCATCGACAGCAAAACAACAGCATCTGTCACTGTCCGAGGAGTGGAAGTGCCCCTTACCGCCAACAGCATCAACCATGTGTTCGACCTCTTCTTTGGCCCCGATGATGATGCTCACCAACAATTTCTGGACACCCTCGACGCTGCTGCCTATGATGCCATCATGGTGGAGCTGACAAAAGCTGGTACGGCATGGACTACCAGCAAGAAAAACCCCCACTCAGTCAATAGGGGGCAGCTTCACTCTATTATGCATGACAGGCCCATCAATGTGGGCAGGTACATGAGGGACAGCATCATCGATTGTGCCTTCCGTTCCGACTAACGACTCTGCCTGCCGTTCACCATCACCGCCCTCTGCCGCTGTGCTGCCGTACCAGAGGAACCCTCAGACAAAATCAAGACAGGCAGTGGCTGGACTGACAACAACATCTCCAGCCTCATGGAGGTCATAGTCGTATCACCCATCAACGCTTTCGACCCAAATGCCCCTCCTGCTGACTATGATGATGAACCTGCCACCGACCCTGCCCCAGATGCTGCCACCGACACCGCTCCGACAGATCAGTCTGCCCACATCCTTGCTGCAATCCTACGGGTAGAGGAGCGCCAAATGGGTTTGATGACTTTTATCCGCGACTTCTCAAATGCAACGGTAAATTTCATTACTAATACTTTACATTATTCGGATGTCATCTTCCCCACCTTCCCCGCCCATTATTTCCATATCCCCTCCCCCACACCCACAACACCTGTCTCTCCCCATATGCATTCTGCCGCTTCCACACCAACCCCTGCCCCAACGGCGGAAGACAGCCCACCGGGAGACACCTCCCCTCGAGGAACCAAGAGACCTGCCACTGATAACAACCCTCTTATCCGGAGGAATTTGGAGAGGGACTTTACGCGGGTCAAGAGAATTAAGCACGTGGCACACAAGAAAAGGCTGCCCAAAGCCACCACCACCAGCAGCTCATGGGACAGCGGTAGCAGTTCCGACGTCCGGCTAGTGGAGCAACCTGCCCCTCAACCTGCTCCTGAACCTGCCCAGCCCCCTCCACAACGCAGACGCCGCCATCAGATCCGCGTGAGCAGCAGCAGCGAGGACAGCGATTGAAAATTTAAGTTTTTATTTTCCTTTTCTTGCTGCCTGCCTAATTTATATTTTGTGATGTACTTTTTCTTTATTTTATTTTCATGTCATTTTGCATTGAGGGCAATGCAACCCTTGAGTTCGGGGGTGGCAACCCTCCATCATTAATGGAGTCTTAAGTACATCTTTTTATTAATTATTGTGTCTTTTATTTAAGTTCTTTAAAAAAAATCAGAAAATTTAAACTGTTGGCTTAAAAACTGTGAAGTTAACTTACCTGTCATGACAGCTCTATCGTGGCAGCATCTTTAGGACAGTTTAAGGAGAAGTTTAGAGCCTTTCTATAGTTCTGAAAACTTAAACACTTTTGTGACTGTTATATTGCTTAGATTTCTTTTAGCCAAACTAGAATAGGATGCTTAGAACTTGGATAGCCCCTAGAGGTGCCTAACACTGGCTCTAGGAAAGAAGTTTAGCAAAATAAATTTAAAAACCTAGAGGTGCCTGAAACCGGCTCTAGGAAGCTAACTAGAGGTGCCCGAAACTAGCTCTAGAAAAATTTAGCTTGAAAATAGAACAAAAAAGAAGCATGAAAATGTGCCTTCTAAAAAAATAAACTTTGGCGTAAAAATTCGAGTTAAGAAGTTGAATATTCTAGTGAAACTAAGAGAGTCTTAGCATATAACTGTTCAATAGCATGCACACACTGCACGAGAGCTATAGGGAGATTCAGGACAGATCCTAACCTTTCCGACAAGTTGCTGCCGCCATAGAGATTGAGCGACGGGTAAGGGACAGTTCACTATTTGAAGGCCAACACAATTTTTTTTTTTATTTTTCTTTTAGGTTTAATTGCTTGAGGGCAAGTAAAGACTTGAGTTTGGGGGTGTGTTGAGTGTGTAAAACTTCTATTATTTACACCCTTTTTAACCCATATTTCTGCTGCATTCAAGCATCATTGCATTGCATTTAGGTTAGTTTTCAATAAAACATCATAATTATATAAAAGGCACGGATTCTACTAAAAGATGGCATATTTTGCAGGTAGCTGCCATGGTTGACGATGAAGGCAGGCGCAGGGCAGATAAGCAGGAAAGCTAAACTGGACAAGCAGCCGAAGAAGACGGACCTGTCATGGACCTGTCGTGACAGCATGGTGACAGCAGACTTATGAAGAGGAAAAGTGAAGTGGACCTCGATAGATAGAGAAAAATCTGCTCGTCTGTCGTGTGAAAGCCAAATATTTTTCCAAGCCTCGGATCAAAAGATATGTCAAGCCGAAGCTCGAGGAGAAGAAATTCCTAAAAGCAAGGATGCGACTGGAAAGTAGGAGACTTTAGAGATTTAGTCTTTATTAGAATCTTACTTTTAATTAAAGTTGTAATCCTTGTTACCTTAGATAACTTGAGCCCAAAGCTTATATAAGGGCATAGATTTAACCTAGGAGCATAACCGATGACCCCATAACCGAAACCAAACCCCTGCCGTCCACCCGTCACCGACATGTTCTAAATTCCCCCTAGGGCTACGAGTTGTTTTGTAAAGTAGTTGCAAGGGTTGCTTTGCTTTAGGATTTTTCAAGTTCAATAAAATAAACTTCAAGTTATTTTATCTTGGTTTTAATATCTTGCAAGAGCATCGGGAGAGCATTGTGAGGTTATCCATTTACTTAGCATCGGGAGAGTTAAGTATACGAAAAAGATAAGAACGCGTTCTCTAGTTCATAGTTGAACCATCTCGTGCCTAGGGATAGGGCGAGGTTAAGTGGCTAAGGAAGAATTCATACACATCGGTGTTCATCCTTCGATTCACGCCGGGAGGTATCATCAAAGACGTGATCATCGACAGACTTGTGCCTAGGGATAGGGCAAGGCAGATCTGGGATTCTTGCCAAGCTTGAAGTACAGAGTTAGTGTTCGCTGCCGCGACAGCTAACGGACAGCCGCCGTGACAGGTGCTGTCGGCGACGGGCGCGACGACAGAACTGGAGTTCCTAAGCAATTCAATACCTGCACTACCGAGCAATTCAATACCAACCCATTCTCTCTACCTTGATATCTCAATCTTTTATTTACGATTTTACGTTATTATTCGTGACAACTCCTCTTAAATATTTCCTTTACTTCGTGCAGTGAATTGAGGTGAAGTCAATAGCCCAATCCCTGTGGAGACGATATTCGATACTTCGTATCACTTTACTACTTGCGTCATGTACACTTGCACTACAATTGCGATAGACTCTTTTACACGCAACAGTGGCAAAGGCAAGGAAAGGTCTCCAAGTGTTGCTTTTGGTTAGCTCAAGTATGATATTTAAATTGTAGATTGTAATAGTCAAGCAATGGGATAGGTGTTGTTGATTTGAGCTTTGATGTATGTTGATGTTGGCTTGGTTCTTGGATGCCTTGTTTGATTTGTAAATATTGCTTATGATGCATGTCTTGAATGCTTATATGCTTTGGTTGCTAAGGCATGAACCTTAAAGTGCTTAGTATGTCATCTTTTGGTAAATGCATGAATCTTTTGGATGAATGATGCTTGTTAGTGTTGGTTGCCTCGTATGCTTAGATTATGGTTGTTAAAGGTTGTATGTATGTTGTTTGTGGCTAGGGGAGTCGTAAATCGCATCTAGAGTCGAGTCTCAGATCGTTTTGCTGAAATTTGGAGACTTGCAGTGCAGGGGGTATCGATACGCCTAAGGGCCGTATCGATACGGTCTTGCCCTTCAGGTCTCAGTTTTGGCTTGGTGATTGATACGCGGGGGCGTACCGATACGCCCAAAGCTCACTGGAAATCTGAGATTTTGGTGAGACTTTGGCGTATCGATACGAGCTATAAGCGTATCGGTACGGGTTCATCTCGTTGACCACGAGATGTTGACCGAGAAGGGCGTATCGATACGCTCAAGGGCTGTATCGATACGGTCTTCTTGTGTTGACCAAAGGGTGTTGACCTTGGTCAAGGCGTATCGATACCCTTGACAGGTGTATCGATATGACCTGCTTAAAATGGCAAAAATGGGCTGTTTGAAGTGCTGTTTTGGTTGGTCGTTTTTATATTGCTTGTGTTTCCGCTGTCGTGTTTCACATATGACTTAATAATGCCAATAGACAAGATAAAGTTAAAAGAAATTTTCTAGGGTTGCTAACCGAGGTGGGACCTTAACGGGTTTCACATCGGTTTTCCCCGTGTAGCCTACTTGGACCGGTCATTCGGCCAGACCGGGACGAGGGGGTTACATTTTTTGGTATCAGAGCCTAAGGTTTCCGAGACCTTGGGCAGGTAAGTGAGGTAAGTTTAATTCTTGTATTGCAATTGCACGGTGGTTGCTTGCCATGTAAGCATGTTGCTTGTTATTCGAGTATGCTGTGATGTGTGATTGTTTGATTGTGAATGTATGTTGTTTGATCGTGCGTGTGTGTTGCTTGAAGCATGTTGAGTAGAGTCTCATTGCTTCTATTACATCGAAAAAGAGATTTTTAAGTGAGGGAATCATACTTGAGCCACTTGGACCCTTTCCTTTGCTAACCCAGTTTGTATGTTAATTTTCTATTGTTGTTGATTTATTGCTTTTTAGTAATTTGAGGCCAAGGTGTGGGCTGTGAGTCGGTAAGTAGAAGTTGTGGTTTCTGCAAATGTGGATGATGTTGAGGGAGTTCATCGCTATAGTTAAGGAAGTGTGGTTGTACCGGAGTCGAGGTACAATTCGCTTGTCTGAGTCAGTGTGTATGTGGGTTGATTTCTGTTGATAAGGAACGATGAGACCGATTCTAGTATTAGTTGGTAAAAAGAAGTTAAGACCTATGAGTGGGAGTCAGAGTGTTATCGATGTTGTAAAAGATAAGCCCTTGGTACAGTTTTGAGTTTGTTCCCTCCGGTTGATTCTGAATCTGTTCTTTTGTATATTGTTAGCAAGCATGCAAAGTTTGAATGTGCCCGATGAGGTGTTAGAGGTAGGTGTGAGCACCTTAGTTCTTTAGGCGAGATCAAGGTAAGGGTCTCGTGTGAGTAATCTGAAACTCGGAAATGTTAGTTGGTGATCGTTGGGGTTCGACCTATGGTTTTAATACAAGACATCCGGTCAATATCCGTGAGTGGGAATCGATTTGTGTGATCGGGCCAGTGTACATCTAAGTTGTCTTCCAACAAGAGGAAGAGATGAAGTCGCTTCCGATATAGTCAATCCGAGAAGAAGTCGCTTCCGATATAGTCAATTCGAGAAGAAGTCTTGAGTTCTGACTCCAGATTGTTTAGTAGTAGGACGTTTCGAGTCGTCAGGACCGATGTTATAGAACAAGTTCCAGCATGATTGTCTGTGTGTGATCAGAACTGAAATTTGAAGTTTCGAGATGCTCTAAGAACGGTTTTGAGGAGTTGGGTTATGTTGAAGGGCCAGCTTGAAGACAAGAGGACTGAAAACTATCAGTTGTGTGCATATGAAGTTGCAATTTCTAGGGACTCGTCCTTTTATATGAGCGTGTGAAGAAAATTAGATATACTTGTTGAGATCTTAGACGTAGAGACGCCTTGTAACCCCCTTAACCAGGTCTAGACGGTTGACCCGAATTAAGAAAGTCACACGGGGAAAACCAAAGTCAACCCGAAAGTCAACCTTGATTAACGACCCTTTTTTTAGCGTCTATCTAGATGCACATTAATCCTAATTGTGATCACACAAACATCATATTCAAAGATCACAAACATCAGAGATCAAACAGGGACCCAATTGAACAAATTACAACTTTAGGGACCAAATTGTAATTTCTGATAATTAAAAGGACTTAACCCAAATTAATCTTACCAACTTGAAATTAGTCAGGTTTCATGCATCTCTGTGAAATTTCATCTCAAAAGGACTTCCCAAACTCATACAATTGCACAAACAAGATTCAAGACCAAAATGCAAACATTTCAAAACATTTAACTGCCAATGTCAGCCCCCAACGGTCGACCGTTCCGAAACAGGTTGACCCTGTTTCGAAACACGGGCCGTTCCGCAACGGGTTCCTCAACGGGGGGTCTGGCAGAGGCCAAACCGTTTCGAAACGGTGTATACCGTTTCGGACCCCTGGGTTCATTCAAGGCACCCGATCCGAGACGGTGCACACTGTTCCGAAACGCCCTGCACAGAAATGCTCCAAATGCATTCCAAAACATGCAATTGATCAATCAAACATGCTCCAAATGCTACCAAACTTTACCAGCATGCAATTCAACATATATAGGACATACTTGCATCATCAATTCATCAAAACAACATCATATGCAAAAAGCCCCAATTCTATAGGCATGCTTCCTACACAAGCTAGCTATTCAAGCACAAACTTCCACAACAAGCATATAATGATCCAATCCAAAAACCAGCATTCAAATCATCATTCAACATACTTAGGGAGTTCTAAACACCTCCCAAAACATATACATTGGTCCCCCATTGCCAAATTACCCAAAAGCTAAAAAGTGCTTATAAAACCTTCCATACATTGAGCTTTACTTGAACTAGAGTGCTTGCCCTCCTTGCTGCCCCTCAAGGTTCTTTAATGCTCTGCATTATTGAATTAAGAAAACGAAGAGAGCGTAAGCAAAAGCTTAGTGAGGAATGCTCTTAAAAACTATTCAATAATGCAATTAAAACCATTTATAAACATGCTTAAAATCAACCTTTGCACATGCTCAAAAGCATACTTTAAACAAGCAATCTCATGCTTCAACATAAACATAACATGTCATATTGGCTCAAGTGACAATTTCCATTTCTTAAAACAAGTTCATCAACTTCCCAAGGACTTTTAAACACCTTGGCCCCAAGGACTTTTAAACACCTTGGACATGGACTTTTAAACACCATGAATGAGGACCACACAAGGACTTTTAACCACCTTTGTGTCCATAGCTTGAATCACCCCAAGGACTTTTAAACACCTTGGCCCCAAGGACTTTTAAACACCTTAGCCCCATGGACTTTTAAACACCATGGAAAGGATCACCTAAGGACTTTTAACCACCTTAGTGTCCGCAACAAGAATCATCCAAGGACTTTTAACCACCTTGATGTTCTTAAGTAACAAGGCTCACTCAAGGACTTTTAACCACCTTAGTGACCTTAACATTTTCAAAACATCACTTGCCAATATACATCTTTTACATCATATAATCCACTGTTTTAAAGCATTAAACCAAGCCATATTCAACATGCATTTCAAAGCATCAAACCACATTATTTCAATGTATAAAATCAAGGAACTCTTACCTAGAGTTACCTTCAACATATGGCTTACAACATCAGCAAAAACCATGCTAAAACATGCTTTCAAAACAGTAATTAAAACATGCAAATAACCATTTTGCATCACAACAAATTCATGGCCACCACTAGAGAGAAATTCCGAAAACTTACACTTGAGCTTAGCAAAGTTGTTTAGACTTAGACTAAGCTCCCAAAACCTTCAAACCTTGGTTTTAAAATCTGAAAACCCAACTTCACTCACCGATTTCCATTTTGCTTCAAGCCAAAGCACCAAATCAAGCTTCCGGATCAACAACTCTTGGATCCAAAGATGCCTCCCCTGTTTCAACACATCAAAGCAGAGGATTAATGCATCATCATGCATTAATTGCTTCAATGAAAGCACCTAAACTCGCTGCTCTCATCCAACCTCCATTTTCGGCCACCAAACACAACCGAAAATGCATCCAAACCACTTCTAAACTAAGCCCAGCCATAAACCAGCAAAACAACACTTCCATAAACATCATATAACATCTAAAAACAACCTATAAACATCCTTATACCTCCAGCAACATCAGATCACCAAGATCACCTCAAAAACAACCTTGAAACACAAGCTAAACTTAGGAAACTCAACCTATCCGGGATTGCATCAATCAAAACCCAATTCCTTATCAATTTAGAGTTCATTTAACATCAAAAACACATCTCAAATCACAGATTACTCAGATCTAACGAAAATCATGAAAAATCATCAAATCTTGCATTATAAGCCAAGATCCATTTCACCACTTTAAAACCTTTAATTAAACATCAATTTAGGATTGAAAACTTAGGAATTTCAGTAAATAACTGATAGTTTAGAGGAGAAGGACGTTCTTACCTCCAAACTTGAGTTTCTCCTCTTTTTGGAATCAAAATCCTTGTTGAAACAAGTAGCAATTGAAGAGGTTTTGAAGATATGTTGATTAGGAATCAAATGAGAGTTGAAAGAAGGGATTTAGGTGAAGAAATCAGATGCAATTCTCTGGAAATGGAGTGTTTGGGTTGAGAGAAAATGAGAGAAAGAAAATTAGGAAAAGTTGGTTATAAAAATCTAAAATAGCCAAATGGCTTTCCCTCCACTTTTAATATCATTTAAAATCAGATTTTAGACTTAAAATATCTTAGAAAAATCTGGAGAAACTCCCTTTGGGTAAATAGCTCCTTAAAGATTCAAAGTTTCAACCCTTTATAAAACAACCACCAAACTTGCGAAAATTACATTTTGGTCACTAGCCAAAATGTCACCATTCCAAAACTCATTTTCCAAAATTGATTTCACAGTTCACTTAATTATATTAAAAGATGATTTTAGAACATTTTCCCATATTTTTAATGCAACCCGAACTAGGCTTTCCTAAATTCACCTCTTTAGATTCGAACAGCACTTTGACCGACCGGTCAACGCCCAAGACTTCTAAGCCCAAAACCGGGGCGTTACACGCCTGAGACTAGAACTTTTGGTGAGATAGTGGTGGTTAGAAGGATGTGCGGAAGATGTTTGTTGATAGTTCAGGGTTGCGTGTTTCCAGTAGATGTGAAGTAGGGTATACATTGAGACAAAGAGAGAGTTGCCTTGAAGTTGCAGATTTCTGTGAGACTGTAGTAGAAGGTGAGGATGTGAACTTCTTATCGAATGTTGATCCAGCTTTAGAGGTCAAAGGTTGATTGAGTTTAGTTGGTAGGCTTGCCTAGCAAATGTGATGGATTTGATTTTTGAATGAAGATTAGACCGCAGAAGGTTAGAGTAGTTTGTGATTTCCTAAAAGTGTTTGGAAGTGTAACACCCCAATTTTGGGCTTGGAAGTTAAGGGTCTGAACCAGACCGATTTAAATTACGATTCGAATTTAAAAGGTGATTTTAGGGAAAGCCTAGTTCGGGATGCATTAAAAATAAGGAAAAATATCTAAAAATCCTCTTTTATTATATATAAGAGAGTGGTGAAATAAATTTTACAAAATGGGGTTTAGAAATATGACATTTCAAGTTAGTAACTAAAATGTAATTTTTGAAAAGTTGGTGACTGTTTTAAAAGGATTGAAACTTTGAATCTTTAAGGAGCTAATTTACCCAAGGGAGGGTTTCTCCAGATTTTTCTTAAATTTTAAAGACTCATTTAATGTTATTAAATAAAAAGAAAAGAGGGAAAAGAAATATTTTAGTTTCATAACTAACTTTTGCCAAAATTTTCCCATTTCATTTTTCTCTCAATTTTCCCTCAGCCAAACACATTTCCACAACCACTTTTCCTTTGATTATAACACCTAAAGTTGAGATTTCAATCTCTAAATGATTTCTAATCATTTCCACACCAAATCCTCATCATTTGCTTATTGAATTTTCAAGAATTTTGGCTCTAAACAAGGAGAAATCCACATTTAGAAGTATGAACGTCCTTCTCCTCTAAATACTCAGTTCTTTACTGAAATTCCCAAGTTCTCAATCCTTAGATTGAGTTTTATTAAAGGTTTTGATGTTGTGATCTTGATTTTGGCTTAAAATGCAAGATTTGGATTTAATTTTGAAGAAATTCGTATTAAATGATTGGGCTCTGTTTTGAGATGTCTTTTTGATGTCTTTTGGATGTCTAAATGATTTGTAATTGAGGTTTAATCAATGCAATCCCGAATAGGTTGATTTTCCTAAGTTTTTACTTGAGTTAATGGTGGTTTTTGGGGTGATTTTGATGTTCTGCTATAGCTGGAGGTATAAGGACGTGATTAGGTCCTTTTTGGATGTTAATTGATGTCTAAGAATGATTGGAATTGATGGATCTTGGCTGGGTAATGTTGTAGAGGTGTTTGGATGTGATTTCGGTTGTGTTTGGTAGCCGAAATGTGAGTTTTGATGAGATTTTAATGCATGATGATGCATTAATCCTCTACTTTGATGTGTTTAAAACAGGGGAGACATCTTCGGATCCTTGTGGTGTTGATCCGGAGGCTTGATCGGCGTTTCGGCAAGCTTGCGAAACGGAATCGGTGAGTGAAGTTTGGTTTTCAGCTTTGAAACCAATGTTGGAAGGTTATGGGAGCTTAGTTTAAGTCTAAACAACTTATCTAAGCTCAAGAGTAAGTTTTTCGGAGAAACTCTCTTTTTGAAGAACCATGAGATGGTTGAATGCAATGTGTTTATTTTGCATTTTTGTAAGCCATGTGTTGAAGGATGCTCAAGGTAAGAGATCCTTGATTTAAACATTGATAAATGTGGTTTGATGCATGGTGATGCATGATTATTTAATGGCTTTGTTAAATGCTTTAAAACAGTGGATTAATGATGGTAAATAATGTATATTGGCAAGTGATGTGTTGGTTTAAAAGTACTTGAATCGGATATAGTTAGCCGGCTATAGGATTGGGTGCACCGTGAATAAAGTCGCCTTGGATGTTGAGGGGTTGTAATGGTACCGTAAACTCCATCCAAGAACACTAACGAGATGTCTAAGATCATAATGGTGGTTAAAATGCCATGTGAGGATCTTGTGTTGTGTGTCCCGTGTTCTCGTTAGTGATGTTATACAACTACCAATGAGTGATGTGGAGGGGTTGTAATTGTACCGTAGACTCCATCACGGGTGTTGAGGGGTTGTGGTTGTACCGGTAAACTCCACCTTGAGTGTTTGGTAGTGTGTATGGAGCGTATGGGACAACGCTTGTAATCCGCGTATCCGATTGTGTTTTGAGTTGAAAAATGGTTATGGATTATCACTTGAAAGCCAATATGACATGTTGATGAATTGAAGCATGAGATGCTTGGTTTGTATGCATAAATGCATGATAAATGATGTTTTGAAATTAAAGGCCTTGGAAAGGTGTTTTTACAAAGTGCATTATTGTGTTGTTTTATTAGAGCATCTCTCACTAAGCATACCTGCTTACGCTCTCTCTTTCTTGAACCAATAATGCAGAGCATTGAAGTACTTTAAGGGCAGCAAGGAAGTCAAGGATCCAAGTGAAAGTCTAGGCTCATGTATGGTGACTATTTTCACAACACTATTAGCTTTTGGTATTTGGCAATGAGAACCTAGATTGTGTTTTTGGGAGATGTTTTGGACTCCCTAAGTTTGGTTTAATGCCTATGGTGTTTGGAACATGTAAATGGCCATTTGATATTTTGTTTTAGAGATTTGATGATTGCTTGCTTTTTTATATAGGACGCATGCCTTTAGACTTGTGGTTTTTCTTATTTGAGGTCGTGATTGAGCTTTGATGATGAAAATGTGTTCCTTTAATGTTTGATGACTTGTTGGCATGGCATGGAGGTCTTATGAGCGTGTTTGGTGGGTCGAAAGAGTGTAAAACAGGCCTTTCTGCTGTTTCAGGGCAGGGTGTTTCGAAACACCCTTGCCTGTTTCGAAACAGGTGCATATTTTGGCCTGGGTGTTTCGAAACGGGCAGAGGTGTTTCGAAACACTTTGGCTACTGCCAAGGGGTGTTTCTGAACGGCCTAGACCCGTTTCGAAACACTTGACCGTTGGGCACTGATTTGAATGGTTTTGAGGTTTGTAAGCTTTACGTTTTAGTCCTGATTTTTGTATATGCAATTGATTTAGTTGGAGATGTCCGTTTGAGATGAAATTTGACAGAGAAGCATGAAACATGACTAATTTCATAATGGTAACTTAAAAATTGGTAAAGTCCTCTTAATTTCCAGAATTTACAAATTGGTCCCTAAATTCGTATGTTGTGCAATTGAGTCCCTTATTGTTTTCCGATTGCTGTGATTTTTGAGTATGCTTATCTAAAGAGTACACCTAGGGTTAATATGCATTTAGACAAGGTTAAAAAGAAAAAAAGGGTCGTTAATCAAGGTTGACTTTCAGGTTGACTTTGGTTTTCCCCGTTTAATCTTCGTAGTTCGGGTCAACCGTCTAGGCCGGGCTAAGGGGGTTACATTCGGTGGTATCAGAGCTGAGTTCTCGAGTATTTGGGAATGGTTATGTGGGTGATAAGTGTATGATTGCTTTGTATACTTGTTGAATGAATGTATGATGTATGAATAGTAAGTATGTTGCAATTGTGGTGTATGATGTGGTGAAGCATGTTAGAGGGACCCATTGCCATATCAAAGCTAATGAAATGATTTGTTGTTGGTGGTGCTGGAAATGTAGTGGATTTACCTCCTCCACCCGGTGGTGGTGGTGCTGGGGGTGAGGGAGCCGGTGTTGGTGCTGGGGTCGCTGGACCTGAAGCTGGGCAGGGGCAAGCTGCTCCTGACATGACAATGCTGATTCAAGCTATTGCTGGAGCCTTTCAGGTGGCGGTAGCTGGAGCTCATGGAGCTGGGCATCAAGGAGATGCTAATGCTAGACTACCTCTGGAACGCTTGCACAGTCTGGGAGGGACTGAGTTCAGGGGTTTGTCTGCTGAAGGTTCTGAGTCTTGGTTGGAAAGTACCAAGAGAATTTTGGGACAAATGAACTGCAATGAAGTGCAGAAGCTGGGCTGTGTAATATCGTTGTTGCATGACGATGCGTATACCTGGTGGACAACCACTATCTCCGGAATGAAGGATGCTGACGTGACTTGGCCGTTCTTTCTGAACGCGTTCAAGAGGAGGTATCTGGGTGTGCGGTACCTGGATGAAAAGAAAAGGGAATTCATGTCTCTTACTCAAGGGAGCATGTCAGTGGCTGAGTACGAGGTTCAGTTTGTCCGACTCAGTCAGTACGCACCTGAGCTTATCCCTGATGAACGGGAGAGGTGTGAACGTTTCCGTTATGGTTTGGTGACAGAAGTGAAGACCTATATGCTGGCTGCTGAGTACACCGACATTGATGTGCTGGTTGGTAGAGCAAAAGACATTGAGTTGAATTTGGGTTTATCTTCTAGAGGAGTTGGTCCTAGTGCGGGCAAGCGAGCTGCTGTGTATAGTTCCGGTGGCGGATGGAACAAGAGAGGACGTGATCGGAAGTATCAGTCTTCAGCTAGGCGTGGTGGTGGAGGGCAAGGTGCGACTGTTCAGGGGGACAAGGCGAGAGCTGATCAGAACACATGTTGGGCATGTGGAACGCGTGGTCATCTGAGGCGTGATTGTCCTCGAGCAGCGAGGGAGGTACAAGCTCCTATTGTGGTGACCGGTACTTCGTGCTGGAACTGTGGTTCGGCGGATCACATGAAGAGGGAGTGTCCTCTGTTGGCCGGTGGTGGTCAGGGACGTGCTCCTGGAGTTGTTGCACCACAGAGAGGCCGTGGGCACGGCCGTGGTAACTTCCAGCGCAGGGAGGATGGTGGAAGGAATGTGGCTCATGTGGTAGCTGTTCAGCCTAAGGGTGGTGGCCAGGCCAGAGTGTATGCTCAGAGGGAGGGGAGGAATGACACGGATGTAATCGCAGGTACTTTCACTTTGCAATTCTTGTCATTACTTTCCTTGGTTGATTCTGGATCTACACACTCATACATATTGCGTGAACATGCTCAATTGCTTGGTTTGCCTGTTGAGTCTTTGGATGTTGGTATGCGTGTAACTAGTTCTTTTGGTGAGACTATTGTGACGCGAAAGCTTTATAGAAGATGTCCCTTGGTTGTGCAAGATCATATTTTTCATGTTGATCTTATGGAATTGCCTTTCTATGGTTTTGATGTAATCCTTGGTATGGATTGGCTTGTTGAGCATCGAGCTGTAGTGGATTTTGAGAATAAGCGAGTTTCATTGAAACTTGCGGATGATTATGAGGTAGTGGTGGTTGGTGAGAATGTGAAGTTTCTTGCCAATGTGGTGTCTACATTGGAAGCGAGCCGGATGCTGAGGCTAGGTTGTGAAGCTTACCTCGCCTTTGTGATGAATCCTAGCTCTAAAGAGTTGCGTGTGCAAGATATCAGGACTGTGCGAGAGTTTCCTGGTGTGTTTCCGGAGGAGTTGCCTGGATTGCCTCCTAATCGCGAAGTGGAGTTTGGGATTGAGCTGTATGAAAACACAACTCCAGTGTCCATTACTCCTTATCGAATGGCACCTAAGGAGTTGAAAGAGCTGAAGATGCAACTTCAGGAGTTGCTTGATCGTGGTTTCATTCGGCCGAGTGTGTCACCTTGGGGTGCACCGGTCTTGTTTGTGAAGAAAAAGGATGGCACTATGAGAATGTGCATTGATTACCATCAGCTTAACAAGTTAACTATCAAGAATCGGTATCCATTGCCGAGAATTGATGATCTTTTTGATCAATTTCGGGGAGCGGCTGTGTTCTCTAAAATTGACTTAAGGTCAAGGTATTATCAGCTGAAGGTGAAGGATGTGGATGTGCCAAAGACAGCCTTCAGAATGAGGTATGTGCATTATGAGTTTCTTGTGATGTCGTTTGGTTTGACGAATGCTCCTGCAGCTTTCATGGACATGATGAATAGAGTGTTCCATGAATGCTTGGATAAATTTGTTGTGGTGTTCATTGATGATATTCTCGTGTACTCTCGTACTGAGAAGGAGCATGAAGGGCATTTGAGAATTGTGTTACAGGCTTTGTTGGAGAATCAGCTTTATGCCAAGCTGAGTAAGTGTGAGTTCTGGCTTAGAGAAGTTGTGTTTCTTGGTCATGTGGTTTCTGCTGAGGGGATTCGTGTTGATCCTCAAAAGATTGAGGCAGTGATGAATTGGAAGCCTCCTAAGTCTGTTCATGAAGTCCGTAGTTTCCTTGGTTTGGCGGGGTACTATTGGAGGTTCGTGGATGGGTTTTCAAAGATTGCTGCACCTTTGACGAAGTTGTTGCAGAAGGATGTTAAGTATGAGTGGACGGAAGCGAGACAACAGGCTTTTGAAAAGCTTAAGGCAGCTTTAACGCAAGCTCCTATCTTGGTTCAACCTGAATCAGGGAAAGAGTTTGTGGTGTATAGTGATGCGTCCTACGTTGGTTTGGGATGTGTGTTGGTGCAAGAGGGTAAGGTGGTGGCTTATGCATCGCGTCAGTTGAAGGTGCATGAGCGCAATTATCCTACGCATGACATTGAGTTAGCTGCGGTAGTTTTTTCTTTGAAAATTTGGAGACATTACTTGTATGGTGAGAAGTGTACTGTGTACACGGACCACAAGAGTTTGAAGTATCTGATGTCTCAGAAAGAGTTGAATCTTAGGCAACGATGTTGGGTGGAGTTGCTTAAGGATTACGATTTGACTAACGAGTACCATCCGGGTAAAGCTAATGTTGTAGCGGATGCCTTGAGTAGGAAGGTAGCTGTTGAGTTGAGGGCTATGTTTGCCAGTTTGAGCATTTCGCGTGATGGTGGTCTTGTGGCTGAGTTCCAAGTGAAACCATCCTTGATTTAGTTGATTAAGGAAAAGCAGTTGTTGGATGATTCCTTGGTGCCACATGTTCAGGATATTGCGGAGGATAGGCCATCGGATTTCTGCTTTAATGATGATGGAGTTTTATGCTTTGGGAGTCGGATAGTAGTGCCCAATGATGCTGATTTGAGGCGTGCTATTCTGACTGAAGCTCATAGTAGTCCTTTTGCTATGCACCCTGGTAGTACTAAGATGTACCGTGATCTTCGTGATGGGTACTATTGGGTGGGTTTAAAGAAAGATGTTGCCGAGTTTGTAAGCAAGTGCATGGTATGTCAGCGAGTTAAGGCTGAGCATCAGTTTCCTTCAGGGTTGTTGCAACCGTTGAGGATTCCTGAGTGGAAGTGGGAGAGGATTACCATGGACTTTGTGTCTGGTTTGCCTTTGTCGCCATTGAAGAAGAATTCGGTGTGGGTGATTGTGGATCGCTTAACGAAGTGTGCGCATTTCTTGCCTGTGCATACTACGTACACTTTGGATAAGCTTGCGGAGCTGTACATTGTTGAGATTGTACGGCTGCATGCTGTGCCAAAGTCGATTGTGTCGGATAGAGATCCGAGACTTACGTCGTGTTTCTGGTAGTGTTTGCATCAGGCTTTGGGTACACGGTTGAATTTCAGTACATCTTATTATCCGCAGTCGGATGGACAGTCTGAGCGTGTTATCCAGGTGTTGGAGGATATGTTGAGGTGCTGTGTGATTGAGTTTTAGGGTTCTTGGGAGAAACATTTGCCTTTGGTGGAGTTTGCCTATAATAATAGTTATCAGGCAAGTATTCAAATGGCACCTTATGAAGCTTTGTATGGGAGGAAGTGTAGGACTCCTCTTTATTGGGCTGAAACAGGTCAGAAGTTGGTTTCGATGCCAGTTTTATTGAAAGGAACCACCGAGAAGGTGAAGCTCATTTGTGAGCGATTGAAGCCAGCTTCTGATCGGCAAAAGTCTTACGCAGATTTGAAGTGTAAGGAGATTGAGTATGCGGTGGGTGACCGTGTGTTTTTGAAAGTTTCGCCTTGGAAAAAGGTGATGAGGTTTGGCCGAAAGGGTAAGTTGAGCCCTAGGTACATTGGACCATACGAGGTGATTGAGCATGTGGGTCCTGTTGCGTACAAGTTGAGGTTACCGTAAGAGTTAGAAAAGATTCATGATGTGTTTCATGTTTCTATGCTTCGGAAGTATAGATCGGATCCTTCTCATGTGACGCCTGTGGAGGAAGTGGAGTTGAATCCGGATTTGACCTATGATGAGGAACCAGTGAAGATTCTGGATTCGGATAGTAAAGTTCTTTGAGGCAAGACCATTGAGTTGGTAAAGGTGTTGTGGAAGCATCGTGGTGCTGAAGAAGCCACGTGGGAACGAAAGGATGACATGTTGAAGCAGTTTCTGTACCTTTTTCCTTCAGGTAAATTTCGAGGACGAAATTTCTTAAGGGGGGGGGGAGAGTTGTAACACCCCAATTTTGGGCTTGGAAGTTTAGGGTCTGAACCGGACCGGTTTAAATTACAGTTCGAATTTAAAAGGTGATTTTAGGGAAAGCCTAGTTCGGGATGCATTAAAAATATGGAAAAATATCTAAAAATCCTCCTTTATTATATATAAGAGAGTGGTGAAATCAATTTTACAAAATGGGGTTTGGAAATATGACATTTCAAGTTAGTGACTAAAATGTAATTTTTGAAAAGTTGGTGACTATTTTAAAAGGATTGAAACTTTGAATCTTTAAGGAGCTAATTTACCCAAGGGAGGGTTTCTCCAGATTTTTCTTAAATTTTAAAGACTCATTTAATGTTATTAAATAAAAAGAAAAGAGGGAAAAGAGATATTTTAGTTTCATAACTAACTTTTGCCAAAATTTTCCCATTTCATTTTTCTCTCAATTTTCCCTCAGCCAAACACATTTCCACAGCCACTTTTCCTTTGATTATAACACCTAAAGTTGAGATTTCAATCTCTAAATGATTTCTAATCATTTCCACACCAAATCCTCATCATTTGCTTATTGAATTTTCAAGAATTTTGGCTCTAAACAAGGAGAAATCCACATTTAGAAGTATGAACGTCCTTCTCCTCTAAATACTCAGTTCTTTACTGAAATTCCCAAGTTCTCAATCCTTAGATTGAGTTTTATTAAAGGTTTTGATGTTGTGATCTTGATTTTGGCTTAAAATGCAAGATTTGGATTTAATTTTGAAGAAATTCATATTAAATGATTGGGCTCTGTTTTGAGATGTCTTTTTGATGTATTTTGGATGTCTAAATGATTTGTAATTGAGGTTTAATCAATGCAATCCCGAATAGGTTGATTTTCCTAAGTTTTTACTTGAGTTAATGGTGGTTTTTGGGGTGATTTTGATGTTCTGCTATAGCTGGAGGTATAAGGACGTGATTAGGTCCTTTTTGGATGTTAATTGATGTCTAAGAATGATTGGAATTGATGGATCTTGGCTGGGTAATGTTGTAGAGGTGTTTGGATGTGATTTCGGTTGTGTTTGGTAGCCGAAATGTGAGTTTTGATGAGAGCAGCGAGTTTAGGTGTTTTGGATGAAGATTTTAATGCATGATGATGCATTAATCCTCTACTTTGATGTGTTTAAAACAGGGGAGACATCTTCGGATCCTTGTGGTGTTGATCCGGAGGCTTGATCGGTGTTTCGGCAAGCTTGCGAAATGGAATCGGTGAGTGAAGTTTGGTTTTCAGCTTTGAAACCAATGTTGGAAGGTTATGGGAGCTTAGTTTAAGTCTAACCAACTTAGCTAAGCTCAAGAGTAAGTTTTTCGGAGAAACTCTCTTTTTGAAGAACCATGAGATGGTTGAATGCAATGTGTTTATTTTGCATTTTTAAATTCTATTTTGAGAGCATATTTTAGCATGTTTAATGCTGGTTTTGTAAGCCATGTGTTGAAGGATGCTCAAGGTAAGAGATCCTTGATTTAAACATTGATAAATGTGGTTTGATGCATGGTGATGCATGATTATTTAATGGCTTTGTTAAATGCTTTAAAACAGTGGATTAATGATGGTAAATGATGTATATTGGCAAGTGATGTGTTGGTTTAAAAGTACTTGAATCGGATATAGTTAGCCGGCTATAGGATTGGGTGCACCGTGAATAAAGTCGCCTTGGATGTTGAGGGGTTGTAATGGTACCGTAAACTCCATCCAAGAACACTAACGAGATGTCTAAGATCATAATGGTGGTTAAAATGCCATGTGAGGATCTTGTGTTGTGTGCCCCGTGTTCTCGTTAGTGATGTTATACAACTACCAATGAGTGATGTGGAGGGGTTGTAATTGTACCGTAGACTCCATCACGGGTGTTGAGGGGTTGTGGTTGTACCGGTAAACTCCACCTTGAGTGTTTGGTAGTGTGTATGGAGCGTATGGGACAACGCTTGTAATCTGCGTATCCGATTGTGTTTTGAGTTGAAAAATGGTTATGGATTATCACTTGAAAGCCAATATGACATGTTGATGAATTGAAGCATGAGATGCTTGGTTTGTATGCATAAATGCATGATAAATGATGTTTTGAAATTAAAGGCCTTGGAAAGGTGTTTTTACAAAGTGCATTATTGTGTTGTTTTATTAGAGCATCTCTCACTAAGCATACCTGCTTACGCTCTCTCTTTCTTGAACCAATAATGCAGAGCATTGAAGTACTTTAAGGGCAGCAAGGAAGTCAAGGATCCAAGTGAAAGTCTAGGCTCATGTATGATGACTATTTTCACAACACTATTAGCTTTTGGTATTTGGCAATGGGAACCTAGATTGTGTTTTTGGGAGATGTTTTGGACTCCCTAAGTTTGGTTTAATGCCTATGGTGTTTGGAACATGTAAATGGCCATTTGATATTTTGTTTTAGAGATTTGATGATTGCTTGCTTTTTTATATAGGACGCATGCCTTTAGACTTGTGGTTTTTCTTATTTGAGGCCGTGATTGAGCTTTGATGATGCAAATGTGTTCCTTTAATGTTTGATGACTTGTTGGCATGACATGGAGGTCTTATGAGCGTGTTTGGTGGGTCGAAAGAGTGTAAAACAGGCCTTTCTGCTGTTTCAGGGCAGGGTGTTTCGAAACACCCTTGCCTGTTTCGAAACAGGTGCATATTTTGGCCTGGGTGTTTCAAAACGGGCAGAGGTGTTTCGAAACACTTTGGCTACTGCCAAGGGGTGTTTCTGAACGGCCTAGACCCGTTTCGAAACACTTGACCGTTGGACACTGATTTGAATGGTTTTGAGGTTTGCAAGCTTTACGTTTTAGTCCTGATTTTTGTATATGCAATTGATTGAGTTGGAGATGTCCGTTTGAGATGAAATTTGACAGAGAAGCATGAAACATGACTAATTTCATAATGGTAACTTAAAAATTGGTAAAGTCCTCTTAATTTCCAGAATTTACAAATTGGTCCCTAAATTCGTATGTTGTGCAATTGAGTTCCTTATTGTTTTCCGATTGGTGTGATTTTTGAGTATGCTTATCTCAAGAGTACACCTAGGGTTAATATGCATTTAGACAAGGTTAAAAAGAAATAAAAGGGTCGTTAATCAAGGTTGACTTTCAGGTTGAATTTCATTTTCCCCGTGTAATCTTCGTAGTTCGGGTCAACCGTCTAGGCCGGGCTAAGGGGGTTACAAGAAGAATTACATGGTTCGTCTCTTGATAGGGAAGGAGTTGTTATTGATATCGTCTCTGAGTTTGCTTATGTTTTGATTTCTCTGCATCTTATGGTTCCCAAAAAAATTGAGAGTGTTGAAGAATCAACTACGATATTTGTTAGACCTTAGATTCATTAGGCCTAGTACATCATCTTAGAGTGCGATGATACAATTTGTGAAGAAGAGAAGACAATACGAGAATGTGTTTAGATTACAGACAGTTGAAACAATTGACAGTGAATAGTTAGTATCTGTTTCCCAGCATCAGTGATTTGTTGATCAGTTAGGGTGTGCTCCAGTCCTTTCGAAGATTAATTTGAGATCTGGTTGTTACCAGTTGAAAGTGAGAGAAGTTGAAGTACCGAAGACAGTTTTTGGGGCAAGATGTGATCACTTTGAGTTCTGAGTTATGCTGTTTTGTTTGACTAGTGTGTTAGTTACTTTTATAGAGATGTTGAGCAGAATATTTCCTGAACTCCTTGATCAGTTTGTAGTAGTTCTCTTAGTTGATACATGGGTATATTTAGGTACCGAAGAAGATCATGACAATCTTTAGAGTTAGTGATATAGATCCTATTAGAGAATCAGTTGTATACCAAGTTGAGCAAATGTGAACTCCGAGTCAAGGAAGATGTCCTCCTAGGACATGTAGATCAGTCGAGTGTATTAGAGTAAATCCCAAGTAGGTAGAAGAAGATGTGTGTTGGAAGAAACTGAAGACTGTGACATGTATCTATAATTCCTAGGTTTAACATTGTCACTTTCGGGGAATTGTAAATAGTCTTTCGAAGATAGCTGCTCCATGGACATGTTGCTACAGAAGAATGTTCAGTTGTGTGGACAGATGCGAGACAACGAACCCTTGAGAAACCGAAAGAAACTTTAATGAAAGCTTCGACCTTGATCCAGCCAATGTCAGAGAAAGAATTTTTGAACCATAGTGATGCGTTACATGTAGGGTTAGGTTGTGTGCTTATGCAAGACATAAGATTGTAGCCTATTCATCGAGATAGTTGAAAGACCGAGAGAAGAGTTATCCGACACTAGACTTAGAGTTAATTACAATTGTTTCTACTAGAAGACTTAGAGACAAATCTTGTATAGTAAGAAATGAACAATATATGTATACATGTCACCAGAACTTGAAATATTAGACGACTTAGGAAGGGTTGAAACTTGAACAACATAAGTTGTTAGAACTGCTTGAAGACCGTAATCCAAAGATTGAGTACCATCCGAAGAGAGTGGATGTCGTAACCGATGTTCTGAGTTATATTTGTTGATAGATTAGTAGTTGAGTTGCGAGATGTATTTGCCGAATTCAGTTTACCGAATGATAGTAGTTTTGTGGCCGAGTTTCATGTTAAACCTACATTGAGTCAAAATACTTGAAGAGAAACAGTTGCAAGACAGGTTCTTGGCACCTCATGTGCATGACATAGCAGAAGGAAGACCTTCAGAATACAGTTTCAGAGATGATAGAGTTTTGCATTTCGGAGGCATAATAGTTGTATCGATTGACATAGTGTTTTGAGACGTATTGTTTTGGCAGAAGCACACAACAGTTCATTGTATTGCATCAGCATAGTGTGAAGACGTATTGTGGGTTGAAGATGAGTACTTCTAGATTGAGTTGATGAATGATGTGGTTCAGTATGAGAGTAAGTGTATAATCTGCCAGCATGTCAAGACCGAACATCAGTTTTCTTCTAGTTTGTTACATCCGTGGAAGATTCTTAATGAAAGTGGGTAATAGAGATTCGAGATCCCAACTAGATTTTTGAAGACGTCTGCATAGTGTTTGGTTACATGTTGAAGTCAATGGTTAGACAGAAAAAGGTTATGGGTCAAGTATTCGAACAGTACTGTATGAGATTGTGAATTGGGCTAGTTTTGTTGTTTATTTGTTGCGGTTACCAATAGAGTTAGAAAGAGGTTTGTGATGTGTTCCGTGTGTCTATGCTTCGGTTGTGTGAGTCAGACCTGTCCCGAGCTATGTTGTTGAAGAGATTGAGTTGAGTTTAAAATTGACGTGCAATGAGGAGCCAGTGGAGATCTTAGCATCAGATAGCTAATGTTGTGTGGTAAGTCTACCGAGTTGTTTAGTATGTTGTGGTGAGAAGGTAAGTGTGGAGAAGTAGATTCTGTGGCTTTTCCTGTTCGATGAATTTCGGGGACGAAATTTCCTTAAGTGGGTGAGAGTTGTAACACCCGGGTTTAAGGGTCGAGGGAAAATAATATTTTAATATTATTTCAGGTTCGATTTTATAATTTAAATAATAAAATATTTAAATGGGCCTCGAGATTTCAAAATGGTTAAGGCTATGTTGGGCCTATCTCTTGGGTCCAAAATCCATGGACTTTAAGAGATGTGGGTTTTGGCCATTCATTAATGGCATAGTTATAAATATTATTTTTGGGTGAATTAAAAATAAAACAAAAGATGAGCATGTGCTCATCTTCTTCCTCATTTCCAATTTTTCAAACCAACGACAAAGGAAGAGCTCTCTCACCTAGTTATTATTCCATTCTCCTACAACCTCATCCTTAGAGCTTTTTGAAAGGTAAATATAGTTTTGACTTGGCCTTGCTATCCTCTACATTTTGATATTTTTAGATTTCACTAAAACTATGTATTTTACATTTGGGTTTTTCAAAGTTTTAGGCTAAAGGTTAAAGCTTTATGGGTTTTTACTAAGGCTTTTGATTTATTATGGTTAGATATGTTGTTTGTGAACCATAAGGTCCAACATATGTTAAATTTGGGGTGTTTTATAAAGATTTTCGTATTTGGGTTTAATGGGGGGGTCTGAAGGGTTTTTGGGTGTGTTTTATGTTGGAAATGGAAGGCTAATGTTAGTATGTGAGTTGAGGGTTGTTTTGGAAGCATTTAAATGTGTTTTTTTTTTGAAAAGTTAAAGGGCCTCGTTAAAAACCCCCACTAATCCTAAGAAGGGGGAAAAGAGTGCCCGCTTTATTGATTAATACCAAGCATACAAACAGTTCTCAGCCATGAGGCTTGTTACAAACCAAAAAATTTCACACTACTATTCCTCCTATACTCGTATTGTTTACCCGATTCCAGCTTTGGCGAGGGAATCTGCGAGAACATTGCATCCACGCGGGATCCACCTAACCACTATTCCCAACTCCCTGGTGAGTCGCGCAATGGAACTAGCATCATCCGCAAGGTTCGCAGGGGGATCGGATGTTTGATTAATCCAGTCCACAATCAACTTACAATCCGACTCAATGATTAATATAAATCTTCGACACCACTGAGAAGTTAAAAACCTGTTCAGTCCTTCCTTTAACGCCTGGAGTTCAATCACCATTGATGGCCCCTTGCAGCAAGACTCTGAAAATTGGAATAATATCCGACTCTGATCATCCCTAAGAACTCCTCCCAAACCACCGTTCCCACTCCTGAAGTTACTAGCCCCGTCCACGTTCAATTTAACAAAACCAGTGGGAGGGGGCATCCATTGTACACTCATTTTAGCTGGGACTTTAATAAGGGAAGAGTTCATGGCTAAAAAAGGATCGGCCATAAGTGCATCGAAAGGCAGCTTGCACTCATCGAATTTTGCTTTCAACCATGAAATCAATCTAAACTTTACCATAAACCACATTTGCGACCAGTCCAGTACTTTATTGTTGAATATAAGATCATTCCTAAATAACCATATGGTCCATATGATGGCAAAGGGGAGGAGTGACCATACCTTGTCCATAGACGAGGGGCTCAGCGATCTCCATGACTCTATGAAACCAATCGGATCCGACAGCATCGTTACCTCCAAACCCAGCTAGCTACAACAAGATACCCAAATTCTCCAACTATACCAGCAAGAGAAGAAAAGATGTTCCACTGTTTCTGGATGATTTAGACAGAGTGGACAGCTAACATTATTATCCAAGACGACCCCTCTCTTTATTAACTCTGATCTGACCGGAACTCTTCTTGAAAGAACTAGCCATACGAATAATTCAACCTTCGGGGGTGCCGCTCCAATCCAAACAAAATTCTGCCAAAAATTCGAGCTAGGAATAGGACCACAAACTAGTTTTTGAGCGACTTGACAGAGAAAGATCCGTCCTTAGCACCCATCCAGCACACCCAATCATGCTCTAGTTCGCTAGAACAAAAATTATTCAGCTTAGATAAGAACTCTTCCCAACTCTGCTTTTCGCGTTCAAATAACCTTCTTCGAATCGGGATATTCCACACCCATGACGATCCGCTTCGACTACCAAAATCTGCTATGCAGCCAGTCTTGTTCAACGATAAGGCATAAAGGCGAGGGTACATCACACGAAGGGAGGAGTCGCCTAGCCAGGCATCATCCCAAAAGGAAATCTGTTTACCATTCCCTACTTTGATAGAGAAGTTATCCCGTATACGATTGCCAAAACTATCATTTCCATGGAACGATTTAAGAATTCCATTCCAAATCCACGAAAAATTCCTGCTGTTAGAACAAGATGGAATCAATCCCACGGAATCCTTAGGATTCTTGCACGCAATAACCCTTCTCCATAATTTGCTAGACTCATTCCCATACCTCCATATCCACTTACCCAGCATAGCTTTATTAACCAAGTTCAGATTAGTAATGCCCAATCCTCCTTCATGTAAAGGCTTGCAAAGTAATTCCCATCGAATCCAATGGATTTTCGATTTTTCCGCATCATCTCCCCAGAAGAAAGAAGACATTATCCTATTCAGGCGATTAGACACTGAAATCACAAGTTTTGGGCTGGGTATAAGGGCTGCTCGGGTTTGGTAATTTTGGGGGTTGTCCATGGCTTGAATTGTTGTGTTTGGTGTTTGATTAGTATTCCGGGTTAGCTACTTTGATGTTTGAGTTGATTTGAAGTTGTTTTGCTTGTGTTGAGGTGATTAGAAGCGAGATTTTGTGTTGGTGAAGCCTCGTGAACAAATCCAGAAATTTGAAGACCTTGGTCGCTTGGTAGTGGAGCTAGGAGGTGAAGGTGAGTGGTTAAAATGTTTTAAATGGTTTTGAGCAATTGGTTCAAGCATGTGGACTAGGTTGGGATTGGTAGACCCACCTAGAGTTAGGATTAGGGTGGTAGCCTAATCTTAAGCTTTAGTTAGAGACTTTGGTTGTACTCTATTTGATGTGGGTGACTCATGTTTAATTGAGATCATGGTGGTTGTGTATATGTTGTTGTACATGTATGATGAAGCATGTTTTGAGGCATTGTCATATGCATGTTGATGATGGGTATAATGTGGATATACATATGTGTGAAATATGATGAGATAATTGTTTTGATGATATACATGTAGTGTTGACTTGTGAAATGATATTATGAGGTGGTTGCATGATTTCGAGGATCATGGTGAGTACGTGCTAAGCACGGAAATTATATTGAAATCGATGTTGTGAAAGCTTGGGTACAATGATCGATCATTAGGATTAGTGTGCACACGAGAGTCAAAGTCGCGCGTGGCCTTGGTGGCGTTAAGGCACCAAGGAGGAGTACGGGTTCGCCCGGAAATCTTTATATTAGTCGATGATGAGTGGAATCCCATCGACGGGGCGTGAGGATGAGTGGAATCCCTTCCGCGAGAACCGGTGATGAGTGTAATCCCACCAAAGGTAATGGTTATGTTGGAAATGCGTTCCAACATGTTATCCGCGTATTCGAGTCATAGCTAGGTGCTGATATGAGATTATATATATGCCTATATGATATGAAATGTGACTCCCTTTATGAATTGACATATGATGTGGTTAATACGTTGAGTTATGTATCATTGTATGTTGAGCTTATGAGTTGTTGAGCATGGCATATGTTGAATATATGTTCATGCATCATGTATATTTGGCTCTTGAGATCGGAGGTAAGATCATGCATTCCATCATGGTAGTTGCTCGTGCTTGGACCCTGCATTGTCGAAGGTTTGTTTTATGAGCTTACCCTCACTAAGCTTTTATGCTTACGCCCCTTTTTGTTCGACAATGCAGATCAATAGCTTGTGGGTGGCAAAGGCAGGGACAGGTCTCCAAGTGTTGCTTTTGGTTAGCTCAAGTATGATCTTTAAATTGTAGATTGTAATAGTCAAGCAATGGGATAGGTGTTGTTGATTTGAGCTTTGATGTATGTTGATGTTGGCTTGGTTCTTGGATGCCTTGTTTGATTTGTAAATATTGCTTATGATGCATGTCTTGAATGCTTATATGCTTTGGTTGCTAAGGCATGAACCTTAAAGTGCTTAGTATGTCATCTTTTGGTAAATGCATGAATCTTTTGGATGAATGATGCTTGTTAGTGTTGGTTGCCTCGTATGCTTAGATTATGGTTGTTAAAGGTTGTATGTATGTTGTTTGTGGCTAGGGGAGTCGTAAATCGCATCTAGAGTCGAGTCTCAGATCGTTCTGCTGAAATTTGGAGACTTGCAATACAGGGCGTATCGATACGCCTAAGGGCCGTATCGATACGGTCTTGCCCTTCAGGTCTCAGTTTTGGCTTGGTGTATCGATACGCGGGGGCGTACCGATACGCCCAAAGCTCACTGGAAATCTGAGATTTTGGTGAGACTTTGGCGTATCGATAAGGGCTATAAGCGTATCGGTACGGGTTCATCTCGTTGACCACGAGATGTTGACCGAGAAGGGCGTATCGATACGCTCAAGGGCTGTATCGATACGGTCTTCTTGTGTTGACCATAGGGTGTTGACCTTGGTCAAGGCGTATCGATACCCTTGACAAGTGTATCGATACGGCCTGCTTAAAAAGGCAAAAATGGGTTGTTTGAAGTGTTGTTTTGGTTGGTCGTTTTTATATTGTTTGTGTTTCCGCTGTTGTGTTTCACATAGGACTTAATAATGCCGATAGACAAGATAAAGTTAAAAGAAATTTTCTAGGGTTGCTAACCGAGGTAGGACCTCAACGGGTTTCACATCGATTTTCCCCGTGTAGCCTACTCGGACCGGTCATCCGGCCAGACTGGGACGAGGGGGTTACAAGTTCATACTTAAAGCTATAGCTTGTCTTGCTTTGCCTCCAACTGGGAAATCGTGCAATCTACGAACCTAAATTGGGAAGAATGAAACGAGAGTGATAAGTACGGTTAAGTACTTAGTGAGGTAGCAACCTAAGCTAAGCAAGCTTAATTCATTTAACAATTGTTTTAATCCAAGTCGGCCTAGCTAGGTTCACATGAATCAAGTTTGTACAAGGCTTGTATTCGAATGATCTTATGTTGACACACTTTCATATCATTTCATTTAATTTTTTCTATCCTTTAAACATGGAAATACAAGGTCCTAAGAATACTTATAACAATATGATTTTGCAATCAAACAACAACATATTATCATCAAGAAGTCAAGTGAATAATAATCAATCAAATTTCATGGAAAAGGATATCATGTAAGCAAGCATAACAAGATCTATTTCATTTCATCTAAACACAAGTTCATATCAGCAAGTTTACTTAATCAACTTCAAGTTTAAGCCTTGGTTTATAGTTGAGTCTAGGTAATCGAGTCGCCAACCAACTGTCGCCAAGATAAGTATCTGGTCATATCCTTCCTACTATCGCCAAAGACCTTAACACACATCCCTTTTACTGTCGCCAAATAAAGGGCCTTAGCCCGGTCCGGAGACCACCCCAACAAAATGAGTTCAAGACTCTATGGTATGCCATCCTACCCATGACTCACTAGTTACCAAGGTATTGATTATTCATGTCATCAAGAATCAAGGATCATGTAACAAGCTAGACAAGAATCATGGCATATTCAAGTGATAAAAAATATGTAGCAAGATCAAGAGCCCTTAGGCTAATGAACCCTAGCTCAATTTCAAGAGAGATCATTTTGTTTCATCGAGTAACAAATTAAAATAATCAAGGCAACAAGCAAGTTCATGTTCAAACTCATTATAGCACACAAGTGACATATCAATTTACTTATTTTATCATATGTTACCATTTGTAATTATTATCATTCTTCCCTTATATTTTTACCAAGTATACTTTAGAGTCAATTTCATGGCATCATTCGAGAATATTATAAACATAAATAATTTGGTTAGGACCTAAGTCCTAACCCTAATAATATCTACTCTCACAACTCCAAGCTAGTCTTGTTCTTTGATAGCAATGCCCTTGTTCTTCCTATTTTGTTGCCCAGCCCTTTGCTTCCTCCCAAATATCTTCAAGTTCTTGATCCTGTTATTCACATACAAACATATATGAAACATATTAGAGGTCAATTCAAACAGATAAGCTCATTCACACAACCACCACCATTAACATTCAAATCTGTTTTTCTTATTGGCAGATTGAGTACTTGTTACTAATTTGGGCATATCTTTTTACACACATGTCCAAATTTCTATTACTTTACCATTCTAGAAAGCCTATTTACACAGCTTTACAACCATGTATGGTACATAATTTTTCTCATTTCTCAATCAATATAGTTTATTATTTAAACATATACCATATTGCAATTCTGGACAGTTTCTAACACCTCCAAAATTTCGGTTCCAGAATTTCCTATAGATATCAATTTTTAGTGTCGTTTGTTTCTATTTAAACTAGACACACCCAAGTATTTTCTATCAAAATTTCAGGTCTAAGTTCTATGTATTTTATTTTTGGTGAATTTTTGAAGGTCACTATCTAGAATAGGGCAGTGCTGGGCAGATTACACTAATTTTTTTTTTCCAGTTCATTTTCACTAATCTCACAAACCCAACATCATTTATACTTAATCAAGTACCTAACAATAATTTTCCAGCAAGATTAAACCAAGTGTTTATCAAGATAACAATATAAATTCATGGACAAAATTGGGTAACATATTAGACACTTACTCGAATTGTACGAACATGCATGCAATCTAAGTATAATTTCCAGCCTTCAAACTTTAAATTTTCCTTCTTGTTTTGCTTCTATTTTTACAGATTTTCAAGCTCTCTCTCTCCTCTTTGTTTCTATGTTGGTTCGGTGGATTAAAGTGAGAAAGATGATAATCCTTTTTGGTGTTATACACTTGTTAGCCGTGTGTTTCACGAGAATGACACATGGACTTATTTTGTCCATGTATTATTCCACTAATAACCCACTATCTTAGGTTATATATCAAATTATAGGTTATCCCACTAATAACCCACTATCTTATGTTATATATCATATTATAGGTTATCCCACCAATAACCTACTATCTTATGTTATAAGTCATATTATAAGTTATCCTACTAATAACCCACTTTCTTATGCTATATCTCATATTATAAGTTATTCTACTAATAACCCACTTTCTTATGCTATATGTCATATTATAAATTATCCTACTAATAACCCACTTTCTTATGTTATATGTCATATTATATGTTACATTTCCACTTTTCATTTTTTTATGATTTCTTCTAGTGTGTTTTTAGGGTGTGAAAAATCTAGTTGCGATTAATATGTTAATATGTTTTAAAAAGTTTTTATGATCGATGGTTAAGTGTTAATCATGTGTTTTTTGTGGTAAGCTTTTGATAATCATATGTTACTAGTTGACATGATGAACATGTGATTAAGATAGCATATCGTTTTTAACAGAGGAATAATGGTTGTTCTAGAGTGAAAAACCTCAGGGATTGAAAAATCCCAAAAACACAAATCTGTTGATAAAAGTTATCAAATCGTGAGGTTTTTCTATAGTAATCGAAGTGCCGGATATGCCGAACCGCGTAGGCAAGAAAGGTCGTAAGGACTTTTTAGGTAATCTTAATTAACAAGGTAAAACATGTGTATGTTTTAGATGAATGCATTGTTATAGCCCAATAGCCTATTTACTTTGGTATTATATAAATATGGCTTGCATGTCATGCCTTTCTTTCTTCTATTGTACTTCTCTTCTCATCCTACTCCCTCGTATGTAAAACGAGTTTTTGAAAAATTGTAATATTTGTGGAGAAAGCGTAGACCAAAGGAGTAGGCTGATGGGTCGGTCAAAGGTGGATTAGGTGCTTGAGAAGCAAGTTCTATCTTCAATAATTTTGGTTCTCCCATTGGCTTGGGATGGGTCACCTTAGTTTTAAGGGCTATAACAATTGTATTTATATTTACTGCTTTACATGTATGTGATACAATGTATGTTTTTTAACATGATGGTAATTGATTAGATCATAATAGAATGGTGAGATTAATATAAAAAAAATCCTCCATATTTAATTAAAATTAGTCTTCCAATATTAACCCTCGTTAAAACCTTGATCGGTACTATGTAGGTTTTAACAAAGCAAAATACTTAGATCTATCTTGGTTAAATGTGAAGAATAAGCAAGTGATATTCACTAGTTGTAATATTGGTTAAACTAGGTTGTTCTAATGAGATTAGAAACCTAAAGAATAATGTAGCAATAATTGTTTTGATATAATAATTGAAAAATATTTTGACTAAATTAAAAAGATTTTAAACTATGTTTTTAGTCAAAAACAACTTCAATGTTTTAACTGCAACCGTATCGATACTGTATGGTACCATATCGATACCCTTAAGGGTTTTAACTACATTGACTTTTCCAGTAGCCAAAACCCGTACCGATACGCTTAGCCGAATCGATACGGTGTGCTTTAAAATACCCAAAAGCTAGTTCACATATCGATACAGTTGTATCGCGTACTGATACGCCCAACTACCTCCAACGGTCAATTTCCAACGGCCTTTTAAATTTTAGGACCGTACCGATAGGCTTACCACGCGTATCGATACACATCAGCTTGAAGCACTCAATGGCTACTTCCTTATTGAGACTATATCGATACTATTTGAGGAGTGTCGATACGCCAAGCTGAAAAACTACATTTATGGTGGGAAATAAAGGCTCCAATGGCTCTAATCCAACCCCAATGGTCCTCAACGGCTACAAACTCAATTAGGAGTATAAAAGAGACCTCCAAACATCAAGAGATGGTTAATGCTTCAATTGTTACAACATTATGATGAAATATTGACTTCAGAGCTAATTTGTATATTTCTTGTATAGACAACACTTGTGAGATTAATTGTCAAATTTGCTCAAGTGTATAGGATTTGGGAGAGTGCTTAGAATAACAAACATACACCTATTAGAGGGATTTCAATTTCGCTTTGAATTTCTCTTGTGAGAGAGTGCTTGATCAAGCTTTGGGTAGAAAGCTTGATCGTTGTAACAGTTTCCTCATAATTCGAGAAAAGGTGATGAATTTCTAAGTGAATTTGGTTGAAATCCTTAGTAGGAAGCTAAGGAAGTGAATACACGCTTTGGGTTAGAAAGTCGAACCACTCTAAATCCTCGTGTTCATTTCTTATATATTTAGCTTCCTCAAAAGCACCCAATAACCCAATCTTCTCCAAACTTGGCAAGCATTTCGGTTGTAACCATCGAGCCCAACAATTGGTATTAGAGCTTGGCTCAATTGAAGAGGATTAACATCCTATTGAGGTGATCCGACAAGCTCAAACAACATTTCAAACAACCGGTTCAATGACGCAATCCATCGACAAGCCACCCTTCTTCGGCGGGATCAACTATGCTTATTGGAAGATGAGAATGATGTTCTTTGTCAAATCCAAAGACTACAAGCTTTGGGACATTGTTGCGTGTAAAATAGTCTATCGCAATAGAGTGCAAGTGTACACGACGTAGGTAGTAAAGTGATACACGAAGTATCGGATGTCGAATCCACAAGGATTGGAAATAGCTTTATCCTTGGATTGCTGGACAAGAGAGAAAAAAGAGAGTTTAATTGATTGTAGAAGAATATTGAAGAATACTGAATATAAAAGATTAAAAGATTCATGGTAAAGAAATAGGCCGGTATTGATTTGCTCGGTAGTGTAGGTGTCGCACTGTATAGAAATTCCTATTCTGTCGTCGTCCCTGTCGCGGCAGCACCTGCGGCGGCAGTAGTCTGTTGTTGTCGCGGTAGCGATCACACAACTTTGTACTTCAAGCTTGGCAAGAATCCCTGCTGTGACTTGTCCTATCCCTAGGTCCAAGTCTGTCGATGAACACGTCTTAGATGATACCTCCCGGCGTGAATCGAAGGATGAGCACCGATGTTGTTAAATTCTTCCTTAGCCACTTAACCACGTCCTATCCCTAGGTCCGAGATAGTTCAACCATAAACTAGAGAATTGCACTTATTCCTTTCGTATACTTAACTCTCCCGATATTAAATAAATGAATAATCTCACAATGCTCTCCCGACACTCTTGTAAGATGTTGAAAACTAGAATAAGCTAACTTGAAGTTTTAGAACATGATGAGAAAGGGAAAACGACTAGGGTTTTTGGGGAAGACGGCTAGAGAATGAGATGTCCTTTCCTAGGTCGAATTACATGCCTTTATATAAGCCTTGGGTTCAAGTTTTCTAATAAGGTAAGAATACAAGTTCAAACTAAAGTACAACGCTAATTAAGATTAAATCTCCAGAGTAGATGCCTTTAATTCGTCCTCTTTTCTTGCTTTGGGTTTCTTCCTTGAACTTTGGGCTTGTCCTTCATTTTGATCAAGGGCTTAGAAAAATATAGGAGTGGTCCACAACAGACCGGCTTAAATTCTTCTATCTGTCGAGCTCCACTTCACTTTTCCCTTCACCATTGTTGTCGTCATTGGCTACCATGGCAGTGGCCACAGTAGCGTCTTCCTTCTTTACTCCAGTCTCGTGTCCAGCTCTTCTTCTTCGCTGCCCTGAGTCTGCCACAACATCTACCTGCAAAAACATCAAAAATCAGTAGCAACTGTGCCATTTTATATAATTGTGATGTATATGTGAAATATATCCTAAATGCAATGAATTATGCTTGAATGCAGCAGAAATATGGGTTAAATGCGGGGTAAATAGTAGAACTTTTGCACACTCAACACACCCCCAAACTCAAGTTCTTGCTTGTCCTCATGCAATTATGACCTAAAAATTAAAAAAAAAACTTTTTTTTGTTTGGCTTAAAACAGTGAACTTTTCCTTACCTACCATTCATGCCCTTTCGTGAACAACACCTAGTTGGATATTTCTGGATTTATTCAGAACCTTGCTATTATTCTCGTGTAGCGTGTGCATGTTTTGTGAACAATTATATGCCTAGACTACATTGGTTTACTAGAATAGCTAAGCCACTCACTTGAATTTTTATGCCAACTTTCATTTTCTTGGAGGTAATTCTTAGGCTCCTTTAGTTTTTCTTAGACTTTGTTTTCTTTTCTTAATTTAAGTTTGACTAGAGTATGTTTTCGGGCACCTCTAGCTAACTTCCTAGAGCCGGTTTTTGGCACCTCTAGGTGTATTGAGTCTAATTTTTTTTCTGAACTTCTTTTCCTAGAGCCAGTGTTAGGCACCTCTAGGGGCAATTCAAGTGTTTAAGCTTTTCCTATTCTAGTTTACTAAGAGAAGTCTAGATAGTATAAGAGTCACAAAGGGTGTTTAAAGATCAGAACTATAGTAAGGCTCTAAACTGTTCTTAAAAATATCCTAATGGCAATGCCACGACAATGTCTGTCACGGCAGGTAAGTTCAGTTCGAAGATTTAAGCCTTTTTTTTGACAATTATAAACTTAAATAATGATTAACACTTAGAAACAATTTTAAAACCTAAAAGACACTTCATATTACTAGAGGGATGCCACCCCCAAACTCGAGGGTTGCATTGCCCTCAATGCATGATAACAGAAATAAAAAAAGAAAATAAGAACAAAATACATCACAATAATAATAAAACAGCAACACAACAAAAATAAGATAGAAACTTAATTTCAGGAGCTGTCATCGCTGCTGCTGCTGCTAATCTGTAGCTGCCGGCGGGCAGCGACCTTCATTGTGGGTGCCGATAGAGTGCTAGGAGAGGCGGAGGCAGTTTTCTTCTTGGCTTCCCTTGGGGGCTGGATACGAGTGGGTGAGATCTGGGGTGGCTTTTCCAGCACTTGTACCTCATTTGATGAGCTGCTGCTACTGCTGCTGCGGCGGGCAGACTTGCCCTGGCCGGATGATCCTTCACCAATGTTGGGCTTCTGCCTTTTCATAGGAGTGAACTCCTTGGAAAGGTTTCTCGCAACAAATGGCTTATTGTCAGAGTCTTACCAGATAGATGAAGAGGAGAACCCTGTGAAGTAGTCGTCGTCGAGTTCTGGCAGCAACTCCTTTCGTTTCTCACCTTTGGCAGAGGCTGTAGCAGTGTGGCTGCCGCCTTCAGCTGTCGCGGCCAGCGTTGGAGTGGATGCGGCAGATGGTGTTTTTGGTGTGGCAGCAAGAGTGGGAGTAGGGGTAGGTGTAGGGGCAGCAAAGTATTGCTCTGGGAAAGCAGGAAATTGTACATTTGCAAAATTTAAATTGTTTTGAATGAAATGTATCGTGGCTGCCGTGAAGTCTCTGACGAAACTCATCAAACCAAGCTGTCGTTCCTCCATCTTTTTCAGTGTGGCCAGAATCTGAGTGGAGGAGTCTGCTGAAGGGGCTGCTACTATGCGGCGACAGGTTCTGGCTGACTGGGCTCTGCTGGCTCTTCTGCCGAGGCAGACGGGTTAAAAAAAGAGAGTGGTGTGGCAGCTTTCAGTTCCATTAAGCTGAAAATGTTGCGCTCCGTCCATCCCTTCCCTCGGACCTTGAAATTTTCGGGGATTTTTGGAACGTTGTGGCCGCGGTAGATCTCGGTGATGAGGTACGTGAAGACAAGGGGTCCCGATGGTCGAAGGGCACACTCCAACATCCCCTCCCTTATGTACCGGTCAACATTTATGGGTCTCTCATTTAAAATTGAATGAACGAGAGCTAACCTGGGTCGATCGACCGTATTGTTATGGGAAGAAGGCATTATCCTCTTCTTCACGAAGTGGTTCCATAGTTTGGCCATGTGAGTGAGTTGAGTGCTTTTGACTATCCACCGATGCTTGGGGTCGGTGTTCCATTCCGTTCCTTCCTCCGTTACCTCTGCCATCACAACATCATAGTCTGCCGACGATAGACTCTCAACGAACCTCTTGTGTCCGTTCTCCCTTTTGCTGACATAGATGCCATAGAGGGTATTAATGTAAGTAGGCTCGAAAGTAACTTCTTTACCTCGTACTGTCACGGTCTTCGTACCCTTGCTGTCGACGATAGCGTAAAATTCTCGGACCAACATGACATTCATCTCTTCTAGCTGGGCAACAAACATCTGCCATTTGGGTGCCTTGATTTTTCGTGCAATGAACGGTTCGAGCCCGAAGTCTTCCGTGCGTTTGGTGTAAAGAAATCCTCTTTCTTCCCACATCTCCCTCTTCTGAAAGGAGCTGTAATATCTGTCGGCGGAGTTGGTTGATGCAAAGCGGTTAAGGATGGCATTGTGGCTGGGTGTTGTGGCTGCTGCGGCAGAGCTGTAGGTAGCACTTCGACGTGTCTATCTGGTAGTCATAGTTGCAAGGCTATGGAAGATAAAAGAAATTTGAGATATAGAGAGAAAGCAAGTTGAGAGAGTAAAAGTGAGGTGAAAAATGAATAGTAAATAGGGTTTATATAGATGGATGGTTTTCTGCCCGTTGGAGCTGTAACGGCAGGCACGAATAACGGGGCCAACTGTTACGGGGTTTCTGACGCGTTTGTCACGCGTTTCCGTGTCTGTTGCGTGTCTGTTACGCGTTTGCGTGTCTGCCGCGACAACGTGGTGACAGGCTGTATTTTCTGCGTCTGTCGCGACAACTGATGACAGGCTGCGACGACAGACTCCTCCGTTGGGCTTTTTGAGCCGCTGTTGAGATGGTGGGCTGTTTCACTTCTTCTCCTCTCCTTGTTTCCCTTATTTCCTAAAAAATATTAAAATAATAACTTAGTTCCTAAAAATAAAATAATTCTTAATTCCTAATAAATAAATAAAATACATAAATAATAAAATAATAATAAAAATAAAATTATGTTAAATTAGGGATGCCTTGAGGGGCATCTTCTAAAGTAACCACTTTCTGCATCCTTGGGGCTTCAGTCCCTTGATAATGCTTTAGCCTTTGTCCGTTGACTTCGAATTGGTGCCCGTCTTTTAAGGATTTGATCGTGATGACACCATGGGGAAAAACCTGCACAACTTGGAATGGGCCGAGCCATCTAGATTTAAGCTTTCCTGGGAAGAGATTCAACCTAGAGTTAAACAACAACACAAGCTGCCCTGGGCAGAACTGTCGTGGCAGCAACTTCTTGTCATGCCACCTCTTGGTTTTATCCTTGTAAATTCTTACGTTGTCATAGGCCATTGCTCGAATTTCTTCAATTTCATTCAAGTCAAGTAACCTCTTCTGTCCTGCCTTATCTAAGTCCATGTTTACTGCCTTGATAGCCCAGTAAGCTCTATGCTCTATCTCAACCGGTAAATGACAGGTTTTTCCATATATAAGCCTGTAGGGCGACATTCCCAATGGTGTCTTGAATGCTATACTATAGGCCCAAAGTGTATCATTGAGGTGTAAAGACCAGTCCTTTCGAGTAGGTTTAGCCATCTTCTCAAGAATGTTCTTTACTTCCTTGTTGGATATTTCGGCCTGTCCATTGGTTTGAGGGTGTTATGTTGTTGCAATGCGGTACTTTACGCCGTATTTTCTTAAGGCATCAGCTATTACCCATTGTCGAAATGTCTCCCTTCATCACTGATGATCGCGTTAGGTATTCCAAACCTGGAGAAAATGTTCTTGTGCAGAAATCTCTGAACAGTCTTGGCATCGTTTTTCTGTGTAGCGATCGCTTCAACCCATTTTGATACATAATCCACTGCCAGTAGGATATATAGATTTTCGCATGATGCCGGGAATGGTCCCATGAAATCAATCCCCCATACATCGAAGATTTTCGACTTCTAGGATGTTTTGCAGTGGCATCTCATGTCTTCTTGAGATGTTCCCAGTCCGTTGGCACTTGTCACAGCTTTTGTAAAATGCTTGGGCATCCTTGAACAGTGAAGGCCAATAAAAACCAGATTGCAAAACCTTGGCAGTAGTTTTTTTTTCACCTAAATGTCCTTCATATGGTGAAGCATGGCAGTGGTGAAGCACAACTTCCTGCTCATCCTGTAGTATACACCTCCTGATTATTTGATCTGCACAATTTTTGAAAAGAAGAGGTTCGTCCCAATAATAATGTTTTGCATCATTTTGGAACCTCTTCCTTGCTTGGTAATTAAGTTCAGGAGGTAGTACTCCGCTAACTATGTAATTAACAAAATCAGCGTACCAAGGAAGTTCAGAAAACTTACCTGCCGCCATGACTGTCACGGTAGTGCTTGTGGCAGCAAACAACTGCTCCAGTATGATGGTCTTGTCTGTCGGTAGACTTTTTCCCATCTCTAATCTTGACAAGTGGTCTACAACTTGGTTCTTTGTCCCCTTTTTATCCTTGATTTCAATGTCAAACTCTTGCAGCAGCAAAATCCAACGTATCAGTCTAGGTTTTGCATCTTTTTTAGCGAACAGATACTTCAGTGCTGAGTGATCTGTGTGGACCACCACCTTTGTTCCAAGTATGTACGAACGGAACTTGTCAATCGAGAACACCACTGCTAACAGTTCCTTTTCTGTTGTGGTGTAATTCACTTGGGCATCGTTTAATGTTTTGCTGGCGTAATAAATTACGTGGAATAGCTTGTCCTTCCTCTGCCCAAGTGCTGCCCCTACAGCATAGTCACTGGCATAACACATAATTTCAAATGGCAAACTCCAGTCTGGTGGCTGTATAATTGGGGCTGTTACCAGCTTTTCTTTTAGGATTATGAATGCCTCAGTACATTCAGTATTGAAATCAAAGGGACGATTATGTTCCAGTAAGTGGCATAAAGGCTTGGTAATCTTCGAAAAATTCGCAATAAACCTTCGATAAAACCCAACATGCCCTAAGAAACTCTGAATTCCTTTGACTGTGTTGGGTGGCGGCAGCTTTTCAATCACTTCTATCTTTGCTCTGTCGACCTCTATGCCGCGACAGCTTACCTTGTGGCCTAGGACTATCCCCTCATCCACCATGAAGTGACATTCTTTCCTAGTTTAAGACCAAGTTTGCTTTCTCGCATCTTTCGAGCACCTTCTGTAGGTTGCCTAAACAACCTTCAAAACTATCTCCAAAGACGGAAAAATCATCCATGAATATTTCCAGGAAGTCCTCCACCATGTCAGAGAATATCACCATCATACACCTCTGGAATGTTGCTGGTGCATTGCAGAGTCCAAATGGCATTCTCCGGAAAGCATAAGTGTCGTATGGGCAAGTGAAAGTCGTTTTCTCTTGATCCCCCGGTGCGATATGTATCTGGTTATAACCCGAGTAACCATCAAGAAAACAATAATAAGGTTTCCCCACTAATCTATCCAGCATTTGATCAATAAAAGGTAGGGGAAAATGGTCTTTCCGGGTAGCATTGTTAAGCTTCCGGTAATCCATACAAACCCTCCAACCGCTCACAGTCTCTGTTGGGATTAGTTCGTTCTCTCCATTGGTCACCACAGTTATTCCTCCCTTTTTCGGAACACATTGCACCGGGCTCACCCACTTACTATCCGAGATGGCATAAATTATCCTAGCATCAAGCCATTTGATAATTTCTTTTCGAACCACTTCTCGCATAGCGTCGTTTAATCGTCTCTGAGCATCAATTGTCGGCTTATGATCATCTTCTAGGAGAATTTTGTGTATACATAGTGCCGGATTGATGCCTTGCATATCAGCTATCGTCCATCCATTAGCCTTTTTATGTTGCTGCATTATCCCTATCAGTTATTGTTCCTGTTTCTGTATTAACTTGGAACAGATGATTACGGGCAACATATCATTTAATCCAAGGAAAACATATTTAAGCTGCCCTGGCAGGGGCTTAAGGTCTAAAACAGGTGGTTCTATAGTTGAAGGCTTTTGGATTTTGTGTTCATTCGAGGTATAGTTTAGGGGCTCGAATAACTTACTTTGACGATTTCCTATCCAGTTTACCTCCTCATGATCTTTAGTGTCAGATATGTCTGAATATGAGGAGTTGCTGTCGTTGTTGCTGCCGTGATAGTCTTCTAGATGGCTGCTGTGGCAGTGACCAAATTTGATGTCATGGCAGCTCGACCTGATGCAGGGTTGGTCAAGGATTACTGCAGTGATGGCCTTGCATTCTTCTTCTGCATCAGCATGTTTAATTGCCTGGAGAACATTGAGCTTGATCTCTTGATCATTTACTCTCATTGTCAGTTCTCCCTTCTCTACATCAATCAGTGATCTTCCTGTGGCTAGGAAGGGTCGCCCTAGGATGATTGGTGCGTTCTCATCTGCTTCACAGTCTAAAACTAGAAAGTTAGCAGGAAAAATGAACTTATCCACTCTTACCAGAATATCTTCGATCTTCCCTTCTGGTTGTACATAAGAGCGTTCTGCCAGCTACAGCATAACTGTCGTGGGCCGTGATCGTCCAATACCTAATTTTTGAAATACAGATTTTGGCATTAAATTAATACTAGCACCTAGATCACAAAGTGCCTTACCCACGAATTTGTCACCAATTATGCACGGTATGATGAAGCTCCTAGGATCCTTCTTTTTCTGAGGTGGATGCCTGTGTTAGATAGTCATGCATCCTTCTGTCATTTTTACCGTTTCGAATTCCACAAGTCTTGATCTTTTCGACATAGCATCCTTGAGAAATTTCACATAACCAGGCATCTGCTTGATGGCCTCTAACAGCGGTATATTGATGTGAACCTGCTTAAAAATATCATAGATCTTTTTTAGCTGGTACTCCTATTTCTGCTTTTGTAACCGCTGTGGAAAAGGAGGTGGAGGACGGTAGTCTTCCAGACGTCCTTCACATGGTATTCGGATTTGAGGAGGCTTAGGTTCTTCATTGTTCTTGTCTTTATCCCCTGTCCCTTCTGCTGTCGTGACATGTGTGGCGGCAGCAGGTTGCTTATCTTATGTCGGGGCAGTGTTTGCGACAGATGTTTCTAGGGCTGGTTCCTCAATCGGTACAGCTTTCATCTCCGGCCCTGGCAGTTTTTCCCACTCCTAGTTGTAATGACTTTGCACTGCTCATGTGTGGGTTGTCTAGCGACCTCAGTATCGCTAGGGAATCCTCCGTTTTGCCTTGGCTTAATATGCTGGGAAACCTGACCCATCTGTGTCTCTAGTGATTTCAGTGTAGCTTCATGGTTAGTCATTCTCATCTCTGTTTTATCCATGAACGACTCAGTCTTTTTGACGAAGTGATCCATGTTTGCCATGTAAGCTCCTGTCTGTGACATAAATGTGGCCAATGTCTGCTCCAGTATACTAGGTGCGGCTGCCGGCTGCTGTTGTGGCTGTTGTTGCAGTTGCTGCCGTGTCAGAATTCTGGGTGCCGACTGGTTTTGAGTGTTCTGCACTTGAGGATTCAGTGCATTGTTAGGGTTACTCCAGGAGAACTTGGGGTCTTTCCTCCAGTTGTGATTGTAATTGCTGGAGTCGTAATTTCTTGGCTTGTTATAGTTTCCAACATACATCCCTTCCTCTAGCTGTAGCGGGCAGTCTTCCGAACTGTGATTCTCACTGCAAGTTTCACATACCTCTTCTGCAGAGTAGACAGGTTTTGAATCTTTCTTTAACAAATTTTCTACTGCCTTTGTGAGGTATGCAACATGTGTCTTTAGGGAATTGTCGGCTTCATAGTCCTTCACAGCTAGCACTCGTTTACCTCTCCTCACCGTGGGAAATTGCTCTTCATTCTTTGTTAGATTTTTCAAAACTACCATGGCTTCGTCTGGGTCTTTATCCAACATCAGTCCATTTGCTGCTGAATCTATTCTCATCCGGGTATGTGTGTTGGCAGCATTGTAAAATTTGATGACTTGATTCTAAATGGGGAATTCGTGCATCGGGCAATTCCTTAGAAGGGTGGTAAACCTGTCCCATGCCTCGTGCATTGGCTCGTCATCTTCCTGTTGAAAAGTAGCAATTTCATTACGTAATTGCTCAGATAAATAGGTAGGATTAAAACGAGATAAAAATTCACGAGTGAGATCCGCCCAAGTTCGTATTGAACCCGGCGTTAGTTTATTCCACCAAGTTTTCACTATGTCCCTTAGTAAATGAGGAAATAACCGAAGCCTCAGTATCTCCGGATTTACTCCTGGTAGTCTAAACGAACCACAGATTTCCTGGAACGTTTTCAGATGTTCTTTGGCATCCTCTGTAGCAGCACCACTAAATTGGCCAGCGGAATCGATCATGCTGACCATCACAGGTTTCAGCTCGAAATTTTCAGCTTCCACGTCTGGCAAGGTGGTTTCTTGTTCCACATGATCGTTGATCATGTATTCACGGCATGACCGTCGTGCGGCCACGGCAGCGGCAGGTTGTCTGTTCCCTTCATCCACGATAGAATCTTTAGGATCTTCAGGATTCCTCTAGTTGTTTACCCCGTTATGCATTGCTTCTAATTGTTCCTCAAGATAATCGTTTATGGCTATCAAAAGACGGACTCGGTTCCTGAGATTGCACGAGCGTTCGATTTCAGGGTCTAGTTTATACTCAGGTTCTTTGCCTTGTCTTGATCTGCGCATAAGCAAATGAAAAACCTCGTGAAACGCACAGGGTAAACGACGCCAAAAACTTGTTGCGTGTAAAATAGTCTATTGCCATAGAGTGCAAGTGTACACGACGCAAGTAGTAAAGTGATACACGAAGTATCGGATGTCGAATCCACATGGACTAGAAATAGCTTTATCCTTGGATTGCTGCACAAGAGAGAAAGAAGAGAGTTTAATTGATTGTAGAAGAATATTGAAGAATACTGAATATAAAAGATTAAAAGATTCAGGGTAAAGAAATAGGTCGGTATTGATTTGCTCGGTAGTGCAGGTGTTGCACTGTATAGAAATTCATGTTCTGTCGTCGTCCCTGTCGCGGCAGCACCTGCGGCGGCAGCAGTCTATTGTTGTCGCGGTAGCGATCACACAACTCTGTACTTCAAGCTTGGCAAGAATCCCTGCTGTGACTTGTCCTATCCCTAGGTCCAAGTCTGTCGATGAACACGTCTTAGATGATACCTCCCGGCGTGAATCGAAGGATGAGCACCGATGTTGTTGAATTCTTCCTTAGCCACTTAACCTCGTCCTATCCCTAGGTCCGAGATAGTTCAACCATAAACTAGAGAACCTACACTTATTCCTTTCGTATACTTAACTCTCCCGATATTAAGTAAATGAATAATCTCAGAATGCTCTCCCGATACTCTTGTAAGATGTTGAAAACCAGAATAAGCAAACTTGAAGTTTATTTTATTAAACAGAAAATTTCTAAAAGCAGTACAATCCTTGCAACTACTTTACAGAATCAACCCTTAGCCCTAGGGGAAATTTTAGAACATGATGAGAAAGGGAAAATGACTAGGGTTTTTATGGAAGACGGCTAGAGAATGAGATGTCCTTCCCTAGGTCGAATTACATTCCTTTATATAGGCCTTTGGTTCAAGTTTTCTAATAAGGTAAGAATACAAGTTCAAACTAAAGTACAACTCTAATTAAGATTAAATCTCTAGAGTAGATGCCTTTAATTCGTCCTCTTTTCTTGCTTTGGGTTTCTTCCTTGAACTTTGGGCTTGGCCTTCATTCTAATCTAGGGTTCAGAAAAATATAGGAGTGGTCCACGACAGACCAGCTTAAATTCTTCTATCTGTCGAGCTCCACTTCACTTTTCCCTTCACCATTGTTGTCGTCATTGGCTGCCATGGAAGTGGCCACGACAGCGTCTTCCTTCTTGACTCTAGTCCTGTGTCCAGCTCTGCTTCTTCGCTGCCCTGAGTCTGCCACAGCAGCTACCTGCAAAAACAACCAAAATCAGTAGCAACTGTTCCATTTTATAGAATTGTGATGCATATGTGAAATCTATCCTAAATGCAATGAATTATGCTTGAATGCAGCAGAAATATGGGTTAAATGCGGGGTAAAAAGTAGAACTTTTGCACACTCAACAGACATCATTGAGGATGGTTCGTTCGTACCACAAAGAAGCAAGGTGGATTGGAGTGCCGACGACCGCAAGAAGATGGAACTAAATTAAAAGGCTTTGCACTTCATCTTTTGTGCACCTAGCCTCAACATTTATAAGAAGATGTCTTCTTGTGAGAGTGCCAAGGAAGTATGGGACAAGCTTGAAGTTACATACGAGGGAACAAACGAAGTAAAGGAGACCAAGATCGGCCTCCTCAACCACGAGTATGAGAACTTCAAGATGGATTCGAAAGAGGATATTGAGAAGATGTTTCATCGATTCTCCACCATCTCTAATGGAATAAAGGATATAGAGAAGTCATTCTGGAAGAAAAACTCATCCGAAAGCTTATCTACTCCCTTCCCGAGTCATGGGACTAAAAAAAGACCACCGTCATCGAAGCAAAAAATCTCAAGACCTTGAAGCTTGATGAACTCATAGGGTCACATCTCACTCACCAAATCATGAAGAAAGACAAAGAGGATTAGAAGAAGAAGGAAGAGATAAGAAAGATGGGAAGAGGAAGATCATGGAGCTAGGCATCAATGCGAGTGTCGTTGCTATCAAATCCTCCACATGCCATTATGTAGAACTAAGTGAGGAGAAAAGGGAAGATGAAGAGATGACCTATCTCTTCAAGAAATTCACCCGGTTCACGGAGAGCGAGATGGATAAATCCAAGCATGAATCGAAGAAGAAGAAGAAGAAGATGAAGGAATCCAACAAGTCTAACAAAAAGGGATCATCTTCAAAGAAATCATATGTGGCGACATGGAGTGATGAAGACTCCACCAATGATGAGGTAGCCCACTTATGCTTCATGGCCCTCAATGAGGGGGAGGTAACTTCTAACTCATCTATTTCAAATTTATATGCATTTGATGAGTTACAAGATGCATATGATGATTTGCTTTTGGAATTTAAGACATCATTTTTAAAGAGAAAAAAGTTAGTTTCAAAATTGAAAAAGGAAAATGATTTTCTTTCCAAAACAAATCTAGAGTTTGAAGCAAAAATTAATAATTTTGAACTTTAAGTTTTAGATTTAAAAAATTTGCTTCAAACGATGGAAAAAGATCATCAAAAGGAAGTTGATGATCTTGAGAAGGAAAAAGATTTGATTTTCAATGAACTTCAAAAGAAAAATAAATTAGGAAAATCAAATTTTTTATGTTAGACAATCTAGTGCCCCTAGATTTTTGAATGAAAAGTTTTTACAAGTATTTTGGTCCCAAATATACTAAGTACTTCAACTAAAAAGGATGAAATGTAAAAATGGATTCCTAAGGGGACTATACTTTGTGCCACTAACGTCTATGGATCCAAAGAAATTTGGATACCAAAAATTTCTTGATTGTCTTTTGTTAGGTGTGATGAAGATTGATCAACAAGACCAAGATCGACCTCCTCAACCACGAGTATGAGAACTTCAAGATGGATCCAGAAGAGGATATTTAGAAGATTTTCCATCGATTCTCCACCATCACCAATGTACTAAAAGGATACAGAGAAGTCATTCCGAAAGAAAAGCTTGTTCGAAAGCTTATCTACTCCCTTCCTGAGTTATGGGACTCGAAAAAGACCGTCATCATTGAAGCCGAAAATCTTAAGACCTTGAAGCATGATAAACTCATAGGGTCACTTCTCACACACCAAATCATAAAGAAAGACAAAGAGGAGGAAAAGAAGAAGGAAGAGATAAGAAAGACGGGGAAGAAGAAGATCATGGAGCTAGGAATCAATGCGAGTGTCGTTGCTCTTAAATCCTCCACACGCCATAATGTAGAACTAAGTGAGGAGGAAAGCAAAGATGAAGAGATGGCCCATCTTTTCAAGAAATTCACCCGGTTCATGAAGAGCGAGATGGATAAATCCAAGAATGAATCGAAGAAAAAGATGATGAAGGAATCCCACAAGTCCAACAAAAAGAGATCATCTTCAAAGAAAACATATATGGCGATATGGAGTGATGAAGATTCCACCGATGAGGAGGTAGCCCACCTATGTTTCATGGCCCTCAATGAGGGGGAGGTAACTTCTAACTCATCTATTTCAAATTCATATACATTTCATGAGTTACAAGATGCCTATGATGATTTGCTTTTGGAATTTAAGACATCATTTTCAAAGAACAAAAAGTTAGTTTTCAAGTTTTTGAAATAACAAAAGGGGGAGAAATAGTTTGAAAAAAAAATTATTTTTCAAGTTTTTCAAGAGAATAAGGGGGAGCTTTAATTTCATTCAATTTTTAAATCTCTTATTCAAAATTTTAAAATACAAAGGGGGAGGGACCACCAAACAATTTTCAAGTTGGTTTTATTATATCAAAAAGGGGGAGATTGTAGAAATAATTGTTTTGATATAATAATTGAAAAATGTTTTTGACTGAATTGGAAAGATTTTAAACTATGTTTTTATTCAAACGCAACTTAAAAATGTGTTTAAGGGTTTTACAAGGCTTTGGAATGATTTAAAGTGCATTTAAAGTAGTCAAAACCTTGTTTTAACTATAACTGTATCGATATTGTATGGTACCGTATCGATACCCTTAAGGGTTTTAACTACAGTGATTTTTCCAGTAGCCAAAACCCGTACCGATACGATTAGATGTATCGATATGGTGCACTTTAAAATACCCAACGACTAGTTCACGTACCGATACGATTGTATCGCGTACTGATACGCCCAACTAACTCCAACGGTCAATTTCCCAACGGTCTTTTAAATTGTAAGACCGTACCGATACGCTTGCCACGTATATCGATACGCATCAGCTTGAAGCACTCAACGGCTACTTCCTCATCGGGACAGTATCGATACGGTTTGAGGAGTATCGATACGCCAAGCTGCAGAATTGCATTTTTGGTGGGAAATAAAGGCTCCAACAGCTCTAATCCAACCTCAACGGTCATTAACGGATACAAACTCAATTAGGAGTAGAAAAGAAACCTCCAAGCATCAAGAGATGGTTAATGCTTCAATTGTTACAACATTATGATGAAATATTGTCTTTAGAGCTAATTTGTATATTTTTTGTATAGACAACACTTTTGAGCTTAATTGTCATATTTGCTCAAGTGTATAGGTTTGGGGTGAGTGCTTAGAATTTCAAACATACCCCTATTAGAGGGATTTCAAGTTTGCTTTGAATTTCTCTTGTGAGAGAGTGTTTGATCAGGCTTTGGGTAGAAAGCGTGATTGTTGTAATGGTTTCCTCGTAATCCGAGAAAAGGGGACGAAATTCTTAGTGAATTTGGTTAAAATCCTTAGTTGGAAGCTAAGGTAGTGGATGTAGGCTTTGGGTTAGAAAGCTGAACCACACTAAATCCTTGTGTTCATTTCTTATATTTTTAGCTTCCTCAAAAACACCCATTAATCCAATCTTCTCCAAACTTGGCAAACATTTCAGTTGTGACACTCGAGCCCAACAATTGGTATCAGATCTTGGCTCAATTGAAGAGAATTAACATCCTATTGAGGTGATCCGACAAGCTCGAACAACATTTCAAACAAACGGTTCAATGTCACAATCCATCGACCAGCCACCCTTCTTCGACAGGACCAACTATGCTTTTTGGAAGACGAGAATGTTGTTCTTTGTCAAATCCAAAGACTACAAGCTTTGGGACATCATTGGGGATGGTCCGTTCGTACCATAAAAAAGCAAGGCGGATTGGAGTGCCGACGACTGCAAGAAGATGGAACTAAATTGCAAGGCTTTGCACTTCATTTTTGTGCACTTAGCCTCAACATCTATAAGAAGATGTCTTCTTGCGAAAGTGCCAAGGAAGTATGGGAGAAGATTAAAGTTATATACGAGGGAACAAACGAAGTAAAGGAGACCAAGATCGGCCTCCTCAACCACGTGTATGAGAACTTCAAGATGGATCCGAAAGAGGATATTGAGAAGATGTTCCATCGATTCTCCACCATCACCAATGGACTAAAAGAATATGGAGAAGTCATTCCGGAAGAAAAGCTTGTTCGAAAGCTTATCTACTTCCTTCCCAAGTCATGGGACTCGAAAAAGACCGCCATCATCGAAGCAAAAAATCTCAAGACCTTGAAGCTTGATGAACTTATGGGGTCACTTCTCACTCACCAAATTATGAAGAAAGATAAAGAGGAGGAGAAGAAAGAAGAGATAAGAAATATGGGGAAGAAGAATATCATGGAGCTAGGCATCAATGCTAGTGTATTTGCTCTCAAATCCTCCACATGCCATCATGTAGAACTAAGTGAGGAGGAAAGAAAATATGAAGAGATGGTTTATATCTTCAAGAAATTCACCCGGTTCATGAAGAGTGAGATGGATAAATCCAAGAATGAATCGAAGAAGAAGATGATGAAGGAATCCCACAAGTCCAACAAAAAGAGATCATCTTCAAAGAAATCATATGTGGCGACATGGAGTGATGAAGACTCCACCGATGATGAGGTAGCCCACCTATGCTTCATGGCCCTCAATGAGGGGAGGTAACTTCTAACTCATCTATTTCAAATTCATATACATTTCATGAGTTACAAGATGCCTATGATGATTTGCTTTTGGAATTTAAGACATTATTTTCAAATAACAAAAATTTAGTTTCAAAATTGAAAAAGGAAAATGATTTGCTTCCCTAAACAAATCTAGAGTTTGAAGCAAAACTTAAAGATTTTGAACTTAAAGTTTTAGATTTACAAAATTAGCTTCAAATGATTGAAAACGATCATCAAAAGGAAGTTGATGATCTTGAGAAGGAAAATGATTTGATTTTCAATTAACTTCAAAAGAAAAATAATTTAGGAAAATCAAATTTTTATGTTAGACAATCTAGTGCCCCTAGATTTTTGAATGGAAAAGGTTTTAGAAGTATTTGGGGTCCCAAAATGACTAAGTACTTCAACTAAAAAGGATGAAATTGAAAAATGGATTCCTAAGGGGACTAAACTTTGTGCTACTAACGTCGATGGATCCAAAGCACTTTGGATACCAAAAATTTCTTGATTGTCTTTTGTTAGGTGTGATGAAGAGTGATCAACAAGTCCAAATTTGAGGGGGAGCTCCATGCACACAAAGAGAGCAGTTGAAGAAGGAAGGATTCACATCTTCCCTTGGATTCAAGTGTGGTAAAATTTAGTTGAATTCATTTGTCTTTCATTTGATTTTTTTTTAATTTAACTAGATTATCATATATGTTGGATTAACATTGTTTGATGCTTTGAGTAAGATGGAGCAAATTTTAAAACCAAAAGTTTTTAATTGTGTCAAAAAAAATTAACCTCCTAAGTTATTTTGAGCCTAATATCATTTTAAAATTCTTTTTGATATAACAAAAAGGGGGAGAAATGGTTTGAAAAAAAATGATTTTTCAAGTTTTTCAAGAGAATAAGGGGGAGCTTTAATTTCATTCAAATTTTAAATCTCTTATTCAAAATTTTAAAATACAAAGGGGGAGGGACCTCCAAACAATTTTTTAAGTTTGTTTTATTATATTAAAAAGGGGGAGATTGTAAAAATAATTGTTTTGATATAATACTTGAAAAATATTTTGGACTAAATTGAAAAGATTTTAAAATATATTTTTAGTCAAAAACATCTTGAAATGTGTTTAAGGGTTTTTACAAGGCTTTCGAATGATTTAAAGTGTATTTAAAGTAGTCAAAACCATGTTTTAACTGTATCTATATTGTATGGTGTTGCGTGTAAAATAGTCTATCGCAATTGTAGTGCAAGTGTACACGACGCAAGTAGTAAAGTGATACGAAGTATCAGATATCGTCTCCACAGGGATTGTGCTAATAGCTTCACCTTAGTTTACTGCACGAAAGTAAAGGAAATATTTGAGAGAATTGTCATGAAAATAATAAGGAAAAACGCAAATAAAAGAATTGAGATATCAAGATAGAGAGAATGGGCTGGTATTGAATTGCTCAGTAGTGCAGGTATTGCGATGCTTAGGAACTTCAGTTCTGTCGTTGCGCCTGTCGCGGCAGCACCTGTCGCGGCAACTGTCTGTTGGTCGTCGCGACAGCAAACACACGAACCCAGTACTTCAAGTTTGGCAAGAATCCCAGATCTGCCTTGGCCTATCCCTAGGTCCAAGTCTGTCGATGATCACGTCTTTGATGATACCTCCCGGCGTGAATCGAAGGATGAACACCGATGTGTATGAATTCTTCTTTAGCCACTTAACCTTGCCCTATCCCTAGGCACAAGATAGTTCAACTATAAACTAGAGAACTTGCTCTTATTTCTTTCGTATACTTAACTCTCCCGATGCTAAGTAAATAGATAACCTCACAATGCTCTCCCGATGCTCTTGCAAGATATTAATAGCCAAAATAAGAGAACTTGAACTTTATTTTATTGAACTTGGAAAATCCTAAAACAAAACAACCCTTGCAACTACTTTACAAATCAACCCGTGGCCCTAGGGGGTTTTAGAACATATCGACGGCGGGTAAACGGCGGAGGGGTTTGGTTATTGGTTATGGGGTATGATCTTTCCTAGGTTAAAATATATGCCCTTATATAAGCTTTGGGCTCAAGTATTCTAAGTTAACAAGGATTACAACTTTAATTAAAAGTATGATTCTAATAAAGACTTAATCTTCAAGGATCCTAATTTTCAGTCGTCCTCCTTGTTTCTTGGGATTTCCTCTCCTTGAGCTTTGGCTTGACATATCTTTTGATCCGGGGCTTGGAAAAATATATGGTTTTCACACGACAGACGAGCATAATTTTCTCTATCTATCGAGGTCCACTTTGCTTTTTCTTCACTAACTTGCTGTCGTCCTCTGCTGTCACGGCAGATCCATGGCAGCATCGTCCTCATCGTCTGCTTGTCCAGTTCAGCTCTTCTGCTTTTCTGCCCTGCGCCCGCCTTCTCCGTCAACTATGGCAGCAACCTGCAAAATCAGCCATCTTTTAGTAGAATCCGTGCCTTTGATATATTTGTGATGTTTTGCTGTAAACTAACCTAAATGCAATGCAATGATGCTTGAATGCAGCAGAAATATGGGTTAAAAGGGTGTAAATAATAGAACTTTTACACACTCAACACACCCCCAAACTCAAGTTTTTGCTTGCCCTCAAGCAATTAAGACCTAAAAGAAAAAAGAATATTTTTGTGTTGGCTTTCAAACAGTGAACTGTCCCTTACCCGTCACTCATTCTCTGTGACGGCAACAACCTGTCGGATAGATTAGGATCTGTCCGGAATCTCACTATAGTCCTCGTGCAGTGTGTGCATGCTTGTGAACAGTTATATGCTAAGACTCTCTTAGTTGCACTAGAATATTCAACTTTTTAACTCGAATTTTTGTGCCAAAGTTTATTTTTGAAGACACATTTTCATGCTTCTTTTCTTCTATTTTCAAGCTAAGTTTTACTAGAGCCAGTTTTAGGCACCTCTAGTTAGCTTCCTAGAGCCGGTTTCGGGCACCTCTAGGTTTTTGAATTTCTTTTGCTAAACTTCTTTCTTAGAGCCAGTGTTAGGCACCTCTAGGGGCTATTCAAGTACTAAGCATCCTATTCTAGTTTGGCTAAAAGCGATCTAAGCAATATAACAGTCACAATGGTGTTTAAGTTTTTCAGAACTATAAGAAGGCTCTAAACTTCTCCTTAAACTGTCCTAAGGATGCTGCCACGGCAGAGCTGTCATGACAGGTAAGTTTACTTCACAATTTTAAGCCAACAATTTTTTTTAATAGAGAACTAAATAAAAGACACAACAATTAATTAAAGATGTACTAAGACTCCATTAAAATGGAGGGTTGCCACCCCCAAACTCGAGGATTTCATTGCCCTCAATGCAAATGACAAAAATAAAAACGAATGCAGGTACATCACAAAATATATAGAAAGCAGGCAGCAATAAGAAGAAAAATAAAAGACTTAAATTTAAGCGCTGTCTTCACTGCTGCTGCTGACACGGATTTGGCGGCGGATTCTGGGATGTGGGGCAGGCTGGGCATGTTGCTCCACAACCTGGATGTCAGAGCTGCTGCCGCTATCCCAAGTGCTGCTGCTGGTGGTGGTGGTGGTGGCCTTGGGCATGACCTTTCTGTCGGCCATTTTCTTCTGCCTCTTGACAGGCGTGAATTCCTTCTTCAAATTCCTCCGAATAGGAGGTTCTGCCTCGCTATCAGCCCAGACAGATGAAGAGGAGAAACCAGCTACATATGCATCGAGGTCATCCGAGGGCTGTCGCTTCGTTCCTCGGGCGGAGGTGTCGGCCGGAGGACTGCCAGCTGCCGTCGGGGCAGGTGATGGGGTGGAAGCAGCAGAATGTGTGGGGGGGGAGGCAGGTGGTGTAGGTGTATGGGCAGGAGTGGGGATGGTGAAATAGTGGGCAGGGAAGGTGGGGAAAACAACATCGGGATAATTTAAAGTATTGGTAATGAAATTTACCGTAGAGTTGGCGAAATCCCTGATGAATGTCATCAGCCCAACTGTTTGTCTTCCACCCGCTGTATGGCGGCAAGGATCTGAGCAGATTGGTCTGTCGGAGCAGCTGCTGCGGCAGGTTCAGTGTTGGGCTCCTCGGAGGATTATGCTGGGGCAGCATTAGGGTTGACAGAAGAGATGGGGGTCGCTATTGTCAGCTCCATGAGGCTGATAATGTTCTTATCGGTCCAGCCTCGTCCCTTTACTAGTTTGTCGGTGGTGGCTTCTGGTACGGCAGAGCAGCGACAGAGAGATGTAATTAAGAAGGGCAGGCAGAGGAGGGCTGTTGATCTGTGCGTGCAGTCCAAGATACTCTCTCTCATGTAGCGTCCCACGTTAATAGGCCGGTTGTTCATGATGGAATGGATGAGGGCTAGCCTCTGCTGATCCACTATCGTGTGATGGGAGGACGACAAAATTCGCTTCTTGATGAAAGCATTCCATAACTTGGACTCTGGAAGCAGCTGCCCCATTCTGACGGTGTTGGGATTTTTCTTGCTAGTGTTCCATTTCGTTCCTTCCTCTGTCACCTCTGCCATGACAGCACCGAAGGCGGCGGTGTCTAGGGTGTCCAGAAACTGTTGGTGGGCATCGTCGTTGAGACCGAAGTAGAGGCCATAAAAATTGTTGATGTGTTCTGCTATGAATGGCACTTCTGTCCCTCGAACAGTTACTGATGTTGCCGTCCTTCTGTCGATGGCAGCATAGAACTCCCTTACCAGCGTTTCATTCATTTCAGCTGGCTGCTCTGCAAACTGCTCCCATTGCAGAGCTTTTATCGCCCTTGCGATGAATAGTTTGAGCCCCATGTTCTCTGCCTTGCGGATGTAGATGAAAACTCTTTCCTCCCATAGTTCCTTAGTTGCGAAGGACTGCGGGGTGGGTGCTGCCGGTGAAGATGTTGAAGCAGCACTGCGGCGGGTACGTCTGGAAGACATGTTAGTTGCAAGGGTTTTGTGAAAGTAAAGAAAGCAAAGAAAAATGAAACGGGAGAGCAAGTAAGAATAAGCAGAAGTGAGGAAAATGAAGATGAAAACGGGGTTTTATAGAGGTAGTGTTGCTGTCCGTTGAATGCTGTAACGGAAGGCGTGAATAACGGGGCGACTGTTGAGTTTTAGCGTGTCTGACGCGTCTGAAACGCATTTATGCGTCTGTTACGCGTCTGTCACACGCTTTTGCATCTACCGTGACAGTCTGGTGATAGCCTGTCTTATCCGTGTCTGCGGCGGTAGCTGGAGCGACAAGCTTCAATAAATGGGCTCTGTTGGGCTGATGGATGGATGGTGGGCTTGGGTCACTTCTCCTTTTCTTCTTGACTCCTTTATTTCCTAAAAACAGAAAATATAAAAACATTATTCGAATAAAATAAACCTTATTTCCTAATAAATAATAGATAAAAATAAAATTTAAGTTAAATTAGGGATGTCTTGTGGGGCATCTCCTAAGGTAACCACTTCCTGTATTCCTGGGGCTTCAATCCCCTAATAATGCTTGAGGCGCTGTCCATTGACTTTGAATTGGTGCCCGTCTTTTAATGATCGGATTGTGATGGCACCATGGGGAAAAACTTGTACCACTTGGAATGGGCCAGACCATATAGATTTTAGCTTCCCTGGGAAGAGTTTAAGTCTAGAATTGAACAACAATACAAGCTGCCCTGGGCAGAACTGTCGTGGCAGCAACTTCCTGTCATGCCACTTCTTAGTTTTCTCCTTGTAAATTCTTGCATTGTCGTAGGCCATTGTTCGTATTTCTTCAATCTCGTTTAGATCTAACAGCCTTTTCTGGCCTGCCTTGTCCAAGTCCATATTTACTGCCTTGATTGCCCAGTATGCCCTGTGCTCTATCTCGACAAGCAAGTGACAGGTTTTTCCATAAATCAATCGGTATGGAGACATGCCCAATGGAGTTTTAAAAGCTGTCCTATATGCCCATAATGCATCGTTAAGGAGTAAAGACCAATCTTTCCTATTTGGCTTAACCATCTTCTCAAGAATGTTCTTAACTTCCTTATTAGATATCTCAGCTTGTCTATTGGTCTGTGGGTGGTATGCTGTCGCGATCCTGTGCTTGACACCATATTTCTTCAAGGCGGCAGCAATAACCCTATTGTCAAAATGTCTCCCTTCATCACTGATAATCGCCTTAGGGATGCCAAATCTAGAAAAAAATGTTTTTGTGTAGAAATTTTTGGACTGTTTTGGTATCATTCTTTTGAGTGGCGATAGCTTCAACCCACTTAGAGACATAATCCACTGCTAGGAGGATGTATAGATTTCCACATGAAGATGGAAAAGGTCCCATAAAATCAATCCCCCAAACATCGAAGATCTTTACTTCTAGAATGTTCTGCAGTGGCATCTCGTTTCTCCTCGAGATGTTACTTGTCCGCTGGCACCTGTCACAGTTCTTGTAGAAGTCCTGTGCGTCTTTATACAGTGTCGGCCAGTAGAATCCTGACTGCAGCACCTTGGCAGCAGTTTTGTTGCCTCCTAAGTGTCCTACATATTGTGAAGCATGGCAGTGATGGAGAATGTCTTCTTGCTCTTCTTGTGGTACACACCTCATTATAACCTGATCTGCACACATTTTGAAAAGAAGAGGTTCGTCCCAATAATAATGCTTAACATCATTTTGGAACCTCTTCCTCGCTTGATAATTAAGATCAGAAGGAAGTATTCCGCTAACTATAAAATTAACGAAATCAGCATACCAGGGGAGTTCATAAGACTTACCTGCCGCCATGGCTGTCGCGGCAGTGATTGCGGCAGCAAAGAGCTGCTCATCTGGGAAGGTCTCCAGTATGTTTGTCTCATCTATTGGCAGACTCTGTCCCTTCTCCAACCTTGACAAGTGATCTGCCACCTGATTTTCTGTCCCTTTCTTGTCCTTGATTTCAAGATCGAATTCTTGCAATAGCAGGATCCACCGTATCAATCTAGGCTTTGCATCCTTTTTCGCAAACCGATACTTCATGGCAGAATGGTTTGTGTGCACTATTACCTTCGTTCCAAGTATGTAAGAACGAAACTTGTCAATGGAGAACACCACAGCTAATAACTCCTTTTCTGTGGTGGTGTAGTTCACTTGGGCGTCATTCAGTGTCTTGCTGGCATAGTATATGACATGAAATAGCTTATCTCTCCGCTGCCCAAGTGCTGCCCCGACAGCATAGTCACTAGCATCACACATAATCTCAAATGGCTGTGTCCAGTCTGGTGGCTGTACTATTGGGGCTGTTACTAGTTTTTCTTTCAGAACATTGAATGCTTCAGTACATTCATCATTAAAGTCAAAGGGTCGGTTCTGCTCCAAAAGATGGCATAGGGGCTTGGTGATTTTTGAGAAATTCGCAATAAATCTCCGATAAAAACCAGCATGCCCTAAAAAACTTCTAATGCCCTTGACTGTGGTTGGCGGCGGCAGCTTCTCGATCACTTATATCTTAGCCCTGTCGACTTCTATCCCACGGAAGCTAATCTTATGGCCAAGGACTATCCCTTCATCCACCATAAAGTGGCATTTTTCCCAATTCAAAACGAGATTTGCTTTTTCACATCTTTCAAGTACCTTTTGTAGATTGCCAAGGCAGCTCTCAAAATCGTCTCCAAAGACGGAAAAATCATCCATAAAAATCTCAAGGAAGTCCTCCACCATATCGGAGAATATGGCCATCATGCACCTTTGGAAGGTAGCGGGTGCATTGCATAGTCAAAACGGCGTCCTCCTAAAAGCATATGTTCCGTAGGGGCATGTGAAAGTCGTCTTTTCTTGATCCTCCGATGCGATAGCAATTTGATTATAACCTGAATAACCATCAAGAAAACAATACTAAGGTTTACCCGCTAATCTATCAAGCATTTGATCAATAAAGGGTAAAGGAAAGTGGTCCTTTCGGGTAGCTTTGTCAAGCTTCCGATAGTCCATACAAACCCTTCAACCGGTCACAGTCCTGGTTGGGATTAACTTATTGTTTTCATTGGTCACCACGGTCATTCCTCCTTTCTTAGGGACACATTGCACCGGGCTCACCCATTTGCTGTCAGAGATGGCGTAAATAATACCAGCATCTAACCACTTGATTATTTCTTTACGCACCACCTCTTTCATCGCATGGTTTAGCCGCCTTTGGGCATCTATAGACGACTTATGATCTTCCTCTAAAAGGATTTTGTGCATGCATAACGCCGGACTAATGCCTTGAATGTTAGCGATCGTCCATCCAATTGCCTTTTTGTGCTGCCATAACATGCCGATGAGCTGTCGTTCCTGTTCCTGCGGCAGCTTAGAAGAGATGATTACGGGCAACGTATCATTTGAACCAAGAAAAGCATATTTTAACTGCCCTGGCAGGGGCTTAAGTTCTAAGGCAGGTGGTTCAACAGTAGATGGCTTTTGGATTATATGATTATCCGAAGTATAATTTAAAGGTTCGAATAACTTACCTGGATGATTGCCTAACCAGTTTACCTCCTCCTGATCTTCAGTATCAGATGTATCGGATTCAGAGGAGTCGTTGTCGTCGGTGCTGTCATCGTTTCTGTCGTGACAGGCCTGTAGGTGGCTGCCGCGGCAGTGCCCAAATTTAATATCGTGACAGCCCGACCTGATGCAGGGTTGATCAAGGGTAACATCAGTGATAGCCTTGCATTCCTCGTCCACATCAGCATGTTTCATCGCTTGGAGAACATTCAACTTAATCTCTTGATCATTTACTCGCATGGTGAGTTCTCCTTTCTCCACATCAATCAGTGATCTTCCCGTGGCTAAGAAGGGTCGCCCAAGGATGACTGGTGCATTTTCGTCTGCCTCACAATCTAAAACAAGAAAGTCAGCAGGAAAAATAAACTTATCCACTCTTTTTCTAGGGTGGCTACCGATGAAGAATACTCATGCAACCTTCTGTCATCTTTATCGTTTCAAACTCCCCAAGTTTAGATTTTTTCGACATAACATCCTTGAGAAATTTAGCATAACCCGGCATCTCCCTAACGGCATCTAACAGCGGAATATTAATATGAACTTGCTTAAAATATCATAAATATTTTTAAGTTGAGATTCTTGCTTAGCTTGCTGTATCCGTTGGGGAAAAGGAGGTGGGGGACGATAATCAGCAATACGTCCTTCCCACTGCATACGAATCTGAGGACGAACATCATAGTTTTTCTCCTCTGTCGCTTCTGCTGTCGTGACAGGCTCATCGGCAGCAGTCTGTTTATCACCTGTCGGGGCAGCTTCCCCGGCAGGTTTGTCTAAGGCTGGTTCCTTTACTGTTTCAGCTTCTTTTTCCGGCCCTGATAATTTCTTCCCACTCCTAGTAGTAATGGCTTTACATTGCTCATGTGTGGGCTGCCTAGCATTTTCAGTATTACTAGGGAATCCTCCAGTCTGCCTCGGCTAAATATGTTGGGAAACCTGACCCATTTGTGTCTCCAGAGATTTCAAAGTAGCTTCATGATTTGTCATCCTCATCTCGGTTTTATCCATGAAATTCTCTGTTTTCTTGACAAACTGATTCATATTCTCAATATAAGTACCGGTCAGAGACATAAAGGTGGACAGAGTTTGTTCCAGTATACTGCTCGTGGCAGCTGGTGGCTGCTGTTGTTGCTGCGACGGCAGTTGCGGCGGCAGTTGCTGTCGCGTCAGCAATCTAGGTCCTCCCTGATTCTAATTATGTGCTTGAGGATTAAGGGCATTATTAGGATTACTCCAGGAGAACTTGGGATCCTTCCTCCAATTGGGATTATAATTGTTGGAATTGTAATTTGGCTTATAGTTTCCAACATACTTTCCCTCTTCTACTTGTATTGGGCACTCATCCCGACTATGATTCCTCTCACAGATGTCACATACTTCCTCAACAGCAAATCCATGTAAACCATCATCATTCAATAACCTTTTCATTACTTTAGTAAGGAATGCTACCTGTGATTTCATAGTGTTGTCGGCTTCATAATCCTTGACAGCAAGTACTCGTTTACCCCCTCTTCTTGCAGTCGGAAACTGCTCCTCATTCTTAGCCAGATTTTTCAAAACTTGTAATGCCTCGTCTGGATCTTTATCCAATAATAGTCCATTTGCTGCAGAATCAATTCGAATACGAGTTTGTAAGTTAGCAGCATTATAGAACTTAGTTACCTGATTCCAGACAGGGAATCCATGCATTGGGCAGTTTCGAAGAAGAGTAGTAAATCTGTCCCTGGCCTCGTGCATCGGCTCGTCATCTTCCTGTTGAAAAGTAGCAATTTCATTATATAATCGCTCAGATAAATGCGAAGGATTAAAATGAGATAAAAATTCACGAGATAAATCTGCCCAAGTTCTAATTGAACCCGGCGTAAGTTTATTCCACCAAGTCTTTGCTCTGTCCCTCGATGAATGGGGAAATAATCGAAACCTCAGTATCTCCGGATTAACTCCTGGTAGTCTAAACGAACCACAGATTTCCTGGAACGTTTTGAGATGCTCCCTAGCATCCTCTGTCACAGCACCACTAAACTGCCTGGCATTGTTGATCATACTAAACATGACAGGTTTAAGCTCGAAGTTATCAACATCAATATCCGGCAGCGTGGTTTCCAGCTCTACATGATCGTTCAGCATGTAGTCATGACAGGACCGTCGTCCGGCTGCTGCAGGCGGGTCGCCGACAGGCGGTATTCCACCGCCAGCAGGTGGGTCATGGGCCATCTTCTCTAGCTGTTCCTCAAGGTATTCGTTCCTGGCTAAAAGGTGACGAAGTTGTTTCTTGAGATTGAAGGAACGTTCAACTTCCGGATCTAGTGGATACTCAGGATCTTCACCTCTTTTAGATCTGCGCATAAACAAGAAAACCTCGCGAAAAGCAAGAGTTGAAAGCACCAACGGAAAATAGAAAAACAAAAAGAAAAACAAAAACAAAAACGAAAAGTGCAATAAAAGAAAGGTAGAGTTATGTTGCCAATCCCCGGCAACGGCGCCAAAAACTTGTTGCGTGTAAAATAGTCTATCGCAATTGTAGTGCAAGTGTACACGACGCAAGTAGTAAAGTGATACGAAGTATCGGATATCGTCTCCACAGGGATTGGGCTAATAGCTTCACCTTAGTTTACTGCACGAAAGTAAAGGAAATATTTGAGAGAATTGTCACGAAAATAATAAGGAAAAACGCAAATAAAAGAATTGAGATATCAAGATAGAGAGAATGGGCTGGTATTGAATTGCTCAGTAGTGCAGGTATTGCGATGCTTAGGAACTCCAGTTTTGTCGTTGCGCCTGTCGCGGCAGCACCTGTCGCGGCAGCACCTGTCGCGGCAGCTGTCTGTTGGTCGTCGCGGCAGCAAACACACCAACTCAGTACTTCAAGTTTGGCAAGAATCCCAGATCTGCCTTGGCCTATCCCTAGGTCCAAGTCTGTCGATGATCACGTCTTTGATGATACCTCCCGGCGTGAATCGAAGGATGAACACCGATGTGTATGAATTCTTCTTTAGCCACTTAACCTTGCCCTATCCCTAGGCACAAGATAGTTCAACTATAAACTAGAGAACTTGCTCTTATTTCTTTCGTATACTTAACTCTCCCGATGCTAAGTAAATAGATAACCTCACAATGCTCTCCCGATGCTCTTGCAAGATATTAATAGCCAAAATAAGAGAACTTGAACTTTATTTTATTGAACTTGGAAAATCCTAAAACAAAACAACCCTTGCAACTACTTTACAAATCAACCCGTGGCCCTAGGGGGTTTTAGAACATATCGACGGCGGGTAAACGGCGGAGGGGTTTGGTTATCGGTTATGGGGTATGATCTTTCCTAGGTTAAAATATATGCCCTTATATAAGCTTTGGGCTCAAGTATTCTAAGTTAACAAGGATTACAACTTTAATTAAAAGTATGATTCCAATAAAGACTTAATCTTCAAGGATCCTACTTTTCAGCCGTCCTCCTTGTTTCTTGGGATTTCCTCTCCTTGAGCTTTGGCTTGACATATCTTTTGATCCGGGGCTTGGAAAAATATATGGTTTTCACACGACAGACTAGCATAATTTTCTCTATCTATCGAGGTCCACTTTGCTTTTTCTTCACTAACTTGCTATCGTCCTCTGCTGTCACGGCAGATCTATGGCAGCATCGTCCTCATCGTCTGCTTGTCCAGTTCAGCTCTTCTACTTTTCTGCCCTGCGCCCGCCTTCTCCGTCAACTATGCCAGCAACCTGCAAAATCAGCCATCTTTTAGTAGAATCCGTGCCTTTGATATATTTGTGATGTTTTGCTGTAAACTAACCTAAATGCAATACAATGATGCTTGAATGCAATGATGCTTAGTCGTATCGATACAATATGCTTTAAAATACCCAACGGCTAGTTTGCGTACTGATACGGTAGTATCGCGTACTATACGCTCAACTACCCACAACGGTCAATTTCCCAACGGTCTTTTAAATTATAGGACTGTATTGATACGCTTGTCATGCGTATCGATACGCAACAGCTTGAAGCACTCAACAACTACTTCCTTATCGGGACCGTATCGATATGGTTTGAGGAGTGACGTTACGCCAAGCTGCAGAACTACATTTATGGTGGGAAATAAAGGCTTCAACGGTCCTCGACGGCTACAAACTCAATTAGGAGTATAAAAGGGACCTCCAAGCATCAAGAGATGGTTAATGCTTCAATTGTTACAACATTATGATGAAATATTGTCTTTAGAGCTAATTTGTATATTTCTTGTATAGTCAACTCTTGTGAGCTTAATTGTCAAATTTGCTCAAGTGTATAGGTTTTGGGTGAGTGCTTAGAATTGCAAACATACACCTATTAGAGGGATTTCAAGTTTTCTTTGAATTTCTCTTGTGAGATGGTGCTTGATCAAGCTTTAGGTAGAAAGCTTGATCGTTGTAACGGTTTCCTCCTAATCCGAGAAAATGGGACGAAACTCTTAGTGAATTTGGTTGAAATCCTTAGTAGGAAGCTAAGGTAGTGGATGTAGGCTTTGGGTTAGAAAGCCGAACCACTCTAAATCCTTGTGTTCATTTCTTATATTTTTAGCTTCCTCAAAAACACCCAATTTAACCTACCAACATCCCCAATTTTTTCGAAACTTGGCTCCGATACCAACAAATGTAACCCCCTTAGCCCGGCCTAGACGCCCGACTCGAACTAAGAAGATTACACGGGGACAATCAAAGTCAACTCGTTAAAGTCAACTTTGATTAACGACCCTTTTTTCTTTTTAATTTCTCTAGATGCATAATATTAACCTATGTGTTCAGCAAGACCATTAGAAAGAAACGTCACAGTGATCGGAGTTCAATTAGGGGTTCAATTGCATACAAACGTCTTTTAGGGACTAATTTGTAAATTTCCAGAATTACAAAGACTAAATTAGTTATGAAGTTACCAATCCAAAATTAATCATATAATATGCCAACTTGTCAAAGTGTTTCAAACTTCCACTAAGCTCCCAAGACCACGCTCAAAGCGTTACAAAGCTGGAAAATCCATTTTCATTCACTAATACACGAAACCTCGTTTGTCGAGGCGACAATCACCCTTCTGGAGCCTCCAAAATCATCTCATTCGCTCCCGAATCAAGATCCCATGTTTTCACATCATCAAAACAGAGATCTAAATGCATTAAAATGCATTTCAACACCAGCAACCAATCACAAACTCCTTGCTCACTCAAACTACACCAATATACCCATATGAAACAACTGAAAACTCAATCGATTGCTTCCTAAACAAAGCCCAGCCAACATACATCACTTTCAATCAATTATAAACATCAAAACACATCTAAAAACAACCTACACCCTTCCTTATACCTCCAACAAGTATAATTCCACCATTTCACCTCAAAAACTCACTTAAAACTATCAAGAAACTCAAGGATCTCAAGGATTTCGGGATCTATATTATCAAAACCTCATTTCAACATAATAACCAACTTGAAACTCAAGTAAAATCAATTCAAAACAGAGTTCAACAAAACAAATCCGAAAATCTAGATTTTAATCATATTTTTACAAGATTTTAATCTCAAATCAAAACTATAATGAAAACTCAACCAAAAAACTTAATTAGAAGCCAAAGATCTTGGGAATTTCAATAAAGAACCTTGATTAGAGGTTGAGAACGAGATTTACCTCCAATCCTTGCTTTCCTCAATGAATGACAAGTTTTTGCTTCATAAAACTTGAAGAACTTGAAATGATTCTTGAAAATTGTTTAGGAATATTAAGAGAGTGTTTGGGAGAATAGAATTCTGGAGAAAATGAGTTAGAATTGTGTTTAGCTGAAATGAGAAGAGAAAGGTAGTTACGTGATGGAATCTCATTAATTAACTACCTAATTAATTAAATAAAATAAAAGCCAATTAAAACTATTTAATTAAAACCATTTTAAACACATGTCATATTAAGGAAAGGCTAAATTGCAATAAAGCTCCCTAAAATTCTAAGATTTTGGCTTCTCCTTTAAAAATTGCATTTTCCACAGTTTTGAAACTTTACAATTTGGTCACTACTTAAAGTGTACCATTTCTGAAACTCTTTTTGTAAAATTTATTTGACCAACCTCTTAAACATATTTTTAGAGGATTTTAGCATTTTTTACCATATTTTTATCCTACCCCGATCCTTGATTTCCTTAAATCACCTTACGCAATTTGAATTATTTCCGACTGATTTGGTCCGATGTCTAAATTATCTTACGCAGCAGGTGCGTTGGTCAAACCAAACGGCATCACTAAGAACTCGTAATGCCCGTACCTTGTCTGAAAAGATGTCTTAGGTACGTCCACATCCTTCACCTTTAGTTGGTAATACCCTGACCTCAAGTCTATCTTAGATAACACTGAGGCTCCCCGGAACTGATGAAAGAGATCATCAATCCTAGGCAAGGGATACTTGTTCTTGATCGTCAACTTGTTCAGTTGCCGATAATCTATGCACATCCGCATTGTCTCATCTTTCTTCTTTACAAACAAGACCGGTGCACCCCAAGGTGACACACTCGGCCGGATGAACTCTCGATCCAACAACTCATACAGTTGCGTTTTCAACTCATTCAGCTCTTTAGGTGCCATGTGGTAAGGAGCAATGGACACCTGAGTCGTATTCTGTTGAGTTGTAAGGTGCTCGATTTCTTCAACCGGTGTTGCTCACCAAGTGGTGGAGAGGTGCAATTTTGGGTGGATGAGGTGTGGAAGCTAAAACAAAGACGACACAATGATTTTAGAGTGGTTCAACCTTCTAACCAAGGTCTACATCCACTACCTTAGCTTCCCACTAAGGATTTCCAATCAATCCACTATTGATTCGTCCCCTTTTCTAGGCTTCAGAGGAAACCCTTATACATCGATCAAGCTTTCTACCCAAAGCCTTGATCAAACCCTCTTTACAAGAGAAAGGAAAAATGCAAACTTAAATCCCTCTAATAGGAATTTGTTTGCTCAATAATGCACTCACCCAAAACCTAAAACACTTGAGCAAATTTGACAATTTTGGCTCACTAGTGTTTGTCTATACAAGAATTGACAATTTAAGTACAAAGAAAATATTTGATCATTTTTTGATTGACAATTAAAGCATTAACCATATCTTGATGCTTGGAGGTCTCTTTTATACTCCTTAATGTGTTTGTAGTCGTTACTAGCCATTGGGGATGGTTTGGAGCCGTTGAAGACTTTATTTCCCTTCATTAATGTTGTTTTGCAGCCTTTCGTATCGATACGCTTGGACCCGTATTGGTACGGCCTTCATCAGAAACTAGCCGTTTGGCTCTTGCCAGCCAAGGCGTATCGATACGCTTGAGGGCGTATCGGTACGGTATGACGTTTAAAAGACCGTTGGGAAATATAACCGTTGGGGTTGTTAAATGGGGATCGATACGCTTACTAGGCGTATCGAAACGACCCCTCTCTGTATCGAAACGGCCAAGCCTGTTTCGATACGGGTTTTGGCAATGACCAAACTGGGCAAAAAAGGTATCGATATGGGTTGGACCGTATCGGTACGGAAATTTGAAAACACAAGTTTGGTTGTTTAAAAGCATTAAAAATCTTGCCAAAAACCTTTTAAAATACCTCAAACATAAATTCAAGTTGTTTGGACTTAAAACCAAGTTTTAAATTCTTTTCAAATTAGTCCAAAACATTTTTCAATTATTATATCAAAACACTAGTTCTACAATCTCACCCTTTTTGATATAATAAAACTAACTTGAAAAATTGTTTGGGATTCTCCCCCCTTTAACTCTAAAAATGTGAACAAGAGATTAAAGATATGAAATCAAATAAAGCTCCCGCTTATTCATTTGAAAATTCAATTTTTTAATCCATTTCTCCCCCTTTTTGTTATATCAAAAAGAATTTAAAACATTAAGTTCAAAATAACTATAGAGGAAAAATTTGACAAAAATAAGAATTTGGTTTTAAAATGGCTCCCCCTTACTCAAAGCATCATTAAAAATGTTAGTCCAACATATATGATCATCTAGTTGACATAAAAGAAAATAAATCAAATAAAAGCAAAAGCAACTAGATTTTACCACACTTGAACTCAAGGGAGGATGCGAAGCCTTCCTTCTTCAAGTGTTCTTCCTTGTGTGCATGGAGCTCCCCCCTCAAAGTTTGACTTGTTGATCACTCTCCATCACACCTAGCAAAAGACAATCAAGTGATTTTTGGTATCCAAATTGCTTTGGATCCATATACGTTAGTAGCACAAACTTTAGTCCCCTTAGGAATCCATTTTTCAATTTCATCCTTTTTAATTGAAGTATTAAGTCCTTTTGGGACCCAAATACTTCTAAAACATTTTCCTTTTACAAATCTAGGGGCACTAGATTGTCTCACATAAAAATTTGATTTTCCAAAATTATTTTTCTTTTCTAGCTCTTTGGAAATCAATTTTATTTCTTCTTGAACTTTATGAAGCAAAATTTGTAAATCAAAACATTTTTGTTCAAACTCTTCGAGTTTTGCTTCAAGTTCAAGTTTGGTTTTAGAAATCAAATCATTTTGAATTTTTAACTTTGAAATCAATTTATTGTTTTTCAAAATGTGATTTTTAAACTCTAAAACCAAATCATCGTAGGCATCTTATAGTTCATCAAAAGAGTAAGAACATGAAGTAGATGAATTAGAAATTACCCTTGAATCTTCTTCGATGGCCATAAGGCAAAGGTTGGCTTGTTCATCATCGGTGGAGTCCTCATCACTCCAAGTAGCCACATGTGCCTTCTTCTTATGGCTTGAAGTGCTTGCCCTGTAACGCCCCGGTTTTGGGCTTAGAAGTCTTGGGCGTTGACCGGTCGGTCAAAGTGCTGTTCGAATCGTAAGAGGTTAAATTAGGAAAGCCTAATTCGGGTTGCATTAAAAATATGGAAAAATGTTCTAAAATCATCTTTTAATATAATTAAGTGAACTGTGAAATCAATTTTGGAAAATGAGTTTTGGAAGGGTGACATTTTGGCTAGTGACCAAAATGTAATTTTCGCAAGTTTGGTGGCTGTTTTATAAAGGGTTGAAACTTTGAATCTTTAAGGAGCTATTTACCCAAAGGGAGTTTCTCCAGATTTTTCTAAGATATTTTGAGTTATAATTCTGATTTTAAAGATATCAAAAAGGAGGGAAAAGCTCATTTAGCTATTTTCTCAACTAACTTCTCTATTTTCTTTTTCTCTTTTTCTCTCAACCCAAACACTCCATTTCCAGAGATTTGTTTCTGATTTTCTCACCTAAATTCCTCCTTTCAACTCTCATTTGATTTCTAATCATTGTATCTTCAAAACCTCTTCAATTGCTACTTGTTTCAACAAGGATTTTGATTCCAAAAAGAGGAGAAACTCAAGTTTGGAGGTAAGAACGTCCTTCTCCTCTAAACTATCAGTTCTTTACTGAAATTCCTAAGTTTTCAATCCTAAATTGATGTTTAATTAAAGGTTTTAAAGTGTTGAAATGGATCTTGGCTTATTATGCAAGATTTTGATGGTTTTTGATGATTTTCGTTAGATCTGAGTAATCTGTGTTTTGAGAGGTGTTTTTGATGTTAAATGATCTCTAAATTGATAAGGAATTGAGTTTTGATTGATGCAATCCCGGATAGGTTGAGTTTCCTAAGTTTAGCTTGTGTTTCAAGGTAGTTTTTGTGGTGATCTTGTGGATCTGATGTTGCTGGAGGTATAAGGATGTTAATAGATTGTTTTTAGATGTTTTATGATGTTAATGGAAGTGTGGTTTTGCTGGTTTATGGCTGGGCTTTGTTTAGAAGTTGTTTGGATGCATTTTCGGTTGTGTTTGGTGGCCGAAAATGGAGGTTGAATGAGAGCAGCGAGTTTAGGTGCTTTCATTGAAGCAATTAATGCATGATGATGCATTAATCCTCTGCTTTGATGTGTTGAAACAGGGGAGGCATCTTTGGATCCAAGAGTTGTTGATCCGGAAGCTTGATTTGGTGCTTTGGCTTGAAGCTAAGTGGAAATCGGTGAGTGAAGTTGGGTTTTCAGATTTTAAAACCAAGGTTTGAAGGTTTTGGGAGCTTAGTCTAAGTCTAAACAACTTTGCTAAGCTCAAGTGTAAGTTTTCGGATTTTCTCTCTAGTGGTGGCCATGATTTTGTTGTGATGCAAATTGGTGAATTGCATGTTTTAATTACTGTTTTGAAAGCATGTTTTAGCATGGTATTTGCTGATGTTTTAAGCCATATGTTGAAGGTAACTCTAGGTAGGAGTTCCTTGATTTTATACATTGAAATAATGTGGATTTGATGCTTTGAAATGCATGATGAATATGGCTTGGTTTAATGCTTTAAAACAGTGGATTATATGATGTAAAAGATGTATATTGGCAAGTGATGTTTTGAAAATGTTAAGGTCACTAAGGTGGTTAAAAGTCCTTGAGTGAGCCTTGTTACTTAAGAACATCAAGGTGGTTAAAAGTCCTTGGATGGTTCTTGTTGCGGACACTAAGGTGGTTAAAAGTCCTTAGGTGATCCTTTCCATGGTGTTTAAAAGTCCATGGGGCCAAGGTGTTTAAAAGTCCTTGGGGTGATTCAAGCTATGGACACAAAGGTGGTTAAAAGTCCTTGTGTGGTCCTCATTCATGGTGTTTAAAAGTCCATGGCCAAGGTGTTTAAAAGTCCTTGGGGCCAAGGTGTTTAAAAGTCCTTGGGAAAGTTGTTGAACTTGTTTTAATAAATGAAATGTATCACTTGAGCCAATATGACATATTAAGAATATTGTGAAGCATGAGATGCTTGTTTTAATGTTTATTTTGAAGCATGGAATTGCTTGTTTAAAAGTATGCTTTTGAGCATGTGCAAAGGTTGATTATAAGCATGTTTTGTAAATGTTTTTAATTGCATTATTGAATGGTTTTTAAAGAGCACTCCTCACTAAGCTTTTGCTTACGCTCTCTCGTTTTCCCTAGTTCAGGTTGCATTAAAAATATGGAAAAATGTTCTAAAATCATCTTTTAATATAATTAAGTGAACTGTGAAATCAATTTTGGAAAATGAGTTTTGGAAGGGTGACATTTTGGCTAGTGACCAAAATGTAATTTTCGCAAGTTTGGTGGCTGTTTTATAAAGGGTTGAAACTTTGAATCTTTAAGGAGCTATTTACCCAAAGGGAGTTTCTCCAGATTTTTCTAAGATATTTTGAGTTATAATTCTGATTTTAAAGATATCAAAAAGGAGGGAAAAGCTCATTTAGCTATTTTCTCAACTAACTTCTCTATTTTCTTTTTCTCTTTTTCTCTCAACCCAAACACTCCATTTCCAGAGACTTGTTTCTGATTTTCTCACCTAAATTCCTCCTTTCAACTCTCATTTGATTTCTAATCATTGTATCTTCAAAACCTCTTCAATTGCTACTTGTTTCAACAAGGATTTTGATTCCAGAAAGAGGAGAAACTCAAGTTTGAAGGTAAGAACGTCCTTCTCCTCTAAACTATCAGTTCTTTACTGAAATTCCTAAGTTTTCAATCCTAAATTGATGTTTAATTAAAGGTTTTAAAGTGTTGAAATGGATCTTGGCTTATTATGCAAGATTTTGATGGTTTTTGATGATTTTCGTTAGATCTGAGTAATCTGTGTTTTGAGAGGTGTTTTTGATGTTAAATGATCTCTAAATTGATAAGGAATTGAGTTTTGATTGATGCAATCCCGGATAGGTTGAGTTTCCTAAGTTTAGCTTGTGTTTCAAGGTAGTTTTTGTGGTGATCTTGTGGATCTGATGTTGCTGGAGGTATAAGGATGTTAATAGATTGTTTTTAGATGTTTTATGATGTTAATGGAAGTGTGGTTTTGCTGGTTTATGGCTGGGCTTTGTTTAGAAGTGGTTTGGATGCATTTTCGGTTGTGTTTGGTGGCCGAAAATGGAGGTTGAATGAGAGCAGCGAGTTTAGGTGCTTTCATTGAAGCAATTAATGCATGATGATGCATTAATCCTCTGCTTTGATGTGTTGAAACAGGGGAGGCATCTTTGGATCCAAGAGTTGTTGATCCGGAAGCTTGATTTGGTGCTTTGGCTTGAAGCTAAGTGGAAATCGGTGAGTGAAGTTGGGTTTTCAGATTTTAAAACCAAGGTTTGAAGGTTTTGGGAGCTTAGTCTAAGTCTAAACAACTTTGCTAAGCTCAAGTGTAAGTTTTCGGATTTTCTCTCTAGTGGTGGCCATGATTTTGTTGTGATGCAAATTGGTGAATTGCATGTTTTAATTACTGTTTTGAAAGCATGTTTTAGCATGGTATTTGCTGATGTTTTAAGCCATATGTTGAAAGTAACTCTAGGTAGGAGTTCCTTGATTTTATACATTGAAATAATGTGGATTTGATGCTTTGAAATGCATGATGAATATGGCTTGGTTTAATGCTTTAAAACAGTGGATTATATGATGTAAAAGATGTATATTGGCAAGTGATGTTTTGAAAATGTTAAGGTCACTAAGGTGGTTAAAAGTCCTTGAGTGAGCCTTGTTACTTAAGAACATCAAGGTGGTTAAAAGTCCTTGGATGGTTCTTGTTGCGGACACTAAGGTGGTTAAAAGTCCTTAGGTGATCCTTTCCATGGTGTTTAAAAGTCCATGGGGCCAAGGTGTTTAAAAGTCCTTGGGGCCAAGGTGTTTAAAAGTCCTTGGGGCCAAGGTGTTTAAAAGTCCTTGGGAAAGTTGTTGAACTTGTTTTAATAAATGAAATGTATCACTTGAGCCAATATGACATATTAAGAATATTGTGAAGCATGAGATGCTTGTTTTAATGTTTATTTTGAAGCATGGAATTGCTTGTTTAAAAGTATGCTTTTGAGCATGTGCAAAGGTTGATTATAAGCATGTTTTGTAAATGTTTTTAATTGCATTATTGAATGGTTTTTAAAGAGCACTCATCACTAAGCTTTTGCTTACGCTCTCTCGTTTTCTTAATTCAATAATGCATAGCACTAGAGTATCTTGAAGGGCAGCAAGAAGGGCAAGAGTTCAAGTACAAGTAGAGCTCAATGTATGGAAGGTTTTTGTTAAACATTTTAGCTTTTGGATGATTTGGCAATGGGGGACCAATGTGTATGTTTTGGGAGGTGTTTGGAACTCCCTAAGTATGTTGAATGATGATTTGAACGCTGGTTTTTGGATTGGATCCTTATATGCTTGTTTTAAAAGTTAATGCTTGAATAGCTAGCTTGTGTAGGAAGCATGCCTATAGAATTGGGGCTTTTTGCATGTGATGTTGTTTTGATGAATTGATGATGCAAATATGTCCTATATATGTTGAATTGCATTCTGGTAAAGTTTGGTAGCATTTGGAGCATGTTTGAGTGATCAATTGCATGTTTTGGTATGCTAGTTTGCTGAAATCTGTGCAGGCGTTTCGGAACAGTGTGCACCGTTTCGGAACGGGTGCCTGGAATGAACCCAGGGGGTCCAAAACGGTATGCACCGTTTCGAAACGGTTTGGTCTCTGCCAGACCCCCGTTGCGGAACTGGTTTCGGAACGGCCCGTGTTTCGGAACAGGGTCAACCTGTTTCGGAACGGTCGACCGTTGGGGGCTGACATGGGCAGTTATATGTTTTGAAATGTTTGCGTTTTGGTCCTGAATCTTGTTTGTGCAATTGTATGAGTTTGAGAAGTCCTTTTGAGCTGAAATTTCACAGAGAAGCATGAAACCTGACTAATTTCAAGTTGGTAAGATTAATTTGGGTTAAGTTTTTTAATTTATCAGAAATTACAATTTGGTCCCTAAAGTTGTAATTTGTTCAATTGGGTCCATGTTTGATCTCTGATGTTTGTGATCTTTGAGTATGTTGTTTGTGTGATCACAATTAAGGTTAATGTGCATCTAGATAAGATTAAAAAGGAAAAAAAAAGGTTGTTTATCAAGGTTGACTTTCGGGTTGACTTTGGTTTTCCCCGTGTGACTTTCTTAATTCGGGCCAACCGTCTAGGCCAGGTTAAGGGGGTTACATTTGGTGGTATCAGAGCTGAGTTTTCGATTAATTGGGAATGTTTGTATGCATGATTGAAGTATGTTTGGCTTGTATGCTTGTTGTATGAAAGCATGTTCAGTGGTTTGAGATGTTGATGCTTTTGAGATGTATGATGTGATGATGCATGATGAGGGTACCCATTTCCAAACAAAAGCTAAAGAAATGATGTTGATTTTGAAAGAAATTGAGCTTGAATACTTGGAATTGCTTACCTTGCTGGTCCTGACTATGTTTTATTTGTATTGTTATGCATGGTAAAAGTATGGCACCACGTAGAGAGTTAAGGAGTAGCGTGAGAGCTACGACCCCGGATGGGAATGAGACTGATGAGAATGCGGGTAGTGCTGTGTTACCTCCTCCTCCACCTGGTGGTGGTGGTGCTGAGGGAGGGAGAGCTGGAACTGAAGCAGCTGGTGCTAGAGCTGCAGGACCTGAGGTTGGTCAGGGGCAAGCTATGCCTGATATGACGATGCTGGTACAAGCTATTGCGGGTGCTTTTCGAGCAGCAGTAGCTGGAGCTCAAGGAGCTGGGCATCAGGGAGATGCTGGTGTGAGACTACCCTTAGAGCGTCTGCGCAGTCTTGGTGGGACTGAGTTTAGGGGTATGTCAGCTGAGAGGTCGGAAGCTTGGCTAGAAAGTACCAAGCGTATCTTGGGACAGATGAGCTGCACTGATGTGCAAAAGTTGGGATGTGTTGTGTCCTTGCTGCAGAGCGATGCTTATACGTGGTGGACGACCACAACCTCTGGAATGGCTGAAGCTGACATCACTTGGACATTCTTTCAGAATGCGTTCAAGAGGAGATATCTGGGAGTGAGATATCTGGATGAGAAAAAGCGTGAATTCATGACTCTGACCCAAGGGAGCATGAGTGTGGCTGAGTATGAGGTGCAGTTTGTGCGACTCAGTCAGTATGCACCGGAGCTGATTCCTGATGAGCGGGAGAGGTGCGAGAGGTTTCGTTATGGTCTCATAACGGAGGTAAAGATGTACGTGCTGGCCACTAAGTATGATGATTTTGATGTGTTAGTGGGCCGAGCAAAGGACATAGAGATGAATTTGAGTTTGTCTGCGAAAGGTGCTGAAGCAAGTTCTGGGAAGAGAGCTGCTGAGTATAGTTCCGGAGGTGGACGGAACAAGAGGGGACGCGATCAGAGGTTTCAGACCTCAGCTAAGAGAGGTGGAGGTGCACCTGCTAGGGGTGGTAATGCTAGAGCTGACCCTAGTGCTTGTTGGATCTGCGGTTCACGTGGTCACTTGAAGCGTGACTGTCCTCGTGCTGTGAGGGAGGTGCAAGCTCCTGTTGCGGCAGCTGGTTTTGAATGCTGGAATTGTGGTTCTGCTGACCACTTGAGGCGAGATTGTCTGAGGATGGCTGGTGGTCAAGAGCGTGCTCCTGTTGTTGCAGCACCGCAGAGAGGTCGTGGGCGCGGCCGTGGTAATTTCCAGAGACGAGAGGAAGGTGGTCGTGGAGTAGCCCATGTTGTGGCTATTCAGCCTGAGGGTGGAGGCCAGGCGAGAGTGTATGCTCAGCGCGAGGGAAGGAATGATGCAGATGTGATTGCAGGTACCTTTACTTTGCAATCCTTGTCATTACTTTCTTTGATTGATTCTGGATCTACGCATTCATACATTTTGCGTGAGCATGCTGAATTGCTTGGTTTGCCTGTTGAGTCTTTGGATGTTGGTGTTCGTGTCACTAGTTCTTTTGGTGAAACTGTTGTGACTCGTAAGCTTTATAGAAGGTGTCCTTTGGTTGTTCAAGAGCATGTCTTTCATGTTGATCTTATGGAGTTGCCCTTTTATGGTTTTGATGTGATCCTTGGTATGGATTGGCTTGCTGAGCATCGTGCTGTTGTGGATTGTGAGAATAAGCGGGTTTCGCTTAAGCTTGCGGATGATTATGAAGTGGTGGTGGTTGGTGAGAATGTGAAGTTTCTTGCCAATGTTGTTTCTACCTTGGAGGCGAGCAGGATGCTGAGGCAGGGTTGTGAAGCTTATCTAGCTTTTGTGATGAATCCTTGTTCTAAGGAGTTGAGGGTGCAAGATATCAGGGTTGTGAAGGAGTTTCCTGATGTTTTTCCTGAGGAGTTGCCTGGTTTACCTCCTAATCGCGAGGTGGAGTTTGGAATTGAGCTGTATGAGAATACAACTCCTGTGTCCATTACTCCCTATAGAATGGCACCTAAGGAGCTGAAGGAGCTGAAGACGCAGTTGCAAGAGCTGCTTGATCGTGGTTTCATCCGGCCGAGTGTGTCGCCTTGGGGAGCACCGGTCTTGTTTGTGAAGAAGAAAGATGGCACTATGAGAATGTGCATTGATTACCGTCAGCTGAACAAGTTGACTATCAAGAATCGGTATCCTTTGCCGAGGATTGATGATCTCTTTGATCAATTTCGGGGAGCTGCTGTGTTCTCTAAGATTGACTTGAGGTCAGGGTATTATCAGTTGAAGGTGAAGGATGTGGATGTGCCTAAGACAGCTTTCAGGACAAGGTATGGGCATTATGAGTTCCTTGTGATGCCGTTTGGTTTGACAAATGCTCTTGCTGCTTTCATGGACATGATGAATCGTGTGTTTCATGAATACCTGGACAAGTTCGTGGTGGTGTTCATTGATGATATCCTTGTGTACTCGCGTACTGAGGAGGAGCACGAAGAGCATTTGAGGATTGTGCTGCAAGCTTTGTTGGAGAATCAGCTTTATGCTAAGCTGAGCAAGTGTGAGTTTTGGCTTAGGGAGGTGGTGTTTCTTGGGCATGTGGTCTCAGCTGAGGGGATTCGTGTGGATCCTCAGAAGATTGAAGCGGTGATGAACTGGAAAGTTCCTAAGTCTGTTCAGGAGGTCCGTAGTTTCCTTGGTTTGGCAGGGTACTATCGAAGGTTTGTGGATGGTGTTTCCAAGATTGTTGCTCCTTTGACGAAGTTGTTGCAGAAAGATGTTAAGTATGAGTGGACAGAAGCGAGACAGCAGGCTTTTGAGAAGCTGAAGATGGCTTTGACGCAAGCTCCTATCTTGATTCAGCCTAAATCAGGGAAAGAGTTTGTGGTCTACAGTGATGCATCCTATGTTGGTTTGGGATGTGTGTTGATGCAAGAGGGTAAGGTGGTGGCTTATGCATCGCGGCAGTTGAAGGTGCATGAGCGCAATTATCCTACGCATGATATTGAGCTGGCTGCAGTGGTTTTTGCTCTGAAGATCTGGAGGCATTATCTGTATGGTGAGAAGTGTACGGTGTACACGGATCACAAGAGTTTGAGGTATCTGATGTCTCAGAAAGAGTTGAATCTTAGGCAGCGGCGTTGGTTGGAGTTGCTCAAGGATTATGATCTGATGATAGAGTATCATCCTGGAAAGGCTAAAGTTGTTGCGGATGCCTTGAGTAGGAAGGTAGTTGTTGAGCTGAGAGCTATGTTTGCTAGCTTGAGTATATCGCGGGATGGTGGTCTTGTTGCTGAGTTGCAAGTGAAACCATCGTTGGTTCAGTTGATCAAGGATAAGCAGTTGCTGGATGATTCCTTGGTGTCTCATGTTCAGGATATCGCGGAGGGTAGACCTTCGGATTTCTGTTTTAATGAGGATGGAGTGTTGTGTTTTGGGAGTCGAATAGTAGTGCCTGCTGATGTTGAGTTGAGGCGTGCTATTTTGACTGAAGGTCATAGTAGTCCTTTTGCTATGCACCCTGGTAGTACTAAGATGTATCGTGATCTTCGTGATGAGTACTATTGGGTGGGTTTGAAGAAGGATGTTGCAGAGTTTGTGAGCAAGTGTTTGGTGTGTCAGCGAGTTAAGGCTGAACATCAGGTTCCTTCTGGTTTGTTGCAACCGTTGAAAATCCCTGAATGGAAGTGGGAGAGGGTTACCATGGATTTTGTATCTGGTTTACCTTTGTCTCCATCAAAGAAGAATTATGTTTGGGTGATTGTGGATCGCCTGACGAAGTGTGCGCATTTCTTGCCTGTGCATACTACGTTTTCTTTGGATAAGCTGGCAGAGCTGTACATTGCTAAGATTGTGAGGTTGCATGGTGTGCCTAAGTCGATCGTGTCGGATAGGGATCCGAGGTTCACATCGCGTTTCTGGCAGTGTTTGCATCAAGCTCTGGGTACAAGGTTGCATTTCAGTACATCCTATCATCCTCAGTCGGATGGTCAGTCTGAGCGAGTTATTCAGATTTTGGAGGATATGTTGAGATGCTGCGTGATAGAGTTCCAAGGTTCTTGGGAGAAGCATCTGCCTTTGGTTGAGTTCGCTTAGAACAATAGTTATCAGGCGAGTATACAAATGGCACCTTATGAGGCTCTGTATGGGAGGAAGTGTAGGACTCCTCTTTGTTGGGCTGAAACTGGTCAAAAGTTGGTTTCGATGCCGGCTTTATTGAAAGGAACCACCGAGAAGGTGAAGCTCATTTGTGAGCGGTTGAAGGCTGCTTCTGACCGGCAGAAATCTTACGCGGATTTGAAGCGTAAGGAGATAGAGTATGCGGTGGGTGATCGTGTGTTTTTGAAGGTTTCGCCTTGGAAGAAGGTGATGAGGTTTGGTCGGAAGGGTAAGTTGAGCCCTAGATACATTGGACCGTATGAGGTTGTTGAGTGTGTGGGTCCTGTCGCGTATCGGTTGAGGTTACCTCAGGAGCTGGAGAAGATTCATGATGTGTTCCATGTTTCTATGCTCCGGAAGTATAGATCTGATCCTTCGCATGTGATGCCTTTGGAGGAAGTGGTTTTGAATCCGGATTTGACCTATGATGAGGAACCGGTGAAAATTCTGGATTCAGATAGCGAGGTTCTTCGTGGCAAGACCATTGAGTAGGTGAAGGTGCTGTGGAAGCATCGAGGTGTTGAGGAAGCCACGTGGGAGCGGAAGGAAGACATGCTGAAGCAGTTTCCTTATCTCTTTCCTTCAGGTAAATTTCGAGGACGAAATTTCTTAAGGGGGCGAGAGTTGTAACGCCCCGGTTTTGGGCTTAGAAGTCTTGGGCGTTGACCGGTCGGTCAAAGTGTTGTTCGAATCGTAAGAGGTTAAATTAGGAAAGCCTAGTTCGGGTTGCATTAAAAATATGGAAAAATGTTCTAAAATCATCTTTTAATATAATTAAGTGAACTGTGAAATCAATTTTGGAAAATGAGTTTTGGAAGGGTGACATTTTGGCTAGTGACCAAAATGTAATTTTCGCAAGTTTGGTGGCTGTTTTATAAAGGGTTGAAACTTTGAATCTTTAAGGAGCTATTTACCCAAAGGGAGTTTCTCCAGATTTTTCTAAGATATTTTGAGTTATAATTCTGATTTTAAAGATATCAAAAAGGAGGGAAAAGCTCATTTAGCTATTTTCTCAACTAACTTCTCTATTTTCTTTTTCTCTTTTTCTCTCAACCCAAACACTCCATTTCCAGAGATTTGTTTCTGATTTTCTCACCTAAATTCCTCCTTTCAACTCTCATTTGATTTCTAATCATTGTATCTTCAAAACCTCTTCAATTGCTACTTGTTTCAACAAGGATTTTGATTCCAAAAAGAGGAGAAACTCAAGTTTGGAGGTAAGAACGTCCTTCTCCTCTAAACTATCAGTTCTTTACTGAAATTCCTAAGTTTTCAATCCTAAATTGATGTTTAATTAAAGGTTTTAAAGTGTTGAAATGGATCTTGGCTTATTATGCAAGATTTTGATGGTTTTTGATGATTTTCGTTAGATCTGAGTAATATGTGTTTTGAGAGGTGTTTTTGATGTTAAATGATCTCTAAATTGATAAGGAATTGAGTTTTGATTGATGCAATCCCGGATAGGTTGAGTTTCCTAAGTTTAGCTTGTGTTTCAAGGTAGTTTTTGTGGTGATCTTGTGGATCTGATGTTGCTGGAGGTATAAGGATGTTAATAGATTGTTTTTAGATGTTTTTAGATGTTTTATGATGTTAATGGAAGTGTGGTTTTGCTGGTTTATGGCTGGGCTTTGTTTAGCAGTGGTTTGGATGCATTTTCGGTTGTGTTTGGTGGCCGAAAATGGAGGTTGAATGAGAGCAGCGAGTTTAGGTGCTTTCATTGAAGCAATTAATGCATGATGATGCATTAATCCTCTGCTTTGATGTGTTGAAACAGGGGAGGCATCTTTGGATCCAAGAGTTGTTGATCCGGAAGCTTGATTTGGTGCTTTGGCTTGAAGCTAAGTGGAAATCGGTGAGTGAAGTTGGGTTTTCAGATTTTAAAACCAAGGTTTGAAGGTTTTGGGAGCTTAGTCTAAGTCTAAACAACTTTGCTAAGCTCAATTGTAAGTTTTCGGATTTTCTCTCTAGTGGTGGCCATGATTTTGTTGTGATGCAAATTGGTGAATTGCATGTTTTAATTACTGTTTTGAAAGCATGTTTTAGCATGGTATTTGCTGATGTTTTAAGCCATATGTTGAAAGTAACTCTAGGTAGGAGTTCCTTGATTTTATACATTGAAATAATGTGGATTTGATGCTTTGAAATGCATGATGAATATGGCTTGGTTTAATGCTTTAAAACAGTGGATTATATGATGTAAAAGATGTATATTGGCAAGTGATGTTTTGAAAATGTTAAGGTCACTAAGGTGGTTAAAAGTCCTTGAGTGAGCCTTGTTACTTAAGAACATCAAGGTGGTTAAAAGTCCTTGGATGGTTCTTGTTGCGGACACTAAGGTGGTTAAAAGTCCTTAGGTGATCCTTTCCATGGTGTTTAAAAGTCCATGGGGCCAAGGTGTTTAAAAGTCCTTGGGGCCAAGGTGTTTAAAAGTCCTTGGGGCCAAGGTGTTTAAAAGTCCTTGGGAAAGTTGTTGAACTTGTTTTAATAAATGAAATGTATCACTTGAGCCAATATGACATATTAAGAATATTGTGAAGCATGAGATGCTTGTTTTAATGTTTATTTTGAAGCATGGAATTGCTTGTTTAAAAGTATGCTTTTGAGCATGTGCAAAGGTTGATTATAAGCATGTTTTGTAAATGTTTTTAATTGCATTATTGAATGGTTTTTAAAGAGCACTCATCACTAAGCTTTTGCTTACGCTCTCTCGTTTTCTTAATTCAATAATGCATAGCACTAGAGTATCTTGAAGGGCAGCAAGAAGGGCAAGAGTTCAAGTACAAGTAGAGCTCAATGTATGGAAGGTTTTTGTTAAACATTTTAGCTTTTGGATGATTTGGCAATGGGGGACCAATGTGTATGTTTTGGGAGGTGTTTGGAACTCCCTAAGTATGTTGAATGATGATTTGAACGCTGGTTTTTGGATTGGATCCTTATATGCTTGTTTTAAAAGTTAATGCTTGAATAGCTAGCTTGTGTAGGAAGCATGCCTATAGAATTGGGGCTTTTTGCATGTGATGTTGTTTTGATGAATTGATGATGCAAATATGTCCTATATATGTTGAATTGCATTCTGGTAAAGTTTGGTAGCATTTGGAGCATGTTTGAGTGATCAATTGCATGTTTTGGTATGCTAGTTTGCTGAAATCTGTGCAGGCGTTTCGGAACAGTGTGCACCGTTTCGGAACGGGTGCCTGGAATGAACCCAGGGGGTCCAAAACGGTATGCACCGTTTCGAAACGGTTTGGTCTCTGCCAGACCCCCGTTGCGGAACTGGTTTCGGAACGGCCCGTGTTTCGGAACAGGGTCAACCTGTTTCGGAACGGTCGACCGTTGGGGGCTGACATGGGCAGTTATATGTTTTGAAATGTTTGCGTTTTGGTCCTGAATCTTGTTTGTGCAATTGTATGAGTTTGAGAAGTCCTTTTGAGCTGAAATTTCACAGAGAAGCATGAAACCTGACTAATTTCAAGTTGGTAAGATTAATTTGGGTTAAGTCCTTTAATTTATCAGAAATTACAATTTGGTCCCTAAAGTTGTAATTTGTTCAATTGGGTCCCTGTTTGATCTCTGATGTTTGTGATCTTTGAGTATGTTGTTTGTGTGATCACAATTAAGGTTAACGTGCATCTAGATAAGATTAAAAAGGAAAAAAAAGGGTCGTTAATCAAGGTTGACTTTCGGGTTGACTTTGGTTTTCCCCGAGTGACTTTCTTAATTCGGGCCAACCGTCTAGGCCGGGTTAAGGGGGTTACATGCCCTCTCCTTTTTCATGGATTCTCATTCAAGCTCTCTCAAGGCTTTATTCATGAACGGGGCACACTTCTTGAAGAGATGAACTATCTCTTCTTCTTCATCCTCCTCTTCACTTGAATAAACATGATGGCAAGTGGAGGACTTGAGAGCACTTGAGAGCAATGACATTGGTGTTGATGCCAAGCCCCTTGAGCTTCTTCTCTCCCATAACTCTAATTTCTTCCCTCTTCTTCTCATCTTCTTTGTTCTTCTTCATGATTTGATGAGTAAGGAGTGACCCCATGAGTTCATCAAGCTTCAAGGTCTTCAAATTCTTTGCTTCGATGATCGCGGTCCTCTTTGTGTCCCAAGACTCGGGAAGTGAGTAGATGAGCTTTTGAACAAGCTTTTCCTTCGGGATGGCTTCTCCATAGCCTTTGAGACCATTGGTGATTGTGGAGAACCTATCAAACATCTTCTCGATGTTCTCTTCCGGATCCATTTTGAAGTTCTCATACTCTAAGGTGAGGAGTCCAATCTTGGTCTCCTAAACTTCATCGGTTCCCTCGTATGTGACTTCAAGCTTGTCCCATACCTCCTTAGCGCTCTCGACAGAAGACATATTCTCATAGATGGTTGGGCCAAATGCACAAAAGAGAATGTGCAAGGCTTTGCAATTTAACTCCATCTTCTTGCGATCATCGGCACTCCACTCTGCTTTGCTTCGTTGAGGCACGAACGAACCATCTTCAATTATGTCCCATAGTTTGTAGTCTCTTGACTTTATGAAAAATTTCATCTTGGTCTTCTAATGGGCATAGTAGGTTCCATCGAAGAAAGACGGTTTGTCGATGGATTGCGCCATTTGAACCGGTTGGTGAAATGATGATCGAGCTTGCCAGATCTTCTCAATAGGATGTTAATCACCTTCGATTGAGCCAAGCTCTGATACCAATTGTTGAGTTGTAAGGTGGTCGATTTCTTCAACCGATGTTGCTCACCAAGTGGTGGAGAGGTGCAATTTTGGGTGGATGAGGTGTGGAAGCTAAAACAAAAATGACACACTGATTTTAGAGTGGTTCAACCTTCTAACCAAGGTCTACATCCACTACCTTAGCTTCCCACTAAGGATTTCCAATCGATCCACTATTGATTCGTCCCCTTTTCTAGGCTTAGGAGGAAACCCTTATACACCAATCAAGCTTTCTACCCAAAGCCTTGATCAAACCCTCTTTACAAGAGAAAGGAAAATACAAACTTAAATCCCTCTAATAGGTATTTGTTTGCTCAATAATGCACTCACCCAAAACCTAAAACACTTGAGCAAATTTGACAATTTTGGCTCTCTAGTGTTTGTCTATACAAGAATTGACAATTTAAGTACAAAGACAATATTTGATCATTTGTTGATTGACAATTGAAGCTTTAACCATATCTTGATGCTTGGAGTTCTCTTTTATACTTCTTAATAAGTTTGCAGCCGTTACTAGCCTTTGGAGATGATTTGGAGCCTTTGAGGACTTTATTTCCATTCATTAATGATGTTCTACAGCCTTCTGTATCGATACTCTTGGACCCATATCGGTACGACCTTCACTAGCCTAGGCGTATCGATACGCTTGATGGCGTATTGGTACGGTATGATGTTTAAAAGACCGTTGGGAAATATGATCGTTGGGGTTGTTAAATGGGGATCGGTACGCTTACTAGGCGTATCGAAATGACCCCTCTCCGTATCGAAACGACCAAGCCTGTTTCGATACGGGTTTTGGCAGTGACCAAACTGGGTAAAAAATGTATCGATATGGGTTGGACCGTATCGGTACGGACACATTGAAAACACAAGTTTGGTTGTTTAAAAGCATGAAAAATCTTTCCAAAAACATTTTAAAATACCTCAAACATAAATTCAAGTTGTTTGGACTTAAAACCAAGTTTTCAATTCTTTTCAAATTAGTCCAAAACATTTTTCAATTATTATATCAAAACACTAGTTCTACATATTCTCATACAACTCAATACCAAACTCAACCTCCCTGTTTGGTGGCAACCAAGACAATTCTTCCGGAAAGACACCCAGAAAATCGCAAATGGTTCGGATGTCCTGCACACGCACATCCTTCGTGCCAAGGTTCATTACATAGGCAAGATAAGCCTCACATCCCATCCTTAGGATACGGTTTTCTTCCAAAGCTGAAACTACATTCGACAAGAATTTCACATTCTCGCCTACTATCACCACTTCATAATCATCGGCCAGCTTTAAGGTGACCCGCTTGACATCAAAGTCAACCACCGCTCTGTGCTCAGTCAACCAATCCATACCAAGGATTACATCGAAACCATAGAAGGGTAACTCCATTAAATCCACAAGAAAAACATGACCTTACACAGATAAAGGGCATCTCCTATACAACTTCCTAGTGACTACAGTCTCACAAAAGAACTAGTCACTTGCATTCCTACTTCGAGCAACTCAACAAGTATATCAAGCAAATGCGCATGCTCACTCAAGATATAAGAATGCATAGATCCATAATCAATCAAAGCCAGCAATGATAAAGAGTGAAGAGCAAAGGTAGCTGCGATGAAATCGGTATCATTGCGCTCCTCACGCTGAGCATAGACCCTCGCAGGACCGCCTCCCTCAGGCCGAACTGCCACTACATGAGGAATTCCTCTCTGGCCCTCGTCTCTCCTTTGAAAATTCCCTCGACCGCGCCCACGACCTCTCTGAGGTGCAGCCGCAGCAGGTCAACGTCCTTGGCCTCCACCAGCTAACAAAGGTGTAACCCCCCGTAGCCCGGTCTAGACGGTTGACCCGAACTACGAAGATTACACGGGGAAAACCAAAGTCAACCCGAAAGTCAACCTTGATTAACGACCCTTTTTTTTTCTTTTTAATCTTGTCTAGATGCACATTAACCTTAATTGTGATCATACAAACAACATATCAAAAGATCACAAACATCAGAGATCAAATAGGGACCCAATTGAACAAATTACAACTTTAGGGACCAAATTGTAATTTCTGATAAATTAAGGGACTTAACCCAAATTAAAGTTACCATCTTGAAATTAGTCGGGTTTCATGCTTCTCTGTGAAATTTCAGCTCAAACGGACATTCCAAACTCATACAATTGATCAAACATGATTCAGGACCAAAACGTAAACAAAACGAAACATCCAAAGATACTTTTAACTGATTTTAACGGTCGGGTATCGATACGCCACGTGTCGTATCGATACTCGGGGAAGGCAGAAACCAAACTCTAGCAAGGGTATCGATACCTTCCCCCTGGTATCGATACTCCATTCATATGGTATCGATACTTGTTCAGAGGTATCGATACCCCTGGGCAGAAACATGCATATTTGGCTCAGGTGTATCGATACCCAAGCCCGAGTATCGATACCCCTGCCTGGAAACAACTCGAAAACAGCATCAAACATGCATTAAGCACCAAATTAACATCACCAAACCATATCACTTAATCATACAACATGCAAGGACCCCAATTGCACCAACAATTCAACATTTAAACATCACATGTGAAAAGCCCCAATTCATATAGCATGCTTCCTACTTAAGCTATCATTCAAGCAATAAACCTTCATAAGCAAGCCATAGGAATTCAATCCAAAAACCAGCAATTCAAACAACAATTAACATCCATAGGGAGTCTCAAACACCTCCCAAAACATACACATTGGTCCCCCATTGCCAAATCAACCAAAAGCTAAAATGTTTAACAAAACCTTCCATACATTGAGCTTTACTTGAACTTGTATGCTTGCCTTCTCTTGCTGCCCTCAATGTACTCTAATGCTCTGCATTATTGAATCAAGAAAACGAGAGAGCGTAAGCCAAAGCTTAGTGAGGAGGGCTCTTTAAAAACCATTCAATAATGCAATTAAAACCATTTGTAAATCATGCTTATATTCAATCTTTTCACATGCTCAAAGCATACTTTAAATCAAGCAATTCCATGCTTCCACATTTCATTTTAACAAGCATCTCATGCTTCAACATAAACATTAAAACATGCATCTCATGCATCTCAATGTACTATACATGTCATATTGGCTCAAGTGATACATTTCATTTATGAAATCAAGTTCAACAACTTTTCCCAAGGACTTTTAAACACCTTGGCCCCAAGGACTTTTAAACACCTTGGCCATGGACTTTTAAACACCATGAAAGGACCACACAAGGACTTTTAACCACCTTTGTGTCCGTAGCTTGAATTACCCCAAGGACTTTTAAACACCTTGGCCCCAAGGACTTTTAAACACCTTGGCCCCATGGACTTTTAAACACCATGGAAAGGAGCACCTAAGGACTTTTAACCACCTTAGAGTCCGCAACAATATTCATCCAAGGACTTTTAATCACCTTGATGATCTTAGATAACAAGGCTCACTCAAGGACTTTTAACCACCTTAGTGACCTTCACTTTTACAAACCATCACTTGCCAATACACACTTTATACATCATATAATCCACTGTTTTAAAGCATTTAAATCAAGCCATTTCATCATGCATTTCAAAGCATTAAATCATCATTTAACAATGCATAAAAACAAGGCACTCTTACCTAGAGACACCTTCAACACATGGCTTAAATCATCAGCATAAATCATGCTAAAACATCAGCAATTAACATGCTAAAACATGCTTTCCAAAATAGTAGCAAATCATGCAAAATCATCATTTCACATTTCATCAAAACATGGCCACCACTTAAAGAGAGTAATCCGAAAACTTACACTTGAGCTTAGCAAAGTTGTTTAGACTTAAACTAAGCTCCCAAAACCTTCAACCCTTGGTTTAAAAGCTGAAAATCCATTTTTCACTCACCGATTACCACTTCGCTTCAAGCCAAAGCACCAAAACAAGCCTCCGGATCAACAACTCTTGGATCCAAGGATGCCTCCCCTGTTTCAACACATTAAAGCAGAGGATTAATGCATCATCATGCATTAATTGCTTCAATGAAAGCATCTAAACTCGCTGCTCTCACTAAACCTCCATTTTCGGCCACCAAACACAACCGAAAATGCCTCCGAAACACTTCTAAACAAAGCCCAGCCACAAACCAGCAAAACCTCACTTCCATTAACAACATTTAACATCTAAAAACAACCTACAACCATCCTTATACCTCCAGCAACACCAGATCCACAAGATCACCACAAAAGCTACCTTAAAACACAAGCTAAAATTAGGAAACCCAACCTATCCGGGATTGCATCAATCAAGACTCATTTCCACATCAATTTAATGATCATTTAACATCAAAAACACTTCTCAAAACACAGATTTAACAGATCAAACGAAAATCAAGTGAAATCATCAAAATCTTGCATAATTAGCCAAGATCCATAAATCAACCTTAAAACCTTTAATCAATTATCAAATTAGGATTGAAAACTTTAGGAATTTCATTAAAGAACTTGAAGTTCAGAGGAGAAGGACGTTCTTACCTCCAAACTTGAGTTTCTCCTCTTTTTGGAATTGAAAAGCTTGATGAAACTTGAAGTAATTGAAGAGGATTTGAAGACACAATGATTTGCAATCAATTGAGAGTTGAAAGAATGATTTTAGGTGAGAAAATCAGAACAAGATCTCTGGAAAATGAGTGTTTGGGTTGAGAGAAAAAGATAGAGAGAAAATAGGTAGTTAAATGAGAAAATAGCTAAAATTGGATTTTCCCTCCTTTTGATTCTTTTAAAATCAGAATTATGAGTTAAAATATCTTAGAAAAATCTGGAGAAACTCCCTTTGGGTAAATAGCTCCTTAAAGATTCAAAGTTTCAACCCTTTATAAAATAGCCACCAAACTTTCAAAAATTACATTTTGGTCACTAGCCAAAATGTCACATTTCCGAAACTCATTTTCCAAAATTGATTTCACAGTTCACTTAATTATAATAAAAGATGATTTTAGAACATTTTTCCATAATTTTTATGCAACCCGAACTAGGCTTTCCTAATTTAACCTCTTACGATTCGAACAGCACTTTGACCAACCGGTCAACGCCCAAGACTTCCAAGCCCAAAACCGGGGCGTTACAACTCTCCCCCCCTTAAGAAATTTCGTCCTCGAAATTTACCTGAAGGAAAGAGATAAGGAAACTGCTTCAGCATATCATCCTTCCGCTCCCACGTGGCTTCCTCAACACCGCGATGCTTCCACAGCACCTTCACCAACTCAATGGTCTTGCCACGAAGAACCTTGCTATCTGAATCCAGAATCTTCACCGGTTCCTCATCATAGGTCAAATCCGGATTCAATTCCACTTCCTCCACAGGCAACACATGCGAAGGATCAGATCTATACCTCCGGAGCATAGAAACATGGAACACATCATGAATCTTCTCCAGCTCTTGAGGTAACCTCAACCGATACGCAACAGGACCCACACGCTCAACAACCTCATACGGTCCAATGTATCTAGGGCTCAGCTTACCCTTCCGCCCAAACCTCATCACCTTCTTCCAAGGCGAAACCTTCAAGAACACGCGATCACCCACCGCAAACTCTAACTCCTTACGCTTCAAATCCGCGTAAGACTTCTGCCGATCAGAAGCAGCCTTCAACCTCTCACATATGAGCTTCACCTTCTCGGTGGTACCTTTCAACAAAGCAGGCATCGATACCAACTTTTGACCAGTTTCAGCCCAACACAGAGGAGTCCTACACTTCCTCCCATACAGAGCCTCATAAGGTGCCATCTGTATACTTGCCTGAAAACTGTTGTTGTAAGCGAACTCAACTAAAGGCAGATGCTTCTCCCAAGAACCTTGGAACTCTATCACGCAGCATCTCAACATATCCTCCAAAATCTGAATAACACGCTCAGACTGGCCATCCGACTGAGGATGATAGGATGTACTGAAATGCAACCTTGTACCCAGAGCTTGATGCAAACACTGCCAAAAACGCGATGTGAACCTCGGATCCCTATCCGACACGATCGACTTAGGCACACCATGCAACCTCACAACCTCAGCAATGTACAGCTCTGCCAGCTTATCCAACGAGAACGTGGTATGCACAGGCAAGAAATGTGCACACTTCGTCAGGCGATCCACAATCACCCAAACAAAGTTCTTCTTCGACGGAGACAAAGGCAAACCAGATACAAAATCCATGGTAACCCTTTCCCACTTCCATTCAGGGATTTTCAACGGTTGCAACAAACCAGAAGGAACCTGATGTTCAGCCTTGACTCGCTGACACACCAAACACTTGCTCACAAACTCTGCCACATCCTTCTTCAAGCCCACCCAATAGTACTCATCACGAAGATCGCGATACATCTTTGTACTACCAGGATGCATAGCAAAAGGACTACTATGACCTTCAGCCAGAATAGCACGCCTCAACTCAGCATCAGCAGGCACTACTATCCGACTACCAAAACACAACACTCCATCCTCATTAAAACAGAAATCCGAAGGTCTACCCTCCGCGATATCCTCAACATGAGACACCAAGGAATCATCCAACAACTGCTTATCCTTGATCAACTGAACCAACGAAGGTTTCACTTGCAACTCAGCAACAAGACCACCATCCTGCGATAGGCTCAAGCTAGCAAACATAGCTCTCAGCTCAACAGCTACCTTTCTACTCAAGGCATCTGCAACAACATTAGCCTTTCCAGGATGATACTCTATCGTCAGGTCATAATCCTTGAGCAACTCCAACCAACGTCGCTGCCTGAGATTCAACTCCTTCTGAGACATCAGATACCTCAAACTCTTGTGATCCGTGTACACAGTACACTTCTCACCATACAGATAATGCCTCCAGATCTTCAGAGCAAAAACCACTGCAGCCAACTCAATATCATGCGTAGGATAATTGCGCTCATGCACCTTCAACTGCCGCGACGCATAAGCCACAACCTTACCCTCTTGCATCAGCACACACCCCAAACCAACATAGGATGCATCACTGTAGACTACGAACTCTTTCCCTGATTCAGGCTGAATCAAGATAGGAGCTTGCGTCAAAGCCATCTTCAGCTTCTCAAAAGCTTGCTGCCTCGCTTCTGTCCACTCATACTTAACATCTTTCTGCAGCAACTTCGTCAAAGGAGCAGCAATCTTGGAAAAACCATCCACAAACCTTCGGTAGTATCCTGCCAAACCAAGGAAACTACGAACCTCCTGAACAGACTTAGGAACTTTCCAGTTCATCACTGCTTCAATCTTCTGAGGATCAACACGAATCCCCTCAGCTGAGACCACATGTCCAAGAAAAACAACCTCTCTAAGCCAAAACTCACACTTGCTCAACTTAGCATAAAGCTGATTCTCCAACAAAGCTTGCAACACAATCCTCAAATGCTCTTCGTGCTCTTCCTCAGTACGCGAGTACACAAGGATATCATCAATGAACACCACAACAAACTTGTCCAGGTATTCATGAAAAACACGATTCATCATGTCCATGAAAGCAGCAGGAGCATTTGCCAAACCAAACGGCATCACAAGGAACTCATAATGCCCATACCTTGTCCTGAAAGCTGTCTTAGGCACATCCACATCCTTCACCTTCAACTGGTAATACCCTGACCTCAAGTCAATCTTAGAGAACACAGCAGCTCCCCGAAATTGATCAAAGAGATCATCAATCCTCGGCAAAGGATACCGATTCTTGATAGTCAACTTGTTCAGCTGACGGTAATCAATGCACATCCTCATCGTGCCATCTTTCTTCTTCACAAACAAGACAGGAGCACCCCAAGGCGAAACACTCGGCCGGATGAAACCACGATCAAGCAACTCTTGCAACTGCGTCTTCAGCTCCTTCAGCTCTTTAGGTGCCATTCTATAGGGAGTAATGGACACAGGAGTGGTATTCTCATACAGCTCAATACCAAACTCCACCTCGCGATTAGGAGGTAAACCAGGCAACTCTTTAGGAAAAACATCAGGAAACTCCTTCACCACCCTGATATCCTGCACCCTCAGCTCCTTCGAACTAGGATTCATCACAAAAGCTAGAAAAGCTTCACAACCTTGCCTCAGCATCCTACTCGCCTCCAAGGTAGAAACAACATTGGCAAGAAACTTCACATTCTCACCAACCACCACCACTTCATAATCATCCGCAAGCTTAAGCGAAACCCGCTTATTCTCACAATCCACAACAGCACGATGCTCAGCAAGCCAATCCATACCAAGGATCACATCAAAACCATAAAAGGGCAACTCCATAAGATCAACAAGAAAGACATGCTCTTGAACAACCAAAGGACACCTTCTATAAAGCTTACGAGTCACAACAGTTTCACCAAAAGAACTAGTGACTCTAACACCAACATCCAAAGACTCAACAGGCAAACCAAGCAACTCAGCATGTTCACGAAGAATGTATGAATGCGTAGATCCAGAATCAATCAAAGAAAGCAATGACAAGGATTGCAAAGTAAAGGTACCTGCAATCACATCAGCATCATTCCTTCCCTCGCGCTGAGCATACACCCTCGCTTGGCCTCCACCCTCAGGTTGAATAGCCACAACATGAGCTACTCCACGTCCACCTTCCTCTCGCCTCTGAAAATTACCACGGCCGCGCCCACGACCTCTCTGCGGTGCTGCAACAACAGGAGCACGCTCTTGACCACCAGCCATCCTCGGACAATCACGTCTCAGATGATCAGCTGAACCACAGTTCCAGCACTCATAACCAGCTGCCACCACAGGAGCTTGCACCTCCCTCCCAGCACGAGGACAGTCACGTCTCAAGTGACCACGGGAACCACAAATCCAACAAGCACTAGGGTCAGCTCTAGCATTGCCACCCCTAGCAGATGCACCTCCACCTCTCTTAGACGAAGACTGAAACCTCTGATCACGCCCTCTCTTGTTCCGACCACCGGAACTATACTCTGCAGCTCTCTTCCCAGAACTAGCTCCAGCACCCTTAGCAGACAAACTCAGATTCATCTCGATGTCTTTGGACCGACTAACCAGCACATCGAAATCATTGTACTCCGCAGCCAACATATAGGTCTTAACTTCCGTCACCAAGCCATAACGGAACCTTTCGCACCTCTCGCGCTCATCAGGTATCAGCTCCGGTGCATACTGGCTAAGACGTACGAACTGTACCTCATACTCAGCCACACTCATGCTCCCTTGGGTCAGAGACATGAATTCACGCTTCTTCTCATCCAGATATCTAACTCCCAGATATCTCCTCTTGAACGCATGCTGAAAGAACGTCCAAGTAACATCAGCATCAGCCATCCCAGAGATTGTGGTCGTCCACCACGTATAAGCATCACCTTGCAGCAGTGACACCACACATCCCAGCTTCTGCACATCAGTGCAACTCATCTGTCCCAAGACACGCTTGGTACTTTCCAACCATGCTTCTGACCTCTCAGCTGACATACCCCTAAACTCAGTCCCACCAAGACTGCGCAAACGTTCCAAGGGTAGTCTAGCACCAGCATCCCCCTGATGCCCAGCTCCTTGAGCTCCAGCTACTGCTGCTCGAAACGCACCCGCAATCGCTTGTATCAGCACAGACATGTCAGGCATCGCTTGCCCCTGACCAACCTCAGGTCCTGCAGCTCCAGCACCGGCTGCCTCAGCTCCAGCTCTTTCCCTCTCCGCACCACCACCACCAGGTGGAGGAGGAGGTATCACAGCACTACCCGTGTGCTCATCATTCACATTCCCCTCCGGGGTCGTAGCTCTCGCGCTACTCCTTAACTCTCTACGTGGTGCCATACTATTACCATGCATAATAATACAAAATAAAACAAGTCAGGACCAGCAAGGTAAGCAAATTCCAAGTATTCAAGCTCAATTTCCTTCAAAAACAACATTATCTCTTTAGCTTTTGTTTGGCAATGGGTACCCTCATCATGCATTATCACCACATGCATCACATACACATCATCATCACAAATCACTGAACATGCTTTCACACCACAAGCATACAAATCAAACCATGCTTAAATCATGCATACACACATTCCCAATTACTCGAGAACTCAGCTCTGATACCACCAAATGTAACCCCCCGTAGCCCGGTCTAGACGGTTGACCCGAACTACGAAGATTACACGGGGAAAACCAAAGTCAACCCGAAAGTCAACCTTGATTAACGACCCTTTTTTTTTCTTTTTAATCTTGTCTAGATGCACATTAACCTTAATTGTGATCATACAAACAACATATCAAAAGATCACAAACATCAGAGATCAAATAGGGACCCAATTGAACAAATTACAACTTTAGGGACCAAATTGTAATTTCTGATAAATTAAGGGACTTAACCCAAATTAAAGTTACCATCTTGAAATTAGTCGGGTTTCATGCTTCTCTGTGAAATTTCAGCTCAAACGGACATTCCAAACTCATACAATTGATCAAACATGATTCAGGACCAAAACGTAAACAAAACGAAACATCCAAAGATACTTTTAACTGATTTTAACGGTCGGGTATCGATACGCCACGTGTCGTATCGATACTCGGGGAAGGCAGAAACCAAACTCTAGCAAGGGTATCGATACCTTCCCCCTGGTATCGATACTCCATTCATATGGTATCGATACTTGTTCAGAGGTATCGATACCCCTGGGCAGAAACATGCATATTTGGCTCAGGTGTATCGATACCCAAGCCCGAGTATCGATACCCCTGCCTGGAAACAACTCGAAAACAGCATCAAACATGCATTAAGCACCAAATTAACATCACCAAACCATATCACTTAATCATACAACATGCAAGGACCCCAATTGCACCAACAATTCAACATTTAAACATCACATGTGAAAAGCCCCAATTCATATAGCATGCTTCCTACTTAAGCTATCATTCAAGCAATAAACCTTCATAAGCAAGCCATAGGAATTCAATCCAAAAACCAGCAATTCAAACAACAATTAACATCCATAGGGAGTCTCAAACACCTCCCAAAACATACACATTGGTCCCCCATTGCCAAATCAACCAAAAGCTAAAATGTTTAACAAAACCTTCCATACATTGAGCTTTACTTGAACTTGTATGCTTGCCTTCTCTTGCTGCCCTCAATGTACTCTAATGCTCTGCATTATTGAATCAAGAAAACGAGAGAGCGTAAGCCAAAGCTTAGTGAGGAGGGCTCTTTAAAAACCATTCAATAATGCAATTAAAACCATTTGTAAATCATGCTTATATTCAATCTTTTCACATGCTCAAAGCATACTTTAAATCAAGCAATTCCATGCTTCCACATTTCATTTTAACAAGCATCTCATGCTTCAACATAAACATTAAAACATGCATCTCATGCATCTCAATGTACTATACATGTCATATTGGCTCAAGTGATACATTTCATTTATGAAATCAAGTTCAACAACTTTTCCCAAGGACTTTTAAACACCTTGGCCCCAAGGACTTTTAAACACCTTGGCCATGGACTTTTAAACACCATGAAAGGACCACACAAGGACTTTTAACCACCTTTGTGTCCGTAGCTTGAATTACCCCAAGGACTTTTAAACACCTTGGCCCCAAGGACTTTTAAACACCTTGGCCCCATGGACTTTTAAACACCATGGAAAGGAGCACCTAAGGATTTTTAACCACCTTAGAGTCCGCAACAATATTCATCCAAGGACTTTTAATCACCTTGATGATCTTAGATAACAAGGCTCACTCAAGGACTTTTAACCACCTTAGTGACCTTCACTTTTACAAACCATCACTTGCCAATACACACTTTATACATCATATAATCCACTGTTTTAAAGCATTTAAATCAAGCCATTTCATCATGCATTTCAAAGCATTAAATCATCATTTAACAATGCATAAAAACAAGGCACTCTTACCTAGAGACACCTTCAACACATGGCTTAAATCATCAGCATAAATCATGCTAAAACATCAGCAATTAACATGCTAAAACATGCTTTCCAAAATAGTAGCAAATCATGCAAAATCATCATTTCACATTTCATCAAAACATGGCCACCACTTAAAGAGAGTAATCCGAAAACTTACACTTGAGCTTAGCAAAGTTGTTTAGACTTAAACTAAGCTCCCAAAACCTTCAACCCTTGGTTTAAAAGCTGAAAATCCATTTTTCACTCACCGATTACCACTTCGCTTCAAGCCAAAGCACCAAAACAAGCCTCCGGATCAACAACTCTTGGATCCAAGGATGCCTCCCCTGTTTCAACACATTAAAGCAGAGGATTAATGCATCATCATGCATTAATTGCTTCAATGAAAGCATCTAAACTCGCTGCTCTCACTAAACCTCCATTTTCGGCCACCAAACACAACCGAAAATGCCTCCGAAACACTTCTAAACAAAGCCCAGCCACAAACCAGCAAAACCTCACTTCCATTAACAACATTTAACATCTAAAAACAACCTACAACCATCCTTATACCTCCAGCAACACCAGATCCACAAGATCACCACAAAAGCTACCTTAAAACACAAGCTAAAATTAGGAAACCCAACCTATCCGGGATTGCATCAATCAAGACTCATTTCCACATCAATTTAATGATCATTTAACATCAAAAACACTTCTCAAAACACAGATTTAACAGATCAAACGAAAATCAAGTGAAATCATCAAAATCTTGCATAATTAGCCAAGATCCATAAATCAACCTTAAAACCTTTAATCAATTATCAAATTAGGATTGAAAACTTTAGGAATTTCATTAAAGAACTTGAAGTTCAGAGGAGAAGGACGTTCTTACCTCCAAACTTGAGTTTCTCCTCTTTTTGGAATTGAAAAGCTTGATGAAACTTGAAGCAATTGAAGAGGATTTGAAGACACAATGATTTGCAATCAATTGAGAGTTGAAAGAATGATTTTAGGTGAGAAAATCAGAACAAGATCTCTGGAAAATGAGTGTTTGGGTTGAGAGAAAAAGATAGAGAGAAAATAGGTAGTTAAATGAGAAAATAGCTAAAATTGGATTTTCCCTCCTTTTGATTCTTTTAAAATCAGAATTATGAGTTAAAATATCTTAGAAAAATCTGGAGAAACTCCCTTTGGGTAAATAGCTCCTTAAAGATTCAAAGTTTCAACCCTTTATAAAATAGCCACCAAACTTTCAAAAATTACATTTTGGTCACTAGCCAAAATGTCACATTTCCGAAACTCATTTTCCAAAATTGATTTCACAGTTCACTTAATTATAATAAAATATGATTTTAGAACATTTTTCCATAATTTTTATGCAACCCGAACTAGGCTTTCCTAATTTAACCTCTTACGATTCGAACAGCACTTTGACCAACCGGTCAACGCCCAAGACTTCCAAGCCCAAAACCGGGGCGTTACAAAAGGACACTCTCGCCTCAAGTGGTCCGCTGAACCACAATTCCAACACGAAGTCCTTGTTACAACCACATGAGCCTGAACCTCTCTAGCTGCCCGAGGACAACCTCGCCTCAAATGACCCCGAGATCCACACATCCACCACGTGTTCTGTTCTGCTCTCATTTGATCTCCCTGAACCGGTGCACCATGCCCAGCATTGCCTCGCCTAGCAGGCTGATATCTCTTATCTTACCTCATCTTGTTTCGTCCAGCTTTGGAACTAGACTCAGTTGCTCTCTTTCCAGAGCTAAAACCAACTCTTCGGGATGTCAAACCCAAGTTATGCTCAATGTCTTTGGCTCGACACACCAACACATCGAAATCGGTATAGTTTGCAGCCAACATATAGGTTTTGACTTCTTGCACCAATCCATACCGGAAGCGATCACAATGATGCCTCTCACTCGGTATCATTTCAAGGGCATAATGGCTCAAACGTACGAACTGGACCTCGTACTCAGCCACAGAAAGGTTTCCCTGAACTAGCGACATGAACTCTCATTTCTTCTCATCCAAGTATCTCACCCCAGATACTTCCTCTTGAAGGTACCCTTGAAATACTCCCAATCCACTTTATTGGGTTCCATTCCAACGGTGGTAGTCGTCCACCAGCTATAGGCATCGCCTTGTAGCGAGGAAACTACGCATCCCAACTTACGCACATCGTTGCATCCAATTTGATCCATAATACGGATCGTGCTCGCCAACCAAGCTTCTGACGCCTTAGGAGACATACCAAAGAACTCGACAGCTCCTAGGCTCCTCAACCTCTCTAAACGTAAGCCCACTTGCCCAGCTGCAGGGGCCGGTACATGCGCTCCGGCTACTGCGGCCGGAAACGCCCGGTGATCGCCTGAACCAGTGGCGTCAAATCACCCAAACTCGGACCAGCATGTATGTGTTTCTGCTCCTGCTCTCCACCTCCAGGTGGTGGCAGAGGAGGTAAATTTCCACCAGGAGGGACATCAATCCCTTGCTCACCCTAGTCGGCCTGCTCAGCCGCAGGCCTAATCGTTTTCGACCTTAGCCCTCTCCTCGGACCCATAGTGCTATTTTAACAAGGCATATCAAATAAGCAAAACAAACTATTTAGGCCAGCCTCAAGCAAGGATCCAAGTTCACAAAACATTTAATCAGTGTAATAAGGCAATGGGCACCCCGATTTCCCTCAAACATAACAAAGCATACAATAACATATCATGCTCATCATGCTTTCTATCATCCAAAATCAGCACACATCAACATCCCATTATCAACATACAATCATATTCACCTCACATGTGATTCACATCAATCAAACATAGCATAAGCTCCAATATTCAACCAAAATCATGCTTTTCAGTCAACACACATCAATACATACCAATTTAACCTACCAAAATCCCCAATTCTTTTGAAACTTTGCTATGATACCAACAAATGTAACCCCCTTAGCCCGGCCTAGACGCCTGACCCGAACTAAGAAGATTACACGGGGAAAATCAAAGTCAACTCGTTAATGTCAACTTTGATTAACGACCATTTTTTCTGTTTAACTTCTCTAGTTGCATAATATTAACCTACGTGTTCATCAAGACTATTAGAAAGAAATGGAACAGCGATCGGAGTTCAATTAGGGGTTCAATTGCATACAAACGTCTTTTAGGGACTAATTTGTAAATTTCTAGAATTACGAGGACTAAATAAGTTTTAAAGTTACCAATCCAAAATTAATCATATAATATGCCAACTTATCAAATTTCACCTTAATCGGATCATCCAAACTCATTTAATTAAGCATTCAAGACTCAGGGACCAAGACGTAAGAAATAGAAACCTAAAACAATTCAAATTCAATCCCAACGGTCACCTGCTCCGAAACGCTGTACCCCGTATCAGAACGGTCGTTTCGAAACCGTGTTGACCGTTTCGATACGTGGGTGCATTCTGAAAACAATTCCGAAACCAGGCTTCACAATAGCAAAATGTTCCGGAATGATCGCACCCGTTCCGAAACCCCCTGGCTAATATAAGCCATCGTTTCGATACGGATGAGGGCGTTTCGAAATGTCCTACCCCGTAACATTAGATTTTGTTGGTTTTATAAATCCTTCCACATCCGAAAACGTTCCCACACATGTTACAACCCACATACATCTTGCATACACATCATAGACCACAATCAAGAAGCACAAGCTAGAACATAGCATCATTCATGGAAGCATTAGAACTATAGGCATGCTTCCTAGTCTTCAAAACCATACAAAGCTAAAAACCACATTCAAGCACAAATCAATCCTCAAAGGCCATTTACAAACCAAAATAAGCCAACCAAACATGCTTAAGGTGTTTAACATCACCAAATACTAACACGAGTAGAAATCCCTCCCATTGCCTCTTATTACAACAAGGTGAAACTACATACTTTTCTTAGTCAAAAGCTTGGATTCCACTTGCTATCGGACTGCCTTGATTGCTCATTTCTTTACATTGATGAAACAAATGAGCGTGATCATAAAGCTTAGTGAGGATCGCTAAAACAACATTCATCAATGCATTTCATAAAACCATTGCATTACCATTTGCAAACTCATGCCTTTCCTTAAACATGCTCATCTAAGCATCACTGCACTTATCAATCCACATACATTTAACATCATTAAGATAACAGCAAATAATCTTTTGCTCATGCTTAAATCAAGCATCACATGCATTCTAGCATAAACCACAAGTATTTCATGCTTAAATCATTAATCAACAACATTATATTGGCTTGCAAGTGATCCATTCTCAATAACACCAAAACCAACCCAAATAACACAATCGGATACGCGGGTTACAACCGTTGTCCCACACGCTTCATACACACTACCGGACTACACAAGGCTCACACACGAGAGTAACCCTCTATCGTTGTGACACCCGTGGTGGAGTATAACGGTACAATCACAACCCCTCAACACTACTCATCTGTAGTTGTATAATTCCACTAACGAGAGCACGAGACACATAACACAAGATCCACACACGGAATTAACATCCACCGTTGTGATCTTAACCTCAATCGTTAGGGTACATGGATATAGTATACGGTACAATCACAACCCCTCGACATCCAAGGCGACTTTATTCACGGTGCACCCAATCCTATAGCCGGCTAACTATATCTGATTAAAGTAACCAAAAACCATTTTCATCACTTGCCAATAAAACCATTTAACATCAATATTCCACTATTTTACAAGCATAAACACAATGTCATTTCCACAAGCATAACATGCTTAACATCATATGCATTTATCACATAAAACCAAGGATCACTTACCTAGTGCATCCTTAACAAAATGGCATTAAAATCCAACACTAACCATGCTTAAAACATGCTTTAAAACAGTAATCAAAACCACATTAACTCAAGTGCATTTTCATCAAAATATAGCACATTTCTGAGAGAGACTTTCGAACCACTTACTCTTGAGCTTAGCTAAGTGTTTCAAACTTACACTAATCTCCCAAGACCACGCACAAAGCGTTACAAAGCTAGAAAATCCATTTCCACTCACCGATACATGAAACCTCATTTGCCGACGCGACAATCACCTTTACGGAGCCTCCAAAATCACCTCGTTCGCTCCCGGATCACGATCCCCTGTTTTCACATCATCAAAACAGGGATCTAAATGCATTAAAATGCATTCAACACCAGAAACCAATCACAAACTCGTTGCTCACCCAAACTACACCAATTTACCCATCCGAAACAACTGAAAACTCAATCTATTGCTTCCTAAACAAAGCCCAGCCAACATACATCACTTCCAATCAATTATAAACATCAAAACGCATATAAAAACAACCCAAACCCTTTCTTATACCTCCAGCAAGCATAATTCCACCATTTCACCTAAAAAATTCACTTAAAACTATAAGGAAACTCAAGGATCTCAAGGATTTCGGGATCTATATTATCAAAACCTCATTTGAACATAATAACCAACTTGAAACTCAATTAAAATCAATCCAAAACAGAGTTCAACAAAACAAATCCGAAAATCTAGATTTTAATCATATTTTTACAAGATTTTAATCTCAAATCAAAACTATAATGAAAACTCAACCAAAAACCTTAATTAGAAGCCAAAGATCTTGGGAATTTCAATAAAGAACCTTGATTAGAGGTTGAGAACGAGATTTACCTCCAATCCTTGCTTTCCTCAATGAATGACAAGTTTTTGCTTCACAAAACTTGAAGAACTTGAAAGGATTCTTGAAAATTGATTAGGAAATATTGAAAGAGTGTTTGGGAGAAAAGAATTCTGGAGAAAATGAGTTAGAATTGTGTTTGGCTGAAATGAGAAGAGAAAGGTAGTTACGTGATGGAACCTCACTAATTAACTACCTAATTAATTAAATAAAATAAAAGCCAATTAAAATTATTTAATTAAAACCATTTTAAACACATGTCATATTAAGGAAAGGCTAAATTGCCATAAAGCTCCCTAAAGATTCTAAGATTTTGGCTTCTCCTTTAAAAATTGCGTTTTGCACAATTTTGAAACTTTACAATTTGGTAACTACTTAAAATGTACCATTTCCGAAACTCTTTTTGTAAAATTGATTTGACCAACCTCTTAAACATATTTTTAGAGAATTTTAGAAATTTTTACCACATTTTTATCCTATCCCGATCCTTGATTTCCTTAAATCACCTTACGCGATTCGAACCGTTTCCGACCGGTCCGGTCCGATGTCGAAAACATCTAGGCCCAAAACCAGGGCGTTACAGATAAAGTACTGAAAAGATTCAGCATGGAAGAATCTAAAAGAGGATTCTTACCTATGAGACATGGTATTTCGCTTTTGAAGGAGATGTGTCCTTCAACACCTCAAGAGAGGGAACGCATGAGTAAGATTTCATATGCTTCGGCCATTGGATCTATCATGTATGTCATGCTATGTACACGTCCAGATGTATCATATGCACTAAGTATGACAAGTTGGTACCAAGTAGATCTCGGTGAAGGTCATTGGGTTGCAGTCAAAAACATCCTTAAGTACTTAAGAGGAACTAAGCATACATTCCTTATATATGGAGGTGAGGAAGAGCTAAGTATAAAAGGTTATACTGACGCAAACTTCCAAACTGATAAGGATGATTCTCGATCGCAATCAGGTTTTGTATTTTGCCTTAATGGTGGTGTTGTAAGCTAGAAAAGCTCAAAGCAAGATACAATAGCAGATTCTACAACAAAAGCTGAGTATATTGCAGCAAGCGAATCTGCAAAACAGGTTGTTTGGATCAAAAAGTTCATATCTGAACTAGGGGTCGTGCCTAGCATGTAACCCCCTCGTCTTGGCCTGGACGCTTGACCGGTCCGAGCGGGCTATCAGGGATAACCGAGGCGAAACCCGTTAAGGCTCCACTTCGATTAACAACCCGGGAAAAACTTTTCATTTATTATTATCTTGTCTAGATGCATTAATATGTCCTATGTGAAACGACAACAACGGAAGCAACAAGCGAGGTGAACAACCAAACAGCCAACCAAAAACAGCCCATTTTATCTTAAACTGCATGTCGTATCGATACGCCCAAAGAGTGTATCGATATGCCTTGACTAGGTCAACTGACCAAAGTCAACTCGAGGAGACCGTATCGAAACGTTGGTTGACCGTATCGATACGCCATCGTCGGTCAACTTCTCGTGGTCAACACTACGAAGACCATTCCGAAACGCCTGAGCCCGTTTCGATACCCTCAATTTCTCGTCAAAATCTCAGATTTCTAGTAGCAAAATTGTATGGAAACGCCTTTACGCGTATCGAAACACTTGGCTTGAAACAAGAGGACCGTATCGAAACAGGTCCAACCGTTTCGATACGCTTGCTGCGAACAGACTGGTTTTAGCTGGTTTATGGCACAAGGCTGCCTCAAACACCAACTAAGACCTCCAACCAAACAAGCATGCAACTCTAATTAGCAAAGAAACCTCAACCAACATGCTTAACACATAACATACGTATATAAGCCATACATTGAAATGATTCAACAAATCAACATAAGATCATACATGGCATTCAAGATAACATGCCTTAGAGCCATCAACATATAAGCATTCAAGGTAAGCAACACAAACATGGTTTACAAACCAAAACATGGCATCAACAAGCCACAACAACATCAACATTTTAAGGAGTCTAACATGCTCCTAACACAAAATAACCACATAAGTCCCCATTGCTTGACTATTACATCATTAACTTAAAAATTCATACTTGAGGTTAGCAAAAGCTCAACTAGCGCACTTGGAGGCCCTCTCCTTGCACAAGCAACCCACGAACTACAGATCTGCATTGTCGAACAAAAGAGAGTGTAAGCATAAGGCTTAGTGAGGGTAAGCTCATAAAACAAACCTCGATAATGCAGGGTCCAAGCACAAGCACACAACCAAGGTAGAATGCATGATCTTACCTTCGAACCACATGAGTCAATTACGAATGATCACGAACACAATATCATTATCATGCCATGCTCAACAAGTCCATAAACACAACCTATGGAAACACATACATCAATGTATTAGCAAGCACATTCCACAATCTGTATTGGCACCTAGCTTTGACCCGAATATGCGGATAACCGTTGGAACTCACGTCCAACAACACAATCATTACCTTACGGTGGGATTACACTCATCACTGTTTCACGCGGAGGGGATTCCACTCATCCTCACGCCCCGTCGATGGGATTCCACTCATCATCGACTAACATATATAAGAATATTTTTGGGCGAACCCGTACTCCATCTTGATGACTACCATCACCAAGACCACGCGCACATTTTGACTCACGTGTGCACACTAGACATCCTAATGATCGATCATTGTACCCAAGCATACTAGTGCTAATACTAACACATTTCACAATCTTTCACAACACAATATCTTACCAATTTCCGTGCTTAGCACGTACTCACCATGATTTACCATCATGCACAAACCACATTTCCACAACTACATGCATATAACAATGCACCAATATCAAGCCTCAACACACATGTATATCTCAATATACATAACCACATTAATCACAATTAACATGAAACAAAAGACATACACAACATTTAAAGTTCAACCAAAGTCTCTAACTAAAGCTTGGGATTAGACTACAATCTAATCCCAACTCTATATGGGTTTACCAAGCCCAACCTAGGTCCACGTGCTTGAACCAACGTTTGAAAACCAAGTTGAAACCATTAATCACTCATCGACTATTCCAAGCTCAACCACTCTAGCCGATCAAGCTCCCAACGGTTCCAGATTCGATCCCGAGGCTTCACCAACACAAATTCTTGCTTCTAAGCAAATCAATACAATCGAAACAACCATAATTCAGTCCACAAATCACTATAGCAACTTGGAACACAATTCAAGCAAGTATCACAGATTTCAAGCTAAAGACAACCCAAAAATGCCATTTTCGAGCAGCCCTTAAGCATAGCCTAAAACCATTGGTTTCAACACCTTTAACACTCCCAAAAGCTTCCAAAACAACCCTTAACTAGCAACCAATCATCAGCCATCAAACTTCCACACAAAACAGCCCCCAAACTCACCTATAAACTCTTCTAAAACCTCTCTAAAACCCAATTTCGAGAATCTTTATAAAACCATGTAAAAATCAAGTATGTTGGACCTTTTAGGTAGAAAACAACTTATTTAACATCAACAAATCAAAATCTTAAGTTAAAGTTGATAAAGATGACATTTTTAATCTAAAACTTCAAAACACCAAAATACAAAACCATGAGCTTTAATGAAAAATAATGGTACAAGCTTGTAGAGGAAAGAGAGGGCAAGTCAAATATGGGTTTACTTTTCAAAAATCACCAAAGATGAGGAAGAATGGTGATGGAATAGTAACTCCAATGGTGAAGGGGTTTTTTGTCGTGGAAAATGTTTGAAAAGTGGGAAGAATATGAGTTAAATGGGTGTTTTAAAATACAATGAGTTTTTATTTTCCAAGACCCAATATTTACAAGATTACCATTAATGAAAAATGGCCATCTTCCACTATTCCAAAATCCATGAAATTTTGGGTTTCAAATTAAAATTGGATCCAGCATATTAAATGAATTTTTAAAACGAAAAGGAAAAACCCGAAACATTATTTTAATATTATTTTCACCCGACCCCCAAACTTGGGTGTTACAACTCTCCCCCACTTAAGGATATTTGTCCCTGAAATTACCTGACGAAAACAAGTACGGAAACTGCTCAAGCATATCAGCTTTCCTCTCCCACGTGGCATCTTCCACACCTCTATGTCTCCATAACACCTTGACCAACTCTATGGTCTTGCCACGCAACACCTTGCTGTTAGAAGCAAGTATCTCAACCGGTTCTCTATTGTAAGACAAATCCGGATTCAGTTCTATCTCCTCAACGGGCATAACATGAGATGGATCTGATCTATATCTCCTAACCATCGACACATGAAAAACACCATGGATCTTCTCCAACTCTGAAGGCAATCTCAAACGGTAAGTTACTGGCCCAATCCGCTCAACTATCTCATACGGACCAATAAAACCTCGGACTCAACTTGCCTTTCCGGCCAAATCGCATTACCTTCTTCCACGGAGATACTTTCAGAAATACCTTCTCACCTACTGAAAACTCAATCTCTTTTCTCTTCAAATCTGCGTAAGACTTCTGTCGATCGGAAGCTGCTTTCAATCGGTCACAAATCAACTTCACTTTTTCGGTAGTCCCCTTAAGCAAAGCTGGCATAGGTAATAATTTCTGACCCATTTTAGCCCAACAGATCGGAGTCCTACATCGCCTACCATACAATGCCTCAAAATGAGCCATCTGTATACTAGCCTGGTAACTATTGTTGTAAGCAAACTCGACTAAGGGTAAATGCTTCTCCCAAGAACCCTGGAAGTCAATCACATAACAATGAAGCATATCCTCTAAAATCTGTATCACTCGCTCTGACTAACCATCTGACTGCGGATGATACGAAGTACTAAAATGCAAATGGCTACCTAGGGCACTATGCAAACAACTCCAGAACCTCGCTGTGAATCTCGGATCTCTGTCTGACACAATAGACTTCGAAACTCCATGAAGTCTCACAATCTCGCGAATATACAAATTTGCCAACTTGTCTAAAGAATATGTAGTGTTCACTTCTAAGAAATGAGCACACTTAGTGAATCTATCCACTATCACCCAAACAAAATTCTTCTTCGAAGGAGACAACGGTAACCCCAACACAAAGTCCATAGTGCTCATCTCCCATTTCCATTTCGGAATCTTCAAAGGATGTAACAAACCTGAAGGAACCTGATGTTCTGCCTTTACTCTCTGACAAACCATGCAACGCCTCACATACTCGGCTACATCCTTCTTCAAACCAACCCAGAAATATTCATTTTTCAAATCTCGGTACATTTTAGTACTACCTGGATGCATAGAAAAAGGACTCGAATGTGCTTCGCTCAGAATCACACGTCTCAACTCAACATCTTCAGGTACTACAACTCTATCTCTGAAACACAACACGTTCTCATCACTGAAACTATACTCGGTCAGTCTACCTTCGGCTATGTCCTGAACATGAGAAACTAAAGACACATCTTGCAATTGTTTCTCTATAATCATCTGAATCAAAGAAGGCTTCACTTGCAACTCGGTGATCAAACCACCATCCCCTGATACACTCAATCTAGCAAACATAGCTCGCAACTCGACTGCAACTTTTCTGCTCAACGCATCAGCCACTACATTTGCCTTACCCAGATGGTACTCAATAGTCAAGTCATAGTCTTTCAACAGTTCAAGCCATCTTCTCTGTCTCAAGTTCAACTCTCTCTGAGTCATCAAATACTTCAAGCTCTTATGATCAGTGTAAACCGTGCACTTCTCACCATACAAGTAGTGACGCCAAATCTTCAACGCAAACAGAATTGCTGCTAACTCAATATCGTGCGTAGCATAATTCTTCTCATGCACCTTCAACTGTCTCAAAGCATAAGCAACAACTCTTCTTTCTTGCATTAGAACAAAACCTAAACCTATGTAGGAAACATCGCTATAGATCACGAACTCTTTCCCTGAAACTGGTTGTACTAACACTGGAGCATTCGTCAAAGCTTCTTTTAATTTCTCAAAAGCCTTTTGTCTTGCATTTGACCACTCAAACTTCACTCCCTTTTGCAACAATTTAGTTAATGGAGCAGCTACTCTAGAGAAACCATCGATGAACCTCCTATACTAACATGCTAGTCCTAGGAAACTCCTAATCTCAGTCACTGACTTAGGATGTTTTCACTCAACAATAGCTTCAATCTTCGCCGGACCCACTCGGATACCTTCAACTGATACCACATGGCCAAGAAACACAACTTCTCGAATCCATTCTCACATTTACTAAGCTTAGCATACAACTAGTTACTCATCAATCTCTGCAAAACAAGTCTCAAGTGCTCATCATGTTCTTCTTCTGATCTCGAGTACACAATGATGTCATCTATGAAAACAACTACAAATCGGTCTAGATAGTCTTGGAAAACTCTGTTCATCATATCCATGAAAGTTGCGGATGCATTCGTGAGCCCAAACGGCATCACAAGGAACTCATAGTGACCATATCTAGTCCTAAAATCTGTCTTCGGACCATCACACTCCTTTACCTTCAACTGATAATACCCTGATCTCAAATCTATCTTCGAAAACACTGAGGCACCTCTCAACTGATCAAACAAGTCATCTATACGAGGCAACGGATACTTGTTCTTCACTTTCAACTGGTTCAACTGTCTGTAGTCAATACACATTCTCATATTGTCATCCTTCTTCTTTACAAACAACACAGGAGCACCCCAAGGCGAACTAATAAGCCTAATAAAACCACAATCTAACAACTTCTGAAGCTGGCTCTTTAACTCTTTCAACTCTTTCGGAGCCATGCGGTAAGGAGCAATAGAAACTGGAGTAGACCCTGAAACAGTCTCAACCACATACTCTACATCTCTGTCAGGAGGCAAACCTGGTAATTCTTCTGGAAACACATCCGGATAATCACAAATTGTTCTGATATCTTTCGGTTTAACCTCGCTCATATTTGGATTCATCACATACGCTAAATAAGCCCCACAACCGAAATCCATCAACCTATGGGCCTCTAAAGCTGACACGACATTCGACAAGAACTTAACGTTCTCGCCTACTACCACTACCTCGTAGTCATCAGAAAGCTTCAATGAAATTCTCTTCGTCTCAAAATCTACACTAGCTTTGTGCTCAACCAACCAATCCATACCCAAAATAATATCAAAACCATAGAATGGAAGCTTCATCATATCAACAGGAAACACATGACCCTGAATCTTCAGCGAACACCTCCTATACATCCGTCTAACTACAATTGTCTCACCGAAAGAACTAGTCACATGCATCCCTACATCTAAGATCTCAACAGGTGTGTCTAACTTCTTTGCATGCTCACTCAAAATGTAAGAATGCGTAGAACTCGAATCAACTAAGGAAAGCAAAGACATGGATTGTAACTCAAAATTACTTGCTATCACATATGTTTCATTCCCTGCCTCTCTCTATGCGTAGACTCTAGCTGGTCCACCGGCCTCTAGCTGTACTGCCACAACATGAGCAATATTCATCGATGCCTCTATCCTAGGTGCATCAGCCCTTGGCTGGAAGTAACCACGACCGCGCCAACGGCCTCTCTGATAGTCAATCGCTCTCGCAGGAGCCTGCGCTAGATTCGGTGCTTGTGCCGCCTGATGCGAACACTCTCTCCTGAAGTGGTCTCTCAATCCACAGTTCCAGCAAGCATGAAATTACCCCAACACTCTCATGAATGTTGTCTCCCACAACGAGTGCACTCGGGCAAACGCCCTCCAGCTCTATGGCCCTAATGGCCTCTACCATGGTGGTCACCGCCATGCTTATGATCAAACTGATGTCCACCACCCCGATGCCTCTTGGCATCACCACGGTCAAAGTTGTTGTGCCTCTTTCCCGAACTGGATCCTCTCGAGCGCTTGGTCAGCCCCAAGCTATGCTCAATGTCCTTATCCCTAGCGACCAAGACATCAAAATTAGAATAATCTGAAGCTAAGGTGTACCTCTTGACATCCTCATGAAGTCCATATCTGAACCGATTACAGCGGCCCCTCTCAGTAGGAACCAACTCCGGAGCATACTGACTCAAACGGATAAAGAGAATCTCATAATCTGTCATTGAAGTATCTCCCTGAACAAGAGCCATGAACTCCCGCTTCTTCTCATCTAGATATCTCGGCCCCAAATACCTCTTCCCGAAAGAAGTCTCAAAGAAGTTCCAACTGATCTCGGCCTCAGGTACACCGGTAGTAATGGTGACCCACCAGGTGTAGGCATCACCCAGAAGCAACGAAACTACACAACCCAACTTACGAGCCCCCACACATCCCATCTAAGCTAAGATACAGACTGTCTTCTCCAACCACAACTCTGACCTCTCAGGTGTAGATCCTCTGAACTCATCAGCTCCTAGGCTACGAAGCCTCTCTAAGGGTAAACTAACATCATCTTCTCTCGGCTGAGCTGCAGCCTGAGCTTCGACAACTGCAGCCTGAAACGCTCTCGTTATATCTTGAACTAGCAGAGCCATATTTATTCCTGCAGGACCTTGGCCACCCTGACCAACCTGAGGTCCCGCTCCCTTAGCTCCAGCCTCGCCTCCAACTTCAGGCTGAGGAGGTGGTGGTGGTGGAGGAGCTCCAACTCCAACAGTAGGCTCTTCCACATGAGCCTCTACTCCAACCACCGGCTCATTAACAGGAGCCGCAACCCGAGGTTCCTAACGAACCATCCTCGGTCTACCTCTAGGCCTCGACATACGCGCTCACAGATAACAACTACAACACAACAACAACATAAAAGATAAGGTTAGCAAGAGTAAGGGTCCAAGTGGCTCAAGTGTGTTCCCTCACTTAAAAATCCTTTTTTTGATGTAATAGAAGAAATGGGACTCTACTCAACATGCTTCAAACAACGCACATACACGATAAAACAAGCATATATCAAAGCATACTTGATAAGCAAGCAAACATACTTACATGACAAGAAAACATCGTGCAATTGCAATACAAGAATTTAACTTACCTCACTTACCTGCCCGAGGTCTCGGAAACCTCAGGCTCTGATACCAACAAGTGTAACCCCCTCGTCCCGGTCCGGACGCTTGACCGGTCCAAGCGGGCTACACGGGGATAACCGAGGCAAAACCCGTTAAGCCTCCACTTCGGTTAACAACCCGGGAAAAACTTTTCATTTATTATTATCTTGTCTAGATGCGTTAATATGTCCTATGTGAAACGAAAACAACGGAAGCAACAAGCGAGGTGAACAACCAAACAGCCAACCAAAAACAGCCCATTTTATCTTAAACTGCAGGGCGTATCGATACGCCCAAAGAGTGTATCGATACGCCTTGACTAGGTCAACTGACCAAAGTCAACTCGAGGAGACCGTATCGAAACGTTGGTTGACCGTATCGATACGCCCTCGTCGGTCAACTTCTCGTGGTCAACGCTACGAAGACCGTTCCGAAACGTCTGAGCTCGTTTCGATACCCTCAATTTCTCGTCAAAATCTCATATTTCCAGTAGCAAAATGGTATCGAAATGCCTCTTCGCGTATCGAAACGCTTGGCCTGAAACAAGAGGACCGTATCGAAATGGGTCCAACCGTTTCGATATGCCTACTGCGAACAGTCAGGTTTTAGCTGGTTTATGGCACAAGGCTGCCTCTGTAACCCCCTTAACCCGGCCTAGACGGTTGACCCGAATTAAGAAAGTCACACGGGGAAAACCAAAGTCAACCCGAAAGTCAAACTTGATTAACGACCCTTTTTTTCTTTTTACTCTTGTCTAGATGCACATTAACCCTAGTTATGACCATTCAAACAACATGCTCCAAGATCATAAACATCAGAGATCAAACAGGGACCCAATTGAACAATCTACAACTTTAGGGACCAAATTGTAAATTCTGTAAATTATAAGGTCTTAACCTAGATTAAAGTTACCATCTTGAAATTAGTCAGGTTTCATGCTTCACTGCCAAATTTCAGCTCAAACGGACATCCCAAGCTCATACAATTGCACAAACAAGATTCGGGACCAATATGCAAACATTTCAAAACATTTAACTACCAATGTCAGCCCCCAACGGTCACGTGTTCTGAAACAGGGAGCTTTCCGTTTCAGAACGGTGTCTTCCGTTTCGGACGCCTGGGCTGCTACAAGGCACCCGTTCCGAAACGGTAGCTACTGTTTCGAAACGACCTGCACAGAATGTAGCAAAATGCTCGCTTAAACACACCATTGACCAACCAATCATGCTCCAAAAGCTACCAAACTTTACTAGCAACTCATACAACATACAAGAGACATATTTGCATCAACCAATCAACATTTAAGCATCAAATATGAAAAGCCCCAATTCTATGGCATGCTTCCTACTCAAGCAAACCATTCAAGCATAGAATCTCCAAAACAAACACATAATGACCAATTACATGTTCCAACATTATTAACAACTTTAAACAACTTAGGGAGTTCAAAACATCTCCCGAAAACACCCTCAAAGGTCCCCCATTGCCAAATGCCAAAAGCTAAAAATGTATAAGAAAACCTTCCCATACTTGAGCTTAATTTCCACTTGATTGCTTGCCTTCCTTGCTGCCCTCAATGCACCTTAATGTTCTGCATTATTGGTTTAAGAAAAAGAAGAGAGCGTAAGCAAAAGCTTAGTGAGGAATGCTCATTTAAAACCTTTCAATAATGCATTTATAAAACTCATTTATAAATCATACTTCAAACCATCATTTATACATGCTTACAAGCATTCTTAAACAAGCAATACATGATTCCATGTCAACACATGTCATATTGGCCACAAGTGATAAGTTCCATCTTTTTAAAACAAGATCAACATAAGACTCACACATGGACTTTTAAACACCATTGTGATCTTATAATTCACCCCAAGGACTTTTAAACACCTTGGCCCCAAGGACTTTTAAACACCTTGGCCCATGGACTTTTAAACACCATGGCAAGGACCACACAAGGACTTTTAACCACCTTTGTGTCCTTAACAAGAACCATCCAAGGACTTTTAACCACCTTGATGTTCTTAAGTAACAAGGCTCACTCAAGGACTTTTAACCACCTTAGTGACCTTAACAAGAATCACTCATGGACTTTTAACCACCATGAAGTTCTTAGAATTCACAAGGCTCACTCAAGGACTTTAACCACCTTAGTGACCTTAACCTTTTTCAAAACATCACTTGCCAATATACATCATTATCATCAAATAATTCACTGTTTTAAAGCATTTAACCAAGCCATAACATCATGCATTTTTAAGCATCAAACCACATTTAAACAATGTTCAAAAACAAGGAACTCTTACCTTGAGCTTCCTTCAACATATGGCTTACAAAATCAGCAATAACCATGCTAAAACATGCTTTCAAAACAGAATTTAAAACATACAATAAACCACATTGCACAACAACCAAACCATGGCCACCACTAAATAGTTTTTCCGAAAACTTACACGTGAGCTTAGTAAAGTTGTTTAGACTTAGACTAAGCTCCCAAGACATTGGTTTCAAAGCCGAAAACCCAATTTCACTCACCGATTCCACTTCGCCTCTTGTCGAAGCACAAATCAAGCTTCCGGATCACCACCACTTGGATCCAAAGATGACTCCCCTGTTTTAAACACATCAAAGCAGAGGATTAATGCATCATCATGCATTAATAGCTTCAATGAAAGCACCTAAACCCGCTGCTCTCATCCACACTCCATTTTCGGCCACCAAACACAACCGAAAATGCATCCAAACAACTCCTCAACAAAGCCCAGCCATAAACCATCAAAACTAAACATCCTTTAACATCATTTAACATCTAAAAAGAACCTATTAACATCCTTATACCTCCAGCAACAACAGATCCACAAGATCACTCCAAAACAACCAAGAATCACAAGCTAAATTTAGGAAATTCAACCTATCCGGGATTGCATTAATTAAAACTCAATTCCTTATCAAATTAACATTCATTTATCATCAAATTAACACCTTAAAACACAGCCCAATCAGATCCAACGAAAATCCATCAAAAATCATCAAATCTTGCATTTAAAGCCAAGATCCATTACACAACTTAAAAGCCATTTATAAAACATTAATTAAGGATTGAGAACTTAGGAATTTCAGTAAAGAACTGAGAGTTTAGAGGAGAATGACGTTCTTACCTCCAAACTTGAGTTTCTCCCTTTTTAGAACCGAAAAGCTTGAAGAATCAACTAGCAAATGGTGAGGTTTTGTTGATGAGATGATTAGCAATCAAAAGAGAATTGAAAGGAGAGATTTAGATGACAAAATCAGAAGAAAATCTCTGGAGAAAAGATGTTTGGGTTGAGAGAAAATGAGAGAAAGGAAAATGAGATTTTAGGAATATTAGTTAGAAATAACTTCCCTCCACTTTTCCTTTTGTTTAAAATCAGAATTAAATCACTAAATATCTTAGAAAAATCTGGAGAAACTCCCTTTGGGTAAATAGCTCCTTAAAGATTCAAAGTTTCAATCCTTTTTAAAACAGTCACGCAGTTTTCAAAAATTACATTTTGGTCACTAGCCAAAATGTCACCCTTCCAAAACTCATTTTGTAAAATTGATTTCACAGTTCACTTATATATATTAAAAGAGGATTTTAGAACATTTTTCCATATTTTTAATGCAACCCGAACTAGGCTTTCCTAATTTCACCCTTTTTAGATTCGAACAGCACTTTGACCGAACCGGTCAACGCCCAAAACTTCTAAGCCCAAAACCGGGGCGTTACAACTCTCCCCCCCTTAAGAAATTTCGTCCTCGAAATTTACCTGAAGGAAAGAGATAAGGAAACTGCTTCAGCATGTCATCCTTCCGCTCCCACGTGGCTTCTTCAACACCACGATGCTTCCACAGCACCTTTACCAACTCAATGGTCTTGCCACGAAGAACCTTGCTATCCGAATCCAGAACCTTCACCGGTTCCTCATCATAGGTCAAATCCGGATTCAATTCCACTTCCTCCACAGACATCACATGCGAAGGATCAGATCTATACTTCCGGAGCATAGAAACATGAAACACATCATGAATCTTCTCCAACTCTTGAGGTAACCTCAACTTGTACGCAACAGGACCCACACGCTCAACTATCTCATATGGTCCAATGTACCTAGGGCTCAACTTACCTTTCCGGCCAAACCTCATCACCTTCTTCCAAGGCGAAACCTTCTGTAACGCCCCGGTTTTGGGCTTAGAAGTTTTGGGCGTTGACCGGTTCGGTCAAAGTGCTGTTCGAATCTAAAAAGGTGAAATTAGGAAAGCCTAGTTTGGGTTGCATTAAAAATATGGGAAAATGTTCTAAAATCATCTTTTAATATATAAAAGTGAACTGTGAAATCAATTTTACAAAATGAGTTTTGGAAGGGTGACATTTTGGCTAGTGACCAAAATGTAATTTTTGAAAACTGCGTGACTGTTTTAAAAAGGATTGAAACTTTGAATCTTTAAGGAGCTATTTACCCAAAGGGAGTTTCTCCAGATTTTTCTAAGATATTTTAATGTCTAATTCTGATTTTAAAACAAAAGAAAAGTGGAGGGAAGTCATTTCTCTATTTTGCAACTAACTTTCTATTTTTCCCAATTTTCCTTTCTCTCATTTTCTCTCAACCCAAACACCTTTTCTCCAGAGATCTTCTTCTGATTTTGTCACCTAAATCTCTCCTTTTAACTCTCTTTTGATTGCTAATCATCTCATCAACAAAACCTCACCATTTGCTAGTTGATTCTTCAAGCTTTTTGGTTCCAAAAAGGGAGAAACTCAAGTTTGGAGGTAAGAACGTCCTTCTCCTCTAAACTCTCAGTTCTTTACTGAAATTCCTAAGTTCTCAATCCTAAATTGATGTTTTATTAAAGGTTTTTAAGTTGTGTAATGGATCTTGGCTTTAAATGCAAGATTTGATGATTTTTGATGAATTTTCGTTGGATCTGTTAAAGCAGTGATTTGAGGTGTGTATTTGATGATAAATGAATGTTAATTTGATAAGGAATTGAGTTTTAATTAATGCAATCCCGGATAGGTTGAATTTCCTAAGTTTAGCTTGTGATTCATGGTTGTTTTGGAGTGATCTTGTGGATCTGTTGTTGCTGGAGGTATAAGGATGTTAATAGGTTCTTTTTAGATGTTAAATGATGTTAAAGGATGTTTAGTTTTGATGGTTTATGGCTGGGCTTTGTTGAGGAGTTGTTTGGATGCATTTTCGGTTGTGTTTGGTGGCCGAAAATGGTGTGTGGATGAGAGCAGTGAGTTTAGGTGCTTTCATTGAAGCTATTAATGCATGATGATGCATTAATCCTCTGCTTTGATGTGTTTAAAACAGGGGAGTCATCTTTGGATCCAAGTGGTAGTGATCCGGAAGCTTGATTTGTGCTTCGTCAAGAGGCGAAGTGGAATCGGTGAGTGAAATTGGGTTTTCGGTTTTGAAACCAATGTCTTGGGAGCTTAGTCTAAGTCTAAACAACTTTACTAAGCTCAAGTGTAAGTTTTCGGAAAAACTCTCTAGTGGTGGCCATGGTTTGGTTGTTGTGCAATGTGGTTTATTGCATGTTTTAAATTCTGTTTTGAAAGCATGATTTAGCATGGTTATTGCTGATTTTGTAAGCCATATGTTGAAGGAAGCTCAAGGTAAGAGTTCCTTGTTTTTGAACAATGTTTAAATGTGGTTTGGTGCTTAAAAATGCATGATGTTTATGGCTTGGTTAAATGCTTTAAAATAGTGGATTATCTATTGATAATGATGTATATTGGCAAGTGATGTTTTGAAAAAGGTTAAGGTCACTAAGGTGGTTAAAAGTCCTTGAGTGAGCCTTGTGGATTCTAAGAACTTCATGGTGGTTAAAAGTCCATGAGTGATTCTTGTTAAGGTCACTAAGGTGGTTAAAAGTCCTTGAGTGAGCCTTGTTACTTAAGAACATCAAGGTGGTTAAAAGTCCTTGGATGGTTCTTGTTAAGGACACAAAGGTGGTTAAAATTCCTTGTGTGGTCCTTGCCATGGTGTTTAAAAGTCCATGGGCCAAGGTGTTTAAAAGTCCTTGGGGCCAAGGTGTTTAAAAGTCCTTGGGGTGAAACTTGTAAGGACACAAAGGTGTTTAAAAGTCCTTGTGTGGTCCTTGTGAATTATAAGATCACAATGGTGTTTAAAAGTCCATGTGTGAGTCTTATGTTGATCTTGTTTTAAAAGATGAAATTTATCACTTGTGGCCAATATGACATGAATTGATATGGAAGCATGTATTGCTTGTTTAAGAATGCTTGTAAGCATGTGTAAATGATGTTTGGAAGTATGATTTATAAATGAGTTTTATAAATGCATTATTGAATGGTTTTAATGAGCATTCCTCACTAAGCTTTTGCTTACGCTCTCTTCTTTTTCTTAAACCAATAATGCAGAACATTAAGGTGCTTTGAGGGCAGCAAGGAAGGCAAGCAATCAAGTGGAAGTTAAGCTCAAAGTATGGGAAGGTTTTCTTATACACTTTAGCTTTTGGCATTTGGCAATGGGGGACCTATGTGGATGTTTTGGGAGATGTTTTGAACTCCCTAGGTTTGCTTAAAGTTGTTAATAATGCTGGTTTTGTATTTGGCCTTTATGTGCTTGGTTTTGAAGGCTTTATGCTTGAATGGTTTGCTTGAGTAGGAAGCATGCTTAAGATTTGGGGCTTTTCTTATATGAGGATATTTTGATGAATTGTTGATGCAAATATGTCTCTTGTATGTTGAATTTGTTGCTGGTAAAGTTTGGTAGCTTTTGGAGCATGATTGGTTGATCAATTGCATGATTAAGGAAGCCTTTTGCTGCATTCTGTGCAGGCTGTTTCGGAACAGTGGCTACCGTTTCGGAACGGGTGCCTTGAATAAGCCCAGGCGTCCGAAACGGTAGGCACCGTTTCGAAACGGGAAGCCCTCTGCCAGCCTCCGTTTCGGTACGCGTTGCGGAACGGCCCCACGTTTCGAAACAGGTGCTCCCTGTTTCGGAACACCTGACCGTTGGGGGCTGACATTGGCAGTTATATGTTTTGGAATGTTTGCGTTTTGGTCATGAATCTTGTTTGTGCAATTGTATGAGTTTGGGAAGTCCTTTTGAGCTGAAAATTTACAGAGAAGCATGAAACCTGATTAATTCCAAGATAGTAACTTTAATTTGGATGAAGTCCTTATAATTGGCAGAATTTACAATTTGGTCCCTAAAGTTGTAAATTGTTTAATTGGGTCCCTGTTTGATCTCTGATGTTTTTGATCTTTGAGTATGCTGTTTGTAAGATCATAACTAGGGTTAATGTGCATCTAGACAAGAGTAAAAAAAGAAAAAAAGGTCGTTAATCAAGGTTGACTTTCGGGTTGACTTTGGTTTTCCCCGTGTGACTTTCTTAATTCGGTCAACCGTCTAGGCCGGGTTAAGGGGGTTACATTTGGTGGTATCAGAGCTGAGTTCTCGAGTAATTGGGAATGAATGTGTGCATGATTGAAGTATGTATGCTTGTTGAGTGAAAGCATGATGAGTAGTTTGTACATGTGATGCGATTGAGTTGTATGCTGTGATGAAGCATGTTGTGGGTACCCATTGCCAAATCAAAGCTAATGTAATGATGTTGCTTTTTAAATGAAATTGAGCTTGAGTACTTGGATTGCTTACCTTGCTGGACCTGACTTTGTTTATTTGCATTGTGATTGAATGGTAAGAGTATGGCACCACGTAGAGAGTTGAGAAGTAATGTGCGAGCTACGACTCCGAATGAGAATGAAAATGAGGAAAACGCAGAAAGTGCAGTGTTACCTCCTCCTCCACCTGGTGGTGGTGGTGCTGAGGGAGGAAGAGCTGAAGCTGCAGCTGATGCTGGAGCTGCTGGTCCTGAGGTTGGTCAGGGGCAAGCTATGCCTGACATGGCTATGTGGTGCAAGCTATTGCTGGTGCTTTTCGAGCGGCAGTAGCTGGAGCTCAAGGAGCTGGGCATCAGGGAGATGCTGGGGTTAGACTACCTTTGGAGCGTCTGCGCAGTCTTGGTGGGACTGAGTTCAGGGGTATGTCTGCTGAAGGTTCTGAAGCTTGGTTAGAGAGTACCAAGAGGATCTTGGGTCAGATGAGTTGCACTGATGTGCAAAAGCTAGGTTGTGTTGTATCCTTGCTGCAGGATGATGCTTATACGTGGTGGACGACCACTATAGCTGGAATGGCTGAAGCTGACATAACTTGGACATTCTTTCAGAATGTGTTCAAGAGAAGGTATCTTGGTGTGAGGTACCTGGATGAAAAGAAGCGTGAGTTCATGTCTCTTACCCAGGGGAGCATGACTGTAGCTGAGTATGAAGTTCAATTCGTTAGACTCAGTCAGTATGCACTTGAGCTTATTCCGGATGAGCGGGAGAGGTGTGAAAGGTTCCGTTATGGTTTAGTGACGGAGGTGAAGATGTATGTGTTGGCTACCGAGTATGATGATTTCGATGTGCTGGTGGGTCGAGCTAAGGATATTGAGATGAACTTTGATTTATCTGCTAAAAGTGCTGGAGCAAGTGCTGGAAAGCGAGCAGCTAAATATAGTTCCGGTGGTGGACGGAACAAGAGGGGACGTGATCAGAAGTATCAGTCCTCAGCTAAGAGAGGTGGTGGTGTACCTGCTTGGGGAGGCAATGTTAGAGTTGATTCAAGTGCTTGTTGGATATGTGGTTCACGTGGTCACATGAAGCGTGACTGTCCTCGTGCTGTGAGGGAGGTGCAAGCTCCTGTTGTGGCAGCTGGTAATGGGTGCTGGAATTGTGGATCTGCGGATCACTTGAGGCGAGATTGTCCTATGTTGGCTGGTGGCCAAGTGCGTGCTCCTGTTGTTGCTGCACCGCAGAGAGGTCGTGGGCGCGGCCGTGGTAATTTCCAGCGGAGAGAGGAAGGTGGTCGAGGAGTGGCCCATGTTGTGGCTATTCAGCCTGAGGGTGGTGGTCAAGCTAGGGTGTATGCTCAGCGTGAGGGAAGGAATGATGCAGATGTGATTGCAGGTACCTTTACTTTGCAATCCTTGTCATTACTTTCCTTGATAGATTCTGGATCTACGCATTCATACATTTTGCGTGAGCATGCTGGATTGCTTGGTTTGCCTGTTGAGTCTTTGGATGTTGGTGTTCGTGTCACTAGTTCTTTTGGTGAGACTGTTGTGACTCGGAAGTTGTATAGGAGGTGTCCTTTGGTTGTTCAGGACCATGTTTTTCATGTTGACCTTATGGAGCTACCTTTCTATGGTTTTGATGTAATCCTTGGTATGGATTGGCTTGCTGAGCATCGTGCTGTTGTGGATTGTGAGAATAAGCGAGTTTCGTTGAAGCTTGCGGAGGATTACGAAGTTGTTGTGGTTGGTGAGAATGTGAAGTTTCTTGCCAATGTGGTGTCTACCTTGGAGGCGAGCAGGATGCTGAGGCAAGGTTGTGAAGCCTATCTAGCTTTTGTGATGAATCCAAGTTCTAAGGAGTTGCGGGTGCAGGATATCAGAGTTGTGAAGGAGTTTCCTGGAGTGTTTCCTGAGGAGTTGCCTGGTTTACCTCCTAATCGCGAGGTGGAGTTTGGAATTGAGTTGTATGAGAATACAACTCCTGTGTCCATTACCCCTTATAGAATGGCACCTAAGGAGCTGAAAGAGCTGAAGACGCAATTGCAAGAATTGCTTGATCGTGGTTTTATCCGGCCGAGTGTGTCACCTTGGGGTGCACCGGTCGTGTTTGTGAAGAAGAAGGATGGCACTATGAGGATGTGCATTGATTACCGTCAGCTGAACAAGTTGACTATCAAGAATCGGTATCCTTTGCCGAGGATTGATGATCTCTTTGATCAATTTCGGGGAGCAGTTGTGTTCTCTAAGATTGACTTGAGGTCAGGGTATTACCAGTTGAAGGTGAAGGATGTGGATGTGCCTAAGACAGCTTTCAGGACATGGTATGGGCATTATGAGTTTCTTGTGATGCCGTTTGGGTTGACAAATGCTCCTGCTGCTTTCATGGACATGATGAACCGTGTGTTTCATGAATACCTGGACAAGTTCGTTGTGGTATTCATTGATGATATCCTCGTGTACTCGCGTACTGAGGAGGAGCATGAAGAGCATTTGAGGATTGTGTTGCAAGCTTTGTTGGAAAATCAGCTTTATGCTAAGCTGAGCAAGTGTGAGTTCTGGCTTAAGGAGGTGGTGTTTCTTGGGCATGTAGTTTCTGCTGAGGGGATTCGTGTTGATCCTCAGAAGATTGAGGCGGTGATGAATTGGAAGGTTCCTAAGTCTGTTCATGAGGTTCGTAGTTTCCTTGGTTTGGCGGGATACTATCGGAGGTTTGTGGATGGGTTTTCTAAGATTGCTGCACCTTTGACGAAGCTGTTGCAGAAGGATGTTAAGTATGAGTGGACAGAAGCAAGACAGCAGGCTTTTTAAAAGCTTAAGGCGGCTTTGACGCAAGCTCCTATCTTGGTTCAGCCTGAATCAGGGAAAGAGTTTGTGGTTTATAGTGATGCGTCCTATGTTGGTTTGGGATGTGTGCTGATGCAAGAGGGTAAGGTGGTTGCTTATGCATCGCGGCAGTTGAAGGTGCATGAGCGCAATTATCCTACGCATGATATTGAGCTGTCTGCAATGGTTTTTGCTTTGAAGATCTGGAGGCATTATCTGTATGGTGAGAAGTGTACTGTGTACACGGACCACAAGAGTTTGAGGTATCTGATGTCTCAGAAGGAGTTGAATCTTAGGCAGCGGCGTTGGTTGGAGTTGCTCAAGGATTATGATTTGACGATTGAGTATCACCCTGGAAAGGCTAATGTTGTTGCGGATGCCTTGAGCAGGAAGGTAGCTGTTGAGCTGAGGGCTATGTTTGCTAGCTTGAGTATATCGCGTGATGGTGGTCTTGTAGCTGAGTTGCAAGTGAAGCCATCTTTGGTTCGGTTGATCAAAGAAAAGCAGTTGCTGGATGATTCTTTGGTACCGCATGTTCAGGATATCGCGGAGGGTAGGCCTTTGGATTTCTGTTTTAACGGTGATGGTGTGCTGTGTTTTGGGAGTCGAATAGTAGTGCCCAATGATGCTGAGTTAAGGCGTGCTATTCCGACTGAAGGTCATAGTAGTCCTTTTGCTATGCACCCTGGTAGTACCAAGATGTATCGTGATCTTCATGATGAGTACTATTGGGTGGGTTTGAAAAAGGATGTTGCGGAGTTTGTGAGCAAGTGTTTGGTGTGTCAGCGAGTTAAGGCTGAGCATCAGGTTCCTTCAGGGTTGTTGCAACCGTTGAGAATCCCTGAATGGAAGTGGGAAAGGGTTACCATGGATTTTGTATCTGGTTTACCTTTGTCACCATCAAAGAAGAATTAGGTTTGGGTGATTGTGGATCGCCTGACGAAGTGTGCACATTTCTTGCCTGTGCATACTACGTTTTCTTTGGATAAGCTGGCAGTGCTGTATATTGCTGAGATTGTGCGGCTGCACGGTGTGCCTAAGTCGATTGTGTCGGATAGGGATCTGAGGTTCACATCGCGTTTCTGGCAGTGTTTGCATCAAGACTTGGGTACAAGGTTGAATTTCAGTACATCCTATCATCCTCAGTCGGATGGACAGTCTGAGCGTGTTATTCAGATTTTGGAGGATATGTTGAGGTGCTACGTGATTGAGTTTCAGGGCTCTTGGGAGAAGCATTTGCCTTTGGTAGAGTTTGCTTATAACAATAGTTATCAGGCGAGTATACAAATGGCACCTTATGAGGCCTTGTACGGGAGGAAGTGTAGGACTCCTCTTTGTTGGGCTGAAACGGGTCAGAAGTTGGTTTCGATGCCGGCTTTGTTGAAAGGAACCACCGAGAAGGTGAAGCTCATTTGTGAGCGTTTGAAGGCAGCTTCTGATCGACAAAAGTCTTACGCGGATTTGAAGCGTAAGGAGATTGAGTATGCGGTGGGTGACCGTGTGTTCTTAAAGGTTTCGCCTTGGAAGAAGGTGATGAGGTTTGGCCGGAAGGGTAAGTTGAGCCCTAGGTACATTGGACCATATGAGGTGGTTGAGCGTGTGGGTCCTGTTGCGTACAAGTTGAGGCTACCTCAAGAGTTGGAGAAGATTCATGATGTGTTTCATGTTTCTATGCTCCGGAAGTATAGATCTGATCCTTCGCATGTGATGCCTGTGGAGGAAGTGGAATTGAATCCGGATTTGACCTATAATGAGGAACCGGTGAAGGTTCTGGATTCGGATAGCAAGGTTTTTCGTGGCAAGACCATTGAGTTGGTAAAGGTGATGTGGAAGCATCGTGGTGTTGAAGAAGCCACGTGGGAGCGGAAGGATGACATGTTGAAGCAGTTTCCTTATCTCTTTCCTTCAGGTAAATTTCGAGGACGAAATTTCTTAAGGGGGGGAGAGTTGTAACGCCCCGGTTTTGGGCTTAGAAGTTTTGGGCGTTGACCGGTTCGGTCAAAGTGCTGTTCGAATCTAAAAAGGTGAAATTAGGAAAGCCTAGTTCGGGTTGCATTAAAAATATGGAAAAATGTTCTAAAATCATCTTTTAATATATAAAAGTGAACTGTGAAATCAATTTTACAAAATGAGTTTTGGAAGGGTGACATTTTGACTAGTGACCAAAATGTAATTTTTTAAAACTGCGTGACTGTTTTAAAAAGGATTGAAACTTTGAATCTTTAAGGAGCTATTTACCCAAAGGGAGTTTCTCCAGATTTTTCTAAGATATTTTAATGTCTAATTCTGATTTTAAAACAAAAGAAAAGTGGAGGGAAGTCATTTCTCTATTTTGCAACTAACTTTCTATTTTTCCCAATTTTCCTTTCTCTCATTTTCTCTCAACCCAAACACCTTTTCTCCAGAGATCTTCTTCTGATTTTGTCACCTAAATCTCTCCTTTTAACTCTCTTTTGATTGCTAATCATCTCATCAACAAAACCTCACCATTTGCTAGTTGATTCTTCAAGCTTTTTGGTTCCAAAAAGGGAGAAACTCAAGTTTGGAGGTAAGAACGTCCTTCTCCTCTAAACTCTCAGTTCTTTACTGAAATTCCTAAGTTCTCAATCCTAAATTGATGTTTTATTAAAGGTTTTTAAGTTGTGTAATGGATCTTGGCTTTAAATGCAAGATTTGATGATTTTTGATGAATTTTCGTTGGATCTGTTAAAGCAGTGATTTGAGGTGTGTATTTGATGATAAATGAATGTTAATTTGATAAGGAATTGAGTTTTAATTAATGCAATCCCGGATAGGTTGAATTTCCTAAGTTTAGCTTGTGATTCATGGTTGTTTTGGAGTGATCTTGTGGATCTGTTGTTGCTGGAGGTATAAGGATGTTAATAGGTTCTTTTTAGATGTTAAATGATGTTAAAGGATGTTTAGTTTTGATGGTTTATGGTTGGGCTTTGTTGAGGAGTTGTTTGGATGCATTTTCGGTTGTGTTTGGTGGCCGAAAATGGTGTGTGGATGAGAGCAGCGAGTTTAGGTGCTTTCATTGAAGCTATTAATGCATGATGATGCATTAATCCTCTGCTTTGATGTGTTTAAAACAGGGGAGTCATCTTTGGATCCAAGTGGTGGTGATCCGGAAGCTTGATTTGTGCTTCGTCAAGAGGCGAAGTGGAATCGGTGAGTGAAATTGGGTTTTCGGCTTTGAAACCAATGTCTTGGGAGCTTAGTCTAAGTCTAAACAACTTTACTAAGCTCAAGTGTAAGTTTTCGGAAAAACTCTCTAGTGGTGGCCATGGTTTGGTTGTTGTGCAATGTGGTTTATTGCATGTTTTAAATTCTGTTTTGAATGCATGATTTAGCATGGTTATTGCTGATTTTGTAAGCCATATGTTGAAGGAAGCTCAAGGTAAGAGTTCCTTGTTTTTGAACAATGTTTAAATGTGGTTTGGTGCTTAAAAATGCATGATGTTTATGGCTTGGTTAAATGCTTTAAAACAGTGGATTATCTATTGATAATGATGTATATTGGCAAGTGATGTTTTGAAAAAGGTTAAGGTCACTAAGGAGGTTAAAAGTCCTTGAGTGAGCCTTGTGGATTCTAAGAACTTCATGGTGGTTAAAAGTCCATGAGTGATTCTTGTTAAGGTCACTAAGGTGGTTAAAAGTCCTTGAGTGAGCCTTGTTACTTAAGAACATCAAGGTGGTTAAAAGTCCTTGGATGGTTCTTGTTAAGGACACAAAGGTGGTTAAAATTCCTTGTGTGGTCCTTGCCATGGTGTTTAAAAGTCCATGGGCCAAGGTGTTTAAAAGTCCTTGGGGCCAAGGTGTTTAAAAGTCCTTGGGGTGAAACTTGTAAGGACACAAAGGTGTTTAAAAGTCCTTGTGTGGTCCTTGTGAATTATAAGATCACAATGGTGTTTAAAAGTCCATGTGTGAGTCTTATGTTGATCTTGTTTTAAAAGATGAAATTTATCACTTGTGGCCAATATGACATGAATTGATATGGAAGCATGTATTGCTTGTTTAAGAATGCTTGTAAGCATGTGTAAATGATGTTTTGAAGTATGATTTATAAATGAGTTTTATAAATGCATTATTGAATGGTTTTAATGAGCATTCCTCACTAAGCTTTTGCTTACGCTCTCTTCTTTTTCTTAAACCAATAATGCAGAACATTAAGGTGCTTTGAGGGCAGCAAGGAAGGCAAGCAATCAAGTGGAAGTTAAGCTCAAAGTATGGGAAGGTTTTCTTATACACTTTAGCTTTTGGCATTTGGCAATGGGGGACCTATGTGGATGTTTTGGGAGATGTTTTGAACTCCCTAGGTTTGCTTAAAGTTGTTAATAATGCTGGTTTTGTATTTGGCCTTTATGTGCTTGGTTTTGAAGGCTTTATGCTTGAATGGTTTGCTTGAGTAGGAAGCATGCTTAAGATTTGGGGCTTTTCTTATATGAGGATATTTTGATGAATTGTTGATGCAAATATGTCTCTTGTATGTTGAATTTGTTGCTAGTAAAGTTTGGTAGCTTTTGGAGCATGATTGATTGATCAATTGCATGATTAAGGAAGCCTTTTGCTGCATTCTGTGCAGGCTGTTTCGGAACAGTGGCTACCGTTTCGGAACGGGTGCCTTGAATAAGCCCAGGCGTCCGAAACGGTAGGCACCGTTTCGAAACGGGAAGCCCTCTGCCAGCCTCCGTTTCGATACGTGTTGCGGAACGGCCCCGCGTTTCGAAACAGGTGCTCCCTGTTTCGGAACACCTGACCGTTGGGGGCTGACATTGGCAGTTATATGTTTTGGAATGTTTGCATTTTGGTCCTGAATCTTGTTTGTGCAATTGTATGAGTTTGGGAAGTCCTTTTGAGCTGAAAATTTACAGAGAAGCATGAAACCTGATTAATTCCAAGATGGTAACTTTAATTTGGATGAAGTCCTTATAATTGGCAGAATTTACAATTTGGTCCCTAAAGTTGTAAATTGTTTAATTGGGTCCCTGTTTGATCTCTGATGTTTTTGATCTTTGAGTATGCTGTTTGTAAGATCATAACTAGGGTTAATGTGCATCTAGACAAGAGTAAAAAAAGAAAAAAAAAGGGTCGTTAATCAAGGTTGACTTTCGGGTTGACTTTGGTTTTCCCCGTGTGACTTTCTTAATTCGGTCAACCGTCTAGGCCGGGTTAAGGGGGTTACACCTTCAAGAACACACGGTCACCCACCGCATACTCAATCTCCTTACGCTTCAAATCCGCGTAAGACTTTTGCCGATCAGAAGCTGTCTTCAAACGCTCACAAATGAGCTTCACCTTCTCGGTGGTTCCTTTCAACAAAGCCGGCATCGTAACCAACTTCTGACCCGTTTCAGCCCAACAAAGAGGGGTCCTACACTTCCTCCCGTACAAAGCCTCATAAGGTGCCATTTGTATACTCGCATGATAACTATTGTTATAAGCAAACTCCACCAAAGGCAAATGCTTCTCCCAAGAGCCCTGAAACTCAATCACGCAGCACCTCAACATATCCTCCAAAATCTGAATAACACGCTCTGACTGACCATCCGACTGAGGATGATAGGATGTACTGAAATTCAACCTTGTACCCAAGGCTTGATGCAAACACTGCCAGAAACGCGATGTGAACCTCGGATCCCTATCCGACACAATCAACTTAGGCACACCGTGCAGCCGCACAATCTCAGCAATGTACAGCTCTGCCAGCTTATCCAAAGAAAACGTAGTATGCAGAGGCAAGAAATGCGCACACTTCGTTAGGCGATCCACAATCACCCAAACCGAATTCTTCTTCGATGGTGACAAAGGTAAACCAGATACAAAATCCATGGTAACCCTTTCCCACTTCCATTCAGGGATTCTCAACGGTTGCAACAACCCTGAAGGAACCTGATGCTCAGCCTTAACTCGCTGACACACCAAACACTTGCTCACAACTCCGCAACATCCTTTTTCAAACCCACCCAATAGTACTCATCACGAAGATCACGATACATCTTAGTACTACCAGGGTGCATAGCAAAAGGACTACTATGACCTTCAGTCAGAATAGCACGCCTCAACTCAGCATCATTGGGCACTACTATTCGATTCCCAAAACACAACACACCATCATCATTAAAACTGAAATTCGAAGGCCTACCCTCCGCGATATCCTGAACATGCGGTACCAAAGAATCATCCAGCAACTGTTTTTCCTTGATCAACTGAACCAAAGATGGCTTCACTTGCAACTCAGCTACAAGACCACCATCACGCGATATACTCAAGCTAGCAAACATAGCCCTCAGCTCAACAGCTACCATCCTACTCAAGGCATCCGCAACAACATTAGCCTTTCCCGGATGGTACTCAATCGTCAAATCATAATCCTTGAGCAACTCCAACCAACGCCGCTGCCTAAGATTCAACTCCTTCTAAGACATCAGATATCTCAAACTCTTGTGGTCCGTGTACACAGTACACTTCTCACCATACAGATAATGCCTCCAGATCTTCAAAGCAAAAACCACTGCAGCCATCTCAATATCATGCGTAGGATAATTGCGCTCATGCACCTTCAGCTGCCGCGATGCATAAGCAACCACCTTACCCTCTTGCATCAGCACACATCCTAAACCAACATAGGACGCATCACTATAGACCACAAACTCTTTCCCTGATTCAGGCTGAACCAAAATAGGAGCTTGCGTCAAAGCTGCCTTAAGCTTCTCAAAAGCCTGCTGTCTCGCTTCCGTCCACTCATACTTAACATCCTTCTGCAACAGCTTCGTCAAAGGTGCAGCAATCTTAGAAAACCCATCCACAAACCTCCGGTAGTATCCTGCCAGACCAAGGAAACTACGAACCTCATGAACAGACTTAGGAACCTTCCAATTCATCACCGCCTCAATCTTCTGAGGATCAACACGAATCCCCTCAGCAGAAACTACATGCCCAAGAAACACCACCTCCTTAAGCCAGAACTCACACTTGCTCAGCTTAGCATAAAGCTGATTTTCCAACAAAGCTTGCAACACAATCCTCAAATGCTCTTCATGCTCCTCCTCAGTACGCGAGTACACGAGGATATCATCAATGAATACCACAACAAACTTGTCCAGGTATTCATGAAACACACGATTCATCATGTCCATGAAAGCAGCAGGAGCATTTGTCAAACCAAACGGCATCACAAGGAACTCATAATGCCCATACCTTGTCCTAAAAGTTGTCTTAGGCACATCCACATCCTTCACCTTCAACTGGTAATACCCTGACCTCAAGTCAATCTTAGAGAACACAGCTGCTCCCCGAAATTGATCAAAGAGATCATCAATCCTCGGCAAAGGATACCGATTCTTGATAGTCAACTTGTTCAGCTGACGGTAATCAATTCACATTCTCATAGTGCCATCCTTCTTCTTCACAAACAAGACCGGTGCACCCCAAGGTGACACACTCAGCCGAATGAAACCACGATCAAGCAATTCTTGCAATTGCGTCTTCAGCTCCTTAGGTGCCATTCTATAAGGGGTAATGGACACAGGAGTTGTATTCTCATACAGCTCAATTCCAAACTCCACCTCATGATTAGGAGGTAAACCAGGCAACTCCTCAGGAAACACTCCAGGAAACTCCTTTACAACTCTGATATCCTGCACCCGCAACTCCTTAGAGCTAGGATTCATTACAAAAGCTAGATAAGCTTCACAACCTTGCCTCAGCATCCTGCTCGCCTCCAAGGTAGACACCACATTGGCAAGAAACTTCACATTCTCACCAACCACAACAACTTCGTAATCATCCGCAAGCTTCAACGAAACTCGCTTATTCTCACAATCCACAACAGCACGATGCTCAGCAAGCCAATCCATACCAAGGATTACATCAAAACCATAGAAAGGCAGCTCCATAAGGTCAACATGAAAAACATGGTCTTGAACAACCAAAGGACACCTCCTATACAACTTTCGAGTCACAACAGTCTCACCAAAAGAACTAGTGACACGAACACCAACATCCAAAGACTCAACAGGCAAACCAAGCAATTCAGCATGCTCACACAAAATGTATGAACACACAATTCCAGCACCCGTTACCAGCTGCCACAACAGGAGCTTGCACCTACCTCACAGCACGAGGACAGTCACGCTTCATGTGACCACGTGAACCACATATTCATCAAGCACTCGGATCAGCTTTGGCATTGCCTCCCCGAGCAGGTACACCACCGCCTCTCTTAGCTGAGGACTGATACTTCTGATCACGTCCCCTCTTGTTCCGTCCACCACCGGAACTATATTCAGCTGCTCGCTTTACAGCACTTACTCCAGCACCTCTAGCACATAAACCTAAATTCATCTCAATGTCCTTAGCTCGGCCCACCAGCACATCGAAATCATCATACTCGGTAGCCAGCACATACATCTTCACATCCGTCACTAAACCATATCGGAATCTTTCGCACCTCGCCCGCTCATCAGGTACCAGCTCAGGTGCATACTGACTGAGTCGAACAAACTGCACTTCATACTCAGCCACAGTCATGCTCCCCTGGGTAAGAGACATGAACTCACACTTCTTTTCATCCAGGTACCTCACACCAAGATACCTTCTCTTGAACACATTCTGAAAGAATGTCCAAGTTATATCAGCTTTAGCCATTCCAGCTATAGTGGTCGTCCACCACGTATAAGCATCATCCTATAGCAAGGATACAACACAACCCAGCTTTTGCACATCAGTGCAACTCATCTGACCCAAGATCCTCTTGGTACTTTCCATCCAGGATTCAGAACCCTCAGCAGACATACCCCTAAACTCAGTCCCACCAAGACTGCGCAAACGCTCCAAAGGTAGTCTAACTCCAGCATCTCTCTGATGCCCAGCTCCTTGAGCTCCAGCTACTGCCGCTCGAAAAGCACCAGCAATAGCTTGCACCAACATCGTCATGTCAGGCATAGCTTGCCCCTAACCAACTTCAGGACCAGCAGCTCCAGCACCAGGTGCAGCTTCAGCTCTTTCTCCTTCAGCACCACCACCACCAGGTGGAGGAGGAGGTAACACCGCACTTCCCGCATTCTCCTAATTTTCATTCTCATTCGGAGCCGTAGCTCGCACATTACTTCTCAACTCTCTACGTGGTGTCATACTCTAACCATGCAATCACAATGCAAATAAACAAAGTCAGGTCCAGCAAGGTAAGCAATCCAAGTACTCAAGCTCAATTTCATTTAAAATCAACATCATTACATTAGCTTTGATTTGGCAATGGGTACCCACATCATGCTTCATCACAGCATACAACTCAATTGCATCAAATTCACAAACTACTCATCATACTTTCACTCAACAAGCATACAAAGCATACATACTTCAATCATGCACACATTCATTCCCAACTACTCGAGAACTCAGCTCTGATACCACCAAATGTAACCCCCTTAACCCGGCCTAGACGGTTGACCCGAATTAAGAAAGTCACACGGGGAAAACCAAAGTCAACCCGAAAGTCAACCTTGATTAACGACCCTTTTTTTCTTTTTACTCTTGTCTAGATGCACATTAACCCTAGTTATGACCATTCAAACAACATGCTCCAAGATCATAAACATCAGAGATCAAACAGGGACCCAATTGAACAATCTACAACTTTAGGGACCAAATTGTAAATTCTGTAAATTATAAGGTCTTGACCCAGATTAAAGTTACCATCTTGAAATTAGTCAGGTTTCATGCTTCACTGCCAAATTTCAGCTCAAACGGACATCCCAAGCTCATACAATTGCACAAAAAAGATTCGGGACCAATATGCAAACATTTCAAAACATTTAACTACCAATGTCAGCCCCCAACGGTCACGTGTTCCGAAACAGGGAGCACCTGTTTCGAAACGCGGGGCCGTTCCGCAACGCGTACCGAAACGAAGGCTGGCAGAGAGCTTTCCGTTTCGGAACGGTGTCTTCCGTTTCGGACGCCTGGGCTGCTACAAGGCACCTGTTCTGACACGGTAGCTACTGTTCCGAAACGACCTGCACAGAATGCAGCAAAATGCTCGCTTAAACACACCATTGACCAACCAATCATGCTCCAAAAGCTACCAAACTTTACTAGCAACTCATACAACATACAAGAGACATATTTGCATCAACCAATCAACATTTAAGCATCAAATATGAAAAGCCCCAATTCTATGTCATGCTTCCTACTCAAGCAAACCATTCAAGCATAGAATCTCCAAAACAAACACATAATGACCAATTACATGTTCCAACATTATTAACAACTTTAAACAACTTAGGGAGTTCAAAACATCTCCCGAAAACACCCTCAAAGGTCCCCCATTGCCAAATGCCAAAAGCTAAAAATGTATAAGAAAACCTTCCCATACTTGAGCTTAATTTCCACTTGATTGCTTGCCTTCCTTGCTGCCCTCAATGCACCTTAATGTTCTGCATTATTGGTTTAAGAAAAAGAAGAGAGCGTAAGCAAAAGCTTAGTGAGGAATGCTCATTTAAAACCTTTCAATAATGCATTTATAAAACTCATTTATAAATCATACTTCAAACCATCATTTATACATGCTTACAAGCATTCTTAAACAAGCAATACATGCTTCCATGTCAACACATGTCATATTGGCCACAAGTGATAAGTTCCATCTTTTTAAAACAAGATCAACATAAGACTCACACATGGACTTTTAAACACCATTGTGATCTTATAATTCACCCCAAGGACTTTTAAACACCTTGGCCCATGGACTTTTAAACACCATGGCAAGGACCACACAAGGACTTTTAACCACCTTTGTGTCCTTAACAAGAACAATCCAAGGACTTTTAACCACCTTGATGTTCTTAAGTAACAAGGCTCACTCAAGGACTTTTAACCACCTTAGTGACCTTAACAAGAATCACTCATGGACTTTTAACCACCATGAAGTTCTTAGAATTCACAAGGCTCACTCAAGGAATTTAACCACCTTAGTGACCTTAACCTTTTTCAAAACATCACTTGCCAATATACATCATTATCATCAAATAATTCATTGTTTTAAAGCATTTAACCAAGCCATAACATCATGCATTTTTAAGCATCAAACCACATTTAAACAATGTTAAAAAACAAGGAACTCTTACCTTGAGCTTCCTTCAACATATGGCTTACAAAATCAGCAATAACCATGCGAAAACATGCTTTCAAAACATAATTTAAAACATGCAATAAACCACATTGCACAACAACCAAACCATGGCCACCACTAAAGAGTTTTTCCGAAAACTTACACTTGAGCTTAGTAAAGTTGTTTAGACTTAGACTAAGCTCCCAAGACATTGGTTTCAAAGCCGAAAACCCAATTTCACTCACCGATTCCACTTCGCCTCTTGCCGAAGCACAAATCAAGCTTCCGGATCACCACCACTTGGATCCAAAGATGACTCCCCTGTTTTAAACACATCAAAGCAGAGGATTAATGCATCATCATGCATTAATAGCTTCAATGAAAGCACCTAAACCCGCTGCTCTCATCCACACTCCATTTTCGGCCACCAAACACAACCGAAAATGCATCCAAACAACTCCTCAACAAAGCCCAGCCATAAACCATCAAAACTAAACATCCTTTAACATCATTTAACATCTAAAAAGAACCTATTAACATCCTTATACCTCCAGCAACAACAGATCCACAAGATCACTCCAAAACAACCAAGAATCACAAGCTAAACTTAGGAAATTCAACCTATCCGGGATTGCATTATATAAAACTCAATTCCTTATCAAATTAACATTCATTTATCATCAAATTAACACCTTAAAACACAGCCCAATCAGATCCAACGAAAATCCATCAAAAATCATCAAATCTTGCATTTAAAGCCAAGATCCATTACACAACTTAAAAGCCATTTATAAAACATCAATTAAGGATTGAGAACTTAGGAATTTCAGTAAAGAACTGAGAGTTTAGAGGAGAAGGACGTTCTTACCTCCAAACTTGAGTTTCTCCCTTTTTAGAACCGAAAAGCTTGAAGAATCAACTAGCAAATGGTGAGGTTTTGTTGATGAGATGATTAGCAATCAAAAGAGAATTGAAAGGAGAGATTTTGGTGACAAAATCAGAAGAAAATCTCTGGAGAAAAGATGTTTGGGTTGAGAGAAAATGAGAGAAAGGAAAATGAGATTTTAGGAAAATTAGTTAGAAATAACTTCCCTCCACTTTTCCTTTTGTTTAAAATCAGAATTAAATCACTAAATATCTTAGAAAAATCTGGAGAAACTCCCTTTGGGTAAATAGATCCTTAAAGATTCAAAGTTTCAATCCTTTTTAAAACAGTCACGCAGTTTTCAAAAATTACATTTTGGTCACTAGCCAAAATGTCACCCTTCCAAAACTCATTTTGTAAAATTGATTTCACAGTTCACTTATATATATTAAAATAGGATTTTAGAACATTTTTCCATATTTTTAATGCAACCCGAACTAGGCTTTCCTAATTTCACCCTTTTTAGATTCGAACAGCACTTTGACCGAACCGGTCAACGCCCAAAACTTCTAAGCCCAAAACCGGGGCGTTACAGCCTCAAACACCAACTAAGACCTCCAACCAAACAAGCATGCAACTCTAATTAGCAAAGAAACCTCAACCAACATGCTTAACACATAACATACGTATATAAGCCATACATTGAAAGGAATCAACAAATCAACATAAGATGCATACATGACATTCAAGATAACATGCCTTAGAGCCATCAACATATAAGCATTCAAGGTAAGCAACACAAACATGGTTTACAAACCAAAACATGGCATCAACAAGCCACACCAACATAACCATTTTAAGGAGTCTAACATGCTCCTAACACAAAATAACCATATAAGTCCCCATTGCTTGACTATTACATCATTAACTTAAAAATTCATACTTGAGGTTAGCAAAAGCTCAACTAGCGCACTTGGAGGCCCTCTCCTTGCACAAGCAACCCACAAACTACGGATTTGCATTGTCAAACAAAAGAGAGTGTAAGCATAAGGCTTAGTGAGAGTAAGCTCATAAAACAAACCTCGACAATGCAGGGTCCAAGTACGAGCACACAACCAAGGTAGAATGCATGATCTTACCTTCGAACCACATGAGTCAATTATGAATGATGCACGAACACAATATCATTATCATGCCATGCTCAATAAGTCCATAAACACAAATATGGAAACACATACATCAATGTATTAGCAATCAAATTCCACAATTCGTATTGGCACCTAGCTATGACCCGAATACGTGGATAACTGTTGGAACTCACGTCCAACAACACAATCATTACCTTACAGTGGGATTACACTCATCACCGTTTCACGTGGAGGGGATTCCACTCATTCTCACGCCCCATCGATGGGATTCCACTCATCACCGACTAACATATATAAGAAGATTTTCGGGCGAACCCGTACTCCATCTTGATGACTACCATCACCAAGACCACGCACACATTTCGAGTCACGTGTGCACACTAGACATCCTAATGATCGATCATTGTACCCAAGCATACTAGTGCCAATACTAACACATTTCACAATCTTTCACAACACAATCTCTTACCAATTTCCGTGCTTAGCACGTACTCACCATGATTTACCATAATGCACAAACCACATTTCCACAACTACATGCATATAACAATGCACCAATATCATGCCTCAACACACATGTATATCTCAATATACATAACCACATTAATCACAATTGACATGAAACAAGAGGCATACACAACATTTAAAGTTCAACCAAAATCTCTAACTAAAGCTTGGGATTAGACTACCAATCTAATCCCAACTCTAGGTGGGTTTACCAAGCCCAACCTAGGTCCACATGCTTGAACCAACATTTGAAAACCAAGTTGAAAACATTAACCACTCACCGACTATTCCAAGCTCAACCTCTCTAGCCGATCAAGCTCCAAACGGTTCCGAATTCGACCCCGAGGCTTCACCAACACAAATACTTGCTTCTAAGCAAATCAACACAATCGAAAAAACCATAATTCAGTCCACAAATCACTGTAGCAACCTGGAACACAATTCAAGCAAGTATCACATGATTTCAAGCTAAAGACAACCCAAAAATGCCATTTTCGAGCAGCTCTTAAGCACAACCTAAAACCATTGATTTCAACATCTTTAACACTCCCAAAAGTTTCCAAAACAACCCTTAACTAGCAACCAATCATCAGCGATCAAACTTCCACACAAAACAACCCCCAAACTCACCTATAAACCCTTCTAAAACCTCTCTAAAACCCAATTTTAGGAATCTTTATAAAACCATGTAAAAATCAAGTATGTTGGACCTTTTAGGTAGCAAACAACTTATATAACATCAAAAAATTAAAATCTTAAGTTAAAGTTGATAAAGATGACATTTTTAATCTAAAACTTCAAAACACCAAAATACAAAACCATGAGCTTTAATGAAAAATAATGGTACAAGCTTGTAGAGGAAAGAGAGGACAAGTCAAATATGGGTTTACCTTTCAAAAATCACCAAAGATGAGGAAGAATGGTGATGGAATAGTAACTCCAATGGTGAAGGGGTTTTTTGTCGTAGAAAATGTTTGAAGAGGGGGAAGAAGATGAGTTAAATGGGTGTTTTAAAATAAAATGAGTTTTTATTTTCCAAGACCCAATATTTACAAGATTGCCATTAATGAAAAATGGTCATCTTCCACTATTCCAAAATCCATGAAATTTCGGGTTTCAAATTAAAATTGGATCCAACATATTAAATGAAATTTTAAAACAAAAAGGGAAAACCCGAAACATTATTTGAATATTATTTTCACCCAACCCCCAAACACGGGTGTTACATAGCATATCGAATGCTATAGATCTACATTTTGACAATAACGGAGCCATCTCATTCGTGAAATCATTGATCTAGGAGATGTAGAAATATGCAGAGTACCAACGGATGACAATGTCGGTGATCCACTAACAAAGCCTCTAACACAACAGAAGCATGAACGTCACACTATGTCCCTTGGTATTAGATACATGAGTGATTGGTCTTAGTGCTATTGGGAGATTGTTGAAGTATGCACAAAGACCAATAATGAGATGTTTGTAAAAGACATGCTTATTTTATCTTATTTATTAATATAAAGTCATTATTATTATTTCAGTCTTATTCTATGCATTTATAAATAAAGTGAGTTTTAAGAAAATCCTTAGAATAATATAGTTATTCTTGAATGTCCTTAGTCGAGTATTATTGCGGGCATGTACAACAATAATATATTAAGACTAATATGTAGTTGATTTATGACAAAGTGTTGTCATTGACATGGAGATGTCAAAATTAATACATAAGTATGTGTTAGAGAACGACATACTGGACTGACCTGCTATGAGGATGTTTCTTGGATTATTATGTGACAGTCACATCATTGCTCATGGTGATAACTACATGTATGATCCTCAGACTTGAGATCATCATTATTTCAACATCGTGAGTGATATATTTTGATACAGACAAACGTGTATCGTAACTGACTACACTATAAAGACTGACATTGGATATGTCACAATCTATGTAGTGAAATATGGTTGATCAAGATAGGATTTGTCCCTCCTACATAATAGGAATAATATCATAGGCCACTTGATTGAGTGAGACTAGAAATTGCATGGCCATGCTCGAATAAATTGATATGAGATATCATAGTTATTCGTTTATAATAATCTACTCAAGATTTCAAGAAATATTAGATGGACTATACAGGCGTGACTAATTCATGACTTGTGTCCAATCTAGATATAAAGACAAAAGGATGTAATACAAAAAAGAAGTTAATCACGGAAAAATGTAAAGTCGAACCATGACTTCATGTAACTTAGGTATCAATGATGTATTACTAGTTGTCACTCATTGCTTGTAATATTATAATTGTTTTAGATATTGCTACTAACGTTACATAAACCTACAATGGTCACACCCTATGATTGAAACGAACAAATATCGACTAAATAGCATGTGTACAAACGTGTTGTACATGTAATAATTATTAAAACAAAATTATTATAATTATTGTAATTATAGATAATCTCGTTTATATATATATATATATATTAATATTAGATAATTATTGTAATTATAAAATACTATTAATATATATATATATATATCTAAGGAAACCTGATTAAAGTAGAATCAGATTCTACATATTTAATTATATTTGGTTAAATATATTGTATATTTAATAAATATGAATTAAAGGAGAACCAGATTCTACATATTTAATTATATTCAATTAAATATATTGTATATTTAATGAATCTGAATTAAAGTAGAATGAGATTCTAAATATTTAATTATATTCAGTTAAATATATTGTATATTTAATGACTTCAAATTTAATTAGAATTAGGTTTTTGAATGCAATATAAAGGCATAAGGTCTAGCAGGCAATATATTCTTATTCGGAAAACCTCTCTAACAGTTTGAGAAGAGAAAATATTGTTCGTTTCATTTGGGTGGACTGCGTAGAGGTCGAAACGCGATTGTGACGACTCAGATTCGATTTGGATTCTCATATACTTCCTGCGGATTTCCAAATTTATTAAGGTAATGTCTCATCCTTTTCACCCCAAATTCGTTCCTTGTACATGGATCTTTGGAGGTAATCATCGGATATTTTTTTGGCTGCGCCATGGAGTGTACCGGCATTTCGCAACATAAATACACCTGGGGAAAGAGAAAAAAACAATTAATGAGAGTAATTATTGAGGAAAGAGAGAGAGAAGGTGGAGAGACTTGCTAGAGTACACAAACGGTTGCCGGAAGAGGAATTGCAGCTAGAGAAGACCACTGAAGTGTCGCCGAAGTTAGCTTTCCATTGCCGATCGAAAGGTAATCTTGTTCTTTTCTTTTATTTCCATGCATCAAAAGATCAAAACATTTAAGTTAGATTAAAAATTAAAAACAACAGATAAAAATAGAAATAAAATTGAGATTTAGAGATCAAGAAACTTATCTTGTTGTTGAGCGGCGGGCGAAGTGGTTTATTGTGGCGGGGTTAAAAATGAGTGGAAATGAGTTCTTGTAAGTAGTTTAGGTGGGAAAGATGGGCGATTCGGTTGAATCAAGTAGTAGATTGGGGTTTATGACAAAAAGGGAATTTTAGAGTTTTTTAGGGTTTTGGTTGGTGACGGCCAGTGGCCGGAAATTGTCCTACGGTGGTGGTTAGAGTTTTAGGTTGGTCGGAGAAGATGACCGGAGACAACGGCCGGTGGTAGCCACCTTCGGCGGCCGATGAATAGGCCGAGGGATGAGGGTGATGGTGGCGGAAGATCAAAGTGATGATGTCGGATGAACTCGGTTTGAGTTCATAAGAAATTTAAGGGTTTGATCCAAAAAAATAGAAAAAGAATGAATCTTGGTGCTAGAGATGATCAAATGAAGAAATGTTGATGAACTTGGTTTAAATTTGTGATGAACGGTGGGATTAGATCAAATGGGTGCTAGTTTTTTCTGGGTTTGGGTTGTTTACGATGAGAGAATTTAGAGAGAGAGAAAAGTTAGAGAGAGGGAGGGAAGGAGCGTTGTAACCCCCTCGTCCCGGCCTGGTCGGATGACCGGTCCGAGTGGGCCACACGGGGAAAACCGAAGCGAAACCCGTTCAGGCTTCCCCTCGGTTAACGACCCAAAATAGATTTCTTTTAACTTTAATCTTATCTAGATGCATATTTAATCCCTATGTGAAAAACAACAGCGGAAGATACAACCAACGAAACATGCACCGACCAAACAACACAAACAGTCCATTTTACTTCATTTCAGCAGGCCGTTTCGAAACACCTATAGGGTGTTCCGAAACGCCCTGACCTGGTCAACGGGCCTGGGTCAACCACAAGGTGACCGTTCCGAAACAGGGGTGACCCGTATCGGAACGCCCTTGACGGTCAATATCTCGTGGTCAACGAGATTTGACCGTTTCGGAACTTTAAAGGCCCGTTTCGGAACGGCTTCATCTCGCCAATTTCTCAAAATTCCAGAGGCGAAAACGTTCCGGAACGACCCTCATCCGTTTCGAAACGGAAGGCCATTTACACAGGGGCCGTTTCGGAACACGGGGACCCGTTCCGAAACACCCCCTGTCTGCAGATTTTCTGGGCTGTTTTGAGGCACAAGGACGCCCCAAAACTCCTCCAAAGCATCAAGCAACCACAAGACAAGACAACATATGGCATAGCAAACATACAATCATGCTTCAACAAGGGTTAAACATGTATTACACAAAGGCATCAATCCATATCATGCATTCATTCAAACCACATTCGAACTCATGTAAAACTCTTAAGGCATAAGCTAACCTTCAAGCAAGTAATTAGGCATGACTTGACATTCATCATGGCAACACAACCATGCAAAAGCAATAAGTATATAGGAGTCTACACATGCTCCTAACAACCAACAACAACCAACACATCCCATTGCCTAAACTATTACATAACTTAGCATAAAACCATACTTGATGAACTTAAGTCCAAAACCACACTTGGAGGCCCTCCTCTTGCCGAGCAACCCACGAACTAAGGATTTGCAATGTTGAACAAGGAGAGCGTAAGCAATGATGCTTAGTGAGGGTAAGCTCTAAAAACAAACCTCAACATCGCAGGGTCCGAGCACGATCTAGCCAAGGCAACATACATAATTCAAGAGTCCACAAGATATAGATGCATGAGCAATTATATCACATATATGCCATAATCATGAGCTCAACACTACCATACATGCAATCACATACAACATCCAAGCAGCTCATAATCTCAACACATTGATACATATATCAAACAACATTGGCACCTAGTTATCGCTCAAATACACGGATAGACTCGTTGGAAACTCATATCCAACAACCACATTACCTCGGTGGGATTCCACTCATCACCGGCCTCGCGGAGGGGATTCCACTCATCCTCACGCCCCGTCGATGGGATTCCACTCATCATCGACTATATTTAAATACCATTTCCGGGCGTACCCGTACTCCTCCTTGGTGACTCAACACCACCAAGGCCACGCGCGACTTTAGACTCATGTGTACACACTAACATCCTAATGATCGATCATTTGTATTTAAGTATACTAGTGCCAATATTTTACTCATTCCACATTACTCATTTCAATCGTTTCCGTGCTTAGCACGTGCTCACCATGGACACAACCATGAACCATTACCATGCATGTTTTAAGCAATACAATCCATGCCTCAAATCACATGTATAAGACAATATACATAAGCGTTCATATTACATTTCATACGAGACATGCACAACCATATAATTGAGTTCATCCAAAGGCTCTAGATCAAGTTTAGGATTAGGCTACCAACCTAATCCTAACTCTAGGTGGGTCTACCAAGCCCGACCTAGTCCACATACTCGAACCAACTAATTTAAAACTTTTAAAAGCAACCAACCACTCACCTAAGCTTCCAAGCACGAGACCAAGCAAGCACAACCTTCAATCCTCCGGATTCACTTCCGATGCTTCACCGATGTCCAAACTTGACTCTACTCAATCCCAAACACAAACACAACATCCACAATCAATACCTTGTCATCGAAATTAACCCGGATTAACATTAACAAGCATTCAACACCCAAAGCAAGACCAAAAACAGGATTTTCGAGCAGCCCACTTGACCCACTGATTTCTCTCATTTCAAGCACCCAAACAAGCATCAAACACACCCAAAGCAGCCCTCATATATTATACTAACATCAGCCCTCAAAAACCAACCTTAAACAACCCCCAAAACCTCCTTAAAACCCTCCAAAAACCCCTTTGAAACCCAATTCCGAAAATGGTTTAAAATCGTTTGAAATTCACATATGTGACATCATTTGACTCCTACATACCATAACCAACCATAATGAATCAAAATATTAGGTTTAGCTACACAAAGGCACCTCTTTTAATCAAATATTCAAAAACCTCTAATTCTTAAATCTTCATGAAAACGAAAATAAAATGTACTTTTGAGAAGGGGGAGGTGAGGGGAGTTCAAAATTACCTTCACCTTTAAATTCGGAGTTGAAATGAAGGAGCTTTGGGAATGGAATAGTGAATGGAGAGGAGAGTTTGGTTTCCCGTTGGTGTGTTCTTGGAGAGGAAGATGAATAGTAGAGGAAATGGGTGTTTTATTTGACATGTGACTTATTTTGGGCTCAAAAGACTTCTTTGCCCTTAATGAGTTTGGCTATTCACAAGGGATTAATCCATGGTAGATTGGGGTTTTAAATCTTAAAACATGGTTAACTCGAAATTAATAAATTTTGAAAACAAACTCGAAATATTACTTAGGTTATAAAACCGAGCCCAAATAATATTAAAATATTATTTTCACCTAACCCCTAAACCCGGGTGTTACAACTCTCCCGCACTTAAGGAATTTCGTCCCCGAAATTACCTGGTGGAAACAGATACGGAAACTGCTCAACCATATCTGCTTTCCTCTCCCACGTGGCCTCTTCCACACCTCTATGTCTCCACAACACCTTGACCAACTCTATGGTCTTGCCACGCAACACCTTGCTATCAGAAGCAAGTATCTCGATGGGCTCTTCATTATAGGACAAGTCCGGATTCAGCTCTATTTCCTCAACGGGCATCACATGCGAAGGGTCTGATCTATATCTCCTAAGCATAGATACATGAAAGACATCATGGATCTTTTCTAACTCAGAAGGTAACCTCAATCGATAAGCTACGGGCCCAATCCGCTCAACTATCTCATACGGACCAATGAACCTCGGACTCAACTTGCCCTTTCGGCCAAATCTCATTACCTTCTTCCACGGAGATACTTTCAGAAACACTTTCTCACCCACTGTGTACTCAATCTCTTTCCTCTTCAAATCTGCATAAGACTTCTGACGATCCGAAGCCGCTTTCAAACGGTCACAAATCAACTTCACTTTCTCTGTGGTTCCTTTAAGCAAATCTGGCATAGGTAACAATCTCTGACCTGTCTCAGCCCAACAAATCGGAGTTCTACACCGTCTACCATACAAAGCCTCATAAGGAGCCATCTGAATACTAGACTGATAACTGTTGTTGTAAGCAAACTCAACCAACGGTAAGTGCTTCTCCCAAGAACCCTGAAAATCAATCACACAACAACGAAGCATATCCTCTAAAATCTGTATCACTCGCTCTGACTGCCCATCGGACTGCGGATGATAAGATGTGCTGAAATGCAGACGACTACCCAAAGCACTATGTAAGCAACTCCAGAACCTCGAAGTAAATCTAGGATCCCTATCTGAAACTATAGACTTCGGAACTCCATGAAGTCTCACAATCTCACGAATGTACAAGTTTGCCAACTTGTCTAAGGAGTCCGTAGTGTTCACTGCTAAGAAGTGAGCACACTTAGTGAACCTATCAACAATCACCCACACTGAATTCTTCTTCGAAGGAGACAAAGGCAACCCCGATACAAAATCCATGGTGATTCTTTCCCATTTCCATTCCGGAATCTTCAAAGGCTGTAGCAAACCTGAAGGAACCTGATGTTCTGCCTTCACTCTCTGACAAACCATACAACGGCTCACATACTCGGCCACATCTCTCTTCAAACCAACCCAGAAGTAATCATTCTTCAAATCTCGATACATCTTGGTACTACCCGGATGCATAGAAAATGGACTCGAATGTGCTTCACTCAAAATCTGTCGTCTCAGCGCGACATCTTCCGGTACGACAATTCTATCTCTAAAGCACAACAAACCCTCACCACTGAAACTATACTCAGTCGGTCTTCCTTCGGCTATGTCCTGAACATGAGGAACTAAGCTCGCATCTTGCAACTGCTTCTCTCTAATCAACTGAATCAAAGAAGGCTTCACTTGCAACTCGGTGATCAAGCCACCATCATCGGACACACTCAATCTAGCAAACATAGCTCTCAGCTCAACGGCCACTTTTCTACTCAAAGCATCGGCCACCACGTTTGCTTTACCCGGATGGTACTCAATAGTCAAATCATAATCTTTTAACAACTCTAGCCATCTCCTCTGTCTCAAGTTCAACTCTTTCTGTGTCATCAAGTACTTCAAGCTCTTGTGATCGGTGTAGACTATACACTTCTCACCATACAAATAGTGACGCCAAATTTTCAATGCAAACACGACTGCGGCTAGCTCTATGTCATGAGTAGGATAGTTCTTCTCATGAATCTTCAACTGTCTAGAAGCATAAGCAACAACTCTCCTATCTTGCATCAAAACACATCCTAAGCCTACGTAGGAAGCATCACTGTAAATCACAAACTCCTTACCTGAAACAGGCTGTACTAACACTGGAGCATTTGTCAAAGCTTCCTTCAACTTCTCAAAGGCCTTTTGTCTTGCATCTGACCATTCAAACTTGACTCCCTTTTGCAACAACTTAGTCAAGGGAGCGGCTACTCTAGAGAAGCCATCCACAAACCTCCTATAGTAACCAGCTAATCCTAGGAAACTCCTAATCTCGGTCACGGACTTAGGTTGTTTCCACTCAACAATAGCCTCAATCTTCGATGGATCAACTCGGATGCCTTCGGCCGAAACAACATGGCCAAGAAATACAACCTCTCGAATCCAGAACTCACACTTACTGAGCTTCGCATACAACTGATTGCTCAACAGTCTCTGCAAGACCAATCTCAAGTGCTCATCATGTTCTTCTTCTGTCTTCGAGTACACAAGTATGTCATCAATGAAGACAACCACAAACCGGTCTAGATAGTCTCTAAAAATTCTGTTCATCATGTCCATGAATGCTGCTGGTGCATTCGTGAGCCCAAATGGCATCACAAGAAACTCATAGTGACCATATCTAGTTCTAAAAGTTGTCTTCGGAACATCACACTCTTTCACTTTCAGCTGATAGTATCCGGATCTCAAATCTATCTTCGAGAACACTGAAGCACCTCTCAACTGATCAAACAAATCATCTATACGAGGCAACGGATACTTGTTCTTCACAGTCAACTGATTCAACTGCCTATAGTCAATACACATGCGCATGCTACCATCTTTCTTTTTCACAAACAGCACTGGAGCACCCCACGGAGAACTACTAGGCCTAATGAAACCACGGTCTAATAATTCTTGCAACTGACTCTTCAATTCCTTCAACTCTTTCGGAGCCATACGATACGGAGCTATCGAAACTGGGTTAGACCCTGAAACTGTCTCAATCACAAACTCAACATCTCTGTCAGGAGGCAAACCCGGCAACTCTTCCGGAAACACATCTGGAAAGTCACACACTGTTCTGATATCTTTCGGTCTAGCTTCACTCATATCCGGATTCATAACATAAGCCAAATAGGCCCCACATCCAGAGTCCATCAGCCTATGAGCCTCTAAAGCTGACACCACATTAGACAAGAACTTAATGTTCTCGCCCACTACCACTACCTCGTAGTCATCAGAAAGCTTCAAGGAAATTCTCTTTGTCTCAAAATCCACACTAGCCCGATGCTCAACCAACCAGTCCATACCCAATATAATATCAAAACCGTAGAAAGGAAGTTCCATCATATCAACTGAGAACACATGACCCTGAATCTTCAGTGGACATCTCCTATACATACGTCTAACTACAACTGTCTCACCAAAAGAGCTAGTAACATGCATACCTACATCTAAGATCTCAACAGGAATATCTAACTTCTGTGCATGCTCACTCAGAATGTAGGAATGCGTAGAACCCGAATCAACCAAAGAAAGCAAAGACATAGACTGTAACTCAAAATTACCTGCTATCACATCGGTGTCGTTCCCGGCCCCTCTCTGAGCATAGACCCTCGCTGGTCCTCCCGCCTCTGGTTGCACAGCCACAACATGAGCAAGGTTCCTCTGAGCATCTACCCTAGGTGCATCAGCCCTCGGCTGGAAGTAGCCACGACCGCGCCCACGGCCTCTCTGAAAATCATTACCTCTCGCAGGAGCCTGAGCTAAGTTCGGTGCCTGAGCTGCCTGACGTGGACAGTCCCTCCTAAAGTGGTCCCTCGAACCACAGTTCCAACAAGCATAAAAGTTACCCCAGCACTCTCCAGTGTGCTGTCTCCCACACTGTGCACACTCGGGCAAACGCCCTCCTCCTCTATGGCCCTGATGGCTCCTACCATGGTGGCCACCGCCACGTCTCTGATCAAACTGATGTCCGCCACCCTTGTGTCTCTTAGCATCCCTTCCATCAAAGTGGTTTTGCCTCTTTCCAGAAACAGAACTACCAGCTCGTTTGGCTGCACTCAAACTATGCTCCAAATCCTTGGCCCTCGCGACCAACACATCAAAGTCCGAGTAGTCAGAAGCCAACGTGTACCTCTTAACCTCTTCATTCAATCCGTATCGGAATCGGTTGCAGCGTTCCATTTCAGTAGGAACCAACTCTGGGGCATACTGACTCAAGCGAACAAAGCGGATCTCATAATCGGTCACAGAAGCATCTCCCTGAGTAAGAGCCATAAACTCCCGCTTCTTCTCGTCCAAGTACCTCGGTCCCAAGTACCTCTTTCTGAAAGCAAACTCAAAGAAATCCCAATCTATCTCGGCCTCTGGAACCCCGGTAGTGATGGTGACCCACCAGGTGTAGGCATCACCCTGAAGCAGTGAAATCACACAACCCAATCTACGTGCGCCCGCACAACCCATCTGAGCCAAGATACGAACTGTCTTCTCCAACCATAACTCCGACCTCTCCGGAGTAGATCCTCTAAACTCCTCGGCCCCTAAGCTACGGAGCCTCTCCAAAGGTAAGCTAGCATCATCACATCTAGGCTGAGCTGCAGCCTGAGCTCCCGCAACTGCGGCCTGGAATGCTCCCGCTATCGCTTGCACTAGCGGAGTCATATCAATTCCAGCTGGACCTTGGCCACCTTGGCCACCTTGAGGTCCCTCTCCTCCAGCTCCAGGGGGAGGAGGTGGTGGTGGTGGTGGTGGAGCGCCAACTCCCGCTACCCCCGGTCCCTCTAGGTGAGCTCCCGCACCCACTACCGGCTCAACAGGAGCCATAACTCGTGGTTCCTGACGAACCAACCTCGGCCTACCTCTCGGTCTAGACATTGCTCTCACAGATATTAACTACAACCACAACAAACAAACACACAGGTTGGGTTAGCAAGGTGAGGCTCCCAAGTGTCCAAGTATGTTTCCTCACTTAAAATCATTTTTCCAATGTAATAGTAGCAATGGGACCCACACACACGTGCTTAAAGGTAAAACAATCAGCATACTTGTCACACAAGCAATCATCCTTGCAAAACAAGCAAACACCGTGCAATTTAATTTAAAAACCTAAACTTACCTCACTTACCTGCCCAAGGTCTCGGTAACCTTAGGCTCTGATACCAACAAGTGTAACCCCCTCGTCCCGGCCTGGTCGGATGACCGGTCCGAGTGGGCCACACGGGGAAAACCGAAGCGAAACCCGTTCAGGCTTCCCCTCGGTTAACGACCCAAAATAGATTTCTTTTAACTTTAATCTTATCTAGATGCATATTTAATCCCTATGTGAAAAACAACAACGGAAGATACAACCAACGAAACATGCACCGACCAAACAACACAAACAGTCCATTTTACTTCATTTCAGCAGGCCGTTTCGAAACACCTATAGGGTGTTCCGAAACGCCCTGACCTGGTCAACGGGCCTGGGTCAACCACAAGGTGACCGTTCCGAAACAGGGGTGACCCGTATCGGAACGCCCTTGACGGTCAATATCTCGTGGTCAACGAGATTTGACCGTTTCGGAACTTCAAAGGCCCGTTTCGGAACGGCTTCATCTCGCCAATTTCTCAAAATTCCAGAGGCGAAAACGTTCCGGAACGACCCTCATCCGTTTCGAAACGGAAGGCCATTTACACAGGGGCCGTTTCGGAACACGGGGACCCGTTCCGAAACACCCCCTGTCTGCAGATTTTCTGGGCTGTTTTGAGGCACAAGGACGCCCCAAAACTCCTCCAAAGCATCAAGCAACCACAAGACAAGACAACATATGGCATAGCAAACATACAATCATGCTTCAACAAGGGTTAAACATGTATTACACAAAGGCATCAATCCATATCATGCATTCATTCAAACCACATTCGAACTCATGTAAAACTCTTAAGGCATAAGCTAACCTTCAAGCAAGTAATTAGGCATGACTTGACATTCATCATGGCAACACAACCGTGCAAAAGCAATAAGTATAAAGGAGTCTACACATGCTCCTAACAACCAACAACAACCAACACATCCCATTGCCTAAACTATTACATAACTTAGCATAAAACCATACTTGATGAACTTAAGTCCAAAACCACACTTGGAGGCCCTCCTCTTGCCGAGCAACCCACGAACTAAGGATCTGCAATGTTGAACAAGGAGAGCGTAAGCAATGATGCTTAGTGAGGGTAAGCTCTAAAAACAAACCTCAACATCGCAGGGTCCGAGCACGATCTATCCAAGGCAACATACATAATTCAAGAGTCCACAAGATATAGATGCATGAGCAATTATATCACATATATGCCATAATCATGAGCTCAACACTACCATACATGCAATCACATACAACATCCAAGCAGCTCATAATCTCAACACATTGATACATATATCAAACAACATTGGCACCTAGTTATCGCTCAAATACACGGATAGACTCGTTGGAAACTCATATCCAACAACCACATTACCTCGGTGGGATTCCACTCATCACCGGCCTCGCGGAGGGGATTCCACTCATCCTCACGCCCCGTCGATGGGATTCCACTCATCATCGACTATATTTAAATACCATTTCCGGGCGTACCCGTACTCCTCCTTGGTGACTCAACACCACCAAGGCCACGCGCGACTTTAGACTCATGTGTACACACTAACATCCTAATGATCGATCATTTGTATTTAAGTATACTAGTGCCAATATTTTACTCATTCCACATTACTCATTTCAATCGTTTCCGTGCTTAGCACGTACTCACCATGGACACAACCATGAACCATTACCATGCATGTTTTAAGCAATACAATCCATGCCTCAAATCACATGTATAAGACAATATACATAAGCGTTCATATTACATTTCATACGAGACATGCACAACCATATAATTGAGTTCATCCAAAGGCTCTAGATCAAGTTTAGGATTAGGCTACCAACCTAATCCTAACTCTAGGTGGGTCTACCAAGCCCGACCTAGTCCACATACTCGAACCAACTAATTTAAAACTTTTAAAAGCAACCAACCACTCACCTAAGCTTCCAAGCACGAGACCAAGCAAGCACAACCTTCAATCCTCCGGATTCACTTCTGATGCTTCACCGATGTCCAAACTTGACTCTACTCAATCCCAAACACAAACACAACATCCACAATCAATACCTTGTCATCGAAATTAACCCGGATTAACATTAACAAGCATTCAACACCCAAAGCAAGACCAAAAACAGGATTTTCGAGCAGCCCACTTGACCCACTGATTTCTCTCATTTCAAGCACCCAAACAAGCATCAAACACACCCAAAGCAGCCCTCATATATTATACTAACATCAGCCCTCAAAAACCAACCTTAAACAACCCCCAAAACCTCCTTAAAACCCTCCAAAAACCCCTTTGAAACCCAATTCCGAAAATGGTTTAAAATCGTTTGAAATTCACATATGTGACATCATTTGACTCCTACATACCATAACCAACCATAATGAATCAAAATATTAGGTTTAGCTACACAAAGGCACCTCTTTTAATCAAATATTCAAAAACCTCTAATTCTTAAATCTTCATGAAAACGAAAATAAAATGTACTTTTGAGAAGGGGGAGGTGAGGGGAGTTCAAAATTACCTTCACCTTTAAATTCGGAGTTGAAATGAAGGAGCTTTGGGAATGGAATAGTGAATGGAGAGGAGAGTTTGGTTTCCCGTTGGTGTGTTCTTGGAGAGGAAGATGAATAGTAGAGGAAATGGGTGTTTTATTTGACATGTGACTTATTTTGGGCTCAAAAGACTTCTTTGCCCTTAATGAGTTTGGCTATTCACAAGGGATTAATCCATGGTAGATTGGGGTTTTAAATCTTAAAACATGGTTAACTCGAAATTAATAAATTTTGAAAACAAACTCGAAATATTACTTAGGGTATAAAACCGAGCCCAAATAATATTAAAATATTATTTTCACCTAACCCCTAAACCCGGGTGTTACAAGCGTTATGCCCGTTTCAACTCAGTTTAGGCCTTTTACATCCGAGTTGAAATGACACCGTTTTGAGGCGCCGAGTTTGGGGTGAGTTCAAGCGAATCGGGTCGGGTCAAGAGAGATTTGTGTCATACTTTGGATCAAAGTGATGTAGTATGTTTGTTTAGGAGGCTAATTCACTTAAAATAAATAATTAGAGCCTTTTAGCTTAAGTACTTTAAATAATCAATTAATTCAAATAGGGAGATCATTGTAGAAAATAAATGATTATTAAATGAAAATTTTAATGTTCTAAGTTGGCTAGTGTCTCATTGTAATGAGATGTTAATCAAGGGGACATTTTAGTTGAATAATTAATATTTCATTTAAACTTAGAACATTGTAATCACACATGGTTAATCTAATTAAAATAAAATGAGGGTAAATTTTAAATAGTTAGTGTCACTAAATGAATAGGAATATTATTAATTTAGGGCCTAGTACAGATAGTGCCCAATTGTTTGGGGTGTTATCACATAAACCCTAAATTTGATCATATTCATAGTTTTCTTAATTAATTTAATCAATTGGAGCACTAATTAGGTTTTAACTTAAAAATGACAAGAAAATAAATGGACATACACTAAAACCTTTTGTGTTGAGATGCATTTTGAATATAAGTTGAAGTATTCAAAAGTAACTGGATGTTTCAAAACTTATACTCGCTTTAAATGTATTTTCTTGCAAAGGATATCTCCATTCAGAGCAAAATTCAGTTAAAAATTAAGGATTTAACTAAATTCAAATTATTGTTCGAAATGCCAAAAGGCCACATGAAATTAATAAGGTACCGATAACGGGCATTTTTTGGGTGCTAATCATTCCCCACACATAACCAACTCCCGAATCCAAATTTTAAAGAAATGAGTCTCTAGTTGTTTTTATGATGTCCAGTCTACCAAAGTGACCTATGACGACTCCAAATTGATTTTTAAGAATGAATAAAGGGAAACTCGATTTAAAACAAAAAATCCTAATTTTCAGAATTAAATGAATTAAAATGGATAAAAACCTAATTATAAAAAAATCAATCGGCGGGTTATTTTTACACTCGGTTTTGAAAACGATCGCGACACAAGTATTGAAAAAATTGGACCTTAAATAAAAAGTATTGAAAAAAATGTACCCTAATAATAAATATTCAAAAATAGATTTTAGGAGCAGGTCCCAAATAACAATTATTGAAAAATAAATAAAATTTAAGAGTATGCCCACATATATCGGGAAAAATGAGCCTCAACTAACCATATTAAAAATTGGTCCCTAAATAATAAGTATTGAGGAAAAAATTAGACACCTAGTAAAAAATATTAAAAAATACATTTTAAGAGTAGGCCCCTAATATAAAATATTAGGAAAATTGAATCTCTAATAACAAGTATTGAAAAAAATTAGGTCTCAAATATCAAGTATTGAAAAAAAACTAGACTCTAATAATAAATATTAGAAAAATTAAGGCTTAAGGGTTTCATAAGCCCTTAAAATTTTACAAAAAAATCAATTAAGCCCCTAAACTTTATTTGCACTCAATTAAGCCCTCAAACTCAAGGAAAAAACGAACTTGGCCATTTGACCAACATTGACCGTTAAGTTTAATGGTTTATTTTTTTGAAAAAAAATTTTTTTGATACATGTCGCAATATGATAATGCCCCTTTTTATTTCTATGAATTTTTAAATTTCGATTTTTTAAAAATATCTAAAAACAAAATCTAATTTTTAAAATTTTTTGAAAGTAGTAAAAAGCATTTTGAAAATATAAAAAATTTTCGAAATTTATTTAAAATAATAATTTTAAACACATTAAATATTTTAAAAAATAAAAAAATAAATATTTTTATACAAGTACAAAAAATAGTTTGAAAAAAAATAAAAACAATAAAATTTATTTTGATTTTTAAAACTATATTTTAACGAATATTAAAAAATATTTTTAAAAATATAAAACAATAAATGTTATTTTGAATTTTTTATAATTGTATAATAGCATTTTTTTAATATTTTCTTTTGTTAAAAATATTTTAATATTTTGAAAATTTATTATTTTTAAATAAATTTTGAAATTAAAAAATATTATTTTATAATTTGAAAATAATTTTTAAAATTCTTAGAATTTTTGATTTTTTATATATTTTTCTGTTTTTATATATTTTAAAAAAAATAAAATTTAAAAATTCCTAGAAATGACAAGTGGCATTATCATGTTGCGATATAAGTCAAAAAATTAAAAAAAAAAACCGTTAAAGTTAACGGTCAAAGTTGGTCAAAGGGCCAAATTAATTTTTTTTCTTGAGTTTGAGGGCTTAATTGAGTGCAAAATAAATTTAAAAGCTTAATTTATTTATTTTTTTACAAAAGTTGAGGGGCTTATTGAACCCTTAAGCCAAAAATTAACTCTCATTAAAATCTTAATTATAGTCTTAACACCAAAACCTACTAATGCCTAGCCTAGACCAAATAAATTTTAATTGCTCTTATATTTAATTAAAAATGATGGCCTCCATTAATAAATAATTAAATTTTAAAAATCTATTAATAGTGGGTCATCAGGACCGACCATGTGTTGAAATCTTCGGTAGAAAACCATTGAATGATATGAGACAACGAAAGCTAGAATGAAAACAAAATGGGAGCACCATCGGTGGGAGGCACGTCTTAAGATGTGAGAGTCTCGAACACCATCGAATGGTCCAAAGCCTTAAGGTGCGAAAGCCTCGCACACCATCAATGGCATCATAAAAAATCCCTAAAGCAATATGGTTACGATCATCTTGGGAGCAATATGCTGCAACAAACTCAAGTACAGGTGAAGGCGCCTCTTCAATCGTATTGATAACATAAAAAAAACTTTTAATAGTAGGTCTCGTCCGGGATGAAACTATATAGGGGTGGAAGGACAATTGCCCCTTACTGCAAGAATTATTTTCACTTTTGTCTTTCTATGTAAATTTTTAAAAAAAATTGGTTTAGTTATGAATTTGCTCCCACTTGCAAATATTTATATTTTATCTCCTAACCCAAGTCCTAGCTTTGTTCTTGGGTCACGTGACCCACCAAGTATTACAATAGATACGATTTTGTCACTAAACCAACCGGTTGTTAATAATATCAAAGCCTTTTTAATTATAATTCCAAACTTTTTTTTAATTAAGTACCTTAACTTTTGGCTCAAATTACTATTTAAATTTGACTTTATAACCATTTTGGTCTTATTTGGCTAAATAATTACTTTAGCTCTATTTATCTCAACATTTTATTAATGACGTTTTAATTTTTAACCAGAATTATTATTATTTTAATAAAAATCGTTGATTGACTAACTATCGATGAGTTAAAAACTTTATATGACAGATTTGCATGGGCTAACCATCAACAAATTTGTTATTTTGGTTTAATACTGACAAAATTTATATTTGATTAAAAGTTTATTTAACTAACACTTTAATGTACAAGACTTTTGCATTCAATCTTCTCTTGTTTTGTTTTGAAATTCATGTTTACGACTCTCTCACTTATATTTAGGGGGTGTGAAAAATTGACCCGACCTGGTAACCTGCCTGAAACCCGATCGAGTCAGAACCTGGTTTGACCCGAGAATTCAAGGACCGAACCCGACCTGCACCTGACCGAAACGAACCCGAACCCGAATTTGACCTGTTACTGTAGAAACCGAACTCGAACTGTACCCGACCGAAGTGAACTCAAACCCGAATTTGACTTGTTATTGTAGAAACCGAACCCGAACTGCACCCGACCGAAACGAACCCGAACCCGAGACTGACCTGCCAGATAATCGATTTAACCCGACATGTTTGGACCCGACCTGTTTTGAAACCGACCTGTTTTGAACCTGACCTGTTTTGAACCCGACCTGTTCTTGACCTGAACTGATATTAACCTGAACTGATATTGACCTGAACTAATATTGACCTGAACTGATATTAACATGGCTTGTTGATAATGATAATTACTTGACATTTTAAGAAATTTTTATTTGATGAGTTTAAAATTTTAAAATAAATTAAAAATAATAAATAATTTTTTATACTTAGTAAAAATTATTTTTTAGGTTAATACTAAGTAAATTAACTTTTAGATGATACATATATACTTAGTAAAAATTAAGTGTTAATAAATTCTATATACTTAGTAAATTAACTTTTAAGTGATACATATATATTTAGTAAACTAACTTTTAAGTGATACATATATACTTAGTAAATTAACTTTTAGGTTAATGATAAGTAAAAATTATCTTTTAAGTTAATAATAATTAATGTCATGTGTTAATAAATTGTATATATATAGCTAGTAAAAATTAATGCTAAGTCAAGATTAATGATATACTTGGTTCAATTCTTATAATTAAGACATTCAAGTTTACTTATCTTTTAGATAAATTAAAACATAACTTGAATGAATGTATTTTTTCTGTTTAATTAACTTAACTTGATCAAATTTTATTACGAAAGATTGAAAATTAATTGTTGATTTGATAAAAACTAAATGTTAGAAGGTTAACCATTTCCAATATTTTAAATTCATAGTTTATTATAATACCATAATTTTTAATTATTTTACACAAATTTATGTTGCTAATAAAGGTGAAAATGAAAAAGATAAAACGACACAATATCGCCTCATATTGTGGACCGACAGTGGCCTATAAAAAGCACCATATGAATGAATTAAACAAAATCCAAAATGCATATCAAGAAAAATGAATGAATTAAACCAAATCTAAAATGCATATCAGGTAACAAGGCTGGTTATTAAACAACTCAAAATATAGATATTACAAAAATGACATTAGCAGCTAATTTTTCTTTTCTATTATGAACATCAGCAGGATGAGCCCAAACAACAAATACATGCCTCCTATACAGCCTTTAACTCTTTAGTCTTAGAACCTTTCTTGAGAAAGTTTAAACTGGTTTGAGTGGCCCGCTTGCAAGGTGCTGAACAAAATATGCATAAAAGGATCCAAGAAATTAAATAAAGGACATCTATACATGACATATAGATCACAATGTGATAATTCTAGTTCACAAATCTGAAAGAAATATAAATATCAAATAATTGGATCCTTACAAAATAAACAGTTGCGTTCCAGACCAAGACAAGCAGCAAATAAAGATTTTTACTTTGGGAACCGGAATACATCTCCATGAATATACTTTCATCCAGTTTCCTCTTGGCTATCGGTTGCTTTTTCGTCTTGACCATACCTTTCATAACAAATCAAACATTTACAACAACAAGTGACAAAAGAGAAATAACAAAAATATTAGAAATAACAAATCAACTTCGACGAAAGCACAACAGTCTGCATTTGAATATTACAACAAGCACATGTAAGCATATCACATAACCAATCATAAATCACACGGTACTATGTTAAAGATGCACTAAGTGACCTCCTTGGTTTTGTGCTTCAGCAATTACATGTAGAGCAAGTGTTGTTTTCCCAAAAGCTTCCGGTTCAAATATCTCCACAACACAGCCCTTTAAATTACAACAAAGAGATGCATAAGGAACTAATAAACATCACAAGCAACAATTAAGCAGTACCAAACAAGAACTATTAAGGGGGAAATAACTGAAAACAAGAATTGTAGAGTAGCTTTGAAAAGCCACTAGTTTCGAGTGCCATGTCTAGAGCAAAAGAACCAGTCGAAACTACCGGAACATTTATAAGAGATGTAGAACGACCAAGCCACATAATAGATTCTTTTCCAAGAGAGCTCTTTATCTGATCCAGGGCTTATTTTGGTGCTAAATCTTTCTTGGACTCTTTCTCGATAATCACTTGAATCCGACTTGGATTTCCTTCTACCTTCAAAAGGGCATAAACAAAGATATAGTCAAACATAAGAAATTATTTTATTAAGTTAATAACAATCCCATGATAAAGCAATCTCTAGAGTCACAATCAAATAATAAACTGATAAAAAATTCTAGCCAAAGAACCAAAACACATTTCAACCAAATATCGAATACTAAACACTCAAATAACAATGGTTTGAGTACCCCACATTCAGATTTAAGCTTTTGATAGAAGTTTGATACCTTTAAAAGAAAAATTACACAACTGAGAAGATAATATTAACACCCCTCCCCCACAAACCCGCAAAAGAAAAACCAATACAAGATTTAATTTTTTCTCACTGTCCGAGATTGAACGTAACAAAAAATAAATGATACGACCTCATGATTGTATCGTGTAAGCTCCTCTCAGCTTCTTCAATGAACTGAAATAATAATGCATATAGTCTCCTGCATCAGCAAGAAAAAGATGCACATTAATAAATATCACTAGTAAAAATATGAAAACCTGATCAACTCCACCACGTAGAACTATGGTGGCTGTTCGTCCTGATGGGCAACCGCTGAATATATTAAACCTTTCGTTTTCAACCTGCTTTTCCTCAAAAACCTCATATGTTCCCAGAACCTTTAAAACAAAAAAGAAGAAATTAATTCAAGAAGTTCAATAAGCACTGAAAAGTTGGAAAGCTTAAATTGGGGGGCGGGGCGGGGGAGTTGGCTGCATTTCCACAAGTATATATAAACCTCATCAATTATGTTGTTAACAGATGTTTGTATGGTTCCACCACTTGCAGCAGCAACCCGGTGAAGATCTTCCTCAGCTACACGGCCAGTACAGACAACATCCCTGTCCGCAAAATACTGACAACAAACATTCAGGTCAATAAAACTTGAGAGAGAATAAAAACTAATCAAAATTACAGAAATATTACTCCTCAAGGTCCCATGCAAAAACAAAACTATCGATAGAGAACATAGGAGCTGGAAAAAAATAGATATGTCAGAATTGAAGTGTCAAATAAGATCATGCCCATGGCTACATTAAATTTTTTACAAGTTCCAATGAAAGAACTCATACAAGCAGATAACAAAGTAGCCAGAGAGAAGAAGGCCGTAGGCCTTTCATAGTTAGCAGATAAACTTATGTTCGCAACCAAAAACATGTATTAACTCAATTTAGTCGCAACATAACCCCAAAAAGGAAAATGCTTTGTAAAGGTTGTGTTAGTTCTGAACATTTAAAGAGACATGTTTAAAGAAATAAAAATACAGTGCTTACGATCAAGGCAAAATCTCACACCTGTGTCGCCAGATCACCAATAGCCAACCGAGATTGCACCAGCCTTCCCACTTGACATACAAGCTTCTTGATTGTCATGCTCCATGCTATCAATCGATATCTCTACAGAATGGCCAAAACATATTACTTAAAATAAGTCTATAGTGCATCAATCGACGAAATAGAAGGGAAAAGAAGTCGAATCGTCTACCTTTAATTTTCGGTGAACGGAGCCACGACTGAAGAGATTCGCAGTCACGAGTAGGCTATCATATTCGAAACGTAACCCGATCCAACGGTGCATTGTTGAAATCGGATGATAAAATCTTACAAAATTTTGAACCTTTATCTTTAGATCTACTACAATCGATTGTGATTTTGCCAAAATTAATGTTGAGTTTGAATTTAGGGAGGATAAATGAAGAAGAAAAATAATTTCTTTTGAATTTTTGCCGTCGCCAGAGCTAGACCGGCGACGGCGACGGTGGTGATCAACAGTGCATAATGAGAAAATGAGAAAAAACAGATAACATTGAATGAAAGAATAAATGAAAAAAAAGAAATAAACCCTTTTAACTATGGCACAAAACGCATGAATGAAAAATGGTTTAAAACCATTTAATGCACGTTGAAAATTGATATTGGGAAGGAAAGTTCCCGCACTTTTAGATTTAGGGAAAAATTAATCTTTACAATTTAATTAGAAATAAATAAAAAATTATATTTTAAATTAATATTTAATTAAAAATTAACCTTTAGGGTTTAGTGCTAGGGTTTAGGGGTTTACTTTTAATTGCTTTTATTTGGGGTTTTCTTTTTATGGGTTTAAGGTTTAGGGTTTCTTTTTATGGTTTTAAGTTTTTTGTTTTACTTTAGTGTTTTGAATTAGGGTTTGGGGTTTATGTTTCATTATTATTAAACTAAGCTTACCTTTATGGTTTAGTGCTTAGGAATTAGGGGTTTACTTTTTATTGACTTTATTTTGGGTTTTCATGTTATGGTTCTAGTGTTTAGGGTTTATTTTTATGGGTCTAGTGTTTAGGGTTTCTTTTTATGGGTTTAGGTCTTTGTTTTAGTTTAGTGTTTGAATTAGGGTTATGGGTTTAGGTTTCATTTTTGGTTTAGGGTTTAAGGTTTTGATTAGAGTTTCATTTTAGAATATATATAATATATTAGTATATTATATATATATATATATATGTATAAACCCTAAACTCTAAAAATAAAAACCTTAATCCATGTATGTATTCATATATAATGCATGTAAGTATGTATGTATATATGTATGTATCAATTTATGAACCCTAAACCCTAAAAATAAAAACCATAATCCATTTATGTATGTATATATATAATGCATGTAAGTATGTATGTATGTATAGATGTATGTATCAATTTATGAACCCTAAACCCTAAACCTTAAAAATAAAACCATAATCCATATATGTATGTATGTATGTATGTATGTATGTATATATAATGCATGTAAGTATGTATGTATAGATGTATGTATCAATTTATGAACTCTAAACCCTAATCTATATATGTATATATATATAATGCATGTAAGTATGTATGTATCAATTTATGAACCATAAACCTTAAACCCTAATCTATAAACCCTAAACCATAATCCATAAAACCATAATCCATGTATGTTTGTATATATGTATAATGATTGAAAGTATGTATGTATCAATGTATGAACCCTAAATTCTAAACCCTAACCCTAATTCCTTTTTATGTTATGTATGTATAATGTATGTATGTATGTAGGAACGTGAAACAATAAACCCTTAACCCTAAACCCTAAACAATAATCCCTAAACCTTAAACCATATAAACATATGTATAATGTATGTAAGTATATATGTACGTATGTACCAATGTATAAACCCTACCCCTACCCCCAAACCCTAAACCCTGAACTCCAAAACAATAAACCATAATTCCTATATATATGTACATATAATGTATTAATATTATGTATGTTAAATCCTAATCCATACACAATAAACCCTAAACTCGAATGAACTCGACCTGAAACGAAACCGACCTGAAATGAACCCGACCTGAAACGAAACCGACCTGAAATGAACCCGACCTGAAACAAACCCGACCTGAAATGAAACCGACCTGAAATGAAACCGACCTGAAATGAACCCGACCTAAAATGAAACGGACCTGAAATGAACCCGACCTGAAACGAAACCGACCTAAAATCAACCTGAATCGAAATTAACCTGTCAATTAATCGTTTTGGCCCGACCTGAAATGAACCGACCTCAAATGAATCCGACCCGAAATGAACCCGACCTGAATTGAACCCGGCCTGAAATGAACCCGACCTGAAATGAACCCGACCCGAAATGAACCTGAACTCGAACCGAATCTAGTTAAAACAAAAAACGACCTAAAATAACTTGTAACCAATTTAACTCGACCTGACAGAGCCCAACCTGAAACCCAACTGTTGACCTGTTTTTACATCCCTACTTATATTTGATGACTTAGTTGATCCATTAGGAAATGGAAACACAAATTATTTTTTGAGAAATAATTTCTTAATATATTGGTTCCAAATTTTTAGATTTATTATATGAATTGAACTAATATTTTAATTAATCAACAATCAATTAATTATTTGATTTAATTAGTACGATTTAAAATAAAAAAAATTAAAAGGCCTATTTTTGTTTATTAACCGAACCTGATTTTACGCACTTGTGCTACGATGAAAAAGGATCTTCACTGAGTTTGGGAGAAGGGAGTTGCAGACTAGGGATTAGGTTTCAGTTAAATATACCTTTAATTTAACATTAATTTATTTATATTAAATGAAAATAATATTTTAGTTGGATGGTTAGCCCTTTGGGAATTTTGGGGCAAAAACCCCTTTTAAATAATTATTAGGGAAAATGGCTCCCAAAAAATATTATTTGGCAAAATGACCCCTAAACTTGCCACGTCGGTAAATCTCGCATTATGTAGGAAGCGATGTCTGATATCGCGTTCTGCATAACACGAGTTCAGTCTACGTGGCCTTATTGTTTGTGTTAACGGTTTTACAGGACCTCGCGTTCTGCAAGACGCGAGTTCTGTGCAACTCTGGGCTGAAGAACTAGGGAAAACAAGTGTGTGTAGGCATGTTCGAGCCCAATTTTGGGCATGTCAATCGTATATTTTTAGCAAACATCGAGTTTGGGGTCGTAGTACTGGAAATTCTCTATCGTATGACACCAACACGGTCAATTTCTGTCCATTCTACACTTACTTAAAGTCGCTTCGAAAACGCTATCATAACATATTTTTTGAATAATTGAAAATATAATATGACCTACTGTATAAATCGAAGTAGACTGACTTTATTGATTCGATTGTCATGGGCGAACTCGCATATACAAATTACAAAGAATTAATTAAGACGAGGGGCTGAGCGATTAGGACACTTAGGAGCTGTGTGTCCAGGATTTTTACATACACTACAATGCTTCCTTTGTCCGGTTTTTTCTCGATGTTCGACCATATCCTTGGCACAGTGTATTCTTGTAGACTGTGGACGTCCTTTGGCTCTTAGTAGTGCTGGATCTAGGCGTATGGTCGGTTCAGTGTCCACGACATTCGGATCAACCTCATTTCTGATTGGAGGAAACTCTTTTTCGTAAACCTTAAACATCGTTTCGAGTAAGTATATCGGATCAACCAGATGCATGTATTGTATCCGTTGGTTAGTGCAAGCAGCAATGGCGTGTGCGCACGGGTATTTGAATGTTTGGAAAATTCCGCACTCGCAGGTTCTTTCCCTCAGATTTACCACGTACGCGTTGTGCTGAATGCCTTCCAACCGCCTGGAAAATTCTGCAACACGAAACTTGTGTCCTTCTCGCGAGAAGAGAGTTGCAGTCATCTGTCTTGATTGGCCCAATTTAGTATGCAGTTTTGTGCGGAAATCCGGATGGACTTTGTGTCCACTTGCCATGTACTCAGTTGCTTGCCTTCCCAAGGTTGTAAAAAGGGTAGCCAAATGATAATAGGTCGCTTTGATAATGGAAGTGATAGGCAACTGCCACACTCCCTTCAGTGATGAGTACACTGCCTCAGCCAAGTTCGTTGTCATTTGACCATAACGTTTACCCTCGTCATACGATCGAAGCCATTTTCCCTTGGGATTTTTTCAAGGTATTCCGCGCCATGTTTTTTTCTCACTCTCAGTTCCTCGAGCAGGTCATCCACCTCTTGTTTGTAGTGCGAGTTGCCTACGGGATGACAGTTGAATAGTTATGGGCGAAAAACACATGCAAAAAGGTCGTAAATGAAAGCGAGTAACAAGTAATATAGTAAATGAAAATGACATAAAAGATGTACCCATATCGAGCACCATTTGACGTTCATCACGGTTCTTGAATTGCTGCAGGTAGTTTGCGGCTATGTGTCGCAAGCAAAAACAGTGGTGAATGTACAGAGGCTTCCAATAGTCACCCAAACGGTCTATCGCCCACAACAGCACTGTGCCTCTGTCAGAAATAACACATACCCCTCCATCCCTTGATCGTATTACAAGATTAAGGACATATTTTCGTATGTTCCGAAGGAAGAACTTCCAAGACACCAAATCCTCCTTCTGGACGATTGCGAATGCGACATGAACGCATTTTCGATTGCTGTCCTGTGCAATAGCTAGAAGTAGGGTCTGTGTATATCTTCCGTACAACCATGTGTCGTCGATTTGGACCATCGATTTGCAGTGCTTGAATGCGTTGATGCACTGGGGGAAAGTCCAAAATAATCGGTGGAATTGACAAACACCTCGGACGACACGATCATTTTTGTATGCCAGAACTGTATCAAGTTTGACAACCATTCTGGGGATGTGTTTCTGCAGGAGATTAAGCCACGGGCGCAACTCTTTGTAAGATTCCTCCCATCGGCCATACATTTCCTCTTTGACCCGCTTCCTTGCATACCATGCTTTGTAATATTCTGGACGGTAGCCGGTGATAGCTTGAGCTGCAGCCTAACATGTGGGGACCGACACTGTGGGATTTGTTTTCACCAGTGTCGAAAATATGTTGGCGAGGTACTTTGCATCAAGGTTCTTGTGATCCTGGCTGAGGCTATCAACGGTGCATGTATGGGGCCCCTCAAGTTTTGTTATTTTCCAACGGTCACCTGCTCTCTTCAATTGTGATATACGAATTTTCCATTTACAGCCTTGATCCTTTTGGACGCAGTGAGCCTTGTAGTATTTGGCTTGGGTTTTATCCATTGTCGTCTCAACATTATGACGAAGGTTGTACTACTTAACTGCCGCCACCGCAATATCTTTTGTCAAGAACGTCATACCAATTCTCAGTTCACCATCAGAACGGTTGACTCTGCCATCTATTGTGTCGTCATACGAAAAATCAGGGACATCCATTGCATCCATATCAACCGTTGTGAAGTGGGATGGTGGCTGGAACATAGAAATTGGTGTTGCGTCTACAGGAAAGTTGGTGGCAGTCGGCTGTTCGTCGAAATCTGGTGGTGGAACGGTATCATCTTCCGATGGAACTGTCAAGTCTTCTGGTTCATCATAGAATTGCCCCAGCTCGTCTCCGTCGGGCCCGGGTTCTCTAATCGGTTCTTCGTAAGAAGCATCCTCCGGGAGCTGAAATAGTAGAGCTTCGTCGATCACTACCCTTGGAGGCGAGGATAGGGGTCGACGATCGGGAGACCTCTCACGAGATCGCTCACGAATCGTATTTCCAAGACCAAAATCAAGATCACCATAAGAAGAATGTCTCCCCATAGATGGTTGAACGTACTCCGTGCTAGGGACATACGTTGAGTGTCGTCCATATGAGGAATCATGGTCGTGCATAGCGTAAGAAGACGACGCTCCCTCACCTCCAAAAGAAGAATGTCTCCCCATAGATGGTTGACCGTAGCCCGTGCCAGGGACATACATTCAGTGTCGGCCATATGATGTTTCATGGTCGTGCGCAACGTAAGTAGACGACGTTCCCTCCCCCCAAAAGTATAAGGATTGTATGGATTGTATGATGCATTTGTTGGTGCATCGAATTCATCGTTTGGGGGTTGGTTCAGGTCAAACCCGATACTAGCTACGCACGACTGCCTTGGCACAGCAGATGACGATGCACCAAACTCGTTGTCTTGGCACAGCAGATGACGATGCACCAAACTCGTTGTCTTGGCACAGTAGGTTAAAATCACATCGTAGACTTGCGGTCGGGCTATCAACGTTGGAATTCGGATCGAAGTCGAAATTCGCCCGACCCTAGCTTGGTATTTCGATAACTGGATTAGACTCCGAGAACGATGCATACAGCTCGAGGCCCCCCAATGAATAGTCGATGTGGGTTTCCATCATCATCTCCACATCAGTAGTTTCCGCAATTTGGCATACAGAGTACCTTAAAGGGGCTATAGATGTTGGCACCCGATACTTCACGTCGGACAAACGGTGGTTTTCAAAATGAGGGACATTTGTCTCCAGTTCCTTTACCAACTTCTTGAACGATAATCTCCTCAGAATCTTTAGCGTTACTGGATCTTCGCAGTGAAAAACGACGTCGAGTTCGGGATCGACGAATATCTGCCCATCGTAGTAAACTAGAGTACTAACGCCTCGTCTCACCATTTGAATATTTTGTCAAAGACTTGTGAATTTTTAATACTTGAAATCCCGTAAAATCCAAGTGTGTAAGGGAAATAATGGTACCCGGGAGGCAGCTTTACGAACATCGCATTCTACAGAACGCGATAAGCTGGACCTTGCGTTCTACACAACGCGAGGTCTTTTGAATATCGCGTTCTGTAGAACGCGAGGTCCCTTAAATTGCTTTGTCGCAGATATTCCGTCAGAAGTTATAATAATTGTACTGTGTACTCATTGTCTGTTTGTGTAATTGAGAACATGTTTGAATAATTGAGACAATTGTAGTCTGGTAATGTAATTGAATACTACAAGTGCTACATAACGCGAAGACTCTTTATATATATTGAGACAGAGATTCCGTCAGAATTAATAAAACTCGTACTATGTACTCGTTTTATGTTTGAATAACTGAGACAATTGTAGTCTAGTAATGTAATTGAATACCAGCAGTTCTACATAACGCGAGGTCCCTTGAACATTAATAAAGGATGAAAAAAGACGTCATATAACATAATTGGACCATAATTTCAGAAGTTTATGGTTAATCTGAATCATCGTAGTCAGTGGACACGTCTGAACTTAGGTTTAGTTCTTCGATCAGCTATTGTTTTCTTTGTCTACGCCTGTACATAAAAAGTTGCAGCTCGTCGGCAGCCGCATCAACATCCGGTGAAGACGGTGCGTGTTCATTGTTCGGAGAAGGTTGTCCGGGTGCAGACGTACTACCTTCGTCGGCGTTGACCTCATCAAACTTAACATTTAAATCGACCTATTTAGCTCCAACGGAATTGAGCCGGTCATACATGTTACGAACGTCTGTTTTGTTCGTAAGCTTCATAACGTAGTGCGTTTCGTTTGCTGACGGTGTTGGGATTCGACATTCCAAGGAAGAAATTTGTTTCTCGGTGCGTTTACTAACCTCGCTTGTTGTCAACTGTATTAAATCTTTCAGTGACATTTTGCTGGTGATTGTTGATTCAAAATAAGTATCGAGAAAATAAAATGTTGCCTGAAATTTTGCCATAAGGGGAGCAAAGATTGGGTGTTTAGGGAGAAATTGGAATGAGTAAATGATGGTGGAATTCGTGGGTATTTATAGTAAAGGAAAAACACCACATAAGTAATTTAACTCGAATGAAAACTTTAATTCGCGTTTCATTTAACAAAACTTTCAACTTTCAACAAGTATTCTTTAATAAGTAATTATAGACAATTGGATACAATATTTAAAAAAAAGTCGAAACAGTATATGCAAAAAGTCCAGGTGGAGAAATATAATCCGCACCGGCTTCTTTCAATCTGGTCGATCTGAATCCGCCCTTGCTTCTTTGACCCTGGACTTCAGAAAGGAGTCACCAAGAATCTCCTAGATGGTTAGGGGAAGCAACGGATTTCACAAAATATTCCTCAATAGGCTCTAGAAAAGTTTTACTGGAAACTCTCTAGGCACTTCTTGACGAACAACGACAGACGACCACACGCTCCCGAATATTGCAATAAGTCGGTTAGTATTCTTCAATCAACGGATCATGCGGGGGTCTCAACCCAACTAAACACAAAATCATGATTGAACTCCAACTATCATGAACGAAGAGAAAATACAAAAAAAAATTACAACTTCAAAATCCCAGCAAAACACGAAATCATGAAAAACTTTCACTGGTTACAAAAATCCATCTGCATGCAAATATATAGATCAAACTCGCGTTCTGAATGAAGGGAGATCCACATAATCAAATTGAACTCGCATTCTGTATAACGCGAGTTTCTTGAGACCTCGCGTTCTATAAAACGCGAGGTCCCTTTTCTCAGAGTTAATAATAGTCCTACTGTATACACGTGTTATGTTTGAATAATTGAAAACATGTTTGAATATTTCAGACAATTGGAGATGTTCGTAAGTCATTTAACGCTAGCTCCCAACATAAGTGACATTTTCTATGTTATCGTTGATTCGAAATGATGGTGGAATTGTTCGATATTTATAGTAAATGATGGTGGAATTCGTGGGTACTTATAGTAAAGGAAAAACGCAACATAAGTAAATTTAACTCGAATGAAAACTTTAATTCGCATTTCATTTAACAAAACTTTCAACTTTCAACATGTATTATTTAATAAGTAAATTGAGACAACACGATAAAATATATACAAAAGTCGAAACAATATATGCAAAAAGTCCGGTGGGCAAATGTGATTGGAGGTCTGCTTGGAAAAGAAAGCAAAGGTGTAGTCTTTGTCATCACTTCTTTAACTCCAGACTTTTTGCAGACTGTGCGGGCAAGCTGCGAATTTAAGAAAAGAGTCCCCAAGAAGTGCCTCGAAAGTTTTACTGGAAACTCTCAAGGCACTACTTGGCGGTAAATGGCAGCCGCCCACAAGCTCCCGAATATTGCGATATGTCGGTGGGCAAATGTGATCGGAGGTCCCAAGTGAAAGAAGCATAGCGCGATAATCAGATTTCTTCTGAAATGGTAGCAGCTTTGATCCACAAAAGAAAATGTAATCGGCACCGGCCGCATCTGAAAAGTAGGGCTGCCTCGGCATTATGGTCGATCTGAATCCGCCCTCGCTTCTTTAACTCTGGACTTTTTGTAGATTTTGCGGGCAAGCTGCGTACTTTAGAAAAGAGTCCCCAAGAAGTGCCTCGAACGTTTTACTGGAAACTTTCCGAACACTTCCTAAAAGTCGTTTCTTTTCAAAACTGTAGCCGAGGATCCTCTCGACGGTGGCTACAGAAGCTTCCATTGAAGGGGACGCAGCCGCCCACAACCTCTCGAATATTGCGATATGTCGGTAAATATTATTCAATGAACGTATCATGCGGGGGTATGTACCCCTCGGAACACAAATCTTTAAGTGAACTCCAACTATCATAAAGGAACAAAAAATACAAAAAATTCCAACTGCAAAAAACGCAGCATGACACGAACTCATATTCAACTGAGAAAAACTACACTGGTTACGAAAATCCATCGCCGTGCATATATATATATATATACCAACATCTAAATGACCTCGCGTTCTGTACAACGTGAGGTTTATAGGACCTCGCGTCCTACAGCACGCGAGGTTGCCACGTCAGCAGATTCACCTCCCTCTATAAATAGCAAACTCTTGGGGAGGCAAGGAGCACCCACAGAAAATCACCACTTGAAAAATTTTCAATCGCAGCTACTAATGGCAACATAGCGCGTATTTGGGAAGTTTTTTTCAAACTAATTTCCCGAATATTGCGCTATGTCGTCATTTGTAGTTGCGTATATACGTCATCATATCCACGTAAGCAGTTTTCGATTGCAGCTACTAATGGCAACATAGCGCGTATTTGGGAAGTTTTTTTCAAACTAATTTCCCGAATATTGCGCTATGTCGTTATTTGTAGTTACTAATGACAACATATCGTGTATTATTATTATTATTATTATTATTATTATTATTATTATTATTATTATTATTATTATTATTATTATTATTATTATTATTATTATTATTATTATTATTATTCTGCTTTTTATTATTATTAGTTCTATTATTATTGTTATTATGATTATTATTATTATTATTATGATTATTATTATTATTATTATTATTATTATTATTATTATTATTATGATTATTATTATTATTACTATTATTATTATTATTATTATTATTATTATTATTATTATTATTATTTGTAATTAAATATATAATAATAAAAAATTTATATTTAATATACTTATTAAATGACTTTCCCGCCTGGGAAGTCATCTTTAAAAAAACCCCAAGACCTCGCGTCCTCTAGGACGCGAGGTCTTTTGAAACTCGCGTTCTACAGGACGCGAGGTCACTTCTGACCGTTCAGTTCACGCGTCTGTTCCGTGACACGCCTTTTTAATGAACCTCGCGTCCTGTGGAGCGCGAGGTATATGGATATCGCGTTCTACAGAACGCGAGGTTCATTTACATCGCTTCCCAGAGGGCGCGAGCTCTTCTATAAATTGGTGGCCCTACCCCCATAGCAACCACAGAACGCGAGTTCTTTAGCTTTTGTACAACAAATTATTGCAATTCTTATCTTTCATTCGATATAATGGAAAGCTTACTACGCAACGAGGCGAATCACTGCAATCAATATTGGAGAACAGATCCAGCGATATTACTTTTCCCTATTAATTTTTAAATTTTTTATTTTATTAAATTTTTTTATTTTACTAACTATTTTTTTGAAGGTATACAAACGTAATTTACAATGTTACCTTAACTGTATCAACAACCCACCAGTTGATGCTGTTATGGAGTGGATTGACCGCGCCGATTTTGGCCACATAGCACGGTATATAGGGGGTGAAGCTAAACCCATCGTTGATCAGCGCGCTGATAGAATGGTGGAGGCCCGAGACGCACACATTTCATCTTCCGATTGGCGAGGCAACAATCACGCTGGAGGATGTTTCCTACCATCTGGGGTTGCCTACAGACGACAACGTTATTACGGGTGTAGCGTTGGGCCATTGGCCAACTGTATTTGCTGAAGAAATGGGTGTGATGCCCCTTAAGAAAGTGTGGGACGGTGGAAAAATCGAATTATCATATTTGGAGGCTGAATTTGGAATCCCTCCCCCCAATGCGGATGAAGTTACACTTCATATATTTTTTTATTTTTTCACAATTTTATATAGCCTTTATTAAATATTTAGGATGCTTTTAATAAATTTAGGATGAAGTTACAAATATTTACTTGAAAATTAGGATGTCTTTATTAAATATTTAGGATGTCTTTATTAAATATTTAGGATGAAGTTACAAATATTTATTTGCAAATTAGGATGCCTCTATTAATTTTTTTGGATGCCTTTATTAAATTTAGGATGAAGTTACAATTTTTTTTAAATTAGGATGTCTTTATTAAATCTTTATTTTCACAGCGGTTTGCGCGTGCCCACATCTTGCGCATTATCGGCGGGATATTAATGTCAGACAAATCCCGCACAAAGGTGCACGTGATGTGGCTTCGTCATCTTACAAATTTAGATGAATCTAGAGGAAAATCTTGGGGATCAGCTTTCTTGGCGTTTCTTTACAGAGAGCTCTGCAGAAACGTTGACGCATCAAGATCATCGATGTGAGGATGTTGTTTACTCCTGCAGTCATGGATTTGGTTTCGGATGCCTATTTTAAGATCACAGCTTAGACAGCCCACCGCTATGTTATTTCCGCTTCTACGGAGGTACTACGTAATCTACTATATTTTTCCTATTTTTAAATTATTTTATTTAACAAATTTTTTTCATTATTTATAGGTGGAGCGGAACACTGACCCACATTGGCCTACCGAAGACCCAAAAAGAATTCAGGATTGCTTTTCATAACTTGAAGCATGACCAGGTAATTCGAAAATTAATTTGAATATTTTCATACTAGTTTTTTCCAATAATATTTCATATAACCGTTACAAACGTTTTCATTTTTTTAGTTCGTGTGGAGGCCTTATGCTACAGAGGATATTCAACAGATTACTCCACCCGAGATTCTGCGTGTCCAAGATCTCTGGATTTCCGTAGTGTCGCTGCTCAACTACGAAATTGTCGTGTGGCATGCTACGGATAGGGTTCTCCGACAGTTCGGGTTCGTGCAAAAATTCCACCCCTAGTTCCACAAAATATGGACCGATTCCACCATCTTACGCACCAGGGGAAGACGGAGGTTGACTGGTCCGAGTACCACGCTGCCTGGATAGCTGTTTGGGCTAATCGATTTGCCCAACGCCCACCCGTTCTCCGACACATTATCGAAGGGGCCGATTCGGTCGATTTCAATTACCTCCAGTGGTTTGTGCGCAATAGGAAGTAGCATATCCTTACTCAGGCCGAGCGCGAGGAAGGGCTTCCCCAGCCTCCACAAAACCGCCCACGCGACACCCGTCGAGCGACCCAGAGCCAGAGCTAGAGGCAGAGCCAGTCGAGGCAGCACGGTCCGAGACCATGACATGACACTGCAGGGGCCTCATCTTCTGGCGCAACATTTCATACTTATAGCGGTCCATCGAGTTTCCAGCAGATGATGCCTCCACCCCAGTTTGGCTCCTCCGATGCTTATCGTCCCCATACGCCGACGACTGACCTTCAGCTTATCGATTATCCACCGTTGGCATCTCAGTATGACTTTAGCATTGTGGATAATACGTCGGTGGGTAGCTTGTTTTACTCCCCGCCTGGGCCCAACACAGATTCACATATCGCACATGATGGTCAAGATGATGGGGACCAGGGACCACCACACGATGTTCGGAGGTATCCAGATCGTGATCGTCGTCCACCCGACTGCAGAACGGGTGGACATAGGCATCATTAGTCTTTTTTTTACTAATTTGTACTTATGTTTTTAATATTTATATTCCACACATTTGTTTTTTATAATGTCGTATTATAATTTTGTTTATCTATTATAATTAAACTTTAAAATGTTTATTTAATTTCAGTTTTGAATAAATTTTATGGGATTACTAAACCGAAAATCGACATTTGTTCAAATGCAACTTCATTCAAAAAAGGATGATAACATAGGGTTTTCGAAGCCATTTTAAACCATTGTAGAATGGACGAAAATTAACCATGTTGGTCTCATACGATAGAGAATTTCCAGTACTACAACCCCAAACTCGATGTTCGCTAAAAATATACGATTGATACGCCCGAAATTGGGCTTGAACAGACCTACCCACACTTGTTTTCCCTAGTTCTTCAGCCCAGAGTTGCACAGAACTCGCGTCCTGCAGAATGCGAGGTCTGTGCGATATATTCAGTCGCCCTTTCAAATTCTCGTTAATACAAACAACAAGGCCACATAGACTGAACTCGCGTTATGCAGAACGCGATATCAGACCTCGCTTCCTACATAACGCGAAGTTTACCGACGTGGCAAGTTTGTGGGTCATTTTGCCAAATAATATTTTTTGGGAGCTATTTTCCCTAATAATTATTTAAAAGGGATTATTTACCCAAAATTGCCCCTTAATGTTGAAAGCATTATTTTAATTTTAAGAAGAAGATTGTGACACGTGTAAGCATCATTTTAGGTCATATAAATCTGTCAAGATTTGTCAATTTAAACGTTGATTAATAGTTAACTAACATTTTTTATTTTAAAATTTTTTTGACTCAAATTTATTATATTGGGGCTAAAATGCGCCCAAAAAATAAAAAATTTAAAGTAATTATTCAGTCAAATGTTTAGATTTTACTTTTTGGTATGATGCTTAAAACTCGGTCCATATACCAATTTGAACCAACAAGCTAAATTTAAGTGCTTAATTGGACAAAAAGTATAGGTACAAAATGAGACTTTGAGGTCAAGTTCAAGTACATAATTTGACCCAAAAACTTAAGTGTCAAACAAACCTTGAAGCAGTGGCAGTTTTGGACATGTGCGAGGTGAGCGACCGCACCGAAACTCTCAAGAAAGAGGGGCTCAAATGAGTTGAATTAAATGTTTATAGGGAGAAAACAAAAATTTTTAGTTTAATAAATTATAAGAAAAAAATAAAAATAACTTTTTTTGTGAAAGAGTGGATTATAATATTAACTCGGGCCTCATTAAATACCTTCTAAACCTAGTCGGAGAAAAAGAGTGCTCGAGTAAATAATTACAATGTCAAAATACAAGGAGAACCCTGATGAAATGAAATAAAAAATAATAAAAATAAAAATATTTTAAAGAGGGCCCCGTAATATATTTTTTTACTAAGATGAAAGTATCTTTAAAAAAACTTTATATATTTTTAGAATTATAAATTAATGGGTCTTGTTTTAATAAATTGCACAGGAACCGTAAATTTTTGAACCACCCATGCCTTGAAGTCGAGTTGATGTACCAAAATATATATTCATTCAAAGTATTAGAAAATTTAATGTAAAATTTTAGATTATGTATCATTAAATATGCTTCAAGTCACTACACTTTCCGTACATTTAAAATTTAACCCTCCTATTTTTATTTGTATAAATGCAATCCATACACTTTTAAAATTTTAGATTATGTATCATTAATTTGTTAAAAGTTTCTTACTTTTATCATCATATTTTACTAACTACTAGTTAGGCAAGATGAAACGTTGGATCTCTTAAATAATATTCAGGACCTCTTTCATAGTCTCTACAATACCTAAATTCAGAATAGTCAGTCAATGAATCGAATATCAATTATCATGTAGTTGTACAAAAAATTATCATATTTTTGTTACAACATTTTCATTAAATTATGTATTTTAAACTATATAATTAGTTTGTATTATTTATTAAGATTCTAACTGAATTTGGTGTCAAGAGTCTTGAACACCAACTTTTTTTATATAAATCCTAATTCTAATCCTACCTAGAGGGAAGGGAAAATGGGGAATTTAGGGAGAAAGAAGAGAGTGTTCCTACTAGGTATATAACTCATAGCCTAAAGGAATATGAGAGAAAAAAGATGAGCAGCTTGATCAATCGGTCAAATGCGCTTGCTCTCTTGAACACCAACTTTGTTAGAAATTACCAAAATATTCATACTTTAAAATATAATAATTGTTGTTGTAAGAGTGTTTTTGTCTTTCATAATTGTTTTTAAACCTTTAAAATGCTCTCTTCAAGTGGAAACCCTAACGGAAACCTAGTGGGGCATTCAGCCCTATGCACTATGAAAATCCCGATAGCCAGCCACCGAAAGTTGTCCCGACAATCCATGTGGAACCAGCAAGAGAGCGGCCTGCGTCTCCGACTTTTTTGGACATGCAAAACCTGTCGAAAAAGAGTAGAAACATTGAGCATGCTATGGGGTAGGGGTACGCTTCTGCGATGGATACAGATGACATGCGGCATTATGGTCTGGCCAAAACTGATTCCCCCCGTGATACATGCATGGAACATGATTCTGGTTGGTTGAATGTGCCGCCGGTACCTAACGTGTCTTATGCGAATGTTGTCACCGATGGGAAGCAGACGACTGAAAAAAAAGAGCGACGGCCCTTGTGGATGTCAATATTGTGATTTCGAATGAAGATATCATCATGAACCATGAGGCGGCCATATCGTCCATATAGTTCTCGAATAGGGTGCATGATCAAGTCGATCATAATATGAGTAATGCTCTAATCGTAAGGTTCTTAGGACATTCAATTGGTTTCAAGGCTTTGGAATCACGGGTCAATGCACTCTAGAAGCCGGTGGGTCAACTCCAAATTATTGATATTGATAACAATTATTTTATCATTCGTTTCTTTGATGAACGTGACTACACTAAAGTTCTTACGCAAGGCTCGTGGACTATATACGGCAGCCAATTAACAGTGCAACTGTGTTGATGAAAATAAGCCCAACCTAGTGGCCTTGTTCGAGCCTCGGGTAATTGGTTTGGGTGCAGATAAAGTTATTCGAAAACTTGGGTTCTCAAATTCATTCAGGGTGGAGTCGCATAGTTTTAGTGGGGGTATTTGGCTCTTTTGGAATGAAACAGTGTCTATTGAAGTGCTTCAGATCTCTAATCAGTTTGTTAATTGTCATGTGTTTGATGAGGGGTTTTAGCTTCAATTGACACCTGTGTATGCTAGTGCGTCTAGCGCTAAATGTAAGTATCTATGGCATCAGCTTGAAAGTATTAATCTTAGGGATGACGTCCCTTGGATTATAGAGGGTGATTTTAATATTTTATTGTATGATGATGATCGTGTTGGTGGTGTTGCATAACATGCATTGGGGAGCCGTGCTTTTGCTAACTTTATCGGAAAACTTGGTTTATCGAATTTGGGTTTTCAGGGTCCTCCTTTTACTTAGAATCGCGGTAACTTACATGAACGATTAGACCGTTGCTTGGTGAATGTGCAATGGTGTCTCCCTTTTTTGGAAGCTTTTGTTACTCACTTGGATCGTTTTGGATCGGATTTTAGGCCTCTTCTTGTTTCGCTCCGAGAAACTGATAAGGGTGGGGATAATCGTCCATTTCTCTTCATAAATGCTTGGCAATATCTTCTTAATTTTCGTGTCTTTCTTGAATCGGGTTGGGATGGTAATGGTTCGTATCTTGAGAATTTAAATCTCTTCATTGAAGGTGTTGGTGAGTGGAACAAAAATGTGTTTGGGAATATTGGTCTGAAGAAGCATCGTTTATGTGCTCGGATATGTCGGATTGATAAAGCCTTGGTGCGAAAACACTATCATTCTCTCGTGGAATTGCTAAATAAGTTGACATTGGAGTTAGAAGAAGTGATGGCGCAAGAAGAAAGCCTATGGCGACAAAAAGCGTGTGTGGATTGGGTACTTCATAGGTATAGGAATACGCGATTTTTTTCATACCTCGGTTATGGCTCGTCGACAGGTGAATAAAGTAACGGCACTCCGCTGGCCTGATGGGTCATGGTGTCGGGATAATGATGAACTGGCTCTCTCATCTCTCGATTTTTATCGCCAACTTTTCATGCATGATGATAATACACGACCTTTCTTATTGGCCAATGGGCTATTTTCGCGGATTTCTCAAGCGGAGATGGATTTTATGGTTTTACTGGTTACAAGGGAAGATGTGTGTGTAGCTATGTTTGATATTGGCCATTCGAAGGCACCATGAATGGATGGTTTAAATGCCAGTTTTTCCCGGAAAAATGGAGTATTGTGGGTGATGTTGTGCCCAATTTGATTCTTCAAGTATTTCGTAGTGGGGTAATTTAGGAGGGAATCAATCACACTCTCTTAGTTTTTGTAAAACTAAAGAATTTATTTTGATATAACAAAGGATTTAAGGACTAAATTGAAATTGGAAAATAAAATTTAAGTCCTTAAAACTTCCCCAAACCTTTAAGCAAAATGGTCAAGTCAAAACCAATGTTCATGCAAATTTTTCTAAGTGTTTTCCAAGTCAAAATAGTGATTTTCGAGTCACCGTTTTGAAACGGCCCATATGCATTTCAAAATGTTTTGAAACTGTTAACATGTGTTTCGGAACTAGTATTCCGTTTCGATATGGGTGTATCGAAACAAGTCCTTATGTTTGGAAATAGATGAAGAACAACATAACAAGTTGATCCGTTTCGATACGACAGTATCAAAACGACCTCAAACGTTTTGAAATGATTTTCAAACTTGGATTAAAAAATATGACCTTTGCAATTTTATAACTGATTTTCAGAAAACGGGTAAGGTATATCGAAACGAGTTAAGCACGTTTCGATACGGGTTTTGAAAGTGGCAAAATGTTTCAAAACGGCATCAAGCACGTTTTGAAACGAGCTCTTAGTGTATCGAAACAATCGTATCCATTTCGATACGGTCTCTTAATTACACCCCAACGACTATTTCTATTTTGGTCTGTTTCGAAACAGGTACAGGTGTTTCGAAACGGGTAGTTGCAGAACTGCATTTATGGTGGGAAGATTGCATCCCAACGGCTATATTTATGATGACAACAACTCCAACGGCCAGAATTGAATGAGAAGGTATAAAAGGAGAGTCTCAAAACAACCAGCAACAGCTATTGATCCTAAGAGAAACATTCCAACATCAAATCCAAGCTCTAGTGCAAAATTTCCATATCTTTGTAAAAACACCAATAATGATTCTTTGTAATTTCTATCTTTTTGATTCAATTGGGTTGAGTGCTTGTAATTGGGCAACATTTATATTGAGAGATACTTTTTATTTGCCCTAATCTTCTTTGTAACCTTGTGCGAGGGTTTGGTCAATTTTGGGTAGAAAATTGACCTATTGTGTAAAGGTTTCCTCCTAAGCCTAGAAAAGGGGAAGATCAACTAGTGGAGTTGTTGGAAAATCCTTAGTGGGAGCTAAGGTAGTGGATGTAGAGTTCAATTGGAACTTGAACCACTATAAGTGCTTTGTCTTCTATTTCTATCTTACCACTTCACTACCATTCACTTTAAAAATCCAATTCACCCCCTCATGGCTTAAATCGATTCAATGATCCACTCAACAATTGATATTAGAGCCTGCCTATTTTGAAGGATTAACAACCACAAGAGGAGATCCTAGAAGAGTGTGATCAAGTCTAGAGTCAAGTCATGACATCTACCTCAACCTCCAACCTTTACAATTCTCAATCCACCATTAAACCACCATTCTTCAATGGGGACAACTACCCATATTGGAAGAATTGGATGTGTCTCTTCATCAAGTCCACCGATTATATGGTTTGGTATGTATTGGAAGAAGGGCCTTACATTTTTGGTAAAAAGGAATGATGAAGGAAGACTTGTCCCGAAGGTGAAGTCGGAGATGACCGAGGAAGATAGACGAAGGATGCAAGTCAACGACAAAGATTTACATATCATATTTTGTACACTTGGTCCGGATATCTACTCTAAGATTTCTTTAATCGAGAGCGCAAAAGAAGTGTGGGACACTCTTGAGACGGCCTATGAAGGTACTAGCGACGTTAAGGAGACTAAAATCGGGTTACTAAACTTGAGCTATGAAAATTTCAAGATGGATCCTGATGAGAGCATCGCCAAGATGTTTGATCGGTTTTCGATCATCGTCAATGGTCTTAAAGGATTCGGTGAAGTGATTCACGAAAACAAGCTAGTAAGAAAGCTTCTATATTCACTCCCGGAGTCTTGGGATGGTAAAAGAACGATCATCATTGAAGCTAAAAATTTGAAGACATTAAAGCTAGATGAGCTCATTGGTTCTCTACTTACCCATAAGATTATGAAACAAGGAAGAGAAGAAGAAAAGAAGAAATAAGAGAGAAGAATAGAAAAGCATGAGATGGAAAAGAATAAGAAGCTAGGAGTTGCTCTCAAAGCCTCTCTACAAGAGGAGAGCTCTTCTAGTGAGGAGGAAGATTTTGAGGAGTTGGCAATGATAGCCAAACGATTCTCACGGTTCATGAAGTCTAACCGAGAGAGGAAATTTCAAAGAAATATAGACTTCAAGAACAAAAGAAAAGAAGAAGAAAGGGATCCCATCATTTGCTTTGAGTGCAAGAAGCCGGGTCACATACATTCCAATTGCCCTCAACTCAAGAAGAAGGGCTTTGAGAAGAAGAAGAAGCTCAAAGCCAAGCTTGCTACTTGGAGTGATGAGGAGTCATCCGAGGATGATGAACATGAAGTGGCCAACCTCTAACTCATCTTACTTTGATTTTACATTTGATGAATTGCATGATGCATATGATGAGTTACAGGAGGTATATGATGAGTTAGTAGAGAAATATAAGGAGTCCGTTTTGAAAAATAAAAAAGTCATTTCGGATTTAAAAGCTCAAAATGATTTACTCTCTAAAACTAACTCGAATTTTGAGAAAAAAGTTTTAAGCTTGCAAGATGATTTAAAGTTCTTTGAACAAGAAAATATTGATTTAAATAACCTTCTTTCTCAATGTAATGATGAACACCAAAAGTTGGCGAATGAGCTAAATGAGCTCAAAAATTCTTTCAAAAATGTTGGTTCTTCAAAGCTTGAAAAAGGTGAATCTTCAAAAACCAACTTTGTAAAAAAAGAATTTTAACTACAAACAAAGTGGCTCCAATATGCATTCTAGAACTAAAAGGATTAGAAGTGTATGGGTTTCTAAGGAACTTGTAAAATCTAATAATGTTAATGCCATGTCACCTTGGATTCCTAAGGGAACCAAGCTTTTGGGAGCTAACACTCATGGACCCAAAATGATTTGGGTACAAAAAATCAAAGCTTAATCTCTTTGTTTGAAGGGGGAGCATTGCTAAAAGGCCAAAGCACAAAGTCAAAATTCGTGGTACCTTGATAGTGGATGCCCGAGGCACATGACCGGAGACAAGAGTTGATTCATAGAATTAAAGCAAAAAAGTTGAGTAGTAACAGTTGGTGACAACTCCAAAGGCCACATTGAAGGTATTGGCTCCATAGGTAATCACTATTCCATACCCATTGAAATTGTTTTGTATGTCAATGGTCTAAAACATAACTTGTTGAGCATAAGTAAACCATGCGATAAAGGGTTTAATGTCATGTTTGATGTAAATGGTGTAGAATAGTTGACATTAAATATAAAAAAAACAATGCTCATTGGTCATCGCATAGGCAATATATATATGGTGCATCTAGATGACATTCATACATCTCATGCATGCTTAGTTGCACAAAATGAAAATGATGCATGGTTATGATGGCATAGGAAACTAGGACATGCTAGCATTAGTGTTTTAGAAAAATTAGTTTCCCTTAATCTAGTTAGAGGCCTACCTAAGCTCAAGTTCTCATTAGATAAAATTTGTGATGCATGTGCTAAAGGTAAACAACATAGAGCCTCTTTCAAGTTAATTAATAATGTTTCTACAAGTAGATGTTTGCAATTGATCCATATGGATCTCTTTGGGCCAATTAGAACTACTAGCTTGGGTGGAAAATCATATGCATCCGTGCTTGTTGATGATTACTCTAGGTATACTTAAGCACGAAAGATGAGGCTTTAGAAAACTTCATTACATTTTCAAAAATAACCCAAAATGATCTTGAACTTAAAATTTCACATATTAGAAGTGATCATGGTACCGAATTTCAAAATATGGGTTTTGATGATTTTTGTAATGAAAATGGGATTAGCTATAATTTTTCAGTTCCTCGCACTCATCAACAAAACGGTGTAGTTGAGAGGAAAAATAGAACTTTGGAAGAAATAGCTAGGACTATTCTTTGTGAAAACAATTTACCTAAGTATTTTTGGGCGGAAGCCACTAACACCGCTTGCTACATTATAAACCGAGTAATGATTAAGCCTATTTTGAAGAAAACTCCTTATGAGATTTTAAAATCTAAAAAGGCTAACATTAGCTATTTTCATCCTTTTGGTTGCAAGTGTTTTGTTTTAAAAAATGAAAAAGATAATTTAGGTAAATTTGATACAAAAAGTGATGAAGCTATTTTTCTAGGTTACTCTTTAAACTCCAAAGCCTATCGTGTGTTTAACAAAAGAACTTTAGTAGTATAGGAATCTATTCATGTGGTTTTCGATGATAACCTCCTTCCGGGGAAGAATTCTTGTGATGATGATGATGTAGGGATCATTAAAGCCAATGATGGTGGAGAATCATCAAAGGTGAATGAGATTCCAACCAAAGAGGAAGAAGCACAAGAACCACCTCTAGAAGCATTGCAAGACATGTCTCTTGAGGAAAATGAAGTGAGCTACCCAAGGGAGTACAACTATGTCAAGGGTGGTGAGATCTTGGGTTAAATCATGTTAAAGAAGCATTAAAAGATGACTTTTGGATTTATGGCCATGCAAGATGAGTTAAATCAATTTGAGAGAAGTAAAGTGTAGACAATAGTTGATAGGCCTAGAAACAAATCTACTATAGGAACTAAATGAGTCTTTAGAAACAAACTAGATGAGAGTGGTAACATAATGAGAAACAAGGCTAGGCTTGTTGCTCAAGGTTACACTCAAGAAGAGGGAATTGATTTTGATGAAACCTATGCACCCATAGCTAGAATCGAAGCAATTAGGATGTTACTTGCATTTGCATGTTATCATGACTTCAAGCTTTTTCAAATGGATGTCAAAAGTGCATTTTTAAATGGTTTTATAAACGAAGAATTGTATGTGAAACAACCACCGGGTTTTGAAGATCCTATTTTTCCAAACCATGTTTTCAAATTGTCAATAGCTTTGTATGGTTTAAAACAAGCTCCTAGAGCTTGGTATGAAAGATTATCAAGTTTACTAGTTGGAAAAGGGTTTGAAAAAGGAAAGGTGGACACAACACTATTTATTAAAAACAATGGCAAAGATATCTTAGTAGTTCAAATTTATGTTGATGATATTATTTTTGGTTCTACTAATGAGTTGCTTTGTCAAGATTTTTCTAAGTTGATGCAAGGTGAATTTGAAACGAGCATGATGGGGGATCTCTCATTTTTCTTGGGACTCCAATCAAACAAATGAAGGATGGCATCGTCATCAATCAAGCTAAATACATCAAAAATATGCTCAAAAAGTTTGGCTTGGAGCAAGCAAAGCCTCAAGCCACACCAATAAGCTCATCCACAAAGCTAGACAAAGATGAAGGAGGTAAGTGTGTTGACTCTAAGCTTTATCGGTCTATGATTAGATCTTTGCTTTACCTTACCGAAAGTAGACCGGATATATTTTTTAGTGTTTGCTTGTGTGCTAGGTTCCAAGCTAGTCCTAGAGAGTCACACCTTATAGCCGTTAAAAGGATCTTTAGGTACCTTAGAGATACTCCTTGTCTAAGTCATTGGTACCCTAGAGACTCAACCTTTAACCTTCATGCTTATTCTGATGCGAATTACGTAAGTTGTAATATAGATAGGAAAAGTACTTCTGGCACTTGCTAATTCCTAGGTAGTATGCTCATATCTTGGTTCTCTAAGAAACAAAATAGTGTAGCCTTATCTACCACCGAAGCGGAGTACATATCCTTAGGGAGTTGTTGTGCTCAAGTCCTTTGGAAGAAACAACTCTTAGACTATGGAATTAAGGTAGACACTATACCCTTTAAGTGTGATAACACTAGTGTCATATGTCTTACCAAAAATCCCACCCAACACTCTAGAACCAAACACATAGAAATAAGGCATTATTTCATTAGAGATCATGTCCTTAAGGAAAATGTTATTTTAGAGTATGTAGACACCTTAAATCAATTAGCGGACATCTTTACTAAACCTCTAGATAAAGAGCGTTTTTGGTCCCTTAGGAGAGAGATAGGTCTAACTAGCCTATCTTGACCTTTTAGGACCTTTTGTGCTTAAAATTGCTTGAATTCTTGTTAAATGCCATGCTTATGTGTTTTTGATCCTAATTTCATCCTTGCTTATAGTTAGGGGGAGTATGTTCATGTCTTGATATGTTAATCTTGCTCATACATCTCATTCATGCCTCTAGGATCAACCAAAGTTCAAATTTTCTGCATTTTAAAGCGTCATCTGCAGTTTCAGGGGTATTGGTATCGAAACGGGTCACCCTATTTCAATACGGGTGCCTTCTAAGAACACAAATGGACCAAGGTATTTCGAAACGCCCCAAAGGGTTTCGAAACGATTTGGTTCTGCCAAAACATGTATCGAAACGACCCCAATGCGTTTTGATATAGGCAATCTCTTGGGCTTCGATACAGTCAAACCAGTATCGAAACGATCAGCTTGTTTCGGAATGTTCGTAGACGTTTCGGTACGCCTGTTTCGAAATGATTTCTCTTGTTTCGAAACGCGTATACGGAAAAGCCTATTTTAAATGGTTTTAAATGCTCAAAATCATTTTTAATCAAACACCAAAACCCTCAAAACTCTAACTCGAAATCTTCAATAAAAACCCTCTAAACCTATTTGTTTTTCATCAAAATTTGAGGGCTTTTACTCCTAAATGAAAATCTAAGATGGCTTCATCAATTTGGTGCAATTTCTTCCATCAATTCTTCCAAAATCCCATATTTGAGGTATTTTCTATCCTTTTCTTTTTCCTTTGATTTCGTTCGAATCTTATGTTAGAAAATTATAGTTTTGTATAGTTTACTTGTTTTATACTGTGGGTTTTCACAATCTTGTAAAAAAATTCAAAATCTCAAAAAAAATTATTCGAATATATTTTTAATTTATTCGTATTTTTTAACATTGTTTTTCAAATTTGTTTTCTTCAAAAAAAGTTAATATATATGTATATACATTCAAAGTGTTTTTAAACACCTTAATGGGATTTTTCTTGGATCGAATTAGGATTTAAATGTATACACTCAAAATTTCTTGCTTGCTTTGTTTTTAGGTGTTTTTAAATGGAATCTAAGAAAAGAAAGACTGAAGGGGGTGAAGGTTCGAACTAGGGCTGTAAATGAGACGAGACAGATAGCGAGCTACTCGAGCTCGACTCGGTCAAAGCTCGACTCGATTGGACTCGACTCGAACTCGAACTCCGCTCGAGTTTTTGACAAGCCGAGTTACTTGATACCCGACTCGAAAAGCTCACGAGCTACTCGAAAATATAATATACTAATTTTTTTTATAATTTAAAATCTAAATTCTTAAACTTAAAACCCTAAATATAATCCCTAAACATAAGTATTAAACCCTAAAATCTAAATCTTAAATTCTAAACCCAACAACCTAAATCTCTAAACCTTAAAATTAACAAGCTTGAGTTTACACAACTTGTGTATCAAAGTTTTTTCTTCGTAGGACTTTAAATGAAACGTGACAGATGAAGAGTTACTCGAGTCCAATGTGGTCAAAGATCAGTCAACACTTGACTCGATTGGGCTCGAATCAAGATCAAACTCGACACGAGTTCTAAACGAGCCGAGTCGAGCTCAGATTTCTCAGGCTCGTTAGAAATTATTCAAGCTCGAAATCTTAACGAGCCAAGCTGAGCTTAGCACTACTCGAGCTCGACTCGGCTCGTTTACACCCCTAATTCGAACCAAGACAATCTCCATCCAAACCTTACCCTTATATATTCCAAGAGTCTTAGGAATCAAGATGCTAAGAATCGTTTTAAACTCTTTCAAGATGTCGTTGTTAGAAGAGAGCGAGTTGTAGATATGACAATCCTCGATTCCGAGCATTTTCTCTTCCGATACCTACCTCTTTTGACACAATGGAGTTTCCTAAGCTTCTTGAGCATTCCCGACATTGTCTACAAGAATATGGTTTTGCTATTTTACTCTAATGCAATTCTTATTAACAATGAGGATCATTCCGAAGTCATAGCCATTGAGTCTTACTTATTGGGCAAGAAATTTCGGATCGATCCATCCACCTTAGTGAACATCCTTGTGCTAAAAGATGAGGGTATTGAGAATGAAAATCAGTTTGGAGCTCATACTGGATCGGTTCTTGCCTTGGATGCCCATGACCGTTTCTTGCACTTGATTATCTCATGGTTCATTTGCCCATCCGGAGGTAAATTTGCCCACATCCGCCAAGTTGATAATTTTTGGCTCGAGTGTTTTCGCCAAGCCCAACAACCTAACTTGGTGAAGATCATGTTTTCTGAGATGGTCCATCAAGTGAGAAATCGTCTATCCGACTCCATCTCTTCCTTCACTTATGGGACAGTGTTGAGCTACATCTTTGTTAGCATTGGTCTTGATTGCTCATATGATTTTCCGGAACCACAAAAGCAAAAGCTTGGTGAGTCTTCTCTTGTGAGATCCGGATTTCGTTACACCCTTGGTGAATGGGTTCGTGTTGATAGAAGAGCTCAAGCACCCCAAGTTGAGCCTTAACCTCAAGCTCCGGCTCCCGTTGTGGCTCCCAACAATGATGCTCTTATGGCCTTCCTTACCGAGAGGTTCAATACGATGGACATGAACATGGCTTCGGGATTTGGTGCTATCAACACTCATTTGCAATCCTTGGAGGATTGTGTTCTTGGAAATGAGAATCATCTTACCGCTCTTGAAAACCAACAATCATCCATAGATCTCTCTTTATCCAACTCTATGGTGATTGGAGGCGTTTTCGCAATGATCAAGCAAAGGATAAGGATGATTTCTTGGATGACATTGGAGACGATGATGGTGATGAGGCACCCTAGGCTTTTTCATATCATCTTATTATGTCATATTAGGATTAAGTTTGCACCTATCTATGTTTTTGTTTTTAAAACCTATACTTTGATTTTATGCTTTTTAGGATTGAGCTTGATGATTATGTTTTGATGTTGTTTCATGAACTTAATGCTTCTTATAATATTATGTTGTTTGGTTTATGCTTCTTTTATTCTCATTTAGCCTTGATTATATATTTTTGATCTAACAAAAAGGGAGAGAAATAATTCCTAAGAGCCTAAGTGTTTTTAAGTTGGTTTTAAGTTTCAAATACTTTAAATTTTCAATTTTTCAAAACTTTAAAACCTATCTTAAATTGAGGGGAGTTAAAAGTTTTTCAAAGATTTCAAAAACACGTAAAAAATTATACTTGGTTTTGTTATATCAAAAAGGGAGAGATTGTAAAACTAAAGAATTGATTTTGATATAACAAAGGATTTAAGGACTAAAATAAAATTGAAAAATAAATTTTTAAGTCCTCAAAACCTTTAAGCAAAATGGTCAAGTCAAAACCAATGTTTATGCAAATTTTTCTAAGTTTTTTCCAAGTCAAAACAATGATTTTCGAGTCACCGTTTCGAAATAGCCTTTAGGCGTTTCGGAACGTTTTGAAACTGTTAACATGTGTTTCGAAACTAGCCTTCCATTTTGATACGGGTGTATCGAAACATGACCTTATGTTTTGAAACAGATAAAGAACAACGGAACAGGTTGATCCGTTTCGATACGGCAATATCAAAATGACCTTAAACGTTCCAAAAAGATTTTCAAACTTGGATTCAAAAATATGACCGTTGCAATTTTATAACTGATTTTTAGAAAATGGCTAAGGTGTATCGAAACGAGTTAAGCATGTTTCGATACGGGTTTTGACAGTGGAAAAATGTTTCGAAACAGCATCAAGCACGTTTCAGAATGGGCTCTTAGTGTATCGAAACGATCGTCTCCATTTCAATATGGTCTCTTAATTACACCCTAATGACTATTTCTATTTTGGTATGTTTTGAAACAGGTATAGGTGTTTCGAAACGGGTAGTTGCAGAAGTGCATTTATGGTAGGAAAATTACATGCCAACAGCTATATTTATGATGGCAACAACCCCAACGGCCAGAATTGAATGAGAAGGTATAAAAAGGAGTCTCAAAACAACCCGCAACAACTATAGATCCTAAGAGAAACATTCCAACATCAAATCCAAGCTCTAGTACAAAATTTACATATCTTTGTAAAAACCCCAATTGTGATTCTTTGTAATTCCTATCTTTTTGATTCAATTGGGTTGAGTGCTTGTAATTGGGCAACATTTGTATTGAGAGATACTTTTTATTTGCCTTAATCTTCTTTGTAACCTTGTGAGAGGGTTTGGTCAATTTTGGGTATAAAATTGACCTCTTGTGTAAAGGTTTCCTCCTATGCCTAAAAAAGGGGAAGATCAACTAGTGGAGTTGTTGGAAAATCCTTAGTGGGAGCTAAGGTAGTGGATGTAGAGTTCAATTGGAACTTGAACCACTATAAGTTCCTTGTCTTCAATTTTCATCTTACCACTTCACTACCAATCACTTTAAAAATCTAATTCACCCCCTCTTGGCTTAAATCGATTCAACGATCCACTCGACAGTTTTGTTGCCCAAAGTGACTTTGCTGGAGACTATGACCAATTTTAGGCCTATCAGTTTATGCACGGTAATATATAAGGTGGTATCTAAAATCATTGTCAGTAAGCTCAAACTGTTTTTACCGTCATAGGTGTCAGAGAATCATACAAGCTTTGTGTCGGGTCGATCTATTGTAGATAATATAGTAATCACACAAGAAGTCATTCACTCGATGCGTAAGAAGGCGGAGAAACATGGTTGGGTGGCTCTTAAAATTGATTTAGAAAAGGCTTATGGCCGTTTAGAGTGGGATTTCATTGAGGATACGCTTGTGGATATTAGAATCCCTGATTCCTTACGTATTTTGATTATGCAGTGTGTTATACGGTCTATACGCAGGTACTTTGGAATGGCTCTATGACTGACACTTTTAAACCATCTCGAGACATTACACAAGGTGATCCTTTGTCACCTTACCTTTTCGTGTTTTGTATGGAAAGGCTTGCTCAGGGGATTCAATCCGTCGTTGACAAGGGTAGCTAAAAATCATTTTGTGTCAATCGAAGGGGTTCGTTTATTTCTCATTTGTTCTTCTCGAATGAAATAATTGTTTTTGCTGAAGCTGCGTTGTAACAGATTGTTGTTGTGCGCTCGGTGCTTGATGCATTCTGTCAGGCTTCGGGCCATAGAGTTAGTAATGCCAAGACGACTATTTTCTTCTTAAAAAATGTTTCGCCTGAGTTACGACTAGCAATCAATGGTGGGATTGGTTTTACTGAAGTCGATGATCTTGGGAGTTATTTGGGGGTTCCTTTGCTTCATCGGCGAGTCACGGCTGCTTCGTATCAGTATTTGGTGAGTATGGTTCAGCGAAAATTGAGTGGTTGGAAGGAAAAGTGTCTTTCTCTGGCTGGAAGAATTACATTGGCGAAGTCCATTCTTGTTGCTAATCCAATATATACGATGCAAAATGTGATTCTTTTGAAGCGCACTTGTACTAATCTGGAAAGACTAATTTGCTGCTTTGTTTGGGGTATTACATCGAGTCGAGGTGGTACTTATCTTGTTAAATGGGGAACTGTGTATCGCCCTGTCTTTGAAGGTGGGTTGAGGCTTCGGCAACTAGATAAGCTTAATAACTCCTTCCTAATGAAATTGGCCTTTCAAATATTGGCTCGACCACAAGCCCTTTGGGTTTAGCTGTTGTGATCTAAATATCGATGTCTGGATGGTATCCCTTTTAGGTCTTCACAATTCTAATTGTTCTCGTCTTTGGAAAGGATTGAACGTTATTTGGAAGGATGTTCAGAATAATGTGGTTTGGTTAATTGGTGATGGGAGTAAGGTCGACTTTTGGAGGGATACATGGATTGTAGATATTGGTCCTTTGGAGCACTTTGTTGTGCCCGAATTGATAGTTCACGTCGAGCGAGCCACGGTGTCGAGCATGGTCGATCCAGATGGTGCCTGGTGCTGGGGGCGTTTTGTGCATCTCCTCCTGCTCGATATCAATCTTCGTATTGTCGCTATGAAAGGGCCCTGACAAGGGCCGATTAAAGATTTGATTGGGTGGAAGGGGTCAAAGGATATGCACTTCTCGGTGAAATCAGCTTATGTTGCGCGATGTGGGCAGGTTAGTGGCCCGGCTCATGGTGTGTGGAAGGTTATTCATCATTTTAAGGGATTACCGAGGGTACGCTGCTTTTTGTGGTTAGTGTGCCATGGGCGATTGATGACGAATGAAAAACGTGTGAGGCATCATTTGGCTTCAGATTGTGGTTATGTTGTTTGTGAGGTTGCAGTCGAAACAATTGATCACATTCTTCGTCGGTGTCCTTCAGCCATGCTTGTATGGAGAGATTTGATTCGCCAAAGTCATCTTGAGGATTTTTTGCGACAGGATTTACGCGATTGGGTTGTAATTAATCTCTCGGATGATTGCAAATACCCAGTGTGTGATACGGAATGGCATGTGTTCTTTGGGAATATCCTTTGGAACATGTGGTTGGGTCGAAACTCGATAGTCTTTAATGCCCATCTTGAGGACTGTCGTAGTGTCTTAGTGCATAGCCGGCACTTGGTTGATTTGGCTTTACGTGTGCAAGAGGATATCCGTGTGGGGAAAGGTTAGTCGGTAGGATCCCTGATAGGGTCATTGCATTGGACGGTGTCGATGGATCATTGGGTCAAATTGAATATTGACGGGGCTCGACAGAGCGTGGATGGGCTTGCTTCGTGTGGGTTTTTGGCGAGAGATTATTATTGTCAGCGGTGCTTTGGTTTCGCAAAGTTCATTGGCATTTGTTCCGTGGTGGATGCGGAGGTATGGGGAGCTCACATTGGTTTGGTTTGTGCTTGGGAGAGGGGTTATCGCAATGTTATACTAGAGCTTGATAGTTTAGAGGCTATCTGAATCATCTGTCGGGACTATACCGGATTATTGCTTACGTGGTTGTTTGTTAGAGCTTTGGGATCGACCATGGACGATACGAGTTGGGCATATTCGTCGTGAGGGTAACAGGATCGCGGATGCTTGTGTGAAACTCGCGAACATGGCGAGCCTTGAGATCTTAGTGTTTAATTCCCCGCCAGATTTCGTTGTTCCTTGCTGATTGATGTTACGTAGTTGTTCCGCTTCTTTGTTTTGCTCTTTGAGCCGTTTTATTTTCGTTTGATTTATGGTGAAAGAGTACAACATGATAATATTAAGAAGACAAAATCAACGCCAAAAACCAAAGGAACAAAACATCAAATCGAATCAGCCACTCCAACTCAGCCAAACTCAAAGTAAGACACCATCACTTAAACCCAAACGAGCACACACTCAACGACCCAATGTAAAGGCAAACAGAACAGAACCAAGAAACACCTAGAGTGCTCAACTCTCACACAAAACACAACAAATGAAATCACCCTCACATTTATATCGAATCTGCAAACGCATACACCCAAAAATAAAATCACAACAACCACGGATCATAGAAATCCCGGCATCTAGAACGCATAATAAAATTTCAATTTATAATTCACAATATAATAATTTTAACAAAATTCTATTAATTTTAAAAATTATTTTTCTCACGGAATGAGTGATAGAAGTTTAGTTTAATTTTAAAATGAAATAATATTTAATGAACAGTAGCTGCATGAACCTATAAAGGGTCAAAAAGGAGGGAATTAGAAATTTTGAGTTCAACAATTGTTGACAACAGTGGTCGGTGATGACCGACAATTACTAGTGATACATGCATATACTTAGGATGAGATTCAATTACCTTTCACATGCTCGATCTTTGTCCCTTTGATACTTCATATTCGATGACGAATCCTTTTGAGAGATGAGAGGGTGATACGAGTATGAGTGGGGCCAAATTACTCATATTGGATAAGAAGCTGAAACTGTTTGTGAAGTCTGGAAAGTCAGCTAACTTGCGACGACTTTTCGAATGGGATCCAGACATTTCTGGGCAAAGTTATCTACTAAAAGTTGACCGTCATTCAGCCACCTTTTCAACGCATCTTGAAACGCATCAATCGGACATCAGAAATTCAAGATATGTTCGTTTTATTGAAGACTGCGCAAGCAAAAAAACTGTATACGAGCTTAACTATGGGATTTTGTAATATTCAGCCCAAAAGCTAATTTATAAAGCTTTTGGACGAATTAGACTTAGTCCGACCTAATTATTAACATTTAGATTATATTTTTAGGGTTATGTATTTTAGGAACCAACCACCTTTCTCCCAAGCCATTAGATCAAGTCAAATTTAACGAACCAAATTTCTTTGTTTATTTTATTCATTATTAGCTTTAGGTTAAAGTCATCCTTTATCTATAAAAGGATGATGCTTTCTTCTTTGATTTTCATATTTCATTAAATAAAAATTCTCTTTTGAGGTTATACTTGCAAGAAATTATCTTGTGTTTTAGAAGTGATTATTCAAGTTCGTTGTAATTTGTTGTTGATCTTCACACTCCAAATTGCCTAGTCAATTGCAATTAGGAGGGTCGGTTAGAGTCATATCACGTAGGTTGCCTATTCAATTATTGCGAGTGGGTTCCGTGGGACATCTATCAATTCACAAGCCATCTTCATCTTCTACATTCAACTCCATTGTCGCCATCTTCCATCAATTCAAATCTAAATTTTCAGATTTGTTTTATCTACCTTAATTTTTATCCTTTTCAATCTTTTTTTGATTAATTCTTGCTTGTTTTTATCTAATCTATCATATTCACCTTGTTTCTTTAATTTTCCAGATTTAATTCTAAAATTTTCAAGAAACTACCAACTACTTTCTCTTGAATTTTTAGATTTGCGCCTAACTTCTTTGTTCTAATCTAAAGCCCTAGGTTTGCTTCCAAACCATCAAATTGAAGGTTCCCACGTGCCAAGGCAGTCTTCATATCAACTAGTAATAATGGTGAGTGGTACCTAGCGAAGAGAAACTTTGATCGAATTCATGTGTCAAATTGATATTTTACTTAAAGTTTGGGAGCAAAATGATATTGTAGCTAACGTTTAGGGGTCAAATTAGTATTTCATCTAAAGTTCAAGAGTTAAATTAACCCATTTTACTAACATGTCATGTAATCAAACTAATAACATTGTTAACAATTCAATGACCAAAATATAACAAATCAATAACGTAAGTGACCAAGATGTAATAAAATAATAACATAACTAAAAGTAATGTAATTTTTCAAAATCAATGATAAAAAGTGAACATTTATATATAAAAAATAACCATTTTACTAACATGTCATGTAATCAAATTAATAATATTGTTAACAATTCAATGACCAAACTATAACAAATTAATAACGTAAATGACTAAAATGTAATAGAATAATAACATAACTGAAAGTGATGTAATTTTTTAAAATCAATGATAATAAGTGAACATTTATATGTGTATGAAAAGTAACCATTTCAGCTCATTCCCTTGTGTCCTGGTGCCAAAGGTAGATGTTCATCATCCCTTAGGACTCGGGTTTGAACACCAGTAACACATGTTGTGTGTGTCGTGTTTAAAAGGACTAAGAAAATTGAACAGATGTTACCCTCACAATCTTACATCACACCAGCATATTAAAAAAAATAACAATTTCAATATTTTATCCTTTAACTATTTTATCAGTAATGAGAAAATGTAATCTAAAATATAATACAGGGGGACTGCTACTCTATACCAGAAACCAGATACAAAATCTTAAGACTGAAACTTTAAAACAAAATCAAAAAAATCGTGAGCGGCAGGATTCGAACCTGCGCGGGCAAAGCCCACATGATTTCTAGTCATGCCCGATAACCACTCCGGCACGCCCACTCTGATGCGAACAGGCCTAAAATTTTCAACTTTATTATATTTTTGTTGGGAAGCTGTTTACTGGTAATTTCAGAATTGTGCAGATTTCTTGTTGGTCTGACAAGTAAGCAGGAACTAGTCTTTGAATCTTTAATCTATGAACTTTTAAATGCATATCATTTTTCTGTTCTTTGTTTCTTTTTAATGTTTGTCAGCTTCAAGTAAGCAAATAGATAAATGAATAACCTGTTGTTGTTGGCCAGTTTCACTTAATTTTCTTACATTAAAAATCTTTTCTTCTTAATGGGTACCCTTCAAAATCATTTTTTACTTAAGTTTTGTTCTAAAATTCCTACTTTACATTGTCATAAATCATGTAAAATAAATGTTGTAATTGATTCTTAAGGTTTAAGCGTGAAATTCAAACTGAATATTAAAAAATATTTATTTCTCATACACCAGCCTCTTTTTTTCCTTTTCAAAATCTTTATCTCCTTGTCTCTTAGGCTGTACATTAGAGCTTGCCGATGGCTATGTGAGATACACTGGTCCTTTGGGGGATTGTTTTATTTCATTTATGGACATAACAAATGATATTGTAATCATTGCATACCACTATTTTTTATAATAATATTTTCAAACGGTACTTTCTACTGCTATGTAGCGGTCGCTAATGCGATAGAAACCCTTATTTTAATCCCTACTTCTTTAAGTATTTCCCAATTGATGCTTTCATGACAAATTTTATGAATGAATTTCCTTTCATTTTGGGTGATCTCTAATTTTTCAAAATTAGTTATAATCAATTAACTTTTACTTTTTTATTTAATTAAGTTTACCTCTTTTGCATTTCTACATTAAGGGGCATTTGATTCACGGAAAAGATTATTACAAGGGGTAATATTTTTTCTGGAATCTTATTCCTATGTTTGGTTTGTCCCCATCCCACCAACCTGGAAAAGATTATTACCAAAAATAGCATTTTTTTGTCAACATTTCGAGAATGTGATTCCCACTCTTCCCTTAGGTATTTGTCAATTTCTGTCACTTTGGACAAAATTATTCTTGAAGTAATGAGTTTTCTTAATTTGGATCCTTTATAGCATATTTAAATGGCGTAAAATTATTAAATAATTTTATTTCATATTAGTTTAATATTTAAATACTTTTAAACATATTTAAAAAGTATTTTTAATATTTTAAAAAAATAACGGCTATGAAAATTTCGCTAAAATGTCTAAATATTTTATAAATTTTCTATAAAATTTTGGTAAGAAAATAAAAAAGACACATAGCATGTTACAAGGAGAACCTTTGAGTTTATTGGTTTTCTGTTCTAATTTCGCAGAAATCCTCGTAACTTAGTGTTTCATGATATGATTACCATCTCATATTTATCATTTTTCTCGACTTTATACAAATTTAATATTCATTTTATTATAAAAATTATTTTATATTACTTTAATATTTAAACATTGTTACCCATTAAATATTTATTTATTTTAATTTAATTATAAAAATATTAATATTAATAAATATATATTTCAAATTATTTATCCGAATTATATATATATATATATATATATATATAAGAATTATATTGACAAAATCTAATTCTAATTTTAATCCTACATAGAGGGGAGGAGAGGGGAGGGGAAGAGAAGGGGAGACTCTAGGAAAAGAAAGGGAGTGCTCCAGATGGGTCTAATCCTAATCCAAATGTGCTTGACTTTTTGCAAATTATATTAGTAATATGCTAATTATAATTATATGAACTCTATGGTTTCTATCGATTATCAAGCCACTCATTCCGGTTTACGATATTGTTTATATATTATGAAAGTGGACATTAATCATCATTTTTAATCACCTCATTAATTCATATTATCTCATTAATATTCCACGTCAATTTCCATCTTTAATTATCATTATAGATTATTTCGCTCAGTGGGTACCGGTACTTGAACACGAGTATAGATACGGTACCCCTAGGTACTGGTACATCACACGCGTACCGATACAAATATTGCTTACTAGAAATTCTAGATCTCCACAAGTACCGGTATGGGTCATCTCGTACCAATATGGCCCCTAATCGTATACTGGTATGGCCAAAGCTCGTATTGTTACCCTATTCACAGGTTCACACATTTTCTCAAACTACGATGTTACAACACTTTATTCGATCTCTAAAGCTTATGAAATTCATTAGGGTTTATTTACTAACGTATTCATTTAATTAATATTAATTATCGGATTCATAATCATTTAATCGAGTATTTATCGGTATTATCTCTTAAGCATGATTTTCATCTAATTATGTTAATCCATTCGAACAAGCATACAAAGCACCATAATTAATCAACCAAACAATCAATCATCAAATAATCATACGGTCATCTCAACGACCCTAACCGGTCTCTAGAATCTCAACGAGTCATGTCATATTCACAGCATCATCATGCATTTCATAATTATCAAATCTCATAAAACATGTCTCTACTCATGTATATTCATCTTCTACCTATTTTGCAGATAATAGCACACAAGGCAATCATATTTATGATGCTCATGAAGTAATAGCAGTTTGAGGTGTACTAGCCTTAAGCTGGTATCGCTAAAATCCTCACTGGAGCTTTTCGAATATTACCCTTGATACAATATACGATCCCGGATAATCCTTCTATACTAAATAATACCATATATATCACTTAATCACATACTTTAAAGAATTCGAAGGGTCAAATGCGTAAAAATAGCTTAATGGGTTCCAATTTGACAAAACAGATTGCGCCAATGGATTTGGAACGTTGAGAAACCCTGGGTAGGGTCCCTCAGAATAAGTCAATGACCGGTCAACGCCGGTCAACGACCTGGTCAACTCTCTGGTGATCCGGTGCAGCGTAGGTGCACGGGAAGTTAGGTGCACCCCAAGTATATGATCTAGTGCGCGCAGGTGCACCGTAGCCTCTATGCACCCGCGGGGCGTGCTTCTGTGCGCGCGAATGCACGTGCACCCAGGTTTGCCCGATTTGGTGTGGCGCGGGTGCATGTGATCTCTGTGCACCCGACAGCTATTGCGTATGCCCACCCTCGGCAGCAGCGACTAGAGCTGGTGGGGTGCTCTCCGATGGTCAGACGGCTGGGGCGACCTCCAGTCTCGTTGTCCCGATGCCGGTGGCCTCAAAATCCAGTTTTGACCACCAGAACAACCTTTTCTCAACAACTCGCGACTTGTTTCCCCTCACCCCGGCGAACTACAGCAATAACAGAGAAAAGGTGGCCATCGGCCTACTCGTCTCAGTGAGCTCTTTCCAACAGTGTTGGCGGTGTCACGAATGGAGGCTTGGACGACGGTAGACCGAGATTCAAAACCCTCTCCCACTTTTTCTCTCCCATCTTTCTATTTTTCTCTCTCCCCATCATATTATTTTCCCTTTTTCCCACCTACCACCAGCTTTCTCTTTTCTCACCTCTTTTTAAATTTCAAACATTCCTCAAACTAAAAGATGATCACTATTTAATAAAAGCCCAACACCACATTCTTCCCTTTTACAACTAGGCCCAAATTAATTACTTAATTTAGACTCTCACCAAAAGGCCCAATACTCGGGTTCGAGACCTGATTCGCTAACCAAAAATTCCAGGTCGTTACAACTCTCCCCTCTTTAAAAAAAATTCATACTCGAAATTTATACCCCTAAACAAAGAAGATGCTAGAGCCTTTACAACTCTTCAACGTCCTCCAAGATTTCCCGCTGCTCTACTCTGATCTCTCAAAAAACTTATGAAAAAAAAACACATTTCTTCTAACGATACAAACATAATCTTAATTGATCATTTCTCTTAAAAGAAATTCATCCTCGCTCGGTACAAACCCAATTCAACTAACCATTTCCTTTAAAGAAGTCTATCACTCTTTGGTGCATAACCAAAGCCATGGAACAAACCTGACGGTGCCTTGACCAAATGTTACACAAACACGTCATGAAGAAACTTAACTTATGTCGTATGACCAAAAATATTGTTGCACAACAAAATCCTTCAATGTACGATCTAGAAAAAACAAGATGTTAAATAGTTGTTGCATCCAAGCGAACCAATTCTTCTCGTGGTGACTCTCTTAAGGAGACTCTAACTCTGATGACATCCCATATTTAAAACATTGCTTGCTCGATGCAAGACTTCTAAAAACGAACGGCGTCTCGACTCACCTCAAGCACCTACCTTAAACTCGGTATGATAACTCATATCGGCAACTAAAGCAGCTCTCATAACTCGGTTTACGCACGAGTCTTACACTCTGAACTAAAGCGCGTCTCAAAGACATGTCATATGTACCATCACTTTGATCTGTCATCGCATGCAATCCCACCAAGGGATAAGGTTCTATTACAAACCTCGAATCTCAAGCCAAAAGGTAACATGTATAGATTGTAGCATCGTACAACCAACCCGCAAACGAACCAGGCAGGCCTTCTATCTAGATCTCACCTCGTCGAAAATATCAACGGTACCTACCAAGGACTATATCATTACTCAACGTTATCCCATCGAAATTGTGCATTCACCAATCCTTTACAAGATCCACGGTCATCCATTTAATTTCCAATAAGGAATATCAAAACATAACAACAACTATGAAGACCTCGATGTTAGACTCCCAACTGAGGGTAAGTCAACCACTTATCACTATCTCAACACACGACTCCACATTGTCTCCCAAATCACGCGGTAAAAGCTTGGTACAAACTGTCGCTATCAAAATTCACCATATTTTAACCATTGTACCAAATAGGGAGAATCCTTTGCCTTCACATGTCTTTCTCTAAAACACCCACAACAAGATCTTAAAGTTCATCAGAAACCATCAGACTTAAATCAAAACATAACACTTGTCCTCTTAATTAGAATCAGATGCTACTTCTTGCGACTTCCACAGCAAATCAATCCTCAACTCGAAGCTTAACTAACAACCCATAGGTACCGATACTGACTGATCAGTACTGACACCAGATAAGTCGAGTATCGGTACCGCATGAAGCTAGTATTGTTACTCCCTTACATGAACATCACATGTGATCTTTGACCACCCCATATGGGTAGCATGGTACTCTAACTCGGACTAACTCTGTACAATCTATCACTTATCAAGTTCACTTTACTTAGGTGGTGATCGATCACACACGCTCAACAACTCTTGATTACTATTACTCACGTCGTTGCCCAAATCTCAAATTCCTTAAAGATCAAGCACCCAAAATTTCATGTTGTTGAGGTGAACATAACATTCCCTCTTCTAGCACAAAACTACAATCTTGACAAAACAACAAAACATCCTCGAAGGTCTCAAGATCTTACTCTGATTTAATCGATTCAGCACCACTTTCACAACAAAACGATCTCTCACGCTCCACTAAATTTCCTCAGTTTGCCTCAAGGGAACTGTGATAGAACTAAAAGCATTTACGAAGTCTCAAACCTTGCTTCCTTAACTGATTGCACGATAATTAACCTTCCCGCACAGATAAGGTTATTAAGGTAATTATCTTACCAACGCTTATCTTTCCATATTTCTTATACATACACACGAGTCACGCAAAGCATCAAACTCATTTTCGAGATACAAAATGGTGGCCTCCACCTTATCATAGCTGAAACATCTCAAACATCACAATAGACATCAACTGTTACCATGACATACTTAAAGAGAGAAATCTTTATTCCTAAATTCATTTCAAAACTACAAGCCCTTAACACTTAACTGCAACCATCTTATTCTTGAACCAATCTAAGAAAAACATGCAAGTACTTCGCAATCGATTAAACAATTCATCCACCTTAGGAGACGCATAACGATTCTTCACTGCCACTTAACAAGCTATCAACGGTTTAAGCACCACTTCAACGAACCAACTTCTTACTAGCGAACAAGCTCGATTCTCCCCTAAGCGAAACACTTAGGCAAAAGAAACCTCGTTCGAGTTATGCCTTTACAAATGAATCTCTGACTCTCTCAACTGGGTTGGTGCCTTATGACAAGGGCGATGGGCACCGACGACCCACTCAGTCTTACCTTAACATCTACTCACATTGTTGACAGGGAAGAAGTTCTGGCAACTCCTCTAGGAAATGCAAACAAACACTCTAAGAATCTGAAGGTTCTCGAGCGCCGAATTACACACGTTGGCGTCAACCAAACGATCAAACATATCTTATAACCCTGTTGTGCCATTCTCAAAACGACCACTACGAAAGCCACGGTAGAAGGGCGACGGTTCAACATTCTCATTACCAAAGTTCAGGTTCCCTCGAGGTCTCCGAGCCTTGAGTGCAACTCTTGACATTACTGTCTAGTGTCGCGCTTGATTAACCAAATCAATTTTCAAGATGCAACAACTCTCCAGAAGGTAGCTCCACCAAACTTGTAAGAACGATTAACTTTGGTCACACTCTAACGAACTAGTAGATGTTGAATCTACTATCTCCGAGAAATGCCTCTGAAAATAACGATGATACTTCCCAAGTGTAATCAAGACTCAACAAAGGGTCCTTCAACCAACGTGCATCCACTGATCGATTACAGAAGTGGATTATCCACACTCGCGTCACCAATGTTATCCATACATAAAGATGAAGATTCTTTGCCACAAACTCTCACAACGTATCCAAAGGCTTTAGAGTGTCTACAACACTCAACGAAGACACCATTAAAGCGGCAGAAGGAGGATACGCCCTCGACTCTTGCATCATTCAACTAACTCTCATCTTAAATATCTGGGGCGGCCTTGCTCTCAGAATCGCCTCACGTGAGTGACTAAACACTTAACTCAGCCCCATGGCCACAATCGTAACCATCTTAGCATCGCAACATTGGACGCACCATCGAGATTCCAGTCTTAAGGAGTACGACCTCAATTTAAAGGCTTGTATTCACTAGAAACCTTACTAAAACACCTATATCACCCATAGGTTTCCTAGAATCGGCTAAACCTATGCTCTGATACCACTGTTCTAACACCCCCGATATGAATGTCACAATTTGGGCCTTAAGCCCAAACCAAAAACCATAAAATTTCTCAAACTAGGTTTAGCCCAACATGTTAAATCTCAAAAGCATTTAAAACCAATAGTTGAAAATATAGATAAATAATTTAAAGTGTTACAAAGGAGCTCCACTTTAATCCAAAAAACGTTTAAACATTTAACTTGATTAATACAATTTCAAAAGTAATAATTACATACTCGTCCACGTAAGGTCCTATAAATACGTAGCCCACTAAACACAAGTACCGTACTCTGAAAACTTCAACATGATGGGATCTCGTATTGATAGTGCTCCTCAAACCCACGATCTGACGATCAACCTACACAGGGAACCAATGATTTCGAGCATTGAGCTTACAAAGCTCAGTGGTACACATCTACTCTACTATACTTCATGCTAATCATAAACATAAGCATGCAAGCTAGTACAAGCAATAAGAAGAGATAAAGAAAAACATAGCGCTACACTAGTCGCCTAAACACATGTCTCATCATAGAAATTATCACACATGACCCACAAGTCCCAACCATACTCGGTACCATACCATATCATCTAAGCTAAAGAACACAAAATCATAACCACAAACCTGTAGTGAGGTCTAGTGCACAGCTTCGGGAATGTACACTTTTTGGGTGAGACCCAGTGCCACAGAGCTTCGGGAAGTACAATCATGCTCAGAATCTCTCATCGAGCATCTTCGAATGAGACCTGGTGCCACACAGCTTCAGGAATTTACATTCGGCATCTCTAACCATGATGTTGCAACACTTTCTCATTGGGTATCCGGTTCCCATCAACCAAAGGTAACACAACCACTCAAGTATCCAAACAACACACATCATTTATATGATTACCAAACTCTATGGTTTCTATCAATAAACAAGCCACCCATTTCAGTTTACCATCTTGTTAATATATTATGAAAGTAGACATTAATAATCATTTTTAATTACCTCGTTAATCCATATTATCTCATTAATATTCTATTTCAATATTCATATTTTGTTATCATTATAGGTTATTCCGTTCAGTGGGTACTGGTACTCGAACACGAGTATCGATACAGTACCCCTAGGTACTGGTACATCACACGCGTACTGATACAGATATTTCTTATTGGAAATTCTAGATCTCCAAAAGTACTGGTATGGGTCATCTTGTACCGATTCAACCCTTAATCGTATACCAGTATGGCCAAAGCTCGTATCGTTACCCTATTTACGGGTTGGAACAATTTTCTTGAATTGCGATATTACAACACTTTATTCACCCTAAAGTTTATGAAAGTCATTAGGGTTTGTTTACTAACGCATTCATTTAATTAATATTAATTACCAACTTCATAATCAATTAATTGAGTATTTATCGGTATTATCCCTTAAACATGATTTCCATCTAATTATGTTCATCCATTCGAACAAGCATACAAAGCACACAATTAATCAACCAATTAATCAATCTTCAAATAATCATACGGTCATCTCATCGACCCTAACCGGTCTCTAGAATCTCTGTAACCCCCTTAACCCGGCCCAGACGGTTGAACCGAATAAAGAAGTTTACACAGGGAAAACCAAAGTCAACCCAAAAGTCAACCTTGATTAATGACCCTTTTTTTTTCATTTTAAGTCTTATCTAAATGCACGTTAACCCTAGACATGTTCACAAGAACAGCATACTCAAAGATCATAACAATCAAAGAACATTCAGGGACTTGATTGCACAAATTACAAGCTTAGGGACCAAATTGCAAATTCTGAAAATTATAAGGACTCAGCCAACATTTGAGTTACCAATATGAAATTAGTCATGTTTCATGCTTCCCTGCCAAATTTCAGCTCAAACGGACATCTCAAACTCATTCAATTGCATAAACAAGGTTCAGGACTAAAACGCAAAGATTTCAAAACATATAACCGTCAATTTCAGTGCCCAACGGTCGAGTGTTCCGAAACGGGGATGATCCGTTCCGAAACGCGGGACCGTTCCGAAACGAGTATCGGAACATGGCTTGGCAGTAGCATTTCCGTTTCGGAACGGTTCCTCCCGTTTCGAAACGCCTAGGCCATTTCAGGCCCTCTGTTCCGAAACGGTAGCACCTGTTCCGAAACAGGCTGCCCATATTGCAGAAATTTAGCTGATTTAACACACAATTGATCCATCAAACATGTTCCAAAAGCAACCAAAACATACCAGCAAGACATTACATGCATAAGGAACATAATTGCATCAACCATACTCAAACATGGCATCAATTAAGCAAATCCCCAAATCTATTGGCATGCATCCTATTTAGAAAACCATTCAAGCATCATAATACCAAACCAACTTCACAAAGGCCAAATACATGTTCCATCATCAACAACAACATAAAACCAACTTAGGGAGTCCAAAACATCTCCCAAAACAACAACATAGGTTCCCCATTGCCAAATGCCAAAAGCTAATAGTGTTAAGAAACTTTCACCATACATGAGCTTAGTTCTTCACTTGGATTCTTAACCTCTTGCTGCCCTTATAAGCACTTCAATGCTCTGCATTATTGGTTTAAGAAAAGAGAGAGCGTAAGCAAATAGCTTAGTGAGGAATGCTCATTTAAAACAACTCAATAATGCATTTAATAAACACCTTTATAAACCTTAGTTCAAAACAACATTTGTACATGCACATAAGCATTTAAAACAAGCATTTCATGCTTAAAGTTTATAACATGTCATATTGGCCACAAGTGACACAATCAACATAAGATCCACACATGGACTTTTAACCACCATTGTGATCTTACAATTCACAAGGACCACACATGGACTTTTAACCACCATTGTGTCCTTAGCACAAGAATCATCCATGGACTTTTAACCACCATGATGTTCTTACAATTCACAAGGACCACACAAGGACTTTTAACCACCTTTGTGTCCTTAACAAGAATCACCCATGGACTTTTAACCACCATGGTGTTCTTAAATACACAAGGCTCACACAAGGACTTTTAACCACCTTTGTGACCTTAACCAAGAACCAACCATGGACTTTTAACCACCATGTTGTTCTTAAAATACACAAGATTCACACAAGGACTTTTAACCACCTTTGTGATCTTAACCAAGAACCAACCATGGACTTTTAACCACCATGTTGTTCTTAACACAAGAACCATCTATGGACTTTTAACCACCATAGTGTTCTTAACCATTCTCAAGACATCACTTGCCAATATACATTATTTAACAACAATATTCCACTGTTTTAAAGCATTTAACAAAGCCATAATCATCATGCATCGTTAAGCATCAAAACCACATTAAACAATGTTCAAAAATAAGGATCTCTTACCTTGAGCATCCTTCAACACATGGCTTATAAAATCAGCAAATAATCATGCTAAAACATGCTTTCAAAACAGAATTTAAAACATGCAAACAAATCACATTGCATTCAACCAACTCATGGTTCATCATCAAGAGAGTTTTTCTGAAAACTTACTCTTGAGCTTAGCTAAGTTTCTTAGACTTAAACTAAGCTCCCAAACCTTCAAAACATTGGTTTCAAAGCTGAAAACCAAAATCCACTCACCGATTCTGTTTCGCTACTTGCCGAAACACCAATCAAGCTTCCGGATCACCACCACAAGGATCCAAAGATGACTCCCCTGTTTTAAACACATCAAAGTAGAGGATTAATGCATCATCATGCATTAATATCTTCAATGAAAGCACCTAAACTCGCTGCTCTCATCCACACTCACATTTCGGCTACCAAACACAACCGAAATCACCTCCAAACAACCCCACAACACTACCCAGCCAAGATCCATCAATTCTAAACATCCTTAAACATCAATTAACATCCAAAAAGGATCTAACCACGTCCTTATACCTCCAGCTATAACAGATCATCAAGATCACTCCAAAAACAACCAAAAACTCAAGCAAAACTTAGGAAATTTAACCTATCCAGGATTGTATTAATTAAACCTCCATTTCTCATCAATTAAACGTTCATTTAACATCAAAATGACATCTCAAAACAGTGGCCAATCAGATCACACGAATTTCATCAAAACTTAAGCAAATCTTGCATTTTAAAGCCAAGATTAAGAACACAATTGTAAAACCTTTTATAAAACACAAATCAAGGATTGAGAACTTGGGAATTTCAGTAAAGAACTGAGAATTTAGAGGAGAAGGACGTTCATACCTCTAAACTTGAGTTTCTCCCTTTTTGGAACCAAGATCTTGAAAATCCAATTAGCAAAAGCTAAGGTTTTGTTGAAGAGATGATTAGAGATCAAAAGAGGATTGAAATCTCATATTTGGATGTCAAAATCAGAGGGAAAATGTGCTGGAGAAATGTGTTTGGGTTTAGAGAAAAGTTGAGAGAAAAGGAAAATGGAAATTTGGGAAAAGTTAGTTAAAAATGCCAAAATATCTTTCCCTCCCTTTTACCTTTATTTTAAACCATTAATTAATCCTTTAATATTTAAGAAAAATCTGGAGAAACTCCTATTGGGAAAATAGCTCCTTAAAGATTCAAAGTTTCAATCCTTTTTAAAATAGTCACCCAGTTTTCAAAAATTACATTTTAGTCACTAACTCAAAATGTCACTCTTCCAAACCTCATTTTGTAAAATTGATTTCACCATTCTCTTATATATAATAAAAGAGGATTTTAAGACATTTTTCCATATTTTTAATGCAACCCGAACTAAGCTTTCCTAAAATCACCTATATATATTCGAACCGCAATCCGACCGAACCGGTCCAAACCCAAAACTCATAAGCCCAAAATTGGGGTGTTACAACCCTCCCCCCCTTAAGAAATTTCGTCCTCGAAATTTACCTGAAGGAAAGAGGTACGGAAACTGCTTCAGCATGTCATCCATCCGTTCCCACGTGGCTTCTTCAACACCACGATGTTTCCACAACACCTTTACCAACTCAATGGTCTTGCCTCGAAGAACCTTACTATCCGAATCCGGAATCTTCACCGGTTCCTCATCATAAGTCAAATCCGGATTCAATTCCACTTCTTCCACAGGCATCACATGTGAAGGATCTATACTTCTGAAGCATAGAAACATGAAACACATCATGAATCTTTTCCAACTCTTGAGGTAACCTCAACTTGTACGCAACAGGACCCACACGCTCAATCACCTCGTATGGTCCAATGTACCTAGGGCTCAACTTACCCTTCCGACCAAACCTCATCACCTTTTTCCAAGGCGAAACCTTCAAAAACACACGGTCACCCACCGCATACTCAATCTCCTTACGCTTCAAATCCGCGTAAGACTTTTGCCGATCAGAAGCTGCCTTCAAACGCTGACAAATGAGCTTCACCTTCTCGGTGGTTCCTTTCAACAAAGCTGGCATCGAAACCAACTTCTGACCCGTTTCAGCCCAACAAAGAGGAGTCCTACACTTTCTCCCGTACAAAGCCTCATAAGGTGCCATTTGAATACTTGCTTGATAACTATTGTTATAGGCAAACTCCACCAAAGGCAAAAGTTTCTCCCAAGAGCCCTGGAACTCAATCACGCAGCACCACAACATATCCTCCAAAACCTGGATAACACGCTCAGACTGACCATCCGACTGAGGATGATAAGATGTACTGAAATTCAACCGTGTACCCAAAGCCTGATGCAAACACTGCCAAAAACGCGATGTAAACCTCGAATCCCTATCCGACACAATCGACTTTGGCACACCATGCAGCCGCACAATCTCAGCAATGTACAGCTCCGCAAGCTTATCCAAAGAATACGTAGTATGCACAGGCAAGAAATGCGCACACTTCGTCAGGCGATCCACAATCACCCACACCGAATTCTTCTTTGATGGTGACAAAGGCAAACCAGATACAAAATCCATGGTAATCCTTTCCCACTTCCATTCAGGAATTTTCAACGGTTGTAACAACCCTGAAGGAAACTGATGCTCAGCCTTAACTCGCTGACACACCATGCACTTGCTCACAAACTCAGCAACACCCTTCTTCAAACCCACCCAATAGTACTCATCATGAAGATCTCGATACATCTTAGTACTACCAGGGTGCATAGCAAAAGGACTACTATGACCTTCAGTCAGAATAGCACGCCTCAACTCAGCATCATTGAGCACTACTATCCGACTCCCAAAACACAACACTCCATCATCATTAAAACAGAAATCCGAAGGCTTACCCTCCGCGATATCCTGAACATGCGGTACCAAGGAATCATCCAACAACTGCTTTTCCTTAATCAACTGAACCAAAGATGGTTTCACTTGCAACTTAGCCACAAGACCACCATCACGCGAAATACTCAAACTGGCAAACATAGCCCTCAGCTCAACATCTACCTTTCTACTCAAGGCATCTGCTACAACATTAGCTTTTCCAGGGTGATACTCAATCGTCAAATCATAATCCTTGAGCAACTCCACCCAACGTCGCTGCCTAAGATTCAACTTCTTCTGAGACATCAGGTACTTCAAACTCTTGTGATCCGTGTACACAGTACACTTCTCACCATACAAATAATGTCTCCAGATCTTCAAAGCAAAAACCACCGCAGCCAACTCAATGTCATGCGTAGGATAATTGCGCTCATGCACCTTCAACTACCGCGATGCATAAGCCACCACCTTACCCTCTTGCATCAACACACATCCCATACCAACATAGGACGCATCACTATACACCACAAACTCTTTTCCTGATTCAGGTTGAACCAAGATTGGAGCTTGCGTCAAAGCTGCCTTAAGCTTTTCAGAGGCCTGCTGTCTCGCTTCCGTCCACTCATACTTAACATCCTTCTGCAACAACTTTGTCAAAGGTGCAACAATCTTTGAAAACCCATCCACAAACCTCCGGTAGTATCCCGCCAAACCAAGGAAACTACGGACCTCGTGGAAAGACTTAGAAACCTTCCAATTCATCACTGCCTCAATCTTCTGAGGATCAACACGAATCCCCTCAGCAGACACCACATGACCAAGAAACACCACTTCCCTAAGCCAGAACTCGCACTTGCTCAGCTTGGCATAAAGCTGATTCTCCAACAAAGCTTGCAACACAATCCTCAAATGCTCTTCATGCTCCTCCTCAGTACGCGAGTACACGAGGATATCATCAATGAACACCACAACAAACTTATCCAAGTATTCATGAAATACTCGGTTCATCATGTCCATGAAAGCTGCAGGAGCATTTGTCAAACCAAATGGCATCACAAGGAACTCATAATGCCCATACCTTGTCCTGAAAGCTGTCTTAGGCACATCTACATCCTTTACCTTCAACTGGTAATACCCTAACCTCAAGTCAATCTTAGAGAACACAGCTGCTCCCCGAAATTGATCAAAAAGATCATCAATTCTCGGCAATGGATACCGATTCTTGATAGTCAACTTGTTAAGCTGACGATAATCAATGCACATTCTCATAGTGCCATCCTTCTTCTTCACAAACAAGACCGGTGCACCCCAAGGTGACACACTTGGCCGAATGAACCCACGATCAAGCAACTCTTGCAGTTGCGTCTTCAGCTCCTTCAACTCCTTAGGTGTCAATCTATAAGGGGTAATGGACACTGGAGTTGTGTTCTCATACAGCTCAATCCCAAACTCCACTTCGCGATTAGGAGGCAATCCAGGCAACTCCTCAGGAAACACACCAGGGAACTCTCTCACAATCCTGATATCTTGCACACGCAACTCCTTAAAGCTAGGATTCATCATAAAAGCTAGGTAATCTTCACAACCTTACCTCAGCATCCGGCTCGCCTCCAATGTAGACACCACATTGGCAAGAAACTTCACATTCTCACCAACCACAACTACCTCATAATCATCCGCAAGCTTCAACGAAACTCGCTTATTCTCACAATCCACTACAGCTCGATGCTCAACAAGCCAATCCATACCAAGGATTACATCAAAACCATAGAAAGGCAATTCCATAAGATCAACATGAAAAACATGATCTTGCACAACTAAGGGACATCTTCTATACAGCTTTCGAGTCACAACAGTCTCACCAAAAGAACTAGTGACACGCATACCAACATCCAAAGACTCAACAGGCAAACCAAGCAATTCAGCATGCTCACGCAATATGTATGAGTGTGTAGATCCAGAATCAATCAAGGAAAGTAATGACAAGGATTGCAAAGTAAAAGTACCTGCGATCACATCCGTGTCATTCCTCCCCTCCCACTGAGCATACACTCTAGCTTGGCCACCACCCTCAGGCTGAACAGCTACAACATGAGCCACATTCCGACCACCTTCCTCTCTCCGCTGAAAGTTACCACGGCCGCGCCCACGACCTCTCTGTGGTGCAACAACAACAGGAGCACGCCCTTGGCCACCAGCCAACATAGGACACTCTCTCCTCATGTGATCCGTAGATCCACAGTTCCAGCATCAATTACCAGCCGCCACAACAGGAGCTTGCACCTCCCTCACAGCTCGAGGACAATCACGTTTCATATGGCCACGCGATCCACATGTCCAACACGCGCTCGGATCAACTCTAGCCCTGCCTCCCTGAGCAGGCGCACCACCACCTCGCTTAGCTGAAGACTGATACTTCTGATCACGTCCCCTCTTGTTCCGTCCGCCACCGGAACTATACTCAGCAGCTCACTTACCAGCACCAGAACCAGCACTTCTAGAAGATAAACCCAAGTTCATCTCAATGTCCTTTGCTCGGCCAACCAGCACATCAAAATCATTATACTCGGCAGCCAGCACATACATCTTTACTTCCGTCACCAAACCATAACGGAACCTTTCACACCTCTCTCGCTCATCCGGGACAAGCTCAGGTGCGTACTGACTGAGTCGGACAAACTGAACCTCGTACTCAGCTACAGACATGCTCCCTTGGGTAAGAGACATGAATTCCCTTTTCATTTCATCAAGGTACCTCACACCTAGATACCTTCTCTTGAACGCGTTCTGGAAGAACGTCCAAGTTACATCAGCTTCCGCCATCCCAGAGATAGTGTTTGTCCACCAAGTGTATGCATCGTCCTGCAACAACGATACTACACAGCCCAGCTTCTGAACTTCAGTGCAACTCATTTGCCCCAAGATTCTCTTGGTACTTTCTAACCAAGACTCCGAACCTTCAGTAGACAAACCCCTGAACTCAGTCCCTCCCAGACTGCGCAAACGTTCCAAAGGTAGTCTAACTCCAGCATCTCCCTGAAGCCCAGCTCCTTGAGCTCCAGCTACCGCCGCTCGAAAAGCACCAGCAATAGCTTGAACCAACATTGTCATGTCAGGAACAGCTTGCCCCTGACCAGCTTCAGGTCCAGCGATCCCAGCACCAGCTGCAACACCAGCTCCTTCACCCTCAGCACCACCACCACCAGGCGGAGGAGGTAAATCCATAGCATTTTCAGCATTCTCTTCATTTTCATTCTGAGCCATAGCTTGCGTATTAACTCTCAACTCTCTACGAGGTGCCATTCACTAACAATGCAATCACAATGCAATAAAACAAAGTCAGGCTCAGCAAGGTAAGCAATCCAAGTACTCAAGCTCATTTCCAATTAAAAACAAATCATTACATTAGCTTTGATTTGGCAATGGGTCCCCCCAACATGCTTTCACCACAGCATACACCACAATTGTAACATATTTACAATTTACACAACATGCTTTCATTCAACAAGTATACAAAGCATACATACTTTAATCACCCACATAATCATTCCCAATTACACGAGAACTCAGCTCTGATACCACCAAATGTAACCCCCTTAACCCGGCCCAGACGGTTGAACCGAATAAAGAAGTTTACACGGGGAAAACCAAAGTCAACCCGAAAGTTAACCTTGATTAACGACCCTTTTTTTCATTTTAAGTCTTATCTAAATGCACGTTAACCCTAGACATGTTCACAAGAACAGCATACTCAAAGATCATAACAATCAAAGAACATTCAGGGACTTGATTGCACAAATTACAAGCTTAGGGACCAAATTGAAAATTCTAAAAATTATAAGGACTCAGCCAACGTTTGAGTTACCAATATGAAATTAGTCATGTTTCATGCTTCCCTGCCAAATTTCAGCTCAAACGGACATCTCAAACTCATTCAATTGCATAAACAAGGTTCAGGACTAAAACACAAAGATTTCAAAACATATAACCGTCAATTTCAGTGCCCAACGGTCGAGTGTTCCGAAACGGGGATGATCCGTTCCGAAACGCGGAACCGTTCCGAAACGAGTATCGGAACATGGCTTGGCAGTAGCATTTCCGTTTCGGAACAGTTCCTCCCGTTTCGAAACGCCTAGGCCATTTCAGGCCCTCTGTTCCGAAACGGTAGCACCTGTTCCGAAATAGGCTGCCCAGATTGCAGAAATTTAGCTGATTTAACACACAATTGATCCATCAAACATGTTCCAAAAGCAACCGAAACATACCAGCAAGACATTACATGCATAAGGAACATAATTGCATCAACCATACTCAAACATGGCATCAATTAAGCAAATCCCCAAATCTATTGGCATGCATCCTATTTAGAAAACCATTCAAGCATCATAATACCAAACCAACTTCACAAAGGTCAAATACATGTTCCATCATCAACAACAACATAAAACCAACTTAGGGAGTCCAAAACATCTCCCAAAACAACAACATAGGTTCCCCATTGCCAAATGCCAAAAGCTAATAGTGTTAAGAAACTTTCACCATACATGAGCTAAGTTCTTCACTTGGATTCTTGACCTCTTGCTGCCCTTATAAGCACTTCAATGCTCTGCATTATTGGTTTAAGAAAAGAGAGAGCGTAAGCAAATATCTTAGTGAGGAATGCTCATTTAAAACAACTCAATAATGCATTTAATAAACACCTTTATAAACCTTAGTTCAAAACAACATTTGTACATGCACATAAGCATTTAAAACAAGCATTTCATGTTTCAAGTTTATAACATTTCATATTGGCCACAAGTGATACAATCAACATAAGATCCACACATGGACTTTTAACCACCATTGTGATCTTACAATTCACAAGGACCACACATGGACTTTTAACCACCATTGTGTCCTTAGCACAAGAATCATCCATGGACTTTTAACCACCATGAAGTTCTTACAATTCACAAGGACCACACAAGGACTTTTAACCACCTTTGTGTCCTTAACAAGAATCACCCATGGACTTTTAACCACCATGGTGTTCTTAAATACACAAGGCTCACACAAGGACTTTTAACCACCTTTGTGACCTTAACCAAGAACCAACCATGGACTTTTAACCACCATGTTGTTCTTATACACAAGATTCACACAAGGACTTTTAACCACCTTTGTGATCTTAACCAAGAACCAACCATGGACTTTTAACCACCATGTTGTTCTTAACACAAGAACCATCTATGGACTTTTAACCACCATAGTGTTCTTAACCATTCTCAAGACATCACTTGCCAATATACATTATTTAACAACAATATTCCACTGTTTTAAAGCATTTAACAAAGCCATAATCATCATGCATCGTTAAGCATCAAAACCACATTAAACAATGTTCAAAAACAAGGATCTCTTACCTTGAGCATCCTTCAACACATGGCTTATAAAATCAGCAAATAATCATGCTAAAACATGCTTTCAAAACAGAATTTAAAACATGCAAACAAATCACATTGCATTCAACCAACTCATGGTTCATCATCAAGAGAGTTTTTCCGAAAACTTACTCTTGAGCTTAGCTAAGTTGCTTAGACTTAAACTAAGCTCCCAAACCTTCAAAACATTGGTTTCAAAGCTGAAAACCAAAATCCACTCACCGATTCCGTTTCGCTACTTGCCGAAACACCAATCAAGCTTCCGGATCACCACCACAAGGATCCAAAGATGACTCCCCTGTTTTAAACACATCAAAGCAGAGGATTAATGCATCATCATGCATTAATATCTTCAATGAAAGCACCTAAACTCGCTGCTCTCATCCACACTCACATTTCGGCTACCAAACACAACCGAAATCACCTCCAAACAACTCCACAACACTACCCAGCCAAGATCCATCAATTCTAAACATCCTTAAACATCAATTAACATCCAAAAAGGATCTAACCATGTCCTTATACCTCCAGCTATAACAGATCATCAAGATCACTCCAAAAACAACCAAAAACTCAAGCAAAACTTAGGGAAATTTAACCTATCCGGGATTGCATTGATTAAACCTCCATTTCTCATCAATTAAACATTCATTTAACATCAAAATGACATCTCAAAACAGTGGCCAATCAGATCACACGAATTTCATCAAAACTTAAGCAAATCTTGCATTTTAAAGCCAAGATTAAGAACACAATTGTAAAACCTTTTATAAAACACAAATCAAGGATTGAGAACTTGGGAATTTCAGTAATGAACTGAGAATTTAGAGGAGAAGGACGTTCATACCTCTAAACTTGAGTTTCTCCCTTTTTGGAACCAAGAACTTGAAAATCCAATTAGCAAAAGCTAAGGTTTTGTTGAAGAGATGATTAGAGATCAAAAGAGGATTGAAATCTCATATTTGGATGTCAAAATCAGAGGGAAAATGTGCTGGAGAAATGTGTTTGGGTTGAGAGAAAAGTTGAGAGAAAAGGAAAATGGAAATTTGGGAAAAGTTAGTTAAAAATGCCAAAATATCTTTCCCTACCTTTTACCTTTATTTTAAACCATTAATTAATCCTTTAATATTTAAGAAAAATCTGGAGAAACTCCTATTGGGTAAATAGCTCCTTAAAGATTCAAAGTTTCAATCCTTTTTAAAATAGTCACCCAGTTTTCAAAAATTACATTTTAGTCACTAACTTAAAATGTCACTCTTCCAAACCTCATTTTGTAAAATTGATTTCACCATTCTCTTATATATAATAAAAGAGGATTTTAAGACATTTTTCCATATTTTTAATGCAACCCGAACTAGGCTTTCCTAAAATCACCTATATATATTCGAACCGCAATCCGACCGAACCGGTCCAAACCCAAAACTCCTAAGCCCAAAATTGGGGTGTTACAATCTCAACGAGTCACATCATATTCATAGCATCATCATGCATTTCATAATTATTAAATTTCATAAAACCGATCTCTACTCATGCTTATTCATCGTCTACCTATTTTGTAGATATTAGCACGCAAGGCAATCATAATTATGATGCTCATGAAGAAATAGAAGTTTGAGGTGTACTAACCTTAAGTCGATATCACTAAAATCCTCATCCGAACTTCTCGAATATTCCCCTTGATCCAATATTTGATCCCGAATAATCCTCGTATACCAAATAATACCATAAGTATCACTTAAACACATACTTTAATGAATTCGAAGCTTCAAATGCGTAAAAATAGCCTACCGGGTTCGAATTTGAAAAAATGGATTGTGCCAATGGATTCGGACTGTGCCAAGTGATACCATAAGTATCACTTAAACACATATTTCAACGGTCTGGTAAACTCTCTGGTGATCCGGTGTAACGCAAGTGCACGGGAAGCTAGGTGCACCCTAGGTATATGATCCAGTGCGCTCAGGCGCACCGTAGCCTCGCTGCACCCGTAGGGCATGCTCCTATGTGGGCGAGTGCACATGTACCCAAGTGTACTCGATTCAGTGTGGCGTGGGTGCAAGGGATCTCTTTGCACCCGGCTGCTACTGCGCATGCGCACCCTCGGTGACGGTGCGTGGGGTGCCCTTCAGTGGTCAGACGTCAGCAGCGACCTCCAGTCCCGTTGTCCTAACGCTGATGAGCACGTCGGTGGCCTCAAAATCCAGTTTTGACCATCGGAACCACCTTTTCTCAACAGCCCTCAACTTGTTTCCTCTCACCCACGGTGAACAACGATGGAAACGACAACAAAATGACCATCGATCGACTTGTCTCAGTGAGCTCTTTCCAACGATGTTGGCGGTGTCACGAACGGAGGCTTGGACGGCGGTAGATCGATATTTAAAGCTCTCTCCGTCCTTTTCCTCCCATCTTTCTAGTTTTCTCTCTCCCCATAAAATCATCTTCCTTTTTCCCACCTACCACCAATATTCTCTTTTCTCACCTCGTTTTAAATTTCAAATCTTCCTCAAACTAAAAAATGATAACCATTTAATAAAAGCCCAACACCACATTCTTCTCTTTTACCACTAGGCCCAAATTAGTTACTTAATTTAGACTCTCAACAAAAAACACAATACCCGGATCCGAGACCTGATTCGCTAACCAAAAAATTTCGAGTCGTTACACACGTGCTTCATGATCTCATGAGTAAGGAGAGAACCCACAAGCTCATCAAGCTTCAAAGTCTTCAAATTCTTTGCTTCGATGATAGCGGTTCTCTTCCCATCCCAGGACTCGGGAAGTGAATAGAGTAGCTTCCGGACAAGCTTGTCTTCCGGTATGATTTCTCCATAGCCTTTTAGACCATTGACAATCGTGGAGAATCGATCAAACATCTTTGACACCGTCTCATCGGGCTCCATCTTGAAGTTTTCATAACTAAGATTGAGAAGTCCAATCTTAGTTTCTTTGACATCATTGGTGCCTTCATAAGTGGTTTCAAGAGTGTCTCACACTTCTTTGGCACTTTCAATGGATGAGACCTTTGAGTAGATGTCCGGACCGAAAGCACAAAATAACATGTGGAGAGCTTTATCATTGACTTGAATCTTTTTCCTCTCCTCTTCACTCATTTCGGCTTTCTTCTTCAACACCATCTTGCCTTCACCATCTTGCTTCAATGGAATGTATGGCTCATCCTCAATGACATCCCACACAAGATAGTCACTAGACTTGATGAATAGCCTCATTTTATTCTTCCAAAAAGAATAGTTGTCACCATTGAAGAAAGGAGGCTTTGTGGTCGATTGTGACTCGTACATGCCGGAACCGGAGGTTGAAGCCATCTCTTGATATTTTGATGATCACACTCTTCCAAGGATCTCCTCTTGTGGTTGTTAATCCTCAAAGAGTTAAGCTCTGATACCAATTGTTGAGTGGATCGAAAGATCGATATTTACCAAGAGGGGGGGTGAATTGGAAATTTAAAGGATTGTGGTGGAAATTGGCAAATTAAAAATGATGAACAAGGGATTTAGAGTGGTTCAAGTTCCAAATGAACTCTACATCCACTACCTTAGTCTCACTAAGGATTTGCAACAATTTCACTAAATTGATCTTCCCCTTTTCTAGGACAATGAGGCAACCCTTTACAATTTCAGTTGATTTTTCTACCCAAAAATCAACCCAACCCTCACACAAGAGAACAAAGAAATTTGTAGGCTAATAAGGTATCTCTCAATACAAATGATAGCCCCAATACAAGCACTCAACCCAATTTTACAAAATATGAATGAAGAACACAAATTGGGATTTTTACACAAAGTGGGATTTTTGCTCAATTGCTTGAATTTGATGTTTGGATGTTTTCTTTAGGATCAATAGTTGTTGCTGATGCTTTTGGATGTCTCTTTTATAACTTCTCATTGATTTCTAGCCGTTTGGGTGGTTTGGAACATAAATGGAGCCGTTGGAACCCTCTCTTGCCACCATAAATGCAGTCTGCATCAACACGTTTCGGAACACGGGGTACCTGTTTCGGAACGGACTAAAATAGAAAGAGCCGTTGGGGTGCATTTAAGAGCCCGTTTCGAAACGCCTTAGGGCCGTTTCGGAACGATTTTGCCACTGTCAAGGGTCGTTTCGGAACGGTCTTAGCCCGTTTCGAAACGCCTTAACGACTTTCAGAAAATCAGTTAAAACACATAACCGTCATATTTTTGAATTCATCTTAAGACCCGTTTCGAAACAATATGAATCCGTTTCGAAACGAAAATGCTACTGTCAAGGGTCGTTTCGGAACGGGCTTGATCTGTTTCGAAACACCCTCTTAATATTTAAAAATTCAGCATATATTTGAACTGTTGTAGTCTTTTTTAAATCAAATATGAAGAACAGTTTCGAAACGAGTGAAACCGTTTCAAAACGAGGTAAAGTGTTTCGATACACGTTTCGGAATGGTGGTCGACAGTGATGAAAACGTTTCGAAACGCCTGAGGGCCGTTTCGGAACGGGGTCTTGAAAATCACTGTTTTTGGCTTGAAACACTTAGAAAAAATATGTGAAAGACTTGTTTTTAACTTGGGCATAATATTAAAAATATATGGGGATATTTTGAGGACTTAAAATTCGTTTTGACTTTTTCAATTTAGTCCTTAGATTTTTAGTTATATCAAAATTAAAATATTTGTTTCACACAAAGCCTTGATCAAACCCTCTTTTACAAAGAGAAACAATAAGCAAACTTAAATCCCTCTAATAGGTATTTGTTTGCACAATTTAGCACTCACCCAAAACCTAAAACACTTGAGCAAATTTGACAATTTTGGCTCACTAGTGTTTGTCTATACAATAAATGACAATTTAAGCTCTAAGACAATTCTTGATCATTTGTTGATTGACAATATGAGCATTAGCCTTTACTTGATGCTTGAAGGTCCCTTTTATACTCCTTGATGAGTTTATAGCTGTTGCTAGCCGTTGGGATTGAATTGGAGCCGTTGAGGACTTTAATTCCCACCATAAATGCAGTTCTGCAGCTCTCCGTTTTGAAACGCTCGAACCTGTTTCGAAACAGCCTTTAAGAAAAAAGAGACGTTGCAGTCTGACGTGGACCCGTATCGAAACGCTTTAGTCCGTTTCGAAACGCTTGTCCCCGTATCAAAACGATCTGCATTTAAAAGTTAGTTGGGAAATAGTCGTTGGGGTTTATGACCGTTGTGGTCAATGCCACGTAGGCGTATCGAAACGGCATAGCCCGTTTCGAAATGCTGGGCAAAATCCTTATCCAGGGAAAACTCGTTTCGATACTAGTATCAAAACGTTTTAGCTACTGGAATGCATCGTATCGAAACACCCTAGGGTGTTTCGAAACGCCTGGATAGTTTTGTGAAGTTTTGCTTTGAAAAACATGTAAAACCTTTTAAAAACACCCCTAAACATAGTTTCAAGTTATTTGGACTTTAGAAATTGTTATAAATACTTTCTAAATCAGTCCAAAACATTTTTCAATTATTATATCAAAATATTAGTTCTACAATCTCCCGCTTTTTGATATAATAAAACTCTCTTGAAAAATTGTTTGGGATTCTCCCCCTTTAACTTTAAAAATGTGAATAAGAGATTGAAGATATGAAATCAAATAAAGCTCCCCCTTATTCATTTGAAAATTCAATTTTTCAAACCATTTCTCCCCCTTTTTGTTATATCAAAAAGAATTTAAAACATTAAGTTCAAAATAACAATAGACGTAAAATTTGACAAATATAAGAATTTGGTTTTAAAATGGCTTCCCCTTACTCAAAGCATCAATAAAATGTTAGTCCAACATTTATGATCATCTAGTTGAATTAAATAAAAATAAATCAAATAAAATCAAAAACATCTAGATTTTTACCAACACTTGAACTCAAGGGAGGATGTGAAGCCTTCCTTCTTCAAGTGTTCTTCCTTGTGTGCATGGAGCTCCCCCTCAATGTTTGACTTGTTGAACATCTCCATCACACCTAGCAAAAGACAATCAAGTGATTTTTGGTATCCAAATTGCTTTGGATCCATAAACGTTAGTAGCACAAATTTTAGTCCCCTTAGGAATCCATTTTTCAATGTCATCCTTTTTAATTGAAGTACTAAGTCCTTTTGGGACCCAAATACCTCTAAAACATTTTCCTTTTACAAATCTATGGGCACTAGATTGTCTTACATAAAAATTTGATTTTCCAAAATTGTTTTTCTTTTCAAGCTCTTTGGAGATCAAATCATTTTCTTCTTGAACTTTTTGAAGCAATTTTTTTAAATCAAAACATTTTAATTCAAACTCCTTGAGTTTTGCTTCAAGTTCAAGTTTGGTTTTAGAAATCAAATCATTTTGAATTTTCAACTTTGAAATCACTTTATTGTTTTTCAAAATGTGATTTTTAAAGTCTAAAATCAAATCATCATAGGCATCTTGTAATTCATCAAAAGAGTAAGAATATGAGGTAGATGAATTAGAAGTTACCCTTGAATCTTCTTCGATGGCCATAAGGCAAAGGTTGGCTTGTTCATTGTCGGTGGAGTCCTCATCACTCCAAGTAGCCACATGTGCCTTTTTCTTATGGCTTGAAGTGTTTGCCCTCTCCTTTCATGCTCTTTCAAGGCTTTCTTCATGAATGGGGCACACTTCTTGAAGAGATGGACTATCTCTTCATCTTCATCCTCCTCTTCACTTGAGTAGACATGATGACAAGTGGAGGATTTGAGAGCCATGACACTTGCATTGATGTCTAGCCCTTTGATTTTCTTCTCTCCCATAGCTCTAATTTCTTCCCTCTTCTTCTCATCTTCTTTATTCTTCTTCATGATTTGATGAGTAAGGAGTAACCCCATGAGTTCATCAAGCTTCAAGTTCTTCAAATTCTTGGCTTCGATGATGTCGGTCCTCTTTGAGTCCCAAGACTCAGGAAGTGAGTAGATGAGCTTTTGAACAAGCTTTTCCTTCGGGATGGCTTCTCCATAGCCTTTGAGACCATTGGTGATAGTGGAGAACCTATCAAACATCTTCTCGATGTTCTCTTCCGGATCCATTTTGAAGTTCTCATACTCTAAGGTTAGGAGCCCAATCTTGGTCTCCTTGACTTCATCGGTCCCCTCGTATGTGACTTCAAGCTTGTCTCATACCTCCTTGTCACTCTCACAAGAAGACATCTTCTCATAGATGGTTGGGCCAAAAGCACAAAACAAGATGCGCAAGGCTTTGCAATTAAGCTCCATCTTCTTGCGATCATCGGCACTCCACTCCGCTTTGCTTCTTTGAGGCACGAACGGTCCATCTTCATCTATATCCCATAGCTTGTAATCTCTTGATTTGATGAAGAACTTCATCTTTGTCTTCCAATGGGCATAGTGGGTTCCGTCAAATAAAGGCGGTTTGTCGATTGATTGTGCCATTTGAGCCGGTTGATGAAATAGTGATCGAGCTTGCCGGATCTTCTTAATAGGATGTGAATCCTCTTCGATTGAGCTAAGCTCTGATACCAATTGTTGAGTTTAGTGGGGCTCGATTCGTTCAACCGATGTGGCTCACCAAGTGGTGGGGAGTTGGATTTTTGGGTGGAGGTGGTGTGGAAGCTAAAATGAAAATTGACACAATGATTTATAGTGGTTCAACCTTCTAACCAAGGTCTACATCCACTACCTTAGCTCCCCACTAAGGATTTCCGATCAATCCACTATTGATTTGTCCCCTTTTCTAGGCTTAGGAGGAAACCGTTTACACCGATCAAGCTTTCTACCCAAAGCCTTGATCAAACCCTCTTTTACAAAGAGAAAAAATAAGCAAACTTAAATCCCTCTAATAGGTATTTGTTTGCACAATTTAGCACTCACCCAAAACCTAAAACACTTGAGCAAATTTGACAATTTTGGCTCACTAGTGTTTGTCTATACAATAAATGACAATTTAAGCTCTAAGACAATTCTTGATCATTTGTTGATTGACAATATGAGCATTAGCCTTTACTTGATGCTTGGAGGTCCCTTTTATACTCCTTGATGAGTTTATAGACGTTGCTAGCCGTTGGGATTGAATTGGAGTCGTTGAGGACTTTAATTCCCACCATAAATGCAGTTCTGCAGCTCTCCGTTTCGAAACGCTCGAACCCATTTCGAAACAGCCTTTAAGAAGAAAGAGACTTTGCAGTCTGACGTGGACCCATATCGAAACGCTTTAGTCCGTTTCGAAACACCCATTTTGAAAGGTCTGTCCCCGTATCGAAACGACCTGCATTAAAAGTTAGTTGGGAAATAGTCGTTGGGGTTTATGACCGTTGTGGTCAATGCCACGTAGGCGTATCGAAACGGCATAGCCTGTTTCGAAACGCTGGGCAAAATCTTTATCCAGGGAAAGCCCGTTTCGATACTAGTATCGAAACGTTTTAGCTACTGGAATCACCAAGGTGGTTGAAAACCTACAGCGGAAGAACGAATCTAAGGGGTGTTTTCTGCCGAGGAGATGTGTGAAAATTGTAGTGGAAACCACAGTACAGTGGAGTGTCTCATACAAATGGAAGCAGGAATGTATGTTAGAAATCATAACAAGAATAGAGGCTATGACTCCAAAAATTACAACATGAACTGGAGGAAGAATCCTAAATTCTCTTGGAGTAATCCAGATAATGCTCTGAATCCTCCTATCCAGAACACTCAGAACCAAGGATCCACCAGAATACTGTCACGACAGCAGCCACAACAACAGCCGGCAGCATCCACCAATACATTGGAATAGACCCTAGCGGCTTTCATGTCTCAAACTGGAGCATATATGGCCAACATGGACCATTTTGTCAAGAAGACTGAAACATTCATGGATAAGACTGAGATGAGAACGACAAACCATGAGGCCACTTTGAAGTCTCTAGAAACACAGATGGGTCAGGTAGCACAGTTCATCAACACAAGGCGGAATGGAGGATTCCCTAGTGATACTGAGGTCACTAGAAAACCCACACACGAGCAGTGTAAAGCCATAACAACGAGAAGTGGGAAACAGCTACAAGGGCTGAAAATAAAGGAAACACCTAGTAAGGAATCGACCCTACAAATACATGTCGACGACACTGCTCCGACAGACTCAAAACAACCTGTTGTCGCCACCCCTGCCAAGACAGCAGAAGAATCAGAGGAGACGACAGAAGAAGTTGAAGACTGCGAACCTCCTAAGATCCGAATTCTGTGTGAAGGAGGTCTGGAAGATTTTCGTCCTCCACCCCATTTTTCCACAGCGGTTGAAAAAACAGAAACAAGAGTATCAGCTTAAGAAAATCTATGATGTTTTTAAGCAAGTACATATCAATATTCCGTTGTTGGAGGGCATTAAGCAGATGTTTGGTTATGAAAAGTTCCTCAAAGATGCAATGTCCAGGAGATCCAGACTTGGGGAGTTTGAAACTATAATGATGACAAAAGGTTGCATGGCAATCCTGCACAATCGTACACCCCCAAAGAAGAAGGATCCTGGGAGTTTTATTATCCCATGCATAATCGGTGACCAGTTTGTGGGTAAGGCACTGTGTGATCTTGGTGCTAGTATTAATCTAATGCCCAAATCTATATTTCAAAAATTAGGTATTGGACAAGCAAGACCCACAACAGTCATGCTGCAATTGGCAGACCGCTCTTACGTGCAGCCGGAAGGAAAAATTGAAGATATTCTGGTAAGAGTGGATAAATTTATATTTCTTGTTGACTTTCTTGTTTTAGACTGTGAAGCATACGAGAATGCACTGATCATCCTAGGGTGACCCTTCCTAGCCACAGGCAGAATAGTGATCGATGTAGAGAAGAGAAAACTGACTATGAGAATCAATGACCAGCAGATAAAATTAAATGTTCTTCAGGCCTTGAAACAAGCTGATTTTCATGAAGAATGTAAGACAATATCAGATGTAATTTAGACCAACCCTGCATCAAAACAAGCTGTCACGACAGGCAATTTGGTCACTGTCGCCACAGCAATCTAGCAGACTGCCACGACAGCACTGATGGCAGCAACTCCTCAGACAATGACACCTCTGACACTAAAGGTCCTGAGGAGGTAAATTGGATAGGTACGCGTCCAGGTAAGTTCTTTGAACCTTTGAACTATACCTCTAACGAGCATATGATTCAAAAGCCTTCCATAGATCATCCATCTGCTTTAGATCTTAAACATCTGTCAGGGCAGCTTAAATACGCTTTTCTTGGTCTTAATGATACGTTTCCCGTAATCATCTCTTCTAAGTTGATGCATGAACAGGAATAGCAGCTGATCAGGATGCTACAGCAGCATAAGATGGCAATTGGATGGACCATTGCCGATATCTAGGGCATCAATCTGACCATTTGTATGCATAAGATCCTCTTGGAGGATGATCATAAGCCGACGATAGATGCTCAAAGACGACTAAACGAAGCTATGCGAGAGGTGGTACAAAAAGAAATTATTAAATGGCTTGACACTGGAATTATTTATGCCATCTCGGATAGCAAGTGGGTGAGCCCTGTGCAATGCGTACCCAAGAAAGGAGGCATAATTGTCATAACCAACAAGGACAATGAGCTAATCCCAACCAGGACTATGACCGGTTGGAGGGTTTGTATGGACTACCGGAAGCTTAACAAAGCTACCCGAAAGGACCACTTCCCCTTATCCTTTATTGATCAAATGTTAGATAGATTAGCAGGAAAACCTTATTATTGTTTCCTTGATGGTTATTCAGGTTACAATCAAATTGCCATTGCACCGAAGAACCAGGAGAAGACAACCTTCACATGCCCCTACGGAATGTACACCTTTAGAAGAATGCCATTTGGACTATGTAATGCACCAGCAACTTTTCAGCGGTGTATGATGGCAATATTCTCTGACATGGTGGAAGATTTCATGGAGATCTTCATGGATGACTTTTCTATCTTTGGAGATAGTTTCAACGATTGCCTAGGCAATTTGAAGAAGGTGCTTGAAAGATGTGAAAAGGCGAACCTTGTATTAAACTGGGAGAAATGTCATTTTATGGTAGATGAGAGCATAGTGCTGGGACACAAAGTCTCCTGCCGTGGCATAGAAGTGGACAGAGACAAAATTGAAGTTACCGAAAAACTGCCACCACCCACCACAATAAAGGGCATTAGAAGTTTCTTGGGACGCGCAGGTTTTTATCGAAGGTTTATTGCAAATTTTTCAAAAATCACTAAACCCTTGTGTCTCTTGTTGGAACAAAATAAAGCCTTTGATTTCAACACTGAATGTACTGAAGCATTCAAAACATTAAAAGAGAAGCTGGTAACGGCCCCAATAGTACAACCACCGGACTGGAGTTTACCGTTCGAGATAATGTGTGATGCCAGTGACTATGTTGTAGGGGCAACACTAGGGCAGAGGAAGAAGAAACTCTTCCATGTAATATATTATGCCAGCAAGACCTTAAATGATGCCCAGATAAACTACACCACAACAGAGAAGGAGTTGCTAGCGGTGGTATTCGCCTTCGACAAGTTCAGACCATACATACTTAGAACAAAAGTGGTGGTTCACACGGATCACTCGGCAATAAAGTATATGTTCACCAAAAAGGATGCAAGACCACGATTGATACGTTGGATTCTACTGCTGCAAGAATTTGACATAGAAATCAAAGACAGAAAGGGAACAGAGAACCAAGTAGTTGATCACTTGTCAAGACTGGAGATGGGAAAGGATCAAGATAAAAACAAAGTTAACATACAGGAAACTTTCCCAGATGAGCAGTTATTCACTGCCACCAGCACTTCCGCGACACCCATGGCGACAGGTAAGCTCTCTGAAATCCCTTGGTATGCTAACATAGTAAACTATCTTGTTAGTGGTTTATTACCTCATGAACTTAACTACCAAGCAAGGAAGAGGTTCCAAAATGATGCAAAACATTATTATTGGGACGAACCTCTTCTATTTAAGCATTGTGCATATCAGATTATCATGAGATGCATACCATAGGAAGAACGGGAAGAAGTGCTCCACCATTGACATGCTGCTCCTTATGAAGGACACTTTGTAGGAAACAAAACTGCTGCCAAAGTTCTACAATCTGGTTTCTTTTGGCCTACACTGTTTAAAGATGCACAAGTCTTTTACACGCGTTGTGAAAAATGCCAAAACACTTGAAACATCTATAGAAGACATAAGATGCCCTTGCAGAACATTCTCGAAGTCGAAATTTTCGATGTTTGGGGAATCGACTTTATGGGACCATTCCCAGCTTCTTGTGGGAACCTGTATATATTACTGGCAGTGGATTATGTGTCCAAGTGGGTAGAAGTCGTCGCTACACAAAAGAATGATGCCAAAATCGTTCAAAGGTTTTTACACAAACATATCTTCACCGGGTTTTGCATCCCAAGGGCAATCATTAGTGATGAGGGTAGGCATTTTGACAATAGTGTAATTGCTACTGCGTTGAAGAAGTATGGAGTTAAACACAGGATCGCAACAGCATATCACCCTCAAACCAATGGGCAGGCTGAGATCTCAAATAGAGAAGTGAAGAACATTCTAGAAAATATGGTTAAGCCAACTAGGAAGGACTGGTTTCTTCACTTGAATGATACATTATGGGCCTACAGAACTGCATTCAAAACACCATTGGGAATGTCACTCTACCGCCTAATCTATGGAAAAACTTGCCACCTACTTGTTGAGATAGATTATAAAGCATATCGAGCTATCAAGACAGTTAACATGGTTTGGGACAAAGTAGGGCAGAAAAGGCTATTGGACTTAAATGAAATTGAAGAAATTCGAGCCATGGACTACGAAAACGCCAAAATCTATAAAGACAAAACAAAGAAGTGGCATGACAGAAAACTGCTGCCACGGCAGTTCACACCAGGGTAGAAGGTATTGTTGTTCAACTCCAGGTTGAAGCTCTTCCCAGGAAAGCTAAAGTCTAGGTGGTCTGGACCCTTCTAGGTAGTCAGGTTTTTCCCCATGGTGCCATCACAATAAGATCAATCAAGGACGGGCACCAATTCAAAGTCAACGGACAGAGGCTAAAGCACTATCAGGGGATTGAAGTCCCAAGAGAGCAGGAAGTAGTTACTTTAGGAAATGCCCCTCAAGGCATCCCTAATTTAACTTAGTTTCATTTTATTTTATTGCTTTAGCAAATAAGACTTTAATATCTATTTATTTTAGTTTTCAGGCAAATAAAAGAAGCAGAGAAAAGAGAAGGAATGAACCAGCCTACCACACTCACAACAGCCCAAGAAGCCCAATGGTAACAAGGATGTCGTGATAGCCGGTCACCAGTTGTCGCGGCAGACGCGCAATTACAGCTTGTCACCATGTTGTCGTGACAGACACGTAGCAGACACGGAAACGCGTAACGGACGCGTCAGGAAACCACGTGACAGCTGGCTCCGTTTTTCACGCTACCAGTTACGGCTTCAACGGGCAGAAACCCCGTTCTATATAAACCACCACCTCCATCTCATTTTTCACCTCATTCTCTTCTTTTTACTCCATTTCCGAATATTTTCGCTTTTCAGTGTTTTCTTTTCTTTCATTTCTACAGTATCCTTACAATGACAATGAGATCGACTCGAAGAAGTGTTGCCTCAACCTCTACTGCGGCAGTCTCCACTCTTAGTCACAATAGAATTCGTAGAAGGTTCGCCTCGGCAGAATTAGAGAAAAGATATTATGAATCTTTCAGAAAAGAGAAATGTGGGAGGAAAGAGGTTTCACCTACCTAAGGAAGACCGGAGATCTAGGACTCGAAGGATTCATCGCCAAAATGATCATTTGGCTTAAATGGAATATGTTTGTGGAACAACCCGACGAGATGAATGTCACACTTGTCCGAGAATTTTATGCTGCCGTCACCTCTAAGAACACCTCAACAGCCACCATTAGGGGTAAGGAAATCGCACTAGAACCAGCCTACATCAATTTTCTATATTGCATGTATGTGGGCAGGAAAGAGGATGCACACAGCAGGTTCATCAACAATCTGTCGCCGGCAGACTATGACGGCATCATGGTAGACCTTACTGAAAAAGGCACCAACTGGAACGAAGACCCAAAACATCGATAGACGGTGCGAAGAACTCAACTTACACCTGCTGCCAAGATGTGGAACCATTTTGTGAAAAAACGTCTCATTCCCACCTCTCACAACACGATAGTGGACCGATAGAGGCTCGCCCTCGTGCACTCCATCATCAACGAACAACGGATTAATGTGGGAAAATACATCCTCGATGGAATCCACGAGTGTGCACTGAAGGATAAGGCCCCCCTCTTTTTCCCTTACTTAATCGCATCCCTCTGTCGAGCTAACAACGTGTTTGAAATTGATGAAGATGTGAAGATCCAGGGCAAGGATTGGACGCAGCAAAATCTCTACAGTTTGATGGAGCTGAAGGCAGCCACCCCAATGGCATATGTCGACCCGTCTGCCACAGAGCACATGACAGAACCAGATTCAACAGAACCTGTCGCGACAGAGCCTGAGCAGACAGAACCTGAAAGACTAGAAGACACCTCCTCCAGCCAAATAATTCAACTGCTGCGAAGAATGGAGGCACGACAGAAAGGCTACATGGAATATATGAGGGACTTCCACACTCCTACGGTAAATTTCATTAAAGTTGAACTTAATCATCCAAACGTACAGTTCCCTCCTTTTCAAAAAAACCTTCTTTCTGCCCTAACACCTATCGCCATCCCCAAGAAGCCCACACTGACTGCTGCCTCTGCTTCACCATCTGCCATGACAGAAGCCGGCGATAGACAGTCTGCCACTCATCGAGGAACCAAAAGAAAGGAACCACTGCCAGAAATAGACCCAAAATATTTCGAAGGTTTCTCATCCTCCTCAGTCTGGCACGATGACTCAGACTCTGAAACTTCTGTCGTCCGCGAAATAGCCAAGGACATCCCTCCGATGAAGAAAAAGAAACTGGATATCGATGTAGAGGGACCCTGCCGTGACAGAGAAGACGACAGCAGCAGCAGCGGAAAAAGCGATGGTGAGCTTGAGATTCTAGACAAAGCTCCCAAGGTTTCACCCACCAGAATCCAGCCACCTAGCGAAGCAAAGAAGAAGGTAGCCTCCTCCTTCTCTCCACCCTCAAAGCCAGCCTCTGCCACCAAAGAAATTGCCCGACGACAGCTCTGCATAGACAGCAGCAGTGACGACAGCTCTTCAACTTAAGTTTATTTTTACTCTTTCTATAGTCTGTCTTTTTATCTGCTATTTGTGATGTTTCTTTTTCTATTTGTCATGCATTGAGGACAATGCAACCCTCGAGTTTGGGGGTAGGCAGTCCTCCTCTAATTAATGAACTTATCTTATTTTGTGTTTCATTATTAATTATTTTTGTGTCAAAAAAATATTTTGGCTTAAGTCTTTAAACTTTTGTTATCTGTTGTTGTACTCACAATCGTTCTGAACTCTTGAAAACACCTTTGTGACTTATATGTTGTTAAGACTCTGTTAGCAAACTTAGAATAGAAAGCTTAGCCACTTGAGTTAGAAAAAGAAAAGAAAAGAAAACTTAGATTCAGTTTACTTCTAGAGGTGCCTAACACTGGCTCTAGGAAAAGAACTAGAAGTACTCCTAGAGGTGACTAACACTGACTCTAGGAAATTAAACTAGAGGTGCCAAAAACCGGCTCTAGTAGAAATTGAAAAAAAAATTAGAAGAAAACTAGAGGTGCCCGAAATTGGCTCTAGTTAAGAATTATTTTTGTAGTAAAACTCAAGTAAGTTAAGTAACTATTCTGGTTGTTAAGATTCTAAGCTCATATTTGTTCACAAAACCTGCACACACTCGCACGATAATTATAGTAATGCTCCAGATAAATCCATGACATTCGAAGAGGTATTGATCTTGATGGTGAAGATGTTGTAGGTGATAGTTGTTCATTGAGTTAAGCCAAAGCCAAAAAGATTCATTTTAGTTAGGTTGAATTTGCTTGAGGACAAGCAATAACTTGAGTTTGGAGGTGTGTTGAGTGCATAAATGTTCTATATTTTAACCCTCATTTACCCATATTATTGATGCACTCAAACATGTTTAGTTGCATTTTAGGATAGATTTTGCATAAACATCACAAATTAATAATAATTGCATAGATGTTGCTGATTTCGGTTAATTCTTGCAGGTACTGTCGTGGTAGCATCCGGGGCAGCAGAGGAACAGTAGATAACTGCAAAGCTGGAGCAAGAGGGTCGAAGCAAACTACCTTATACTTGTTGTTGTGACATATGTCGTGGCAGAGGTGGCGACAGTGAAGAAGAAGAGATAAAAAATGCAAAGTGGAGTTCGACTGATAGAGGATTTGAAGCCTAATTTTTTAGAGACCACTTGCATTATTTTTGGAGTCCAGAAGCACAAAGAAGGCCTTGCCCAAAGTTTGAGGAGAAAGTCAAAGCAAGAAGATAGGACGAATTAAAGGAAGTCTACTTAGAGATTTAGTCTATAAATGAATTGAACTTTAATTGGAACTAGTATTCTTGGCCATTAAGAAAAACTTGTACCTAATGCCTATATATATGCTTGTAATTCGACCTAGAGAGGGAGAACCTAGCTCCTAGTCGTCTTCCATCACAAACCTTAGTTTTTCCCCTTCTACATCATGTTCTAACTTCCTCCAGGGCTAAGTGTTGATCTTGTAAAGTAGTTGTAAGGGTTAAACTGTTTCTTAGGATTTTTCTATTCAATTCAATAAAACTTCAAGTTTATTTACTCTGGTTTTCATATCTCATAAGGGTTTCGGGAGAGCATTGTGACGTTATCTATTTACTTAATATTGGGAGAATTAAGTATACGAAAGGAGTAAATACGAGTTTTCCAGTTTATGGTTAAACTATCTTGGCCTAGGGATAGGTACAAGGTTAAGCAGCTAAAGAAGAAATCACAAACATTGGTGTTCATCCTTCGATTCATGCCAGGAGGTATCATCTAACACGTGTTCATCGACAGAACTTGGACCTAGGGATAGGACGAGTCACAATAGGGATTCTTGCTGAACTTGAAGTACAGAGTTGTTGTTCGCTGCCGCGACAAGCTCGACGACAGACGCAACAAAAAGTCTTTTGAACAGTGCAACACATGCACTACTGAGCAAATCAATACCAGCATATTTTCTCAATCTGATTCCTTTATCTATTTTAGTTTATTTCCAAGATTACTCAAAACTCTTTATTAAATTCATCTCTTTCCTTGTGCAGGCTTTTAAAGATAGAAGTATTTACAGTCCATGTGGAGACGATATCCGATATTTCGTATCACTATATTACTTGTGTCGTGTATACTTGCACTCAATTGCGATAGCCTTATTTACACGCAACAACTATACACGAATGCAAGTTTACCGCAAAGGTAGGCGAATAACGTTCCATAAAACAATTACAGATTTAGGAATTCAAAAATAAGCTCCAATTTTTTTTCAAATGGGTATGCAAATTTTTATTTTTTTCATCTACAGACTAAATTATTTTTTGTAAGAAATTTAACCCTCAAATTAGCCTCAGCCATGAGACATATGTGTGCCATAAAGACAGACAAAAACAAACAATATATACGAGAAGCGGGAACCTAAAATATAGAGATTTACATTTTAAAAAAATTAAAAGAAAAGTCAACGAAAAGATAAAAGTAAAAATAAAAATAAATATATCGACGATCGACGACCAATACTAAGTTGATGTCACCATCCGCCAAAGAAAATAAAAAAAAGTACGCAAGCGGTGCTCTTATAACCCGTCGAATTGAATCGGTGTAAGTAGGAAAGTAATAAATGAACTTATAATGTCGTTACGTTGATACTTATACAAATTCAATTCGATCACTATAATTTGTATGATTAATTATGGTGTTCAGCTAAACCAAATTATAAACCCTAAAGTAAGATCTATGAAAACTATCACTACCGAGAATGCATTTGAATTTAAATTTAGCATAATTATTTTTGATTAGTCTTAAAGCGATTATAGTATAGTATTAGTTCGTATATTTTCTTAATCCTTTGATAACATAAATATTTTGTAGACAAAGTTGCTCGAACTCGAATATCTTATCATAAACATCATCTTTTTTCTACTATAACCACCTGTTGGGTTCAAAAAAAATTGAAAATAATTATGAAAGCTTATCTTTAGAGCCGGTCCTGAGATTTTTGAGGCCCTGAGCGAACTAAAAAATTAGGCCCCTAACAATAAGTATTGAAAAAAAAATTTAATAGTAGGTCCCTAATAACACATATTTTAAAAAAATGAATTTTAAGAGTAGACCCTAAACAAATATTGAAAATTTTAATTTTAAGAGTATGCCTATAATAACAAATATTCGGGGTAAATGAGTCTATAATAACAAGCATTGAAAAAATTAGACCCTAAATAACAAGTACTGAAAAAATTGGAGCGTAAATAATAAGTATTGAAAAAAATTGAAATTTAAGAGTAAGTTCCTAAGAACAAATATCAGAAAAATTGGGCATCAAATAACATGTATTGAAAAAATTGGTCCCTTAATAACAAATATTAAAAAAATGAATTTTAAGATTAACTCATAATAACAAATTGAGAAAATTGAGCTTCTAGTAACAAGTATTGAAAATATTGAGCCTCAAATAACAAATATTGAAGAAAAAAATTGGACCCCTAATAACAAATATTAGAAAATAAAAAGAAGAGTAAGCTCATAATAACAAATATTAGGAAAAATTGAGCCTCTAATAACAAGTATTGAAAAAATTGGGTCACAAATAACAAGTATTAAAAAAAATTGGACTCCTAATACTAACTATTAGAAAAAATTAAACTATAACTATTTAAGTAGTAAAAGTTTTTAAAAAAGAGGGGTGCTCTATCTAATATTATAACCAAATTATTATTTTGTTTACTTGTTATTTATGACCCAACGTGAAAAAATTGGACCTCTAGTAACAAGTATTGAAAAAATTGAGCCTCAAATAACAAATATTGAAGAAAAAAATTGGACCCCTAATAACAAATATTAGAAAATAAAATGAAGAGTAAGCCCATAATAACAAATATTATGAAAAAATTGAGCTTCTAATAACAAGTATTGAAAAAATTGGGTCACAAATAACAAGTATTAAAAAAATTGGACCTCTAATACTAACTATTAGAAAAAATTAAACTATAACTATTTAAGTAGTAAAAGTTAAAAAAAAAAAGAGGGGGCCTATATCTAATATTATAACCAAATTATTATTTTGTTTACTTGTTATTGATGACCCAACGTAAAGATTTCTATCTAATATTATAATTAAATGTTGGGGCCTTTTCTATTGTAATTTTAAAATAGTAAAAATTAAAAAAAATAGAGTCCTAGGCGGTCGACCGGTTCAATATATCCTAGTGCCGGCGCTGCTTATCTTTAGGGAATTTTATATCAAAAACTATTTTTTATTCAATATCTAAAAAAAATGGCCCTAGAGACATTTATTTGAAAAAATGGCCCTCAAATCTGCCACGTATGAAAAACTCGCGTTTTGGGAATAGCAAGACACAAACTCGCGCTATGCGGAGAGCGGGTTCTTCATACGTGACAACACTTTTTAAAATAACGAACTTAACAGAAACTCACATTCTGCAAAACATGAGTTCCCCGAGAATTTGAAGAGGCGGCTGAATTTATCGCGAGAAACTCGCTTTCTGCAAAAACACAGACGATACATTGCACCATATCTTCTATCCAACAGATTTACTAATCATTCAAATACACAAACTTTGCAAATCAATACAAGTGCAAATATTCAGCAACGTTCGAGTATATATAAACCAAACTTGCGTCTTGCAAAATCCGTCGATTCCCTAGGAAGGTTGCGTTCTGTAAAGAGCAACTTCGGCAGGAATCAGATTCCTGACGTGTCAGTGACCTCGCGATTTACGAAAAGTTTGTCACGTCATCTGCGCCTTCTGCTTCTATAAATACCCAACTGATCGAGGAAGGGAAGGACCACTCAGTCGAGGAAAAAAATTGCCTTCTCAATCGACGCGTGAAATTTTCGATTGTAACTACTACTACCTACAAATCACGTATCTAAAAAATTTATTCCCAAACTAATTTTTTTAGATATTGTGATTTGTCGTTATATGTAGTTGCATATATATGTTGAGTAGATGTTAATTATTCGGTATTTTTGTTTACGAGGATTGACAACAACAAATCACAATACGCGAAAATTCGAGGTCTTTTTAAATGGCAGGCAAGTGACAATATCCAATAGAACTCTAAGAATCAAGACAGGCATCGGGTGCAATACAAGATTCACGAAGAAGGTCATTAGCATCACTTTCATGATGATCATCACCGTTAGAACAAGTTTCAACTTCTTTAATAAATGTTGGTTGGTTGCAAATGTGATTTTATCATTGCAATTGTAAAGAAATGCTCAAATCCTTTCAATTGTAAAAAAAAATGAATATTCAAATCCAATTTTAAATGAAAATATATCATTTATAATTATATTATTCATATTACTATAGATAATAAATTAGATAAATAAAAAAACTTACATTATACTAATATTCAAATCCGATTTTAATTGTAAAATAAGAATATTCAAATTTGATATTAAATGGAAATATACCATTTAAATTATATTATTTATATTACTATAAATAAAACTTATTTTATAAAACTACCACTAACTTTATTATAAATATTGTTGGGAATATTCAAAAAAGAAATATTCAAATATTTTATAAAACTAACTTAATTTATTATAAATATTATATATATTATTAATCTAATAAATTAATATTAATAATATTAAATAATAAATAAGATAAAAAAAATTTACCGCGAAATTTGAAACGACGGGAGTGAAAAACACATGACCTCGCGTCCTGCGAAGCGCGAGTCTTCTCTACCTCGCTTTCTACAGAACGCGAGATCATTCATGCCCGTTCAATATACGAGTCTACTTAGATGCCACATCTTTTCAATGGAACTCGTGACCCGTAAAAAGTGAGTTCTGTTTATTATCGCGTCATGTAAAACGCGAGTTCTGCTTATTATCGCTTCTAAAGGGGTGTGATTCCTTTTATAAATTACCGGCCCTATATCCCTACCCCACACACAAATCCAAATTGCGAGTTCTTCTTCTTCTTCTTTTCTAACATTTTCTATATTCGATACAAATGGCGAGTTTATTGCGGCTATACCAGCGACACGTGTTCGACTATTGGCGTGGGACTAATGAGGTAATATTCTTCATATTTTTGAAATTTATATTAATTTTTTTCTTATTTTATTTATTTATTTCACGTCTTATTTTTATTTTTTATTTAATATTTTCTTATATTCTTAAAGAACTACAAACGTGCATTGACAGTATACATTAATCGTATCACGGTCGCGCCGAATCCGAAAATAATGTCGTTTATTGTGGAAGCCGGTTTTGGCCATGTCGCTACTATCGTGGGCAGTACGAAGTTGAATCGTTCTTTGATTAACGCCTTAATAGAACGATGGAGGCCACATATGCACACCTTTCATCTTCCGTGTGGCGAGGCAACAATTACGCTGGAAGATGTTGCATATCATCTTGGGTTGCCTACGGACGGCGAGCTTATTATCGGTGTTGCCGACGGTCACTGACCATCCCTATGTGGTGACTTATTGGGAGTGGTGCCGGAGAAATTCGACGGTGGCAAAATCCTCCTAACTTTTTTTGAGCAAAATTTTCAATCCTCTCCCGACGCGGATAACGAAACAAAGCGGGTAAATTTTTATTATATATTTTGTGTTTTTTTACAAATTTAAATATTTGTATAACACGACTTATTATTTTCGCATCGGTTTGCTCGTGCCCACATCCTACGAATCATTGGAGGGGTTTTAATGCCTGACGAATCTCGCAACAAAGTGCATGCGATGTGGCCATACCATCTCAATAATTTTGCTGAATCAAGAAGAAAATATTGGGGAGCAGCGGTCTTGGCCGTTCTGTTCAGGGAGCTTTGCAGAATCGTCGACCCTGACAAACAAGCAATCTGAGGATGTCTTTTGCTGATGCAGTCTTGGGCTTAGTTTCAGATGTCGTTTTTAAGCCCGCGGCCTAGAGATCTCACCTCGTACCTATTCCCACTTATTCGGAGGTACTATTAAAATTATTTATTTTATTTTATTTTTTAAAATAATTTTTTAATGATTTTATTTATTTTCCACTAATGAAAGGTGGTGTGGTGTACTTACCCACCAGGGACTACCAACTTCGCAGCGAGACTGCAGACTTTTGATTGACAAGATACATCACGAGGTTAGGAATTCGGATTATTTTTTGTAATTCCTCAAATTATTTTTCTAATCAAATTTCATATAACTAACGTTAAACTAATTTTTTTCAATTCGTGTGGACTCTGTACACTTCTCTTGCGATTCGTGAGATTATTCCAAAAAACATTGTGGAGACCTCTCACGTATGGATGTTGATAGTGCCACTCATCAACTACGACATTGTTGAGTGGCATCCTACGGATCGGGTTCTGTGACAATTTGGCTACATCCAAGGGGTTCCGCAACAGCCACCTAATTTTGACGAATTACATCGGATGATGCGGCAGGGGAAGACGGAAGTTCAATAGGGCCATCATCACGCTTACTGGGTCCAGCAATGGATGACACGATATGGCAGGCGACCGCCCATTCTCGCACCCATTGTGGATATGGCCATGGCCTTCACTTTTGACTATATACAGTGGTACCAGCAAAATGGGAAGCCACATATACTCACTTCCGATGAGTGCGAGCGAGAGATTAAGGTGCCTCTCCAAAACCGCCTACGCCCCCAACGTCGAGCCAGCCAGAGCTAGAGCCATTCGACGCAGCGCGGTCCGAGACCGCGAACTGACACCGCAGGGACCTCGTCGTCTGGAACAGCGTTTCAGAATTTGAGTGGTCCTTCCACGTTTCAGCACATGAGGCCTCCACTCGAGTTTAGCTTCACGAATGCCTATCGTCCCTTCATGCCGATGAGTGGTTCTCCGGTGTTCGATGTTCGACCGTTGGCATCACAGTTCGACTACAGCATTGTCGAGCATACGCTGCCAGGCAGCTTGTTCTCCACCCACCCCGGTCCTAACAGTGGTCCGCGTTTTAAGGACGTCCATGGAGCTGATGATGATAATGAGAACGACCCTGGAGCACATGACATTCGGAGGAATCTGCCACGGGATCGTCGTGCACCTCGCTGCGGAACGGGTAGACATAGACATCATTAGTACAAGGGGTTGCATATATATGTTTTAATTATGTTTATGGAAGACATTATTTTGTAATTATGGATATTTTATTTTGCTTTATTAATTTTTTACATATATTTTAGAATTTTATATTTAATTTCATTTTTTAACTAATATTCGATTAATAAATCAAGCCTATCACGCCTTTTTAAAGGCAAAATCATTCAAAAATAAACAAGTTATGGTACTGTTTTCGATGTGGATTTTAGTCGGTTTAGAACGGACCAAACTTGGCCATATTGGTGTCAAATGAAAGACGTGTTCTAGAACTACGAACCCAAACTGAATGTTTACTAAAAATATACGATTAATAAGCCCGAAATATTGCTAGAACATGCCTATCGACGCTTGGCCTTCTAGCCTGATTTCCAAAGAACTTGTTTTTTTGCAGAAATCGAGTTTCCCGCGATAAATTCAGTTGCCTCTTCAAATTCTCAGGGAACTCGCGTTTCACAGAACACAAGTTCCTGTTAAGTTCGTTATTCTGAAAAGTGTTGACACGTATGAAGAACTCACTTTCTACGTAGCGCGAGTTCATATATCGCTATCCCTAAAACGCGAGTTTTTCATACGTGACATATTTATAGGTCATTTTTTCAAATAAATGTCTCTTAGGCCATTTTTCTAGATATTAAGTGAAAAAAAAGTTTTTGATTTAATAATGCCTATCTTTAGTGTTAGAGGCAATGAAAGGCTTCCTAGGATTGCAGGTGGAGCCGAATATATTTTACATTGGATTGCCTTGAAACCTTTCCAGCTGTAGGGGTTCCAATGCTATTATTTGTTGTTTTGCATAGCTCAACATCAAAATCCACCTCCCGATTCAACCCGTATCCACTATGCTTGTTTTCAGTGGCATATCCACGTCGAGAGTTATGTGCGTCTGCACACTTTAAACTTTTCGAAGTTTACACATTTAATTTTATTTTTAAATTTTTTTATGAATTAACTTTTTAAATTTTTTATTTTTATAATTTGTGTCCACCTTGAAATTTTAATATTTTTATTACTTATGCACACCCTTATAAATATTTTGACTTATACACTCTTAAAAAAAATATTTTGGATCCGCCACTGCTTGTGTTCTTATATTTCAAATTATACAACAAATTTCATAGGGAAAAGCTTGAAACTTTGGATTCGGGTAGGGATTGATTTTTTATAAATAAAAAATTGAGGGGCTAAAACTAAGAAATTCACATTAAATTTGAGTTTGACCTAGATCAATTTTTTCTATTAATTTCATTAAATCTAAGTGTCAATGCAAATTCACAACAGATTAAAAAGCAAGACACGTCAAATTATTTATTAAGTATATCTATTTCGAAAAGTATAGAAGGTTCCACCTTAAAAATGTATGTTATACTTTGCTTTTCATTTTTACGTATTTAATCTTTTCACTTGTTAGAAATTTTTAAACGAAAAGCATTTAAAGAGAGATCAATAAAGAATAAATGACACAAGAAATAAAATTTAACATGATTCAGTCTCGATTTTTTATCTTCATGAATGAGAGAAAATATTCACTATAAAACATAGATATTACAAAGAGTTGAAACACTTACGGAGAAGTCATTTTGTCAAGTCATTTCAAGTTATTTATTATTAATTTACTAATTGTTTTTATTTACGGAGAGATCGTTTTGACTAAAAATAAAACGTTGACGGTTAAAGTAATTAAAAATATAAGAATAAAATAATTAATAAATCAAATATTAAAGAATTTTTTAACATTATACCTTTGATCTCTATGAGAGGAAAAAAGGTAGAAAAGAAGGCATGTTGAAGGTGAAATGATGTTCATAAATACAGACTTGCAAGGTTGAAAGAATCCAGAAAAGTTGCAGAGAGGTGTAAGCATGGAAGGCATAGAAGAGAAGAGTTTTATTTCACAATCAATTAAAAGAAAGTAATTATGAGAAATGAGAGAAGGCAGCATCATTAGTAATCTTCACAGTCAAAATCAATATGATTGCAGAATCTTGAGCACCCAAATGTGTCCCATTTTTCATGAACAGGATCTTATTACCTAATTTCATTGGATCAAGCACCCAACAAAAACCTTATTTTTATTTCAATAAATATTGCTTTCGTTTGTTACATATTAAATATAATATGGATTTGAATAATATTTGGGGCGAAATTGGGGAATATTCTACTTGAAAGTTTTATTTAGGGGTATAGGGTTGTTCGGCCATTAATTTAAATATAGGTAAAAAATTACATTACCTCGTCATGTACTCTGAGCGTTGTGGGACCACACTATGTGAAAGTGGCGAGGTGCAGGAAGATGCCTTTAAATAGTTGAAAATTTTCAGGGAGAAAATAATCATTTGACATTTGGTTAATTTTTTTAATGTTATATTATATCTTGGTTAAATTTTTTTATATTATATTATATCTTACCTTTAATATGCAGATAATTATTTTTTTTCTCAACCCCTACACACTCTCATCAATATGACGCTTGGTTAATTTTTTTAATGTTATATTATATCTTATAGATTGTCCTCGTGTATATATATAGGATATGGAGAGAATATGAAAGTGTGTAAGGGTTGAGAAAAAAATTTAGAGTGTTTGAGTTGAAAATTTGGGTGATAGCTTATGAAGATATATTCGAAGACAGTGAAGATTGTTGAAGTATATTTATCTATAGATCTTCTCGATTTCTCAAAAGTAAGTAAGCGATTTATTTTTTTAATTAATTTGTTGTTGTTGTTTTAATTATAGAGAGTTTGTAGATTTTTTTGTGATTGAAGATATATTCGAATGATAATTACTTTTTTATTGTTGAAGGTTTTAGTGCACATTTATACAGTTTCTCGTCTAATCCGGTAAATTTTTGTATTTTTAGAAGATATATTCGTATAAATCAAAATTTTTGAAGTTAATACATTTTTTGGTTGTATATATATTCGAATGATAATCATATTGTAGATTTGTTTGAAAATAGCATTTGGTGGAGTTTTGTTGTACCGCGACCATGAGCATATTTCGTCTCATATTCATGAAGAGTAAGTATGTAATACGAAATAACTTATTATAATACGAAATAATTTTACCTAATTTAAAATTTATTATGTCATGTGTAATACGAAATAATTTATTATAATAAATTATTTATAGGGTGTGGAGCATAACATCCGCCGTCGAGGAATGAAGATCAAGGAACCTTCAGACCGCATAGTTTGTTACTTACAGTGCGCCGGTTTTTACAATGCTTCATTTCTCTGTGGATTTAAGATTGTCCCCGGGTTGATTACCGCATTGATTGAACGGTGGAGACCATAGACTCACACATTTCATTTTTCATTTGGCGAATGCACAATAGCTCTGCAAGATGTAGCAATACAGCTTGGTGTCCCAATAAATAGGAATTTGTTGGTTGGACAAAACAAGTATAATGCATATGAGCTTTGTTCGCAGTACTTCGGCAAAGTGCTCCTGAGTCATGTATGGACGTTTTACGTCTTAGAATTTTATGGTTGTAGAAAAAATTCATTGTAACAGATGAATATGCTCGCGGAAAACTTGAGTATGCAACTCTAGTATATATACTGCAAATCATTGGTGGGGTATTGATGCCAGATACATTTGGTAATATGGTTCACACACAATATTTGTCGTTCTTGGCTGATTTTGACACAACTGCTACATATAGTTAGAGATCTACAATATTGACATTATTGTACCATAAAATGTGCAAGGTCACAAATATGGATGATGAGAAGAAAAGTTCAAAAATGGGTGAATTGTTAAATCTTATTGAAGTTATAGGAGTGGTATAGGCTGCCTTATCTAATACCTATTATAGAAGTACATGTACCGATGAAGTTTCCGCTTGCTTGAAGGTAATATTGTGACTATACTCGTATATGGATATTTTATTGATGTAATATTTATTTGCAATGACTTAGAAATATAACTTCAATATATTTGCAGATGGAGACATAATTTGAGGAATGCGGAGTGGTGCACAACACTGTTAGAGATACAAGACTAAAGATCCAAACAATAAGAAAAAAACGAGGTATCATAATATTATTTTTAAATTAATTAATTTTGTGACTTTGCATTTTTTTTTAAATAATTTGATTGTGTATGTATATTAATATTTGTGTTTTACAGTTTATTTGGCAGTCATACGCGAATCAAATAATTAAGGTTGCATACCATACAGTGTGCTTCAGTGTTCAACATTCTAGGATACAATTGTGCATTTGATTCATTTTTCTATTGTTGAGTATCATTGTGCTGACAGAGTGTTGCGGTAGTTTAACTTACATCAACTTATTCCTAGAGCTCACATGTTATTGGACATATTCATATTGTTCATAGAGGTAGATTCAACAAAAATTGAACTGTGAAGCAAGTTGATTTTATTTCATTGTGGGAGGAAAGATGGATGCGGTGGGATGAAAATTTGAGTCCAATTAAAGTCAGTGATTTTAAATTTAATACATAATACTATCCGTAGATTTTGGAAAATAGAAATGGTATAGTATCTGTCGAAGCTGCAAATAAATGGCTTGAAGATCCGCGATGCTCAAGACACGTACACTTCTCATTCGAGTTTGGTCAGAGCTCTCAAGAACCAACAAGCGAACCAAACTTGGATTGTTCTACGGGTTGACATTCTTTGTGGTCTTCGGTCCAATCCTAATCCCCCGATACATGTAAGCAATAATCCTTGGGAAGAACCAATACAACATGAGTATCCACCATTTGGTAATGTTTTGGAACAACCGCCATTTGAAGAAAGCTCATCATTTCATCAAACATTTAGATTTGGTAATGTTCCGAAATAATCACCAATCAATTTTTCAATTGGTGTCAGCTCATCTTCTCAACCGGTTTACCATGATGATGGAGGATACATGCTACAATTTTAGTATCCTCAAACATCTGTATATAAGAAAGTATGAGTGTTGGTAGTATGACATCTTTGTTGTCAACTACAACCATTAGCAGCTCATCATTTCATCTGGAAGATATGTATGGTACACCACCTTCGATGCAAATGATGGATGATCAATATGTCAACGATGAGCAAACTCTGGATCAACCATGAAGAATGGTTCGACCCCCTAGGCGGTACGATCAAACATCATCCTTCCACCGGCAGAAACTACCGAGGAGGAGGCGGAAGTAGGAAATAAGTAAATTTTATTTGTTTGTAATATATTTTTAATTAGAAAAAATTGTTTGTTTTTTGTTTTAGTTTTTGGATTATTTAATATTTTGATTTAATTAATCATATTTTTTTACATTACACCTATTTCTTTCGTTTTATTTTCGATTTAATTTTAATAATTAATTTCGATTTAATATATTATAATTTCTTTCCTTCCAATATATAAATTCAAATTTGATTTTGAATTCAAATTCCAACAAATTCAAATTAAAGTCCAATTAACAAAAAAATGTAAATGAAAAAAAATGAGGAATTATAAAAAAAATGAATTTTGTATGGCACACATCATCTTCAATCAATGGTGCAGGCTAATCTAGGTGGGTTTAGTAATTCGAATATTTATATTTAAAAAAACTTTTTTATTAATACTTAAAAAGAAAAGAAAATTTACATTAACACAAATTTCAATTTGAACTCAAATTCAAATTCAAATTCCAACACAAAATTTACATTAACACAAAATTTAGGTTGATGGTCCGGCACGATAGTTGGAAAGATTGTATTTGTTCGGACACTTGTTTCTTGTGTGACCTGGTCTCTACAAATAGTACAATGTTTAACTTGAACTCCCCCTCTCTCTCATTTGAATCATCCATATTCGTATGAATGTGAGTGAACGTCGGTCGACCCTTCAACTTCTACGAAGCTCTAGATTTGGTAACCATTCTTCGTATATTGGCTCTACTGGCCAATAATCTTGGTTCGAGATCGTGTTGAACCGAATTCTATATATATATATTTGTCATAGTCTCCAGTTCATAACACTCATCCGCAAACATGTAAGGGTCGAGATGATAATGCAAACATGTGGCGTGTGCGTGAGAGCATGGGTATTTAAATGCTTGAAATGCACCACAATCACACCATTTTTATTAAGGTTTACAGTGAATATTCTTTGCTCACTTTGGACCTTATCTTCGACAGAAAATTTAAAACTATGTGGGTCGAATGTTCTGACTCACATAGAGGTGGAATCCGCTTGAAGTTTGATTATTCTATCTTGCAGTGTTTCAGACCAAATTTGTCTGTTGCTTATCTGGGCGTTAACTTTCTGTTCTTTGTTGGACCACACTTCACTTAATTTGATGTAAGTTTCTCACACAATACTTACAATTGGAAAATGGCGTGTTCCTTTAAGCACCGAGTTTATAGCCTTAGCAAGGTTAGTTGTCATATGGCCATAACACCGACCTTCATCATAGGCTTGTGACCATCTTTCCTTGGGGATGTCATTTATAAAATTAAATACATATACACCGTGCTGCTTCAACCTTCTTATCCTTGCATTAAATTTTAGTTGAACTAGTTCATACCATATTTAAAAAATAAGTTAAATAAATCAACATGATCCGCTCAAAAAAATACTAATTTTTATAAACAATGAATAATAACTTACACGCGCCTAAAATCTCTTTCCAGATCTGATTGTTTCCGAATTGCGTCTTCGTATTTACCGCAATATACCATATACAATATGTTGGATATGCATGTAGAAGTTTCCATAAACTCTCTTATCTGTCAATTACTGATAAGAGCACAGTCCCTGTATCAAAAATCATGTAAATCACGTCTTCTTATACTACATGGTTGCGTAAATACTTCAAAAAGAATTCACATCCATCTGTGTCTTCCTTTTTCAACTATGGCAAAGGCAATTGAGTAAATATTATTGTCTCCATCTTGTGCAACGACCACGAGTAATATATGATCGTACTTCTCATACAACCAAGTACCATCCACTTGAATCATACATTTGCAGAATGAGAACCCTTCAATGCACGCATTGAACACCTAAAATAACTTACTAAATATCTTTTTACCAAGAATTAGTTTGCCTTGTAAGTTAAACGCTGGTTTTGTTTCATATTCTACTATGGTTCCCAGGATGAATATTTGCATTGCTCGTAAAAGAGCTGGTAGCTCATTATACGATTTATCTCAATCACCATACAGTTGTGTCATCTCCTTCTACTTTGCCATCCACGCCTTGTAGTAAGATGGAATATATCCAAGCTGAGTCCAGATGGATGCTACTAACATTGTATTCGAAATTCTTGGTTCCTGTTCAACCAATGACCTGGTGTAAGCACATAGACCAGAGTCTAAATTAATGTGGTCTTGCAATAAAGCCATATTAGAATAGGTGTGCTGCTCAATAAACCATGAAACCTCCCACATCTGACTCCTCTTCTTGTATGGAATTCTTACCCACCAAGAAAATTTTCTCTTCCAATGAAGACACCTTACACAATAAGCAATTTTATTGGACTCAACAACAGAAAATGGCGTATGGTGTTTGATGCAGTGCTCTTGAACTGCCAGCTTGACAGCTTCTTTTGTTTCGAAGCCTTCAGTACCAATTCTTCAGAGTTCGAAGATGATGAAAAACAAAATACGTGGGCTTGATGTTTTGGATCTCACATTGCAGTATAGTCCACCTCATACATGCGGGCTGCTAGAAGTTCATAGGCTGGATGGGTTTCAGTTGTTGGGGCTCTATTCAACATAACCTCAAACTGGCTGCTCATTTCCCAACCCGAGCATAGCAACAGTCGTGGCCCAAACATCATCTTCAACATTGATATCATCACCCTGAGACGCATCTGTCATAACAACCCAACATCATCAGCATCGAGTAAGTGCACGTCATCATCTTTCGTAATAGGCACAATATTTTCTTCATCCTCACTGAAATCATCAAGTGATTCACCCCCAACGACCAAATGTGGGTTCGATGTCACATTATGTTGATGAACTCATTTTCTGTAATTTGAAAAAAAAATAGCAAAGATTAAAATTTGGTTTTCTTATTAAAATTTTAAAAAAGTAAACGACAAACTAATTACAATTCCGAAAATACAAAATTTACTGAATTCGACGAGAAACCGTGTAAATATGCTTTGAAGCCTTCAACAATAAAAAAGTAATTATCATTCGAATATATCTTCAATCACACAAAAAGCTACAAAACTCTCTATAATTAAAAAAACAACAACAAATTAATTAAAAAATAAATCGCTTACTTACTTATGAGAAACCGAGAAGATTTACAGAAAAATACACTTCAACAATCTTCACCATCTTCGAATATATCTTCAAAAGCTATCACCCAAATTTTCAACTCAAACCCTCTCAATTTTTTTCTCAACCCCTACACACTCACATCTTCTTTATATCCTATATATATACACGAGGATAATCTATAAGATATAATATAACATTAAAAAAATTAACTCACCCACCCACCACCTGACCATTTTTAACGTCTCTGCATGCATGCAGAAAACAAAACTTCGCCACCTTTAGGTGGCGAGCTTTGACCCATCTTTAAAGCTGCTCTTGCAGCTTGTATGCCTGCTAAGCCTTTAGGTCTGGCTCATTCAGTCGATTACAGGCATCTTCCTGCACCTCACCATCTCTACATGGCGTGGTCCCACAACGTCAGGAGTACATGGCGAGATAATGTAGTTTTTGGCCTATATTCTAAATTAATGGCCGAACAACTTATACCCCTAAACAAAAATTTAAAGTGAATTATTCCACTAATTTTACCAATATTTAATTTGAAATGTATAATTATTATTCTAAAGTATTCGGAATGGACACATACATTCACTATAAATGTACACTAATTGCCTATTGTAAAATGCAAACAAAATGTAAAGAAATTTAGGTTTGAATTCAATTACTTAATGTTAAATTGTATAGAAGGTCCACTCACTATACGTTTTTAGTTGTTTCAGTCTCTATTAAAATTTGATTATTTTTAGATTTTTACTTTTCGAAATATGTTTGTGTCTCGAATATTAGGTTATCAATCTTACTTTTGGAAGGGATCAATCCTTTTCGTTATTGAATTTGAAGGGATTAATCCTTTTTGTCTTAAATTTTGAAAGAAAGAAAAAATTAAGCGTGAAAATGATCGTGGATGATTTTCAAAAAGTCTAAATAAGCTGAAAACTCTTTAAAAACGTATTTTTAAAGCTAGGTTAGACATTGAATTATTTTGAAGTTAATCACTTGTCCAAAGATATTTATACAAATATTTGTTATATCAAATATTGAATTTTAAACTCCAATAATCTCTTTTTTTGATATAACATGACACTTTGACAAATGATTTTTTTTTACAAATGTTTACTTTTAGAAAAATAATATTTTGAAAAGATAAAATTGTTTGTAAACAAATTTTAGCTCCCATTTTTTCATTAGACAAATTGATTTCCCACTTATTTATCTCTGTTTTTGTTATATAAAAAATAATTCAATATTTGTTAGTGCAATATAAAAATGGAAACTAATTTATAATGAAATACGACTAATGTTAGAAAAACAAGATAAGGTACTTAAATAAATAGTATGAAATATCTGAAGTACCAACATGAAAAAAAATGATAATAGCATCAATGCCCTCTCGTACTTTATTAAATCTTACGTATGTACTTTCTAAACGTTTAAAGTGTCTCTCTATTTGTCATTCGAAATGTGTTCAGAAGCTTATGCCAATAACTAATGACGTGATAGGTACACATGACAGTCCCCTATGTTGTCATATCGGAAAAAAATAACTCAAAGTCATGAGATTTTGAAACAATTTAATAATGGGTAAACTACTGAAGGGGTCACTCTCGTTTAGCGTCTGTACAGAGTTAGTCACCACTTTTGAAAAGTGCCAATTAGTAGTCACTCAATGGTGATTAACCATTAATTATGAAACTCACTCAATGGTGATTAACCATTAATTTCAACTAAGTTCATGAATAAATTTTTGGGACGTTACAAGCTTAACGGTGATTATTCACTGAGTGGTGGGTTGAACATACGGATGCGACAACAATGACAATGAAGAAGAATAGTACTTCTAATTTATCTGATGAAAGAAATAAAAAAAAGTAAAATTTTCCTTATGCTCTCCATTTTATATCACTTTTTTGCTATGAAATACAAATTATTAAAGGGTAAACTACTGCAGGGGTCACTCTCGTTTAGCGTTTGTACAGAGTTAGTCACCACTTTTGAAAAGTGCCAATTAGTAGTCCTCTACGTTTTCGATGTGTAAATACTTAGTCACTCCGACGTTATACTCCGTTAGTCCCCTAACGGATTGCTGATGTGGCGGAATTAAAATAAGGATAAATTACTGCAATAGTCATTAAAATTTATCTCATGTACATTTTTTCTCCTCAATTTAAAAAAGTAAACATTATAGTCACTAATAAAAATGTTTTTATATAATTTCACCCTTAAATTTTTAAAAATTCATTTTTCAATCCTAAAACTTTACAATCAATTAACACAATAATATTATAAATGCTTAGATGAAAAATAGGTGCCCAAAGTATACCTTTTGAAACTTAGGTGCCCAAATTGCTCTTATTTAATAACTCAAACTTAAAAATTTAGTCCACTAACTACTAAAAAATTCGAGTTATTGGAATTTCTATTTTATAATTCAAACTTTATTTTGAATTTTTGAGTCGAGTTTATGAAATTATGAGTCGAGTATTTTCACATCAAACCAAAAAATTTAATTTTTTCGAGTCAAGTCGAGTTATTGGAATTTCTATTTTATAATTCAAACTTTTTTTGAATTTTTGAGTCGAGTATTTTCACATCAAACCTAAAAATTTAATTTTTTCGAATCAAGTCGAGTGTTGCACTTCCATACATATAATTTTTAATTTTAATCCATGCGAAAAAATAAAAGGTTGTCGGAACTTACGTAGCTCCGATAGAGGCTCCGCCGACGTCGGTTGGATTCAAAATCTTAGGGGTTTTGCTCGCCGCCACGTCAGGAGCCCGGATCTGGTGTCCGTCTCGCGAATGGACGGCAACCGATGTCGGAAAATGCGAAAAACAGTGGCGTCGATTGGTTTCTTGCCAGAGCTTCAATCGAGATTTGCTGGCGGAAGGCGGCCCGACGACACGCGTGGTGGCCATGGATGAGATCGCGGCGACGTGGCGCCTCTAGCGATGTAGGCGGTGACCACCACCGCCCGACGGTGACGGAGATCGACGACGGCCGATCGGGAAGGTGAACAAGCAACAGTAGAGTCTGAAGTTTTTCTTGGGACAAACACGGATTAAAATTAAAAATTATATGTAGGGAAGTGCAACACTCGACTTGATTCGAAAAAAATAAATTTTTAGGTTTGATGTGAAAATAATCCACTCATAATTTCATAAACTCGACTCAAAAATAGAAATTCCAATAACTCGACTTGACTCGAAAAAATTAAATTTTTTGGTTTGATGTGAAAATACTCGACTCATAATTTCATAAACTCGACTAAAAAATTCAAAATAAAGTTTGAAATTATAAAATAGAAATTCCAATTACTTGAATTTTTTAGTAGTTAGTGGACTAAATTTTTAAGTTTGAGTTATTAAATAGGAGCAATTTGGGCACCTAAGTTTCAAAGGGTATACTTTGGGCACCTATTTTTCATCTAAGCATTTATAATATTATTGTGTTAATTGATTGTAAAGTTTTAGGATTGAAAAATGAATTTTTAAAAATTTAAGGGTGAAATTATATAAAAACATTTTTATTAGTGACTATAATGTTTACTTTTTTAAATTGAGGAGAAAAAATGTACATGAGATAAATTTTAATGACTATTGCAGTAATTTATCCTTATTTTAATTCCGCCACATCAGCAATCCGTTAGGGGACTAACGGAGTATAACGTCGGAGTGACCAAGTATTTACACATCGAAAACGTAGAGGACTACTAATTGGCACTTTTCAAAAGTGGTGACTAACTCTGTACAAACGCTAAACGAGAGTGACCCCTGCAGTAGTTTACCCTTTAATAATTTATATTTCATAGCAAAAAAGTGATATAAAATGGAGAGCATAAGGAAAATTTTACTTTTTTTATTTCTTTCATCAGATAAATTAGAAGTACTATTCTTCTTCATTGTCATTGTTGTCGCATCCGTATGTTCAACCCACCACTCAGTGAATAATCACCGTTAAGCTTGTAACGTCCCAAAAATTTATTCATGAACTTAGTTGAAATTAATGGTTAATCACCATTGAGTGAGTTTCATAATTTATGTCTAAATAGAATTTTACCATGATCAACCATTGTTGTCCAAGATCAAAACCTACCTTTGTTCTTGATGACCTGTATGTATTACTCAGATTTTTCATTTGTTTTTAGGTATTTATAATCATTATTCCTATTTGAAAAATACTCATACATAAATATAAAATATAATTCTTTAAATATATTCAAATTTTTAATATAATCATATCCGATAATGCAAGGGGCGATCGGGGAACAATTTCATTGTTGGTTGTAACTGCAGCACTCAAACTTTAGCAATGATGCTTCTCAAGACAAAAGCAACAATGCATTATTATATTCACCCACCAAGATCAGTTCTGCTGTTGTGCTTCTTCTATGATACTTCATATTTTCCGGAGTCGAGTTTAGATCATCTAATTTTTTTCCTTCGAACATGAAGCTGAATTCAGTCACAAAAGATTGAATCAATCAGATTTTGTTGTCCAAAGCTGAGAGGTACGACAAAACACTCGAGAACTTAGAAATTTAAAGAAAAACATGGCCAACCAAGAGAATGGAAACACTTTTAAATCAGATTCACACAAAACATTTCTTTCTATGATCACAAACATGTAAAAACTTGGGCTGCAATTTATAGTAGCAGAACTCGAAAACACTCTAGATTTCGCGATGGTCCCATATTTACAGTATGACAAAACAGCATTCAGTCAAAGGTTGCTGGATTGTATATATGATCATGGCACCGTATAAGATTGAAAAACTAGATTGGATCTCCCCTAACAAAACAAAACCAACATAAAAACAGCAGCGAGAATCATGTAATGATTCGAGAACGACGACTCTAACAAGCGGCGAGAAACCAATCTTGGGCGTGATATCGATATTCAGCTCATCAACTTCTCTAAGTTGCTTTAGCTTCTGTGTTCAACCTGTGGAGTTTTTTTCTTCTTTTTTGTAGCTTTTTTTATGGAAGTTGTAAACGGCTAATGGCGATGATGTGCCTAAATAGGTTTGCTTTTTTGCCTTTCGTTGCTTTCATTGAATCTCGGAGCTGCAACAAATGAAGAACAGGATTTAGAAACCGAAGAAGAACGAACCTGAAAATGAAATCAAGAAGTTTTTGCTATGTTTTACTTATGCATACCAAGTCCATTAGCCTCAGAGGTCCTCATGATTCGAAGCCTTCGAACGGAGCTGACAAACATCCTGAAACATCACAAGAAACCAAAGCATACTATAAGCATGGAAATTGAAAATCAAATAGAACTACTTTCGTTTCATTTTCCGGCAACTGCTGTGGCTTTTGAATAAAAACAGAAGAACTAAATTTAAGTTTTTTCATCAACTTCAAATTTATCATGAATGGAGAATTACAATTAGCTAAAGCTAGTAATCACACTCATTCATGTTTCATACCTCCATGGGACATCTCCTACAAGCATCCAGTCTCCCTCTTTGTCTTCATAAGTCAAAACAAATTCAGAGGATCCATCCAAAAGTTTAGACAATGCTAAGGGTTCCTTCTCTGCGCCGATAAAAAAAAAGGGGTTAATCGAATTAACATCCTAATACAAAAGCAGAGAAGAAGAGAACAAAAGAGGAATTACCAAGTGAGTTAGCAGATCTGAGGAACATATCTTCAAGTGCTTGAGCCAAGCTCTCATAGGAAGAATGAGCATTCAAATCAACTTTCCTTCCTATAGGAATCCCGTCTATATTCACCTTAACAAACCCAAGATGGCCTTTCTCATTGGAATTGAGTTTCTTTTTCAAAGCATCTTTGGGTTTATCTTTTTCAACTACTCCACTGTCTCCTTCATCACCTCTTTGTGCCTTGGCTTGGTTCACCAAGCTGTTCATCCTGTAGGATCTTATGGGTGGCCACCCCACTACTTGGCTGCTCCCAATAACAAGCATTAAAATGAATCATATTAGTACTACAAAGAATTTCTTCAAACATGTTATAGGCATAGCAGATATTGGTAAAAGAAGAGAAATCAGGTGTTACCTGGCACCACTCTCATGGGAGACAGACTCAGCAGCTCTCTTGGTCCCAGAAAAAGGACCGCCATTGTTGCTTCTTTGAGAAACCACAGAAGGGAAGTCCTTTGCTGTCAAGATTCTGCCGCACTCTCCCCATGAAGAATTAGCAGCCTTGGTCTTCCCTGTAGCACCACCACCACCAAGGCTCAACCCCAAGCCCAACTCCAACTCACTCTCAGCCTCGGAAACAACCTCCACTGCAGACTCATTTGTTGAAACCCCAGAAGAACCACCACCAAGTAAAACCAACCCACCTTCCATCACCAAACAAGGAAAGAAACCCAAAGTTCAGAAGTGAAGAAAAAACAGAATATGAACTAGTTTTAACAGGGGGGAATGAAAGAAACAAGGGTAGAGAGGATTAGGGAAGGTAGGTTAGAGAAGATGGTGGAGGAAGTGATGATGATGGGGCCCATATGTCTGCTAGTGCGCCTAGCACTCTCACCGGACACCACCCTCTTTACTAAAAAAAAAAAAAAAGACATTTTTTCCCTAGACATGATCATGTCTCTTTAGAATCTGGTTTTCCTTCTGTTTGTTGAAAATATATAAAATGAAATAAAGATAGACCCAAAAAAAGAGAGAAAAATATAAAATAAGAAACAGTCGCAGGGGAGAGCAGAGTGAGGGAGGGAGCATATAATAAAAGTAGGAAGTTTTAAGGAAGTGTTTGGTCTGATTGTCGACATTCCAGGTCTTCTGGGGTGTGAATGTGAACTGTCCTTATTTTTTTTTTTAGGTAAATTATCTGGGTGATTACTTAACTATTGAGTCTGACCTGTTTTGACTACCGAACTATAAAAATTTAAAATTTGACCACTTAACTATTTAATTAGACCTATTTTAACAATCGGCCGTTAAAATTTAACAATGGGTGACGTGCCTGTTAATGAAAATTTATATAACTACACATTTTGTCTCTACAAGTTACATATTCTATCAACTTAATCATAATTTTAATTCAATTTAATAAATTAATCATTCAATTAGGTGCCGACACGTGGCATCACCTTATTAAAAAGATTTAATTAATTAACTTTTGTTTAATAATTTTATTTTCCTCTCCAATCAGGTGGTGACACATGCCACCTGATTGGATAAGGAAAATAAATAAAACAAAGAGAGCTGATAACTTAAGTGGGATTCAAACCTTAGACTCCTTAGAGGAAATTGCACGAGTTAACCACTAAACCAAGTGGTGACTTGTGATACAAAATACACATTGTAATATATGTTTTAGTTGTTAATGCAAAGAAAAAGAAACAAATATGAATAAAGAAGAATCGAATATAAAACGCTTAAGACGCATAAAAAATATTCAAACCATTGCATAAATATAATATTTAAATTAAAGTTGACAACATTTAATATATTTATATATATTAAATTATATTTAAAATAGAAATTATATTCGAGTCAACTTTAATTTTGTTGTGAATCTTATTTATTTTCTTTTTCATGGTATTAACTTTAATTTAATTATTATATTTTTATTTTTAACAAAATTTAATTTAATTAATAAGAAATTAAAAATTATATTAAAAATTCATTTAACGAACCAAACTTATCTTATGATTAGAGTTATATTCGCGAGTTTGAATTCGTTAAATGAATTTTTAATATAATTTTAAAATTTTTATTTTAAATCATGAATTAACTATATATGTATATATAATGTTGTCTACTTTAATCTAAATATTATATTTGTACATTGGTTTGAATGTTTTATGCGTCTTAAGCGTTTTATATTAAGTCCTCTTAATTCATATTTATTTCATTTTCATTGCATTAACAGCAAACTAAATCATATATTAAATTGTGTATTTTATATCACAACTCACCACTTGATTTAGTGGTTAACTCTTGCCATTAACTTCAAGGAGTCTCAGGTTCAAAGCCCACCTAAACTATAAGTCTTCTTGTTAAAATTCCGATTAAATTGATAAAATAGATAACTTGTAGGGACTATATGTGTAATTATATAAATTTTTATTAACAGCCACGCCACCCATTTGTTAAAATTTAACGGCCGGTGGCAAATTTTAAATTTTTATAGTTCGGTGTCAAAACAAGTCAGACCCAATAATTAAGTAGTCACCGAAATAGTTTATTTTTTTTTATTAAAGTTCAAAGTAAGTTACATTTATTCTCACTGTTTCCCACCATGTCTTACTTTATTTGTGATGTTTTACCATGTTAACCAAAAATTTATGCTTTCTCCAACTCCAACATTTGGTCTGGATGTTCATCTTAAAAAAATATACATTAGGGTTTGAGTTAAAGAAAATTTGTGGCGTGTGATATATATATTGCCTGCACCAGAAATGTACGAGTTATACCGATTTTTTTAAAAAAATTTAGATTGGTACAAGCGGTAAGTAATATGTTATGACTTAACAATATTTAGAATTGTGCATGGGCGGAGGCACGTTGGTGAATGGGGTGTCTCATGACACCCCAAAATTTTTTGATTATTTTTTATTATATAATTTTATATAAAAAATTAAAAATATATATAAATGACACCTATTTTAAAAATGAAATGACACCCCTTTCTAAATAAAATGACACTCCTTTATAAATAATTAACTCTCCTTAAACATTGTTAAAAAAAATGACACCCCTTAAATAAATTTATGGCTCCGCCCCTGGAATTGTGTATGTAGAAATTTTCGCTAGCCACTGAGATACTCACCAACTAAAGATAGGTGTGCAGCACGAGTCAGTCCAGATTAATCAGGACAAAATTTTAAAAAACTGGGCAGACCCGTTCCAAAAGATGTGCGGGCCATGTGATACTTTTTAAAATGAAACCCCTAAAATGTCGTATAATAAGATGAAATTGTATAATATCAAAATTTATCATATTATGATTCTTTCTTACAAAATAAAAAAATTCTAAACATATGAAACTAAGACAACGGTTGCAACTGTCACAAAAATAGTCAACAAAATTCTATATGCAATAATAGCATTTGGAAGAATATTACCTTTCATAAATCTCAAAATCTCCAGTGTCCTATTTTTTTCGGGAGACAAGACCTCTTTTAGTAACATTAACTCCAAATACAATTCATTTCCATCAATATCAGATTGTCCTTTATTCTTAAGAATATACTCAAAATAAGCACAAAGGGACTTTAGACTCACATCATCTAGTGACTGCAAATTATGAGGAGTAAAAAAAATCATAGTCAAATCTCCTATTAAGAGAAACAATAGCTTGATCAAAATTTCAAAATCTTCAAATTTTCCAATTAGAAATTCAACCTTCGAACCCGTCGAGTGATCTCAGTGGTAAAGGATGATGTATTTCATCTAGGTGACTCGAGTTCGAGCACCATGTATGCGTGTGCCTTGTTAAAGGGCTAAAAAAATTGAATAGATACTGCCTTGTAATCACACTAACATATTCAAAAAAAAATTAAACTTTGAAACACTAATTAAAACTAGTAGTATAAACTTTTTTAATCTTTAGAAGGTGAATTACTAATTAATAGGTGAAGCTAAAATAATTGAAGATGGTTGAAATTAGAATGAACATAAATAAAAATTTTTACCTATTAAACACTATAAATTTAGTGAGTTTTTTTTAAGAAGAGTTGATTATAATTAAATTTTTGAGATTATAAGAGAGAAAATTAAAAAATAATTTTTTGAGTTAACAATTTTTTCAAAGAGTGGAACCCAAATTTTGGGGTCCTATCACATGTCACAGGTCAAACTTGAGAATGGACAACTTAAAATTAGGTGGGCAACAAAAAATAGAATATAACTGTTTTAGTTTAAACAGTTTTTTAGTTTAGTTAACTTGATCCTAAGTTTAAAAAATAATTTAATTAATAAAATTAATATTTAAATTTTTACTTTGTTAGTATTCTAAAAAGTAATACATACTATACACATATCATACTATATATATACTAAAAAAGAACACATGACATATATACTTAAAAATTAACACATGGTAGATATACACTTGTTTTTCCGAGGAGAAAATATTAAAAACAGCCTTTAATTTTATTTCTCTACTAACTGCCTCTGCTTTGCACTAAGTTGTACATAAATTGTACTTCTTCCGTCACACTAAATTTGTTTAGTATTGACTTTTTGGGTCAATTTTTTTAACTTTGATTCTTTATTACTTTAAATTTATTACTGATAAAAATTGTAAAAATGTTTTAAAATTCTTCAATAAGTAGTTTAAAATATAAATTTTACAAAAATTAATTAATTAAAATATATAAAATAGTTATAGTCAAAGTTTGATTTTTTTTTTATTTTAAAAGAGTCAATATTGAACAAAATTAGAATTAGTGGGACATAGAAAGTATTTTATATGAATTCAAGGAGTGCTCATAGTAAAGAAGTGAGAGATGTTTTCTCCTAGTAATTTAGGTCCGAGTAATCTTGTTTGTAATATGTGCATGAATTTTATTCAAGACAAAACATAGATGTTATCGAATAATCATATTAATTTTTTTAAAAAAATATCATCCATTATTTTTACTTAGAATTGTACTTTTGCCTCAAATAACTTTATAAAGTTTTAAAGCATACAAGGGATAAATTATGTTTAATTAATTTTTTTAATTAAAAAAAATATGGACAGTAAAACTTTTTGAAAGGGTCTTGATAAAAAAAAAGTGCCTTTGATTTGGTCTTTGGATTGACACAAGAGGTATTCTTTTTATTAAAGAAAGCTCTCAAGTAAAATAGTAAATCTTGATCATGCTTTGAGACCTAAAATATATACATGATGATTAATGTAGGGAAAGATGGGTTTAAGATGCCTAATTAATATTTAATTTCAAATTAAAAAGAAACCCAAAATTTTTAAATGATGATTATTTATGATAATCAAAGCATGAAAAAAGTTTTTAATTACAGCTTAGCTGTTAGAATAAAAAATAAAAGGGAGTTTAAAGTGTAAAGGTATTGAGTCTTTTTACAAGTCTAAATTAAAGAAAAAGGTATATTCTAATTATCAGAATTTATATCTTTTAAATTCCCTATACATTTTGTTGTCTACTATTTCAACGACAAACCGCACAAAACTTTGTTTTATAAAGTTGGGACCTAAACTTATACATTTACATGTGGACGGTGGCTTTCATATACAAATACATTTAATTATACAAGGTGATTTTTAACGTAAATTTTGATATAATATTTATACTATTTATATTTTTCAGTCATAAATTAAATGATTTTATGTGTATAAATAGGTTTGATTTCACGTCTTCCTATCAGAGACGAAGGTATGTGAATAGTGGGAGGGGCCCTTGCCCCTATTTAAGGGTGTGAATGAGATGAGTCGAGCCTGCATAGTGTTGAACTCTACTTGAACTTGAAAAGCTCAAAGTTGAGCTCGACTCAAACTCAAAAAGCTCAAAGCTAAGCTCGACTTGAAAGCTCGCTAGCTCAAAATTATCAAGCTCGAATCGAACTCAAAATCAAAAATTAGATCTTGAGCTCGAGCTCAAAAAGCTTGAACTAGAAACATTCTCAAACTTATCCAAGATCTCGATTCAAGCTCAAACTTGAACCTTAGGTGCATGAAGACCTTAAACTGCATTTAAAAACAACATATAATTATTTTTCATTTTAACAAATGTCTAAATCATAAAATGTTCTGCAAAAAATAAAACAAAATTACATGAACTTTAAAGATAATTAAGCTCACAACATTTTCATAAATCGTAATTCCACATATTACAACTGTCAAAAATGAGCCAAATACAACAGTAAATGATAAATCACTCTATAAAAAGCACAAAATCATTATAAGCATAGAGTAAAATATAAGCTTAATATCTTATGTTCAAATATTAAATCTCTCAATTTATCACATTATTGATTCCTTCGAATGTACTAAAATAATAATTTCTTCGATTGCTTGCCACTATTCTACAATAATTTGAAAACTTAAAATAAGTCTACATATAAAAAACCATGTATTATAAAAATATATTTACTTTATTATTTCTTTTCACTCAATGAAGAGATCTACACCAATCACATGTACACATCAACATTTGCACTGTTTTTAAGGTTAGAGAATTCTTATAAAAATCTATTACACGACTCTCATAATTTAGCATGGCCTTGTAAGCCACAACAATAATAAGAACAACCAATATAGTTATCGTCATCTTAGATAAAATGTGAAATTTATTTGATTTCTTCCTTCACCAAGCAATGACATCAAATTTAGTATTTAACTAAAGATACATCATTCATCCAATTCAAATTTCACACGCGGTACATATATTTCTCAACTAAAAATATCTTGCAAAAGAGCAGACAAACCACTTGATGTAATATCTCCATAAGCATCCATAGAAAATGCACATTCTCCAGTTTCTTCCATGTTACAAAAAGAATAATACATTATGATATATTCATAAAAAATTTATACATAATATCTCTAACCTTATTAATGTTTTGCTTAACTATAGGATTCATCACTGAATCTATTGTCATTAATAAATTACATTTATTCCAATACTTGTTAAACCTCTTTTTCATGTTTGCTACCATACTCTAAACAAAATCATCAAGAGACTCAAAATTTACATCTAACATCATTTTAATTTCTTTGCACCTCTCCAAGAAACCGTAACACCCTCAATCTGGATGTCACATTTGGGCCTCACGCTCAAACCTTCTATCATAAAATATTGACCTAGTTTAGCCCAATCCACATCCATTTTCATAAAATCCATTGAATTCAAATAATCAAAACATAGATAAGTAGTTAAAAGCGTTTACATAGAAGCTCCAATTAAAATACAATTTAAAAGCATTCGACACAATGTTATAAATCCTAAATACGAGTTACAATACAAAACATATGATCCTATGAATACATAGCCCAAATAGATCTAAGTATTGTACTCTGAACGTTCCAACGTACTAACCTACGAACGAAAACAACGATTTCGAATGCTAAGATACACTTTCACTCTACCATGCTTCATGCAAATCATAATTACGAACATGTAGCTAAACATGATGACATGGCAACATAACAATGTGGTGCTACCTCTAGCCGCCTAAACACATAGCAAGCAACAATAAATGCGTTAATCTCACAAAGTAAACATATGCATCATACCACACAAACCTGGAGTGAGGTCCGATGTCACACAACCTCGGAAACATACACTTTGAGTGAGGCCCGGTGTCACATAGCCTCGAGAACGTACACTCATACTCGAAATCTCTCATCGAGTATCATTTGGATGAGGCCTGGGGTTACACATCCTTGGGAACGTACATTCGGTGTCTCATCTCATGATGTTGCAACACGTTATCTGGGTATCTAGATCCCAACACACAAGGTGACTCAACAAACAAATCAAGTGCCCTTACCTGGCACATAACACCAAACGATTCACCAAGGATCTCTTATGGTTGCTATTACAACAAGTCACCCAAGGTTTTATCAAGTTATTACACATTATGCTCGTATAGAGGGGTAAAATCTCAATTTTTAGTTTTACAATTTATTTTACCATATTAGAAGTCTATTGGACTATAGTCCTCGAATTATTAGCCCCTCGAACTCAAAACCAAACTTTTTGGGTAGATTACTCAATGGGTACCAATACCCAGCCTCGTGTACTGGCACGGTACAATAGACACTGATACCTGCCTTTTGCGTATCAATACGCGGGCTTTTCAGGAAAATGGGTCAACAGACACCCACTATCGATACTCAAAGCTCGAGTACTTGTATGCACTCAGTACCAATACACTCCCATGTGTATCAATACGTGATTTCCTTACTGGAATCACCAATCAACAATGGGTACCGGTACGAGTCGACCCGTATCGATACATCCATGAGCCCTTTACTGGTACGGCCGATACGACTTGAAGACCGTATCGGTATGTCCCTCTAAAATCAAAAGTTCTCACCCACTTGAACATGTGGTACTGATATATGTTCTTCCCATACCGATATTCGAACTCAGAATCCATTTTTTAGAGTTCAGATTTCACCCCCAACCTTGCCAAACTCTTAAAGTTAAGCCTTAAATCAAGCCTACTTATTATGGAAGGCGATTTAGATGGTTTCTACCACTTTTACGCTTTATTAACATGAAATCCAAATTATGCCATTATAGATAGTCTTAAGCACCCAACATCCAAAAATAACCACACACATCAAATCAAGAAAGAAAGCATCGTCCTTAGGATGTGCATGAAACAAAGGAGCTAGTAGTGTACTAACCTTCCTTCAAAAGCTGGAAAAGCAACTCCTTGCTCAAGCTATCACTTCTTCTTCTTCTTCCCTTGCTCTTTGAAAGATCTTCCACCTCTTTCACTACACAAAGAGTTGTAAATTTAAATTACAACTTGCAAGAGATAAAAGGGGTACCTATACTTACAATCTAGGGTGGAAAAACAAGATTAAATCCTCATTTAATCCACTTCTCACAACCCCCCCACTAAACCCATGTCTTTCCTTCCTCCCACAAAACTTAAAGATTCTTACCTCAAAATTGTAGATCATTGGAAGGAGATTACATTGTCCTCAACTCAAATTCTGAAATTGCAACTCAAAGAGAAATAGATTGAGCCTTTAACTTTTGGTCCTTGGGGGGAAGATAAAATATGAGAGAGATGGGGAAAGCAAAGGACAAGGTGATATCACCATCACCCCTTTTCTACAGAACAATTAAGAACCCGTCTCTTCCTCTCTTCAAAATGGGGTAAGTTATCTCTTTACCCCTCCCTCATCCTCCCATACAACCCACCAACCCAAGGCCTAAGCCCAACAACAAAGATGGGGCTCACTATGGCTCTCTTGAGCACATGATGGCCCAAGACATCGACCCAACATACAAGGCTTACGGTTCAATTTGAAACGACCTACGAATTCTGAAATCTGGGTCATTATATAAACTAGCAGTTGAATATTCATAACATGAAATAATAATTTCTTCGGTTGCTCACCATCATTTTGCAATAATTTAAAAACCTAAATAAATCTACATATATTTAAAAAAAATTATTAGAAAAATATATATTTATCTTATTCTTTATTTCCACTCCATGAAGAGGTCTACACCAATTACATGTACACATCAACATTCACATTGTTTCTAGAGTAATAGAAACCCTAAAAAAATCTATTACACGACTCTCAAAATTTAACGCGGCCTCAGAAGCCACAAATGGTAATAGGAACAACCAGTATAATTATCGTTGTCTTTGACAAAATGTAAAATTTGTTTGACTTCTCCCTTCACCAAGCTATGACATCAAATTTAGTATCTTAACTAAAGACGCACAATTCTTCCAAATATGAATCAATTTTAAATTTCACACGTGGTACATATATTTCTCCACTAAAAACATCTTGCAAAAGCACAGAAGAACCACTTGTTGTAACATCTCCATGAGCATCCATAGGAAAGGCACATTCTCCACTTTCTTCCACGTTACAAGAAGAAGAATACGTCAAAATATATACTTTATACTTATACAATATTATGTTTTGGACACTTTTGTAATAGACTTCTGACATTGATTATTTTGGGAATTTATGAATTTATTTCAGTATCCATTGATACTAAGGATATTACACTTAAATAAAACAGAATATTTTTTAGAAATACTTATTATCATTTCTAAGTTACAACCGTATTATTTTGAATAATAATTTTATTAAAGATTTATCTATAAATATAATCGATTTTTTCTTGTGAGACTCGTAAAGAATACAATTTTTGGAGTTTGAAAGATTTTTGCTTGCATAAAAATATTTTGAGACAAATGAATGATATTTTGGGAGTCCACACTTCAAAAAAAAATGATTGAAGTAAAATTTTAATTCTAGACTCCAATACCATATATAACTTAGCCTTTTGGTTGTTATTGCTTTTAAAGACTTAAAAAGATAGTAATGGATACTTGTAGTTGATGAGAACGTGGAGCTATTAGATGTAGGATTGCTTGTTGTTGAGGGTTCTCTAGTAGTCTAAGACCTATTTGTACCCTAGAATGACCCACCTACTAATGAGAATATATAATAGGATCAACATGTCGATTATCCACCTATCCATGATGGTTTTTGGTACATAAGGTTGACTCGTCTACTTTTGAAGGTAAAGATCATAATGAGGTTGATTGTTTGGATGATGCAGTAGTAGGTAGAGTTGTGTTGCGTGTAAAAGTGTCTATCGCAATTGAGTGCAAGTGTACACGTCGCAAGTAATAAAGTGATACTAGAGTATCGGATATCGTCTCCACAGGGACTGGGCTAACCCTTTCCTTCGCTATCTACACAAGGGGAAAAGAATAGATTAAGATATTGTCACGAAAATAATAAAGAATACTGGAAAATAAAAGTAGAGAAATCAAGATAGAGAAAATGGGCTAGTATTGAATTGCTCAGTAGTGCAGGTATTGCAGATTTTAGGTAATCCAGTTCTGTCGTCGCGCCCGTCGCGGACAGCACCTGTCGCGGCAGTAGTCCGTTGATTGTCGCGGCAGCAAACACTCAACTCAGTACTTTCAAGTTTGGCAAGAATCCCAGATCTGCCTTGGCCTATCCCTAGGTCCAAGTCTGTCGATGATCACGTCTTGATGATACCTCCCGGCGTGAATCGAAGGATGAACACCGATGTGTATGAATTCTTCTTTAGCCACTTAACCTCGCCCTATCCCTAGGCACGAGATAGTTCAACTATAAACTAGAGAACTTGCTCTTATTTCTTTCGTATACTTAACTCTCTCGATGCTAAGTAAATAGATAACCTCACAATGCTCTCCCAATGCTCTTGCAAGATATTAATAACCAAAATAAGAGAACTTGAAGTTTATTTTATTGAACTGAAAATACCTAAAACAAAACAACCCTTGCAACTACTTTACAAATCAACCCGTGGCCGTAGGAAGGATTTAGAACATGTCGAGGGCAGGAAAACGACAGGATTTGGAAAGGTGGCTAGGGTAATCGGTTATTGCCTCTAGGTTAAGATATATGCCCTTATATAAGCTTTGGGCTCAAGTTTTCTAATTTAACAAGGATTACAACTTTAAATTAAAGTATGATTCTAATAAAGACTAAATCTTCAAGGAATCTACTTTCCAGCCGTCCTCCTTGTTTCTTGGGATTATCTCTCCTTGAACTTTGGGCTTGGAATATCTTCTAATCTAGGGCTTGGAAAAATATGGTGATTTCACACGACTGACGGGCTGAATTTTCTCTATCTATCGAGGTCCACTTTGCATCTTCTCCACAAAACTGCTGTCGTCCTTTGCTGTCACGGCGGCAACCATGGCAGCAACGTCCTCCTTGACTGCTCATTCCAGATTTTCTGCATCGCTGCCCAGCGCCTGCCACGATTGCTGCCCTGGGTGCTGCCACGACTGCTGCCCTGGATGCTGTCACGACTGCTGCCACGGCAGATACCTGCAAAAGTAACCAAATTTAGCAGTATCTGCGCAGTTTTATCTAAATATGATGTTTATGCAAAACTTAACCTAAAATTCAGTTAAACATGCTTGAGTGCAGTAAAAATAAGAATAAATGATGGGTAAAATATAGAACTTTTAAGCACTGATCACACCCCCAAACTCGAATCTTTGCTTGTCCTCAAGCAATTCAGACCTAAAAGAAAAATGAAATATTTTTGTTTTGGCTTTCAAAAAGTGAACTTTCCCTTACCCGTCGTTCGTTCCCTGTGACGGCAGCACCCTGTCGGATAATCTAGGATCTGTCCAGAATCTCTCTATAGTCCTCGTGACGGCAGCACCATCACCCCCAAACTCAAGTTTTTTCTTGCCCTCAAGCAACTAAGACCTAAAAGAAAAATGAAATATTTTTGTTTTGGCTTTCAAACAGTAAACTTTCCCTTACCCGTCATTCGTTCTCTGTGGCGGCAGCAACCTGTCGGATAATTTAGGATCTATCCGGACTCTCACTATAGTTCTCGTGCAGTGTGTGCATGCTTGTGAACAATTATATGCTAAGACTCTCTTATTTTCACTAGAATATTCAACTCTTAACTTGAATTTTTATGCCAAAGTTTATCTTTTTGAAGGCACATTTTCATGCTTCTTTTGTTTTGACTCGATTTCTTTATTTTTCAAGCTAAAGTTTTACTAGAGCCAGTTTTAGGCACCTCTAGTTAACTTCCTAGAGCCAGTTTCGGGCACCTCTAGTTAACTTCCTAGAGCCAGTTTCGGGCACCTCTAGGGCTGTTGAGTCTCTTTTGCTAAACTTCTTTCCTAGAGCCAGTGTTAGGCACCTCTATGGGCTATTCAAGTGCTAAGCTTCCTATTCTAGTTTGGCTAAAAGAAGTCTAAGCAGTATAACAGTCACAATGGTGTTTAAGTTTTCAGAACTATAGAAAGGCTCTAAACTTCTCCTTAAACTATCCTAAAGTTACTGCCACGACAGAGCTGTCACGACAGGCAAGTTCAATTCACAGTTTTAAGCCAAAATTTTCAGTTTTTCAGATTTTTTTAAGAGAAAAATAACTAAGTAAAAGACACCAACAATTGACTAAAATGTACTTAGACTCCATTAAAATGGAGGGTTGCCACCCCCAAACTCGAGGGTTGCATTGCCATCAATGCAAATGACAAAATAAAAATGAAAACATATGAAGGCAGTGCATCACAAAATATATATGGCAGGCAGCAATAAGAAGATAAGAAACTTAAATTTTAATCACTGTCTTCACTACTACTGTTGAGGCGGATCTGGCGGCAGGTTCTGGTTCGCGGGGCAGGATGGGATGGTTGCTGTACAACCTGAATATCAGAGCTGCTGCCGCTGCTGTCACTGCTGCTGTTGGCCCTTGGCAGAGTTTTCTTATCTGCCATTCTTTTCTGCCTCTTTACCGGTGTACATTCCTTTGACAGGTTCCTCTGAATAGAGGGTTCAATGTCACTTTCTGCCCAGACGGAGTAGAAAGAGAACCCAGCAACAAAGGCAGCAAGGTCATCCGAGGGCACTGGTCGCTTTGTTCCTTGAGCAGATGTTTCGGCATGGGTACTGCCGGCTGCCATCGGGGCAGGTGATGGTATGGAGGCGGCAGATGGTGTTTGTGGGGTTGCAGCACGTGTAGGTGTGTGGACAGGGGTGGGGACAATGAAGTAGTGGGCAGGGAAGGTGGGGAAAACAACATCAAGGCTGATGTGCATCATCATTGGGGCCTATGCAGAGGCCATATAAAGACTTGATGTGCTCGGCTGTGAACGGTACTTCTGTCCCTATAACACTTACTGACGTCGCTGTTTTGCTGCTGATGGCAGCATAAAATTCTCTCACCAGCGTCTCGTTCATTTCCTCTGGTTGCTCCGCAAATGATTGCCATAATAAAGCTCTAATCTTCCTAGCGATGAAAGGCTTGAGGCCCAGATTCTTTGCCTTTGGAGTATAAATGAGGCCTCGTTCTTCCCACAGATCTCTGGTTGCAAAGGACTGTGGGGGAGTTGCTGCCGGTGAGGAAGTAGAGGCAGCATTGCGGCGGGTTTTTTCTGGAAGACATGTTAGTGCAAGGGTTGTGAAAAGTAATTGAAAGCAAATGAAAACTAAAGATGGAGAGCAAGTAAGAAAAGCAGAAGTGAGTGAAAATGAAAATGAAACGGGGTTTTATAGAAAAGGAATTGCTGCCCTTTGAAGCTGTAATGGCAGGCGCGAATAACGGGGCGGCTGTCGAACTTTAGCGCGTCTGACACGCGTTTCTGCGTCTGTTACGCGTCTGTCACACGTTTCCGCGTCTGTCGTGACAGCATGGTGACAACCTGTCTTTTCCGCGTCTGTCGCGGCAGCAATAACGACAGGCTTCAATATTGGGCTTTGTTGGGCTGATGGATGGGTGGTGGGCTGAGTTCACTTTTCCTGTTCTTCTTGGCTCCTTTATTTCCTAAAAGCAATAAATATAAAAAACATTATTTGAATAAAATAAACCTTATTTCCTAATAAATAATAAATAATAAAAATAAAAATAAAATTTAGGTTAAATTAGGGATGCCAGGTGGGGCATCTCCTAAGGTAACCACTTCCTGCATTCTTGGGGCTTCAGTCCCCTGATAATGCTTGAGGCGTCGTTTCCGGTACTTCTTGAAGTCCATCCGAACCCTCCATCTGGTGATTATTCTCATGGTGGGGGATCCTTTCTTTCTCTTCCCTTTGTAGTCCATGAAGTCCTCCCTTCTTGGTAATGTTTCTGAGGGCATGAATATATGATTAGAAAAAATCAAATTGACATTCGACCATAAACTTACCTTGTTTTCGTTGAATGTTGTTGTGGTTGAATGTATCCCTTGCTGCCGTGCCCGCTGCCGCGGCAGGCAGTTATTTTGACAGTTCTTTATCAGGTTACTTTGCAGGTCAATGGGACATTGGTAAGTGCCATCACTCTTTATATCAAATTCTGTTGACCACTCGTAGATCTCCATCAGTAGAGACTTTGCTAATTCTGAGTCCACCGGTGTTGGTTCCTCTAATATCTGCAATGGAATCGGTGAGTTTTCAAAGAATTCAAAAGGTTCGTTTATTACCTGCTCGTATTCCATTTGTGAAGAACTGTCATTGGGTACCTCTTCTAGGTGGTCGTGTGAGTGCCATGACGGGGATGGATGTGTGCAATCTTGGTCGGGTTTAACCGAGGTAGTGGGTTAAGAATTTGCCTCTACTGTGGTTGCTGCTTCAGCATCAGTTGCTGTCGAGGCGGCAGTTTCCGCTTTGACTGGGGTTTCTGCCTCAGAAGTGGTTGCTGCTGTGACATTCTCTTGAATTTCACTCAGCGCTGTCGCGGTGTTGCTCCATTCCGGCTCCTTGATCATTACCATGGCAAGTTGTTGCTCAGACTCATCATATGTTGGGTATTCCTTCACATGGGCATCCTCGTCATCTTGCCTCAGGATTTCAGGTTCATCTGTGGCATGAATGAGGACTGGTCTGCTCAAGAGTTCATCCATCTTGGCGATACTTGCGTCCATAGAAACCGACACTTCTTGAGTGAGTGCCATGAAGGCTTGCAATGTGTCTTCTAAGGATTTTGATTGCTCTTGAGGACGATGACATTGCCAGGGCAGGTCGGGTTCTGTAGCAAAACTGTTATGGTATAAAAAAATTTGTGGGTTTTGATCGTACCATAAAAAATTTTGCTGCTGCGGCATCGGCATCTGCTGCCCCTGTTGCTGTCGTGGCAGCATATCTTTACGGTAATTGCAAGAACTTTCCCACATCAACTCTCGAATGGTTTTTCCTAGCATGTTGATGCCCTTGAACCTGTATTTTCACCTGAGTTTTTTTTGTTAAAAAATAATAAAAAAATAAAAGAAAAGTGCAGAAGCTAGGGTAAGAGTGTGTTGCCAGTCCCCGAAAACGGCGCCAAAAACTTGTTACGTGTAAAAGTGTCTATCGCAATTGAGTGCAAGTGTACACGTCGCAAGTAATAAAGTGATACTAGAGTATCGGATATCGTCTCCACAGGGACTGGGCTAACCCTTTCCTTTGCTATCTACACAAGGGGAAAAGAATAGATTAAGATATTGTCATGAAAATAATAAAGAATACTGGAAAATAAAAGTAGAGAAATCAAGATAGAGAGAATGGGCTGGCTGGTATTGAATTGCTTAGTAGTGCAGGTATTGCAGATTTTAGGAAATCCAGTTCTGTCGTCGCGCCCGTCGCGGACAGCACCTGTCGCGGCAGCTGTCCGTTGATTGTCGCGGCAGCAAACACTCAACTCAGTACTTTCAAGTTTGGCAAGAATCCCAGATCTGCCTTGGCCTATCCCTAGGTCCAAGTCTGTCGATGATCGCGTCTTGATGATACCTCCCGGCGTGAATCGAAGGATGAACACCGATGTGTATGAATTCTTCTTTAGCCACTTAACCTCGCCCTATCCCTAGGCACGAGATAGTTCAACTATAAACTAGAGAACTTGCTCTTATTTCTTTCGTATACTTAACTCTCTCGATGCTAAGTAAATAGATAACCTCATAATGCTCTCCCGATGCTCTTGCAAGATATTAATAACCAAAATAAGAGAACTTGAAGTTTATTTTATTGAACTGAAAATACCTAAAACAAAACTGTAACCCCCTTAACCCGGCCTAGACGGTTGACCCGAATTAAGAAAGTCACACGGGGAAAACCAAAGTCAACCCGAAAGTCAACCTTGATTAACGACCCTTTTTTTTCTTTTTAAACTTGTCTAGATGCTCATTAACCCTAGTTATGATCATACAAACAACATGCTCAAAGGTCATAAACATCAGAGATCAAACAGGGACCCAATTGAACAATTTACAACTTTAGGGACCAAATTGTAAATTCTGTAAATTATAAGGCCTTAACCCAAATTAAGGTTACTAGCTTGAAATTAATCAGGTTTCATGCTTCTCTGTCAAAATTCAGCTCAAAAGAACAATCCAAACTCAGACAATTGCATAAACAAGATTCAGGACTAAAATGTAAACATTCCAAACATTTAACTGCCAATGTCAGCCCCCAACGGTCGACCGTTCCGAAACAGAGAGAGCCTGTTTCGAAACGCGGGGCCGTTCCGCAACGCGTACCGAAACACGGGCTGGCAGTGGCCATTCCGTTTCGGAACGGTCTCTCCCGTTTCGGACGCCTGGGCTGGTTTAGGGCACCCGTTCCGAAACGGTAGGCACTGTTCCGAAACACCCTGCACAGAATGCATCAAAATGCATGCTTTAACATGCAATTAATCAACCATACATGCTCCAAAAGCTACCAAACTTTACCAGCATGAAATTCAACATACAAGAGACATATAAGCATCAACAATTCAACATATTGACATCATATATGAAAAGCCCCAAATCTAATGGCATGCTTCCTACACAAGCAACCATTCAAGCATAAACTTCCAAAACAAACATTTAGAGGCCAATTACAAATACCAGCAAATTCAACAACATTCAACACACTTAGGGAGTTCAAACATCTCCCAAAACATACACATAGGTCCCCCATTGCCAAATTACCAAAAGCTAAATGTATTCAATAAAACCTTTCCATACTTGAGCTTAGTTTCCCCTTGGTTGCTTGCCTTCCTTGCTGCCCTCAAGGTACTCTAATGATCTACATTATTGGTTTAAGAAAACGAAAGAGAGCGTAAGCAAAAGCTTAGTGAGGAATGCTCATTAAAGCCATTCAATAATGCATTTATAAAACTCTTTATAAAACATACTTCAAAACATCATATAAACATGCTCACTAGCATTCTTAAACAAGCAATACATGCTTCCATATCAATTCATGTCATATTGGCCACAAGTGATAAATTTCATCTTTTTAAACAAGATCAACATAAGACTCACACATGACTTTTAAACACCATTGTGATCTTATAGTGTACAAGAACCACGCAAGGACTTTTAACCACCTTCGTGTTCTTCCCAAGGACTTTTAAACACCTTGGCCCCAAGGACTTTTAAACACCTTGGCCCATGGACTTTTAAACACCATGGCAAGGACCACACAAGGAATTTTAACCACCTTTGTGTCCTCAACAAGAACCATCCAAGGACTTTTAACCACCTTGATGTTCTTAAGTAACAAGGCTCACTCAAGGACTTTTAACCACCTTAGTGACCTTAACAAGAATCGTCATGGACTTTTAACCACCATGAAGTTCTTAGAATCCACAAGGCTCACTCAAGGACTTTTAACCACCTTAGTGACCTTAACCTTTTAAAAACATCACTTGCCAATATACATCATTTTCATCAATTAATCCACTGTTTTAAAGCATTAAACCAAGCCATATTCATCATGCATTTATAAGCATCAAACCACATTTTATCCATGCTCAAAAACAAGGAACTCTTACCTTGAGCTTCCTTCAACATATGGCTTACAAAAACAGCAAATACCATGCTAAATCATGCTTTCAAAACAGAGTTTAAAACATGCAATAACCACATTGCATAACAATCAAATCATGGCCACCACTAGAGAGTATTTCCGAAAACTTACACTTGAGCTTAGCAAAGTTGTTTAGACTTAAACTAAGCTCCCAAGACATTGGTTTCAAAGCCGAAAACCCATTTTCACTCACCGATTCCACTTCGCCTCTTGCCGAAGCACAAATCAAGCTTCCGGATCACCTCCACTTGGATCCAAAGATGACTCCCCTGTTTTAAACACATCAAAGCAGAGGATTAATGCATCATCATGCATTAATAGCTTCAATGAAAGCACCTAAACTCGCTGCTCTCATCCAACCTCCAATTTCGGCCACCAAACACAACCGAAAAAGCATCCAAACCACTTCTCAACAAAGCCCAGCCATAAACCATCACAACCAAACATCCTTTAACATCATTTAACATCTAAAAAGAGTCTAACAACATCCTTATACCTCCAGCAACAACAGATCCACAAGATCACACCAAAAACAACCTAGAATCATAAGCTAAACTTAGGAAATTCAACCTATCCGGGTTTGCATTAATCAAAACTCAATTCCTCATCAAATTAACATTCATTAATCATCATTTTAACACCTTAAAACATTGCTTTAACAGATCCAACGAAAATTCATCAAAAATCACCAAATCTTGCATTTTAAGCCCAGATCCATTTAAACAACTTAAAAGCCATTTATAAAACATCAATTAAGGATTGAGAACTTAGGAATTTCAGTAAAGAACTGATAGTTTAGAGGAGAAGGACGTTCTTACCTCCAAACTTGAGTTTCTCCTCTTTTAGAGCCAAAAACCTTGATGAATCAAGTAGCAAATGGTGAGGTTTTGTAGATATGATGATTAAGAATCAAAAGAGAGTTGAAAGGAGAGATTTAGGTGACAAAATCAGAAGAAATTCTCTGGAGAGAAAGTGTTTGGGTTGAGAGAAAATGAGAGAAAGGAAAATTGAGAAAATAGAAAGTTAGTTACCAAAATAACCAAAAATGATTTCCCTCCTCTTTTCTTATGTTTTAAAATCAGAATTATACATTAAAATATCTTAGAAAATTCTGGAGAAACTCTTTTTGGAATAATATCTCCTTAAAGATTCAAAGTTTCAACCCTTTCTAAAACAGTCACGCAACTTTCAAAAATTACATTTTGGTCACTAGTCAAAATGTCAGCCTTCCAAACCTCATTTTGTAAAATTGATTTCACAGTTCACTTATATATATTAAAAGATGATTTTAGAACATTTTTCCATATTTTTAATGCAACCCGAACTAGGCTTTCCTAATTTACCCTCTTTAGATTCGAACAACACTTTGACCAAACCGGTCAACACCCAAAACTTCTAAGCCCAAACCGGGGCGTTACAACTCTCCCCCCCTTAAGAAATTTCGTCCTCGAAATTTACCTGAAGGAAAGAGATAAGGAAACTGCTTCAGCATGTCTTCCTTCCGTTCCCACGTGGCTTCCTCAACACCTCGATGCTTCCACAGCACCTTCACCAACTCTATGGTCTTGCCACGAAGAACCTTGCTATTCGAATCTAGAACCCTCACCGGTTCCTCATCATAGGTCAAATCCGGATTCAATTCCACTTCCTCCACAGGCATCACATGCGAAGGATCAGATCTATACTTCCGGAGCATAGAAACATGGAACACATCATGAATCTTCTCCAACTCTTGAGGTAGCCTCAACCGATACGCAACAGGACCCACACGCTCAACCACCTCATATGGTCCAATGTACCTAGGGCTCAACTTACCCTTCCGGCCAAACCTCATCACCTTCTTCCAAGGCGAAACCTTCAAGAACATACGATCACCCACCGCATACTCTATCTCCTTACGCTTCAAATCCGCGTAAGACTTCTGCCGATCAGAGGCTGCCTTCAACCGCTCACAGATAAGCTTCACCTTCTCGGTGGTTCCTTTCAACAAAGCCGGCATCGAAACCAACTTTTGACCAGTTTCAGCCCAACAAAGAGGAGTCCTACACTTCCTCCCGTAAAAAGCCTCATAAGGTGCCATCTGTATACTCGCCTGATAACTATTGTTATAAGCAAACTCCACCAAAGGCAAATGCTTCTCCCAAGAACCTTGGAACTCAATCACACAGCACCTCAACATATCTTCCAAAATCTGAATAACTCGCTCAGACTGACCATCCGACTGAGGATGATAGGATGTACTGAAATTCAACCTTGTACCCAGAGCTTGATGCAAACATTGCCAGAAACGCGATGTGAACCTCGGATCCCTATCCGACACAATCGACTTAGGCACACCATGCAGCCGCACAATCTCAGCAATGTACAGCTCCGCAAGCTTATCCAAGGAAAACGTAGTATGCACAGGCAAGAAATGCGCACACTTCGTCAGGCGATCCACAATCACCCACACAGAATTCTTCTTCGATGGAGACAAAGGTAAACCAGATACAAAATCCATGGTAACCCTTTCCCACTTCCATTCAGGGATTTTCAACGGTTGCAACAAACCTGAAGGAACCTGATGTTCAGCCTTAACTCGCTGACACACCATACACTTGCTCACAAACTCTGCAACATCCTTCTTCAAACCCACCCAATAGTACTCATCACGAAGATCACGGTACATCTTAGTACTACCAGGGTGCATAGCAAAAGGACTACTATGACCTTCAGTCAGAATAGCACGCCTCAACTCAACATCATTGGGCACTACTATCCGACTCCCAAAACACAACACACCATCATCATTAAAGCAGAAATCCGAAGGCCTACCCTCCGCGATATCCTGAACATGAGACACCAAGGAGTCATCCAGCAACTACTTTTCCTTGATCAACTGAACCATAGATGGCTTCACTTGCAACTCAGCCACAAGGCCACCATCTCGCGATATACTCAAGCTAGCAAACATAGCCCTCAGCTCAACAGCTACCTTCCTACTCAAGGCATCCGCAACAACATTAGCTTTTCCAGGATGGTACTCAATCGTCAGATCATAATCCTTGAGCAACTCCAACCATCGCCGCTGCCTAAGATTCAACTCCTTCTGAGACATCAGATACCTCAAACTCTTGTGATCCGTGTACACAGTACACTTCTCACCATACAGATAATGTCTCCAGATCTTTAGAGCAAAAACCACTGCAGCCAACTCAATATCATGCGTAGGATAATTGCGCTCATGCACTTTCAACTGTCGCGATGCATAAGCCACAACCTTACCCTCTTGCATCAGCACACATCCCAAACCAACATAGGACGCATCACTGTAGACCACAAACTCTTTTCCTGATTCAGGCTGAACCAAGATAGGAGCTTGCGTCAAAGCCGCCTTCAACTTCTCAAAAGCCTACTGTCTCGCTTCCGTCCACTCATACTTAACATCCTTCTGCAACAACTTTGTCAAAGGAGCAGCAATCTTAGAAAAACCATCCACAAACCTCCGGTAGTATCCTGCCAAACCAAGGAAACTACGGACCTCATGAACAGACTTAGGAACCTTCCAGTTCATCACCGCCTCAATCTTCTGAGGATCAACACGAATCCCCTCAGCAAAAACTACATGACCAAGAAACACCACCTCCTTAAGCAAGAACTCACACTTGCTCAGCTTAGCATAAAGCTGATTCTCCAACAAAGCTTGCAGCACAATCCTCAAATGCTCTTCATGCTCCTCCTCAGTATGCGAGTACACGAGGATATCATCAATGAACACCACCACGAACTTGTCCAGGTATTCATGAAAAACACGATTCATCATGTCCATGAAAGCAACAAGAGCATTTGTCAAACCAAACGGCATCACAAGAAACTCATAATGCCCATACCTTGTCCTGAAAGCTGTCTTAGGCACATCCACATCCTTCACCTTCAACTGGTAATACCCTGACCTCAAGTCAATCTTAGAGAACACAGTAGCTCCCCGAAATTGATCAAAGAGATCATCAATCCTCGGCAAAGGATACTGATTCTTGATAGTCAACTTGTTCAGCTGAGGGTAATCAATGCACATTCTCATAGTGCCATCCTTCTTCTTCACAAACAAGACCGGTGCACCCCAAGGTGACACACTCGGCCGGATGAAACCACGATCAAGCAACTCTTGCAGCTGCGTCTTCAGCTCCTTCAGCTCCTTAGGTGCCATTCTATAGGGAGTAATGGACACAGGAGTTGTATTCTCATACAGCTCAATTCCAAACTCCACCTCGCGATTAGGAGGTAAACCAGGCAACTCCTCAGGAAACACTCCAGGAAACTCCTTCACAACTCTAATATCTTGCACCCTCAACTCCTTAGAGCTAGGATTCATCACAAAAGCTAGATAAGCTTCGCAACCTTGCCTCAGCATCCTGCTCGCCTCCAAGGTAGACACCACATTGGCAAGAAACTTTACATTCTCACCAACTACAACAACTTCGTAATCATCCACAAGCTTCAACGAAACTCGCTTATTCTCGCAATCCACAACAGCACGATGCTCAGCAAGCCAATCCATACCAAGGATCACATCGAAACCATAGAAAGGCAGCTCCATAAGGTCAACATGGAAAACATGCTCTTGAACAACTAAAGGACACCTTCTATAGAGCTTTCGAGTCACAACAGTCTCACCAAAAGAACTAGTGACACGAACACCAACATCCAAAGACTCAACAGGCAAACCAAGCAATTCAGCATGCTCACGCAAAATGTATGAATGCGTAGATCCAGAATCAATCAAAGAAAGCAATGACAAGGACTGCAAAGTAAAGGTACCTGCAATCACATCCGCATCATTCCTCCCTTCACGCTGAGCATACACCCTAGCTTGACCACCACCCTCAGGCTGAATAGCCACCACATGAGCCACTCCACGACCACCTTCCTCTCTCCTCTAGAAATTACCACGGCCGCGCCCACGACCTCTCTGCGGTGCAGCAACAACAGGAGCACGCACTTGGCCACCAGCCAACATAGGACAATCTCGCCTCAAATGGTCTGCGGATCCACAGTTCCAGCATCCATTACCAGCTGCCGCAACAGGAGCTTGCACCTCCCTCACAGCACGAGGACAGTCATGCTTCATGTGACCACGTGAACCACAAATCCAACAAGCACTTGGATCAGCTCTAGCATTGCCTCCTCTAGCAGGTGAACCTCCACCTCTCTTAGCTGAGGACTGATACTTCTGATCACGTCCCCTCTTGTTCCGTCCACCACCGGAACTAAACTCAGCAGCTCTCTTACCAGAACTCGCTCCAGCACCTCTAGCAGATAAACCCAAGTTCATCTCTATGTCCTTGGCTCGGCCCACCAATACATCAAAATCATCATACTCGGTGGCCAGCACATACATCTTCACGTCCGTCACTAAACCATAACGAAACCTTTCGCACCTCGCCCGCTCATCAGGTACCAGCTCAGGTGCATACTGACTGAGTCGCACAAACTGCACTTCATACTCAGCCACAGTCATGCTCCCCTGGGTAAGAGACATGAACTCACGCTTCTTTTCGTCAAGATACCTCACACCAAGATATCTTCTCTTGAACACATTCTGAAAGAATGTCCAAGTCACATCAGCTTCAGCCATTCCAGCTATAGTGGTCGTCCACCACGTATACGCATCATCCTGCAGCAAGGATACCACACAACCCAGCTTTTGCACATCCGTGCAACTCATCTGACCCAAGATTCGCTTGGTACTCTCCAACCAAGCTTCAGAACCCTCAACAGACATACCCCTGAACTCAGTCCCACCAAGACTGCGTAAACGCTCCAAAGGTAGTCTAACACCAACATCTCCCTGATGCCCAGCTCCTTGAGCTCCAGCTACTGCTGCTCGAAAAGCACCTGCAATAGCTTGTACCAACATAGACATGTCAGGCATAGCTTGCCCCTGTCCAACCTCAGGACCAGCAGCTCCAGCACCAGCTGCAGCTTCAGCTCTTTCTCCCTCAGCACCACCACCAGGTGGAGGAGGAGGTAACACCGCACTACCCGTGTTTTCCTCATTCTCGTTCTCATTAGGAGCCATAGCTCGCACATTACCTCGCAACTCTCTACGTGGTGCCATACTTTAACCATGCAATCACAATGTAAATAAACAAATTAGGCCCAGCAAGGTAAGCAATCCAAGTACTCAAGCTCAATTTCATTCAAAATCAACATCATCACTTAGCTTTGATTTGGCAATGGGTACCCACATCATGCTACATCACAGCACACAACTCAATTGTATCAAAATCACAAGCCACTAATCATGCTTTCAATCAATCAAGCATACATACTTCAATCATGCACACATTCATGCCCAATTACTCGAGAACTCAGCTCTGATACCACCAAATGTAACCCCCTTAACCTGGCCTAGACGGTTGACCCGAATTAAGAAAGTCACACGGGGAAAACCAAAGTCAACCCGAAAGTCAACCTTGATTAACGACCCTTTTTTTTCTTTTTAAACTTGTCTAGATGCTCATTAACCCTAGTTATGATCATACAAACAACATGCTCAAAGGTCATAAACATCAGAGATCAAACAGGGACCCAATTGAACAATTTACAACTTTAGGGACCAAATTGTAAATTCTGTAAATTATAAGGCCTTAACCCAAATTAAGGTTACTAGCTTGAAATTAATCAGGTTTCATGCTTCTCTGTCAAAATTCAGCTCAAAAGAACAATCCAAACTCAGACAATTGCATAAACAAGATTCGGGACTAAAATATAAACATTCCAAACATTTAACTGCCAATGTCAGCCCCCAACGGTCGACCGTTCCGAAACAGGGAGAGCCTGTTTCGAAACGCGGGGCCGTTCCGCAACGCGTACCGAAACACGGGTTGGCAGTGGCCATTCCGTTTCGGAACGGTCTCTCCCGTTTCGGACGCCTGGGCTGGTTTAGGGCACCCGTTCCGAAACGGTAGGCACTGTTCCGAAACACCCTGCACAGAATGCATCAAAATGCATGCTTTAACATGCAATTAATCAACCATACATGCTCCAAAAGCTACCAAACTTTACCAGCATGAAATTCAACATACAAGAGACATATAAGCATCAACAATTCAACATATTGACATCATATATGAAAAGCCCCAAATCTAATGGCATGCTTCCTACACAAGCAACCATTCAAGCATAAACTTCCAAAACAAACATTTAGAGGCCAATTACAAATACCAGCAAATTCAACAACATTCAACATACTTAGGGAGTTCAAACATCTCCCAAAACATACACATAGGTCCCCCATTGCCAAATTACCAAAAGCTAAATGTATTCAATAAAACCTTTCCATACTTGAGCTTAGTTTCCCCTTGGTTGCTTGCCTTCCTTGCTGCCCTCAAGGTACTCTAATGATCTGCATTATTGGTTTAAGAAAACGAAAGAGAGCGTAAGCAAAAGCTTAGTGAGGAATGCTCATTAAAGCCATTCAATAATGCATTTATAAAACTCTTTATAAAACATACTTCAAAACATCATATAAACATGCTCACTAGCATTCTTAAACAAGCAATACATGCTTCCATATCAATTCATGTCATATTGGCCACAAGTGATAAATTTCATCTTTTTAAACAAGATCAACATAAGACTCACACATGGACTTTTAAACACCATTGTGATCTTATAGTGTACAAGAATCACGCAAGGACTTTTAACCACCTTCGTGTTCTTCCCAAGGACTTTTAAACACCTTGGCCCCAAGGACTTTTAAACACCTTGGCCCATGGACTTTTAAACACCATGGCAAGGACCACACAAGGAATTTTAACCACCTTTGTGTCCTCAACAAGAACCATCCAAGGACTTTTAACCACCTTGATGTTCTTAAGTAACAAGGCTCACTCAAGGACTTTTAACCACCTTAGTGACCTTAACAAGAATCGTCATGGACTTTTAACCACCATGAAGTTCTTAGAATCCACAAGGCTCACTCAAGGACTTTTAACCACCTTAGTGACCTTAACCTTTTCAAAACATCACTTGCCAATATACATCATTTTCATCAATTAATCCACTGTTTTAAAGCATTAAACCAAGCCATATTCATCATGCATTTATAAGCATCAAACCACATTTTATCCATGCTCAAAAACAAGGAACTCTTACCTTGAGCTTCCTTCAACATATGGCTTACAAAAACAGCAAATACCATGCTAAATCATGCTTTCAAAACAGAGTTTAAAACATGCAATAACCACATTGCATAACAATCAAATCATGGCCACCACTAGAGAGTATTTCCGAAAACTTACACTTGAGCTTAGCAAAGTTGTTTAGACTTAAACTAAGCTCCCAATACATTGGTTTCAAAGCCGAAAACCCATTTTCACTCACCGATTCCACTTCGCCTCTTGCCGAAGCACAAATCAAGCTTCCGGATCACCTCCACTTGGATCCAAAGATGACTCCCCTGTTTTAAACACATCAAAGCAGAGGATTAATGCATCATCATGCATTAATAGCTTCAATGAAAGCACCTAAACTCGCTGCTCTCATCCAACCTCCAATTTCGGCCACCAAACACAACCGAAAAAGCATCCAAACCACTTCTCAACAAACCCCAGCCATAAACCATCACAACCAAACATCCTTTAACATCATTTAACATCTAAAAAGAGTCTAACAACATCCTTATACCTCCAGCAACAACAAATCCACAAGATCACACCAAAAACAACCTAGAATCATAAGCTAAACTTAGGAAATTCAACCTATCCGGGTTTGCATTAATCAAAACTCAATTCCTCATCAAATTAACATTCATTAATCATCATTTTAACACCTTAAAACACTGCTTTAACAGATCCAACGAAAATTCATCAAAAATCACCAAATCTTGCATTTTAAGCCCAGATCCATTTAAACAACTTAAAAGCCATTTATAAAACATCAATTAAGGATTGAGAACTTAGGAATTTCAGTAAAGAACTGATAGTTTAGAGGAGAAGGACGTTCTTACCTCCAAACTTGAGTTTCTCCTCTTTTAGAGCCAAAAACCTTGATGAATCAAGTAGCAAATAGTGAGGTTTTGTAGATATGATGATTAAGAATCAAAAGAGAGTTGAAAGGAGAGATTTAGGTGACAAAATCAGAAGAAATTCTCTGGAGAGAAAGTGTTTGGGTTGAGAGAAAATGAGAGAAAGGAAAATTGAGAAAATAGAAAGTTAGTTACCAAAATAACCAAAAATGATTTCCCTCCTCTTTTCTTATGTTTTAAAATCAGAATTATACATTAAAATATCTTAGAAAATTCTGGAGAAACTCTTTTTGGAATAATAGCTCCTTAAAGATTCAAAGTTTCAACCCTTTCTAAAACAGTCACGCAACTTTCAAAAATTACATTTTGGTCACTAGTCAAAATGTCAGCCTTCCAAACCTCATTTTGTAAAATTGATTTCACAGTTCACTTATATATATTAAAAGATGATTTTAGAACATTTTTCCATATTTTTAATGCAACCTGAACTAGGCTTTCCTAATTTACCCTCTTTAGATTCGAACAGCACTTTGACCAAACCGGTCAACGCCCAAAACTTCTAAGCCCAAAACCGGGGCGTTACAAAAACAACCCTTGCAACTACTTTACAAATCAACCTGTGGCCCTAGGAAGGATTTAGAACATGTCGAGGGCAGGAAAACGACAAGATTTGGGAAGGAGGCTAGGGTAATCGGTTATTGCCTCTAGGTTAAGATATATGCCCTTATATAAGCTTTGGGCTCAAGTTTTCTAATTTAACAAGGATTACAACTTTAAATTAAAGTATGATTCTAATAAAGACTAAATCTTCAAGGAATCTACTTTCCAGCCGTCCTCCTTGTTTCTTGGGATTATCTCTCCTTAAACTTTGGGCTTGGAATATCTTTTGATCCGGGGCTTGGAAAAATATATTGTTTTCACACGACAAACGGGCTGAATTTTCTCTATCTGTCGAGGTCCACTTTGTTTTTCTCCTCAAAATTGCTATCGTCCTCTGCTGTCACGGCAGCACCATGGCAGCATCGTCCTCTTTGTCTGCTTGTCCAGTTCAGCTCTTCTGCTTCTCTGCCCAGCACTTGCCTTCACCGTCTACGACGGCGGCAACCTACCAAAAGCAGCCATTTTTAGTAGAATCTATGCCTTTTATATATTTGTGATGTTTTGCTGTAAACTAACCTAAATGCAATGGAATGATGCTTGAATGCAGCATAAATATGGGTTAAAAAGGGTGTAAATAATAGAACTTTTACACACTCAACACACCCCCAAACTCAAGTTTTTGCTTGCCCTCAAGCAACTAAGACCTAAAAGAAAAATGAAATATTTTTGTTTTGGCTTTCAAACAGTGAACTTTCCCTTACCCGTCATTCGTTCTCTGTGGCGGCAGCAACCTGTCGGATAATTTAGGATCTGTCCGGACTCTCACTATAGTTCTCGTGCAGTGCGTGCATGCTTGTGAACAGTTATATGCTAAGACTCTCTTAGTTTCACTAGAATATTCAACTCTTAACTTGAATTTTTATGCCAAAGTTTATCTTTTTGAAGGCACATTTTCATGCTTCTTTTGTTTTGACTCGATTTCTTTATTTTTCATGCTAAAGTTTTACTAGAGCCAGTTTTAGGCACCTCTAGTTAACTTCCTAGAGCCAGTTTCGGGCACCTCTAGTTAACTTCCTAGAGCCAGTTTCGGGCACCTCTAGGGCTGTTGAGTCTCTTTTGCTAAACTTCTTTCCTAGAGCCAGTGTTAGGCACCTCTAGGGGCTATTCAAGTGCCAAGCTTCCTATTCTAGTTTGGCTAAAAGAAGTCTAAGCAGTATAACAGTCACAATGGTGTTTAAGTTTTCAGAACTATAGAAAGGCTCTAAACTTCTCCTTAAACTATCCTAAAGTTACTGCCACGACAGGCAAGTTCAATTCACAGTTTTAAGCCAAAATTTTCAGTTTTTAAGATTTTCTTAAGAGAAAAATAACTAAGTAAAAGACACCAACAATTGACTAAAATGTACTTAGACTCCATTAAAATGGAGGGTTGCGTGTAAAAGTGTCTAATTTAACAAGGATTACAACTTTAATTAAAAGTATGATTCTAATAAAGACTAAATCTTCAAGGAATCTACTTTCCAGCCGTCTTCCTTGTTTCTTGGGATTTTCTCTCCTTGAACTTTGGGCTTGTCATATCTTTTGATCCGGGGCTTGGAAAAATATATGGTTTTCACACGACAGACGGGCTGAATTTTCTCTATCTGTTGAGGTCCACTTTGCTTTTTCTCCTCAAAATTGTTGTCGTCCTCTGCTGTCACGGCAGCACCATGGCAGCATCGTCCTCTTTGTTTGCTTGTCCAGTTCAGCTCTTCTGCTTCTCTGCCCAGCGCCTGCCTTCACCGTCTACGACGACGGCAACCTGCCAAAAGCAGCCATTTTTAGTAGAATCTGTGCCTTTTATATATTTGTGATGTTTTGTTGTAAACTAACCTAAATGCAATGGAATGATGCTTGAATGCAGCAGAAATATGGGTTAAAAAGGGTGTAAATAATAGAACTTTTACACACTCAACAAGTTGTACTTTGTATGTTTCATAGAGTTTTTAAAGCTTAATCTGATAGTTTTAGGACCATGTTTCTGAGAGACTTCGAGTGGATGGCTGCCCAAAAAGATGATTTGATTGTTCAGCTTACTTGGGAAGATTTTCAATAGATGTTTCAGAGATGATATATTCTTAGAAGAGAATTGACTAAAGTTTCAGGATTTTGAGCAGAAATATATGATTGTGACCGAATCTGAGATATAATTCTTGAGGCTTAGTAAGTATGCTATCGGTTTGATCCCTACTAAGAGTGACAAATATGTTAAATTCCATTTAGAAGCATGTAGCTGCACGTCAAGTTTGAGAATTTTCTTGATAAGTCTAAGTCTGCCGAATAGATCAAGATACTTAGCATAGAGCACCAAGATCTAGATATAGATCATTCTAGGAAACAATCTACTTCGCCCGACCCTAATAGTTTGAATGGACGTTCGAGTAAGCACATTAGAGATGAATCGAGATAGATAGGTAAATTTAGGTTTCGATCAATGGCTTATACTGCTAGTTATGGTGGTTCACTCGATTCTAGGGTTTTACCTACTTCTGTTCATTTTAATCGACGACATATTAGTTAGTGTAAGAAGATGTTAAAAGCTTGTTTTCGATGTGATTCATTAAACCATTTCATAAGAAATTGTCCAAGGTATCACATACTACTACCCATTCTCTTGATTCAATTCAGGCACCCCTAATAGGTCATGAACAAGGTAGACATGCTACTTTTAGTTTCATTTCTAGTAGAGGACGACCCTGTCAGAGTCATGAACTGATCATATCAGGGTATACACAACCAACCTTAGTTTCATTCATGTTTGATACGAGGGACTAAAACAAACTTGTTTGATCAAAACAATGGTAAAGTTATTGATGAGAGGAATATCATATCTCGAGATAAAGGCCATCAAACGAAGGATGTTTGAGATTAGAAAAAATACAAGTCAAAAATGTTTTTAACCTAGATTTGTGAAATATGGGGTATCTTTTGATAAAATGGATGCTAAATTCACATTTATGATGTTGAAAAAGGTTCATCTAAAAAGTTATAGAATTGAGCGACCGTTGACAAAAACGGTCAATGATGGTTAGCTTGGTAACTTTTCTACCTAATTTTGAGTTGGAGAAAATTGGTTAAAACTTTTTAAGAAGAGGAGGTAAATGAAGAAAGTAAAATTAAAGAAAAAGAAAAAAAGAAATTTATACCGATGTCTAAAATATTTCATTTTCTCAACACTGAGGATTAATTTTTTATAATAATGATCAAATTAATAAAATATAAAAGTTTAAGTGTTACTTTCGTTATTAATTCGATTATAAAAAAGCTAGGTCTTCTGCCCATTAGCAAGTTAATGGTGGAGTGACTTAAATAATTGTAAGACCCAAAATTTGTTCGGGTATACCTCTATATCTATATATGCATATACATCTCTATAAATAAAACAATAAATAAATAAATATAATAAAATCCCTAAATAAATAAATAAATAGTCCTAAAAATGATATCCAATGTTCATAAAATGTCCAAGTTACATTGTAAAACTCGGAGCCCAATACAAAGCCCATTTTAAAATTACAAGACCCAATGACAGCTCACATACAACCCATTTCTGGTAAAAACTAACCCAACAAGCACAAATCCAAGGTGTGCTTCTTTTTCCCTCCTAAACAACCTACGTGGCACGAAGCCATTGGCCCATTCTGCTTTCACACGGATTGCCGCCCATCTGGAGCCAACTGGCTTCGCCAACAAATACCAATGACGTCATCCCCTACCTCACCTATAAATAGGAGAGAGAGAAAAAGTGTCAGATCATTATTAACTACATCAATTACCAATCATAAATAATAATAATAATATAATAAATGAAGAGGAGAGAGAGAGCTCTCCCCTGGAGACCAACCGCCGCCTGAAGCCGAACCGCCAGGAGTCGGAGCGTCGTCAGGAGGCTGCACCGTCGCTAGAGAAGTCGCGCTGCTATCGGAAACTTCGCCGAATTGCTGAAATCGAGGTAAAGCTTTCCTTATCTCTTCGTTTCCTGCAAAACTTGAATGCTAGCCTTTAAAATAAAAAACAGAAACGAAAATACTAGATATAAGATCAGAAATTATCTCGAACGGCAATCGTTGAGGGTTTTAGGTATTCGGTGGAGTCGAATATGATAGCAGGGTTCGGTTTGGGTGGTTTTTAGGGGAGACGATGGGAGATCCTTATGGATCGGTGGGAAATCGTCTCGCGGCGGTGACCGGTCGTCGGAGACAAACCAGACGGTGGCTATAGTAGGAATGTTGGCTGGAGAAGATGAACGGTGTAGGCACAGTTGGCCGAAGCAGATGATCGGAAGGATTCCGATCACTAGAGAGAGGTTAGTGGTGGCCGGAGTTTCAGGTTTCATCAGGGAAGATAACCGGAGAAGCACCAGTCATCGGAGAAAGGGTGAAGGAAGGCCATATATGAAGATCGGAGGTCAGTATTATTTCCAATGGTCAGAAACATATCAAAGATGAAGTTTAGGGTTGGTAAGGATCGAACGAAGGGAAGCGAAAGGGTTCATGTGTTTTTCTTATGTTATTGGGCGTTTTGATCTTCAAAAACACGAAGATGATAGTTTTCAGGGTTTCTAAGGATCAAAGAGATAGAAAATGAAGAACAAATGACGAACATGGTGAAGCAAGTGGTGTTTGATCGATGGAAACATAAAAAGGAAGAATTTTAGTGTTGCTGAAGGATCAAATTGAAGAAATGAGGAAGAATGGGTGATGAAAAGAGTGGAATTTAGGGTTTAGATCAAACTTGAATGGGTTTTGAAAGGGATTTAGTATTCGAGTTGAGACAATCTCAGATGAGAGGGAAAATATAGAGCTAGAGGGAGGTGGGGAAAATGAAGGAAAAGGAGAAAAATTCAGGTAAATGGGACCTTATATAACCAGTGCAATACAACTTCGTTTTGGGGAGCTCAACCCGCGCATGCTCTCCGGGTCGGGTAGATTGACCCGCGCATCATTGCTGGGTTGGGTCGGTCGGCCCATGTGCTTGGTTTCGGTATAATGGAGTTGACCCATACATTTGTTGGATCATCAATTGGGCCATTGGTCTTAGGGGTATGTATAATTGGGTCAACACTTAAATGGAATTAGATTTGGGCTTATTTCTTTCATATTAATTCAATTTGATATAATCTTAATTATCTAGTTATTTAATTTAATTGTTTAAATTATATGTTTGCATGTTTTATATATAGTGCATATTAGGATGCTTGTTAGATAATTTTAATCGCATAGTTTAAATTGTTAGAGCCTTTAGCCTAAGCCTCTCAATTACATAATTAAATAGGAAATGTCATTGTAGCAAATAAATGAATATTTGAAATAAAATTAGAATGTTCAAGATTGGTTAGTATCACATTGAAGAGTGATGTTAATCAATGAATATTCCGATGAAGATTTCAATGTTTTATTTTAACCTAGAAAATAGAAATAATTCACAATTAGATTAATTAAAATTAAAATAGGACTAATGATTAGAATCCCTCTAATTAGGGAATATTGTTACTTTTGGACTTATTAAAGATAGTGTCCAATATTATTTTGGATGTTATCATTTATGTCCAAAAATTAATAATATTCTTAGAACTTTAAATTAATTAAATTGATGGAGCCTAATTATGTTTTACTTAAAAGTGACAAGACAATAATTGGTCATGCAATAAACCTTTTGTGTTGAGATACATTTTGAATATAAATTGAAGTGTCCTAATGTAACTGGACGTTTCATAATTATATTTGTCCGAAATGTATTTTCTTACAAAAGGATACCCTATTCGGAATAAAATTTATTTTACAGTTAAAAGATTTAATTAAATTCAGATTAATGTTCGAAATGCCAAAATGCCACGTGTAATTAATAAGGTACCAGTAACAGACGTTCGTAAGGGTGCTAACCCTTCCCTACATGTAACCGACTCCCGAACCCAATATTTTCAAAAAAAGAATCTCTGGTACGTTTTTATGGCGTCCGACCTATCAAAGTGGCCGGTGTAGATTCCAAAACGATTTTTAGCAAATAAAAGGGATTTTGATTAAAAAAGGAATAATTAATTAATTACAAGATAAAATTGGTCAAAACCTTGATTTTTCGAATTTTAATTGTCATATTGTTTTTATTCCAAACTTAAAAGGCGGGTTTTCAAAAACGGTCGCGACAGCTTGGCGACTCTGCTGAGGACATTCTGAGAGTCAGGCTTAATAATTAATTTCACGTGGTATTTTGGCATTTCGAACATTAATTTGAATTTAATTTTTTTCTAAAGAATGGGGATAGTTTTGTATATGCTATATCTGTCATTCATGCATAAACCCTAAACCCGAGTTTTTCACCCTTAATTGGGAGTAAGACAATATCCGACGTAATGCTCTCCAGCTCCGAGCTCAGATTTTTCTTCTTCTTCGGTATACTAATCTTATGCGCCATGGGGCCCACACCTCCGTTATAAGGGACTTATACTACCGAATCGATGTCTTATCGTCGTAGTAGACGATAACGACAGTTCGGGAACCGAGAGTCTAGAACCAAACCCGCATTTTGTTTTAGAAGCCCACCCCACTAGAGCTAGACAAGGATATAGGACAAGTGTTGTCAGTTTAAATACTTTTCTCTGGTTATTTTCTTGCTTAATTAAATTGTTTTATTTACCAACAATATTATTTTTGCTTACACAATTAATTTACCATACTGACTCATTTCTTTTGCTTTTTTTAATTTTTGTTTTTGTTTTGCATTTTTGCACCGCATTTTCATTGCATAGAGGTATTGATTAAAAATGGTTATCAATAGAAGACAATCATGACAGATGAAGGGAATTGAAATCCGATAGAAGAGACTTCAAATATGAGGCAGTATTTGGAACGAGTCACGGGAAAAGTGAAGAGTAGTTCATCCAAGTGTTATATATCTGATTATGCTAATACTGACAAGAACGAGATACATGAGTTGAAAAGACATGTGGCTGAAATGATGACTATGATGACAACTATGGCCAAGGAAAGGGGCATACTGAACTAAAAGGAAACCTAAACGAAAACCGGAATATGTATAAATGATCGAGTCCGAGCACCGTTACAATTCGCATTAACAAACCAACTAGAGGTGAAAGTAGGATAAATTCTGAAAAATTAATGACGAGTTCAGAAGAAACTCGAGTGAAAGGAAGTGAAAAGCCTTTTAACTCAATCCCGATGACATATGCAGATTTGCTCCCGCTTTTGGTAGAAAAGAAACTTGTGAGTTCAGTCTGGTCCAAGCTCAAAGAATTTTCTTATTCGGGAAGTTACAACAACAACGCAATATGTGGCTATCATCAGGGAGGTTCATATCACATTGCTGAGAATTGTGAGGTTTTGAAGAACAAGATTGAAAATCTAATCGAGGAAGGCCTATTGTGTTTTGAAGAAGGAAAACCCAAATTCCTTGGAAGCCTGACAATTAATAGAATACATGGAGATGCAAAGATGAAAGAAAATCCAAATTCATCAGAATCAATTCAGTGTTCAGGAAAAAGTTCGAACTTCAGTATCCCTTCAGCAGATTACCAAAAGACAAGATATTACAAGTTTCATTTTGATTCAATCCCTATTTCATACAAAGAATTGTATCATCGGTTTCTAAAATCTCGATTGGTGACCCCACAATTTGTCACACCATTGCAACCTTCGTATCCAAAATGGTATGAAGCCAAGGTTCAATGTGAATTTCACGATGGAGCTCAAGGTCATTCCATTGAAAATTGTATCGAATTCAAACGTCGAGTTCAGGTTCTCTTGGAGCATGGAAAATGAAAATTCGGAGCAGAAAGTCATCCTGATTTAATGACTGAGTGGGAGACTCAAGATGCAAATACTCAGAAAGAAGAGTACTGGTTTGAATATGAGGCTCAAATAAGCAAGTTAAGGCAAGAGAGAGATGGTTTGAATAAGGAGTTGAAAAGTCTGCAAACAAGTTGTCAAAAGATTTGTTTGATGCTTAAGAATGCTGGTTTGGGTGTGACTCTGGAACAGTCGAAGAAACGGATCAAGGAACTAAAGTGTGAAGCTGAATACTGGAAAAGGGGCTTTAAAGCAAGCGAAAGCCGAGCCAATACACTCTTATGTGATCTACGGAAATGGAATTACAACGCAATACTTTCATGGATGATCTGAGGGTTATCCAAGCAAAGCGTGAGATGTTGACTAAGTACGTAAAATGTATGAGGATACTGCTATCAAGTTGAATGAAAGTCAAGTTGAAAATGAGGCACTAAAGAAGAAGGTAGACGAGTACCTCAATCTCACACTAAATTACAAGGATCTTATAGAGTACATCAAGAAACACTGTTAAGAAAGTGAGGAAAAACGACATATCCAACTTCATAGATCGAGAATGAAGATACAAGAAAGTGACAATGACATGAAAGATGTCGTAACCCAAGCGCGAGAAGTGGCTCAACAAGTAGCAGAGTTGGCCAATGTATCAATAGTACTGAGTCGGAACATTGAACCGACATTAGATCACGGAGGGAAGATAACTTGACTCTTATAGGAAGTTAGGAAGTTGAGAGTTATAGCCCACCAATATTTATAGAATCTAATATTGATGTATCGAATCTTTTCATTTCAATGAAAGTCATTCTACGATAGTCACTTTTAGAATCAATACCTTCTACATTTGTGCATCGTGCATTACATATTTATCGACATAACATCATCATTCAATAGCATCACATTCACATTCATTATCTGAATCAATCGTGATTTCAATGGCAACAATTCAAGATTTAGTGAAAGTTTGGAAATCTATCATCATGCATGAAGTTATGGAAGGAACTAAACAAGCTCAGGGAAGGTCACAAGAGCAAATGACCGAGGATCGACATAGAGCAAAAAATCGTATTTCTATACCGTGTTTAACAATTTACTCTGGGCACCTAACCTGAATACTGAAAAAGTTTTGCAAAGCCTATCGTCTTAGGATCAGAACTTGAGCAGTTGAAAGATATATATACAAGACCTAAGGAAGAGATCGAGACATGAAAAGGCGTTGGTTATCCCAGATTTGATGCAAGGGAATTCTGCTTAATCCCCGACCTAGTCGTTCCACCTAAATTCAAGGTCCCTATTTTTTAGAAGTATGACGGTTCTAGTTGTCCTAGAGTCCACTTGGTAATGTTTTGTAGAAAGATAAAAGGATATTTGGATGATGATAAATTGTTGATCCACTATTTCCATGATAGCCTAGTTGGACTTGCTGCAATGTGGTATAACAAGTTTAGTCGAGAACAGATTCGATCACAGGCTGATTTGGCCAAAGCATTTTTGGGGCAATACAAGTATGTTATAGACTTAACTCATGATCGTCAGTTTCTACAGAACATGAGAATAAAGGTCGGTGAGAGCTTTAAAGACTACGCATTGAGATGGCGAGGAATAACAACCCAAGTACAACCTCTTATGACAGATGAATAAATATCTCTCATGTTTCATCAAACTCTTCCATCTCCTTTCTTTGAGATAACGCTTGTGAATGCAAGGGACAACTTTAAAAATCTCATGGTGATTGGAGAAGCGATAGAAACAAGGATTCAACAAGGGAAAATTGAAACAATGTTTGAAGACCATGTCGATCAGGAAATGGAACCAGAGAAAGAAGTGAATAAATGTAATGTTCAAAGTTCCCAGAGTCGTAAGAGAAGGAGGCCAGCTGATTCGTCAAAACGAACACAAAAAATTCCTCGAACAAGTGAAAATCTAGAGATCTTTGGAGTATCCATTTCAGACTTTGTAACGCCCGAGTTTGGGGCCCGTGAGGTATCTGGGTTGGATAGGCCGGTTCGGGTTAGGCAATTTGGGGAAAACAATTTAACTTACCAATTTTAAAGGCTTTAAGAGAAAAGAGGGAATTTAAAAAAAAGGTCTTTTGGTAAATGGGGAAAAATAAGTTTTGAGATAACTTTGAATTAAATAAAATAATATATTTCAGAATGTCATCATCCCATCTTCTTCCCCAAAACCCCATTTTCACGTTAAACCTTCCAAACCATAGGCACACCCACTTTTCCACCAAGCTTCATCATTTTTGAAGATTTCAAAGAGGTAAACACTTGGTTTTACTTCCCTCTTCATTCTAGTCTTGTTTTTTGCATTATTCTTTCAAGTTTTGAAGATTTTTCTCAAGTTTCAACATTTGGGTAAAAAGGGGTTTTTGAAAGGTTTAAGCTTTTTGGTGAAAACAACGTTTTGGGTTAGTAGTAAATCATATTTTGGTGTTGATAAAGTGTTAAAATGAGGTTTTAATCAACCAAACCCGAAACTATGCTTAGAAATGGTGTTTGGAGTGAATTTCTTAAGTTTTCGATTTGAATATGTGGGGAAATGAGACCTGATGGTTTACCAGCTTCGAATTGATGCTTTTAGGTATATTTAGGAGCGTTTTAGATGTTTAAATTGATGGGTTATTGCTGGGCTATGCTTAAGAACGGATTTGATGGTATTTTGGTGGATTTCGGCTTTGAATCGTTGAGAGAATGTTATAGATTTGTGAACTGATGTCTGAAAGTGAATTTATGGAAGAGTAGGGGAGTAATACTTTGTTTTTGGTTGTTTAGAAACATGGGAAATCAATTTGGGAGTTCCGTACGAGAATCCGTGAAGTTGCGGAAGCTTGAAGGCGGATCGTTAGCTTGTTTGGGTTTTTGAGCTGGTGAGTGGAAATCGTTTGAAGCTTTAATATGTTCAATGAAGGTTCCTTGAGGTTTGGGTGGAGCCTTAGAGGCTAACCTAGACCAAAGCGTAAGTTTGTCTATTCTTGCCTTGTTTGGTTGATTGTTGGTGTTCGTGTTTATGTGTGTGTTGTGGTGTTGATTGCAAAATGATTTTATCCCCGTTTTAATGTTGTTGTATTGTCGTAGTTGATGTCGAGCCTCACGTGATGGTTAGTCGTTGTGTACGGTGATGTGTAGTCCCACCGGAAGTGACTAGTAGATGAGTACGGTGATGTGTAGTCCCACCGGAAATATGCTAGTTGTTGTGTACGGTGATGTGTAGTCCCAACGGGGATGGTTGTGCATGTGCAAACAATGTTTCGTTTATGCTTCCATTTTATTGCATCTCTTTCTTGAATGGTTTTGTTTTTAAAACTAAGATATACGTTTGAACTGCATTGTTGTTGTGTTTTAGAGCTCCGATCACTAAGCTTTTAGGCTTACGCTCTCTTTTCCAACAATGCAGATCGTTAGTAGCTTCGGAGGCAAGCGGGGCAAGGGAGGAGTTCTTTGCTAGCTCAAAGTATGGTTTTCTTAGTTGTAATAATGCTTAGGCAATGGAAATACTAGACCATGTTAGGGAGTTGGCGTTGAAACTCTTATGTTTGGCTATTGCTAATGTTGCTAACATGTTTTAAATGTTGATACCATGTTATGTTGAGGCTTGTTATGGCCTTGGGTTAATTGCTATGTGTTTTGACTTGTTAGTGTTTTTGAACTAAAGTGTTCTTATGAGCTTTTGGGTTTGAGATCCATTTTTGTGTGTATGCATGTTTGAAGCTTGTCTTTAGGGTGTTTTGCCCCTAAATTATTTGTATAATAAGTTGCCATGTGGTTTGTGATGTTTCAGGGTAAGTTTGGGAACGTTTGGAGATGTCAAAATGCATTTTTAAGCCAAACTGTGTCCAGGCGTTTCGGAACGTCTGATATGGTTTCGGAACGGCCAAGCTTTTGGGGCACCCGTATCGGAACAAGAGTGGTGCCGTTTTGGTACGATTTGCCACTGGAGGCTCCTGTTCTGGAACCATGAGGGGCCGTTCCGGAATGACCTGATGTTGGTTTCTGGATGAGAGCTCGCGTTTCGGAATGGGTGGTCCTGTTTCAAAATGCATGTAGTTAAAACGGTTAAAGGGCATCTTTAAAGGTTTCCAAATGTTACGTTTTAGTCCCTAATGCTTGTATGCCTTCCTAGTTGAGTTTATATGCATCCTTTGTGATGGTTTTGCCTCGTGTGCATGGAACTTGACTAATAACTACTTGGTAAGGCTAAGTTACCCTTATGCTTCTGCTTGGTTCGTATCTGTGTTCGCTTTTCCGCTGATTGCCATTACACATAGGGTTAAACGTGACATTTAGACAAGATTAATAAAATGAAAAAATAGGGTTGTTAATCGGAGTGAGGCCTTAGCGGGTTTCGCTTCGGTTTTCCCCGTGTAACTCGTTAGGTTCGGTCTACTGGCTAGGCTGGGACGAGGGGGTTACATACTTATTTCCTCACCTCATTGAAGGACAGTATATCACCCCGAGGCCAATGAAGGTCGTGCCAAAGCTATATGCTCATAGTTATGATCCAGACAACGTTTGTAATTTTCACATGGGGGCACCAAGACACGCTACCAAAATGTGTAGGCCTTTAATGGAAGAAATCAAGAAACTAGTCAGTAATAGAGTCCTAACACGGGAACTAGTTCAGAAATGGGAGACAAGAGGAATAGAGCAAGCTGTTATACCAACCGAAGAATCTAAGAACCAGGATGAATGCTTCCAAGACTGTCTAGAGTTCTGAAGAGTGTTTCTTACTCATGTCTGTGCAAGGACTATTTCTGAAGTGATACAAGGAAATAATTTTGCTACTTATGGTCCGAAAGTAGTAAAGACCATTTTCTAGGGGCATATGTCATGTTTGATGGTTTTCATTTAAATGAAGGGATGTTTTAATCAATGAATATATGTATATTCTATTCTTTCCCTTGTAGGCCTCTGGATGCCAATTGCAAGGTGCGATACTGATTCTAGTATGAAGAACGATTGGATGTTGTGAAGACAATGAAGTGAGATTTATTTCGTGGTCTACTCGGGTCAACAAAGTAAGAAAATGCCAGATTACAACACTTTTGATGATGTTCAATGACAAATCCTTGAAGTTCATAAACAGTGAAGCAAACTAGGAAATTTTAACCAAGTAGAGTTGCTTGAAATTGAAGTTCTAAGTTTAGTCTTCTATACCTTAAAAGACACAATAAGAGCGAGAAAGAAAAAAGAAGAAATGAGAGGAAAAATAAAAGGTGGAAAAAAGAAAATTGGAAAAAAGAAAAAAATGAAAAATGAAAAAGTAGAAAAAAGTGAAAAAAAGTAAAAGTGAAAAAAAGAAAAGAAGAAAAAGTGAAAAAGAAAATAGAGAAAAAATGAAAGAAAAATGGGAGGAGTGAGGCAATAAACTATTGAATAAATAAGTCTCGGAACATCCTGATAGAGCTGTGGGGGATGTCGACAAATCTAATAAGGAGTTACGGTCCACCTATCCAATACTCAAGCGTCAGAGATGTATCTTTGAAGGCATGTGTATAATACTATCTAATAATAGCTAATAAGAATCAGAAGCACACACATGCATTTATAGAACTCTATTCTTAGAATGATATTTTTGCAGTCTAATAGTTAAACAAGTCTAGAAAGCTTGAACACATTTATGAATGGAAAAAGGATGAAGAGAACAAAAAAGAGTTGTTTTCTCGCTGGATCAAGCAACGCGGTAATCATAGGGTGTGAACCGAGTGATTTGGAAGAAATTTCATAACCTCAAACGTTGCCACAACATTCACGAGTCATGCTACCCATGAGAGGGTTGAATCTAAAATGCTCTTGCACTTGATATCCAGGGCATCCTATTTTTTTTCGCTTTACATTAGAACCTTGATTTTCTGGGTCATGTAAGGTATCCTTCATTGAAATATTAATCAGTAAACTGACATTTTTTCAAAACAAAAACATTTCCTTGTATTGCTTCAGAGATGAACTTCAGAATATAAGATTAAGGATACAAATGATTAATCTAGTATGGTAAAGACATGGTTGAGTATGAAATGCTCATTTGTTCAATAGCCTTCTGATCAGAAAGAAGAATCACCCATCAGGGTCGTAATGAGGATAATGACAAGAATATATAAATTAGAAAGATAAGGGACTGGAAGTGAGTTGCTACCCTGGGTTTTTGGTTGAGTCTCTAGAATGAACCAGAAGAAATTATAGGGACTTCGATAAAAGTTCGGTAACCTGAAGAAAGTACATGAAATTGGAGATAGTTCAGAAACTTAAAGCAAGTTTTGCCATGAAATTATTGATTGGTTTTTGAAACTAAAGAACGAACCTGAAGAAAGTTCAAGGGCTGGAAGAAAGTTCAGGGACTTGAGGTATTTGCTTGCCCTAAATGATGAAAGATAGGCAAATTTTACATTATGGGCCAGGAAACATAGAGATCATGGGCATCATTGACTGTGAAAATGAAACTTTTTGGGCACGAGAGTCCAAATCAGAATAGACAAGAGAGGGCACAGAGCTTGCAAGAATTCGATCGCTAAAGAAGTCAGAATTTGCTCAAGAAGAAAATGATCCCATCCATAAAGTTTTGGGGCAAATGTTGTCGGGGCCTGAAGACGGTAAAAGCTTTAGACAAGGAAGGTCACGTTGATCAAGAGTTGATGAAAACAATTTAAAGAGATAAGAAGAAGAAATGAACTCGACAACAAATTCTGGGGCAAAGTTTTCCAGAATAAGAAGATAATAAGAGCGGTGGATGAAATCCAAGAAGAATCAAGCTAAGTTAAAATTGAAAAGAGCAGTTAAGGCTCCACCCCAATTAGCAACCCTAGAAAATTTCTTTTAAAGTTATCTTGTCTAGATGCATTAATTATATCCTATGTGAGGGGACACGCAGCGGAAAACACACATGGATACAAAACACGCAAAATAAGCAATTTAGATAACCCTTTTTTAATTTTTACAATAGATCGTATCTTGTATCGATACGCTTGTACTTGGTCAACACCCCAAGTCAAACCTAGGGAAACCGTATCGATACTCCAAAGGAGGGTATCGGTATGCCCTCAACGGTTAACTTCGAAGACCATACCGATGCACCCGAGACCCGTACCAATACACCAAAATCTCGTCAATTTCTCAGATTTCTAGAGAGCATTTTGGGTATCGATACGCCCTCGCGTACAGGTACGCCTTGCCCAAAACAAGGGACTGTATCGATACTTCCCTTGAGCGTATCGATACGCCCTGCACTGCAAAACGAATTTTAGCTGCTATAAGCACAAGGAACTCAACACAAGAGGCATTAACAAGCATTTAAGCAACATACCAACACACATACAACACAAGGCATCCATGGATAAACAATTAAAGCAAGATAAACACATAACGAGGCAACATCCAACATGATAAGATTTTAAAAGGAAGCATGCATACATAGCATTCACCAACAAGGCCAAAAATTAAACCAAAGCATAAATCATCAAAGCATAAGGCAATACAAGCCCAAAACAACTAAGCAAACTTGTTTAAGCAAAAAGGACATGCCAACAACACTTCAACATCAAGGTCCTATCCCATTGCTTAATACTAATTATTGAAGTCTAAACTCATACTTGTGCAAACCAAACTCCCTTGGATTCTCCCTTGTTCCCCGAGCTGCTCCGAAGGTCTTAGGGCCTGCATTGTTGGAAAAAAGAGCGTAAGCATTTAAGCTTAGTGAGCGGTGCTCAAAACGGTAGCTACAACAATGCAGTTTTAAAACATTAGTTTGCTTGAAAACTAAAACCATTTCCAAACCATTTCTATATGCTTGAACACATAACAACATACATTTACCTTCACGTGCATTTACCGAATGCAACCACAAGCCATAGGCTTACCACGTGCTCATTCTCATAACGTAAGCAAAGTAACCAACAATACATAAGCATAAAAGAAGAATCAACAAAATGCTTAACATGAGAATTAAAGCATCATGGGTATATTGAAATTCATCATTTTTACTCGGATATGTGGATAGTTTCTCAAACCCACTAGACACTTTCGGTGGAATCTCACATCACCGTACTCACCCGTCTAGTAAAAACATAACTTTTGGTGGAATCTCACATCACCGTACTCCTCCTTAGTGGAATCTAGCATCACTAAGGCCACACGCGACTTTTACCTCGAGTGCACTCTAATCCTATTGATCGATCAATTATATCCGGTAACAACTCAACATGTGTCAATATACTCATTCACAACCACAAGCATTATTGATGCTTGAACCACTTACCGTGTCCAAACTTCCATGTAAAGCATGTACTCACAATGGAAATATAAACACAAGTCATAAGTCTCAACATGTATAACAATGCAACTAACACAATATCAACATGACATGTTCGCATTGCATTAAGAATCATAAAACACGGATTAATTGCATAAACCTTTAAAAGTTACTCTTGAGCTTGGATTGGCCTTTCAAGCTCAATCCAAACTCCCAAAACATTCCCTTAACCATGTTAAGGCTTTTAAAATCTATCCACTCACCAACCAACACACAAACGATGTCCAAGATGCCGAATCAAGCCTCCGAACTACCCGGATTTCCGTCCACGAAGCCGGAATCCAATTCCTCTGTTTTGAGCAACCCAAAACTGAACGTCAGAACATTAAAACATTCAAAAACATAGAAAAACCTGGAACTCAACAATATTGCAACAACACACATCGATTCAAGCCCAAATTTCACCTGAAACATTATCAACCCAGTCCCGAACTATTTGCAGTCACACTCAACGAATTACCATAAAAATCCATCTTTTAACATCCCTAAACATCAACCCAAAGCTATCAAACCTTCAGCTGTCATTTAGACCCAAAACCCATCAAAAAACTCAAGATTTTCAACTCTCAAAATCACCCACAATACCCATTTCGAGTTTCCTATAACAACCCATCATTTTCATGTTATTTTAGCAATAAAAAAAAGTTAAAACACACCCAAACTCAGCCATAACTAACCCAAACGAAAAACCCATAAACCTCATTTTCATTTCAAACCAAACTTTAAAAATCAAAACATGTTTAATCCATGAGTTTTGCAAAAATCTTAGCATTTAGGACTCAAGGAAGATAAAACCAAGTTAAGGAGCCATTTACCTTCAAGAAATCACTTGGATTGATGTGTTGAAACCAATGGAATAGTGAAATGGGGTTTTTGAGAGGTTTTGAACGTGAAAAGCAAATTTGGAGAAGATGATGACTTTTGTAAAACCTTTTTGGAATTACAAAATCCTCTTTTTGCCCTTCTTTTTTCAAAACACTTTAGGTGTGTCAAAATAGTTTCTCTCTAATTAAAATTTTAACCCGAATCGGTTTAACTAATCCAATTATCTCCCGACACTAAACTTGGGGGGTTACAACTCTCCCCCACTTGAGGAATTTCATCCCCGAAATTTACCTGGCGGAAAGAGATGTGGTAACTGCTTTCTCATGTCATCCTTTCTCTCCCGAGTTGCTTCTTCTACTCGTCGGTGTCGCTACTTAACCTTAACCAACTCAATGGTCCTTCCTCGCAACACTTTGCTGTCCGAAGCCAAAATCTCAACTGGTTCTTCATCGTAGGTCAAATCCGGATTCAATTCTATCTCCTCAACTGGCATAACATGTGACGGGTCTGATCTATACCTCTGAAGCATCGAAACATGAAACACATCGTGAATCTTCTCTAGTTCGGCCGACAGTCTCAATCTATAGGCAACGTGACCAACTCTCTCAACTATCTCATACGGACCAATGAATCTCGGGCTCAACTTACCTTTCCTACCAAACCTCATCACCTTCTTCCAAGGTGAGACTTTCAAGAACACTTTGTCACCCACAACATACACCATTTCTCTTCTTTTCAAATCTGCATAAGATTTCTGTCTATCTGAAGTTGTCTTCAAACGGTCACAAATCAATTGTACTTTATCGGTAGTACCCTTAAGTATATCAGGAAAAGGTATCAATTTTTGTCCCGCTTCGGCCCAACAAACATGTGTTCTACATTTTCTACCATATAGAGCTTCATAAAGTGCCATATGAATGCTCGCTTGATAACTGTTATTATATGCAAACTCTACTAACGGTAGATGCTTCTCCCACGAACCATGAAATTCAATAATGCAACATCTCAACATGTCTTCCAACACTTGTATGACTCTCTCTGACTAACCATCGGTCTAGGGATGATATGAAGTGTTGAAATTCAGTCGAGTACCCAAAGCACTATGCAAACTCTCCCAAAATCTAGCCGTGAACCTCGGATCTCTATTTGACACTATATATTTCGGTACACCATGCAATCACACTATCTCACTGATATACAAATCGGCCAACTTGTCTAGAGTATAAGTAGTGTGAACGGCCAAAAAGTGCGCACATTTTGTAAGACGATCAACAATTACCCAAACCAAATTCTTCTTAGAAGGTGTCAACGGCAAACCTGATACGAAATCTATGGAAATTCTCTCCCACTTCCACTCGAGAATTCTCAACGGTTGTAACAAACCTGAAGGAAACTGGTGCTCGACTTTAACTTGCTGACAGACCATGCACTTACTCACAAAGTCGACAACCTTTTTCTTCAAACCAACCCAGAAATACTCATTTTTCAAATCGGGATACATTTTTATACTTCCCGGATGCATAACAAACGGACTATTGTGAACTTCAGTTAGGATGGTGCGTCTCAAGTCTACATCTTCCGGAACAACTACTCCACTCTTGAAACACAAGACTCCATCACTACTAAAATAGAAATATGTCAGTTTACCCTCCGTTATGTCTTGTACATGAGATGCTAATGATCTATCTTGCAACTGTTTCTCTCTAATCAACTGAAGCAACAAAGGTTTAACTTGCAACTCAACCATTAAACCACCATCTTTAGACAAACTCAATTTAGCAAACATAGCTCGTAATTCCACTGCTACCTTTCTACTCAAAGCATCAGCCACTACATTGGCTTTACTCGGATGGTACTCAATCGTGAGGTCGTAGTCCTTAAGTAACTCTAGCCACCTACGCTATCTAAGATTCAACTCTATTTGTGTCATTATATACTTTAGACTCTTGTGATCCGTATACATTGTGCATTTCTCACCATACAAGTAATGTCTCCAAACTTTCAAAGCGAAAACCATTACAACCAATTCTATGTCATGCGTAGGGTAATTACGCTCATGAGTCTTCAACTGCCTAGACGCATAGGTCACTACTCTTCACTCTTGCATAAGCACACAACTTAAGCCAACATACGACGCATCACTGAAGACTACAAACTCTTTCCCTGACACGGGCTGAATAAAAACAGGAGCTTCAGTTAAGGCTTCTTTCAATTTCTCAAATGCTTGTTGTCTTGTATCAGTCCACTCAAACCGAACATCCTTATGTAGTAATTTAGTCAAAGAAGCTGCAACCTTTGAGAAACCCTCAACAAAACGTCTATAGTAACCGGCCAAACCTAAGAAACTACGGACTTCGGTCACTGTCTTCGGTGGTTTCCAATTCACAACTGCCTCAACCTTCTTGGGATCCACTCGGATTCCATCGGCTGATACAATATGATCTAGGAAGATTACTTCCCTAATCCAAAATTCACATTTGCTCAACTTGGCATACAACTGATTGTCTAACAATTTATGCAACACCAAACGCAAATGCCGATCATGATCTTCCTCGGTACGAGAGTACACTAAAATATCATCAATGAACACTACCACAAACTGATCAAAGTACTCATGAAACACTTTATTCATCATGTCCATAAAAGATGCTGGTGCATTAGTCAAACCAAAGGGCATCACTAAGAATTCATAGCGCCCATAACGAGTGCGGAAAGCTGTCTTTGGTACATCTTGATCTCTTACTTTCAACTGATAATAACCATACCTCAAATCTATCTTCGAGAACACTGAAGCACATCTCAACTGATCAAACAAATCATCAATCCTCGGCAACAGATATTTGTTCTTCACTGTCAACTTATTCAACTGTCGATAATCAATACAAGTTCTCAAACTGCCATCTTTCTTCTTCACAAACAACACCAGTGTACCCCAAGGTGAAGTACTCGGATGAATGAACCCTCGGTCTATCAATTTTTGAAGCTGTGTCTTCAACTCTTTCATTTCTTTAGGAGCCATTCGGTACGGTGCAATCGATACTGGAGCTGAATTTGAATATGTCTCAATAACAAACTCTACATCACTATCTAGAGGCAAACTAGGTAATTCTTCTAGGAATACACTCGGAAAGTCACAAACTGTTCTAATGTCTTGCGTTCGTGCCTCATCCATATTCGGATTCATAACATAGGCTAGGTACGCCTGACAACCCACATCCAATAACTTCTGAGCCTCTAAGGCTGAAACTACATTGGACAAGAACTTAATGTTCTCGCCCACTATTACTACCTCGTGATCCTCTGAAAGTCTCAAAGACACTAGCTTTATCTCAAAATCTACCCTAGCCCTATGATCTACAAGTCATTCCATGCCTAATATTACATCAAAACCATAAAACGACAATTCCATCATATCCACAAGAAAAACATGACCCTGAACCATCAAAGGACATCTTCTGTACATCTTTCTGACCATAACTGTCTCACCAAAGGAACTAGTGGCATTCATACCCACATCTAATTTCTCAACCGAAATATCTAACAACCTTGCATGCTCACTCAATATGTACAAATGCATAGAACCGGAATCAATCAAGGAAAGCAAGATCAAAGATTGTAACAAGAAATTAGCTGCAATCACATTTGTGGCATTCCTGTCCTCACGGTGTGCATACACCCTAGCTGGCCCACCTCCCTCGGGCTGAACTGCTACAACATGTGCTACGTTCCTCTGACCATCATTCGTATGCTAAAAGTTACCTCGACCATGCCCACGGCCTCTCTGATGCTCGACAGCTCGTGCAGGAGCTTGTCCATCCCTAGACGGATGTGGACAATCGCACTTCAAGTGCGCTCTAGACCCGCAGTTCCAACAAGAGCATAAGTGTCCCAACACTCACCGTAATGACGTCTACCACACTTGTTGCACTCAGGAGTACGATTCTTAGTCCCCTGGTCATGATGGCCTCGCCCCAGATTACCAACTCCGCATCTATGATCATGATGAGGTTTCCTATTCTTGTGCCTCTTGGCACGATCTCTATCCCATTCAGCAGTCCTCTTTCCTGAACTAGATCCACCCTTGCGATCCGCAAGTCCCAAAGACTGTTCGATGTCTTTGGCCTTAGTGACCAACACATCAAAATCTGTATAGTCGGAAGCCAACATGTAGGTCTTCACATCCGGAACCAACCCATAACGGAAACGCTCACAATGTTCCTTCTCAGTGAGAACTAACTCAGAAGCATACTGACTCAGGCGTACAAACTGCACCTTATAGTCGGATACGGTCAAGCTACCCTGAACTAGAGCCATGAACTCTCTCTTCTTCTCATCTAGGTATCAAGGACTTAGGTACTTCTTACGAATCTTGAAGAACTCCCAAGTAACCTCGGCCTCTAGCATACCCGTAGTAATAGTAGTCCACCAAGTGTAGGCATCTCCCTGAAGCAAAGAGACAATGCAACCCAACTTATGTGCTTCAGAGCACTCCATCTGACTTAAAATACGAACTGTGCTCTCAAACCATGCCTCTGAACCCTCGGTTGACAACCCAGGGAACTCAACCCCACCCAAGCTACGGAGTCACTCTAATGGTAAACCAGAACCTGCACCCTGAAACGGTGCTGCAACCCGAACACCCGCTAAAGCTGTCTAAATAGCCCCGGCTATAGCCTGAATCAACGGATTCACATCAATATCTGCCTGTCTCTGTCCAGCTTGGGGTCCAACACCTTCCACATTCGCTCCACCCCAGGAGGAGGAGAAGGAGAAGGCAAGTTCTCTCTTCGCACATCCTTAACATTCCCAATCCGCTCAATCCTTGAATTATCCATTCTCGGTCTTCCCCTCGGTCTCACCATGCTAACAGATGCAAAGCTAAACAACAAACACAAAAAGTGAAATGATTTGGAGTCAGCAAGGAACAAGGTCCAAGGTGCTTAAGTCCTTAAAATTAAAATCACTTACAATAATAGTATACTAGCAATGGGCGCCTTTAACTATTTCTAAACCAACACAAAGATAGCCACAAGCATGCTTACAATAACCATCCAATCACAATTAACAAGCTTACACCATAAAACTTACCTCACTTACCTTCCGGCTTGCGAAAACTCAATGAACCTAGGCGAAACCTAGGCTCTAATACTAACAAATGTAACCCCATCGACCCGGCCTAGCCAACAGACCGCATCAAACGGGTTACACGGGGAAAACTGAAGCGAAACCTGTTAAGGCTCCACTCCGATTAGCAACCCTAGAAAATTTCTTTTAAAGTTATCTTATCTAGATGCATTAGTTATATCCTATGTGAGGGGACACGCAGCGGAAAACACAAATGGATACAAAACAGGGAATTTAGATAACCCTTTTTAATTTTTACAATAGGTCGTATCGATACGCTAAAGGATCGTATCGATACGCATGTACTTGGTCAACAGCCTAAGTCAAACCTAGGGAAACCATATCGATACCCCAAAGAAGGGTATCAGTACACCCTCAACGGTTAACTTCCATTGGTCAACTTCGAAGACCGTACCGATACACCCGAGACCCATACCGATACGCCAAAATCTCGTCAATTTCTCATATTTCCAGAGAGCATTTTGGGTATAGATATGCCCCCGCGTACCGGTATGCCTTGCCCAAAACAAGGGACCGTATCGATACTGCCCTTGAGCGTATCGATACACCCTGCACTGCAAAACTAATTTTAGTTGTTATAAGAACAAGGAACTCAACACAATAGGCATTAACAAGCATTTAAGCAACATACCAACACACATACAACACAAGGCATCCATGGATAAACATATAAAGCAAGATAAACACATAACGAGGCAACATCCAACATGATAGATTTTAAAAGGAAGCATGCATACACAACATTCACCAACAAGGCCAAAAACTAAACCAAAGCATAAATCATCAAGGCATAAGACAATACAAGCCCAAAACAACTTAGCAAACTTGTTTAAGCAAAAAGGACATGCCAACAACACTTCAACATCAAGGTCCTATGCCATTGCTTAATACTAATTATTGAAGTCTAAACTCATATTTGAGCAAACCAAACTCCCTTGGATTCTCCCTTGTTTCCCGAGCTACTCCAAAGGTCTAAGGGCCTGCATTGTTGGAAAAAAAGAGCGTAAGTGTTTAAGCTTAGTGAGCGGTGCTCGAAACGGTGGCTACAACAATGCAATTTTAAAACATTAGTTTGCTTGAAAACCAAAACCATTTCCAAATCATTTCCATATGCTTGAACACATAACAACATACATTTACCTTCACGTGCATTTACCGAATGCAACCACAAGCCATAGGCTTACCACATTCTCATTCTCATAACGCAAGCAAAGTAACCAACAATGCATAAGCATAAAAGAAGAATCAACAAAATGCTTAACATGAGAATTAAGGCATCATGGGTATATTGAAATTCATCATTTTTACTCGGATATGCGGATAGTTTCTCAAACCCACTAGACACTTTCGGTGGAATCTCACATCACCGTACTCACCCTGTAACACCCGTGTCTTAGGCCTAGGAGTTAACCAGGTTTTAGTTCGGGTCAAATAAAAAGTTAATTAAAACAATTCAACTTCGAATAATGACCAAATTAAACTTTAGTAAAAAGAGGAGGACTCATATTGTAATTTACCCAAATTATTTGAAAAAGGATGACAACTTTCCATATTGTAATCTTTTTCCCCCTTTTCCCCTAAACCCACGTGAAACTCCCCTCCCCTCCTTCAAAACCTCTCAAATATCAAATCACTATTCCATTCATTTTCAACTTCAATCCAAGGTCTTTTGGAAAGGTAAAGTCATTTTCTTAATCTCCTCTTTATCCCCTATCCAACCATTGTCTTGAATTTCAAAAATATAGAGTTTTAGAAATTAGGGTTTATATTGGAGTTTGGATTTTTAAGGGGGTTTTTCAATTTGTTTTGATAAATTGTGTTGGGGTTTTGTTTAAGCATAATGAAATACACAATATATATTAATTTGGGTGAATTTGAATGAAATTTCGTAGTGGGTCCTTAGGGAAAATTTTAGAGTATGAAAACTTGAGTTTTTGGGAGGTTTAGTGTTGGAATTGAAGGGCTGATGGTCTACCTATGTTAGGAGGGTGATTTGGGATGTTTTGGAAGTCATTTGGGTGTTTGGAAATGGGTGATTCAGCCAAGGATTGTGGGAATACGAAAATTGGGTTTTTGAGATTTATGTGGTTTGGGAAATTGTGGAAATTGGGGTGTGTTTGCAAAGTAAGTTGATGGTTGAGTTTAGCATTGGATTGAGAAGTAATGTATGTGTTTTGTTTGACTAAAAGCAAGAGGAAACGTGGAAGAGGCTTTGGGACCGAATCCGGGAAGTTGAAGGTGATTGCTTGCTTGGTCTTTGAGCTTGGAAGCTTAGGTGAGTGGTTAATTGTTTTATATGGTTTTAAAATAGTTGGTTCGAGAATATGGACTAGGTTGGGCTTGGTAGACCCACCTAGAGTTAGGATTAGGGTGGTAGCCTAATCCTAAGCTTGATCTAGAGCCTTTGGATGAACTCTTTTATGTGGTTGTGTATGTCTCGTATGATATGTGATATGAATGGTTATGTATATTGTATTATACATGTGGGATGAGATATGAATCGTGATGATTGAGACATGCATGATGATGGTTGTTGGTGAGTACGTGCTAAGCACGAAAGTGATTGAAATGAGTAATGTGAAATGAGTAAATGTTGGCACTAGTATACTTGAATACAAATGATCGATCATTAGGATGTTAGTGTGTACACATGAGTCAAAAGTCGCGCGTGGCCTTGGTGGCGTTGAGTCACCAAGGAGGAGTACGGGTTCGCCCGGAAATTGTATTTAAATATAGTCGGTGATGAGTGGAATCCCATCGACGGGGCGTGAGGATGAGTGGAATCCCCTCCGCGAGATCGGTGATGAGTGAAATCCCACCGTGAGGTAATGTGGTTGTTGGATATGAGTTCCAACATGTCTATCCGCGTATTCGGGTCATAGCTAGGTGCCAATGTTATTTGATATGTGTATCAACGTATTAAGGTTTATAATCTTTAATGGAATGCTTGAATGTGATTATATGTATTGTGGAATTGAGCTTATGATCATGGCATTTATCTTGTACATTGCTCATGCATCTTTATCTTATGGCTCTTGTGGACCCTTGGTATAGTTGTGTTTTACCTTGGCTAGATCGTGCTCGGACCCTGCAATGTTGAGGTTTGTTTTTAGAGCTTACACTCACTAAGCATCATTGCTTACGCTCTCTTTGTTCAACATTGCAGATCCTTAGTTCGTGGGTTGCTCGGGCAAGTAGAGGGCCTCCAAGTGTGGTTTTTGGCTTGAGTACATCAAGTATGACTTTTAAATGTTGAACATGTAATAGTTTAAGCAATGGGACATGTGTCTTTTGATGGATGATTGTTGGTTGATTAGGAGCATGTTTAGACTCCATGTTATGTTGCTTTTGTATGGCTTGTGATGCCATGTTTGAGTTGTAATCCATGCCTAAATTACTTATCTTGAATGTTGGTTAAGTGCCTTTGAGTTTGTCTTATGTTGAATGTTGAAGTATGAGTTTTTGGATGTTTAAGTGCCATCTTGATTCAATTGCATGTTCCTTTGATGTATGTCATGTTGGGTGCTTGTATGGCTATAAAGGGGTATGTAAATATTGTATGAATGCTTGTTGGGGTCTAGGAGAGTCCTAAATTGCATTTAGATTCGAGTCTTGATCGTTTTTGCTGAGTTTGGAGGTTTTTGTTGTGCAAGGGTATCGATACAGTTGGTATGGTATCGATACCACCTTCTTGTTCAGGCCTCGTGTATCGATACACTTGAGAGGTGTATCGATACTATTTTTGTCACTGGAGCTACTGTCCAGTTCGGTATCGATACCGGCCTCTGGGGTATCGGTACCGTCATCTTAACATTGACCGTGGGAAGTCAACCGTTGGGAAGGGTATCGATACACTCCTAGGGTGTATCGATACGGTCCCTACGGGTTGACTTTGACCAGTTGACCTAGTCAAGGGGGTATCGATACACCCCTTAGGTGTATCGATACCGCCTGCAGTTTAAGCTTAAAATTGGGCTATAACACGATTGTTTGAATTCGTTCGATTGTTTTGTGTATGTTGTTCTGTTGTATGATCACTTAGGGTTTAATATCCATCTAGACAAGATTTTAAAATGAAAAAAAATAGGGTTGCTAACCGAGGGGGAATTCCTTAGGGAGTTTTCACTCGGTTTTCCCCGTGTGGCCCACTCGGACCGGTCATTCAGCCAGACCGGGACGAGGGGGTTACACTTGTTGGTATCAGAGCCTAAGGTTTCTGAGACCTTGGGCAGGTAAGTGAGGTAAGTTTAAGTTTTTGAATTGAATTGCACGGTGTTTGCTTGTTTTGCAAGAATGATTGCTTGGGTGACAAGTATGTTGATTGTTTTATTTTAAAGCATGCGTGTAAGAGTCCCATTGCTACTATTACATTGAAAAAATGATTTTAAGTGAGGGAACGTACTTGAACACTTGGAAGCCTTTCCTTGCTAACCCAGCTTGTATGTTTTGTTGTTGTGGTTGTAGTTGATATCTGTGAGGCGATGTCTAGACCGAGAGGTAGGCCGAGGGTGGTTCGTCAGGAACCACGGGTTGCGGCTCCTGTTGAGCCAGCAGTTGGTGTGGAGGCTCACCTAGAAGGGCCGGTGGCCGCGGGAGTTGGCGCTCCTCCACCACCTCCACCACCACCACCTCCTCCACCTGGAGTTGGGGGCGAGGATGGAGCCGGAGAAGATGGACCTCAAGGTGGCCGAGGTCCAGCTGGAATTGACATGACTCCGCTAGTGCAAGCGATAGCGGGAGCATTTCAGGCCGCAGTTGCGGGAGCTCAGGCTGCAACTCAGCCTAGGTGTGACGATGCCAGTCTACCTTTGGAGAGGCTCCGTAGCTTGGGGGCCGAGGAGTTTAGAGGATCTACTCCGGAGAGGTCGGAGTTATGGTTGGAGAAGACAGTTCGTATCTTGGCTCAGATGGGTTGTGCGGGCGCACGTAGATTGGGTTGTGTGATCTCATTGCTTCAGGTGATGCCTACACCTGGTGGGTCACCATTACTACCGGGGTTCCAGAGACAGAGATTGATTGGGAATTCTTTGAGTCCGCTTTCAGGAAGAGGTACTTGGGACCGAGGTACCTAGATGAGAAGAAGCGAGAGTTCATGGCTCTTACTCAGGGAGATGCTTCTGTGACTGACTATGAGATTCGTTTCGTTCGTCTGAGTCAGTATGCTCCGGAGTTAGTACCTACTGAGAGGGCTCGATGTGATCGTTTCAGATACGGACTTCACGAGGAAGTTAAGAGGTATACCTTAGCTTCTGATTATTTTGACTTTGATGTCTTGGTTGCTAGAGCCAAGGACATTGAGCACAGCTTGGGGCTGGCCAAGCGTTCTGGGGGATCTAATTCTGGTAAGAGGCACAACAACTATGATGGTAGAGATGCCAAGAGGCACAGAGGTGGCGGACACTAGTTTGACCATAGGCGTGGCGGTGGCCACCATGGTAGGGGCCATCAGGGCCATAGAGGAGGAGGGCGTTTTCCCGAGTGTACCCGATGTGGGAGACAGCACGCTGGTGAGTGTTGGGGTAACTTCCATGCTTGTTGGAATTGTGGTTCGAGGGACCACTTTAGGAGGGATTGTCCTCATCAGGCGGCTCAGGCACCGAACGTTGCTCAGGCTCCTGCGAGAGCTAATGATTTTCAGAGAGGCCGTGGGCGCGGTCGTGGCTACTTCCAGCCTAGGGCTGATGCACCTAGGGTAGATGCTCAGAGGAACCTTGCTCATGTTGTGGCCGTGCAGCCAGAGGCGGGAGGACCAGCGAGGGTCTATGCTCAGAGAGAGGCCGGGAACGACACTGATGTGATAGCAGGTAATTTTGAGTTACAGTCTATGTTTTTGCTTTCTTTGGTTGATTCGGGTTCTACGCATTCCTACATTTTGAGTGAGCATGCACAGAAGTTAGATATCCCTGTTGAGATCTTAGATGTAGGTATGCATGTTACTAGTTCTTTTGGTGAGACAGTTGTGGTTAGACGTATGTATAGGAGGTGTCCGCTGAAGATTCAGGGTCATGTGTTTTCAGTTGATATGATGGAACTTCCCTTCTATGGCTTTGATATTATTTTGGGTATGGACTGGTTGGTTGAGCACCGGGCTAGTGTGGATTTTGAGACAAAGAGAATTTCTTTGAAGCTTTCTGATGACTACGAAGTAGTGGTAGTGGGCGAGAACATTAAGTTCTTGTCTAATGTGGTGTCAGCTTTAGAGGCTCATAGGTTGATGGACTCTGGATGTGGGGTTTATTTAGCTTATGTTATGAATCCGGATATGAGTGAAGCTAGACCGAAAGATATCAAAACAGTGTGTGACTTTCCAGATGTGTTTCCTGAAGAGTTGTCGGGCTTGCCTCCTGACAGAGATGTTGAGTTTGTGATTGAGACAGTTTCAGGATCTAATCCAGTTTCGATAGCTCCGTATCGTATGGCTCCGAAAGAGTTGAAAGAATTGAAGAGTCAGTTGCAAGAATTATTAGACCGTGGTTTCATTAGGCCTAGTAGTTCTTCGTGGGGTGCTCCAGTGTTGTTTGTGAAAAAGAAAGATGGTAGCATGCGCATGTGTATTGACTATAGACAGTTAAATCAGTTGACGGTGAAGAACAAGTATCCGTTGCCACGTATAGATGATTTGTTTGACCAGTTGAGAGGTGCTTCAGTGTTCTCGAAGATAGATTTGAGATCCGGGTATTATCAGTTGAAGGTGAAGGAGTGTGATGTTCCGAAGACAGCTTTTAGGACTAGATATGGCCACTATGAGTTTCTTGTGATGCCATTTGGGCTCACGAATGCACCTGCAGCATTCATGGACATGATGAACAGAATTTTTAGAGACTATTTGGACCGGTTTGTAGTTGTCTTCATTGATGATATACTTGTGTACTCGAAGACAGAAGAAGAGCATGATGAGCACTTGAGATTTGTTTTACAGAGATTGTTGAGCAATCAGTTGTATGCGAAGCTTAGTAAATGTGAGTTCTGGATTCGAGAGGTCGTGTTTCTTGGCCATGTTGTTTCAGCCGAAGGTATCCGAGTTGATCCATCGAAGATTGAGGCTATTGTTGAGTGGAAACAACCTAAGTCCGTGACCGAGATTAGGAGTTTCCTTGGATTAGTCGGTTACTATAGGAGATTTGTTGATGGTTTCTCTAGAGTAGCCGCTCCTTTGACTAAGTTGTTGCAAAAAAGAGTCAAATTGGAATGGTGAGATGCAAGACAGAAGGCCTTTGAGAACTTGAAAGAAGCTTTGACAAATGCTCTAGTATTAGTGCAACCTGTTTCTGGTAAGGAGTTTGTGATTTACAGTGATGCTTCCTACGTAGGCCTAGGATGTGTTTTGATACAAGATAGGAGAGTTGTTGCTTATGCTTCTAGACAGTTGAAGATTCATGAGAAGAACTATCCTACTCATGACATAGAGCTAGCCGCAGTGGTGTTTGCATTGAAGATTTGGCGTCATTACTTGTATGGTGAGAAGTGTGTTGTCTACATCGATCACAAGAGCTTGAAGTACTTGATGACACAGAAAGAGTTGAACTTGAGACAGAGAAGATGCCTAGAGTTGTTAAAAGATTATGACTTGACCATTGAGTACCATCCGGGTAAAGCAAATGTAGTAGCCGATGCTTTGAGTAGAAAAGTGGTCGTTGAGTTGAGAGCTATGTTTGCTAGATTGAGTGTGTCCGATGATGGTGGTTTGATCACCGAGTTGCAAGTGAAGCCTTCTTTGATTCAGTTGATTAGAGAGAAGCAGTTGCAAGATGCGAGCCTAGTTCCTCATGTTCAGGACATAGCCGAAGGAAGACCGACTGAGTATAGTTTCAGTGGTGAGAGCTTGTTGTGCTTTAGAGATAGAATTGTGGTACCATAAGATGTTGAGTTGAGACGTCAGATTCTGAGTGAAGCACATTCGAGTCCCTTTTCTATGCATCCAGGTAGTACCAAAATGTACCGAGATTTGAAGAATGATTACTTCTGGGTTGGTTTGAAGAGAGATGTAGCCGAGTATGTGAGCCGTTGCATGGTTTGTCAGAGAATGAAAGCAGAACATCAGGTTCCTTCAGGTTTGCTACAGCCTTTGAAGATTCCGGAATGGAAATGGGAGAGGATCACCATGGATTTTGCATCGGGGTTGCCTTTGTCTCCTTCGAAGAAGAATTCGGTTTGGGTGATTTTTGATAGGTTCACTAAGTGTGCTCACTTCTTAGCAGTGAACACTACGGATTCCTTAGACAAGTTGGCAAACTTGTACATCCGTGAGATTGTGAGACTTTATGGAGTTCCGAAGTCCATTGTTTCAGATAGGGATCCTAGATTTACTTCGAGGTTCTGGGGTTGCTTACATAGTGCTTTGGGTAGCCGTTTGCATTTCAGCACATCTTATCATCCGCAGTCCGATGGGCAGTCAGAGCGAGTGATACAGATTCTTGAGGATATGCTTCGTTGTTGTGTGATTGATTTTCAGGGTTCTTGGGAGAAGCACTTACCGTTGGTTGAGTTTGCTTACAACAACAGATCAGTCTAGCATTCAGATGGCACCTTATGAGGCTTTGTATGGTAGACGATGTAGGACTCCAATTTGTTGGGCTGAGATAGGTTAGAGATTGTTACCTATGCCAGACTTGCTTAAGGGGACTACCGACAAAGTAAAGTTGATATGTGACCGTTTTAAAGCAGCTTCCGATCGTCAGAAGTCTTATGCAGATCTGAAGAGAAAAGAGATTGAGTACTCAGTGAGTGAGAAAGTGTTTCTGAAAGTATCTTCGTGGAAGAAGGTAATGAGATTTGGCTAAAAGGGAAAGTTGAGTCCGAGGTTCATTGGTCCGTATGAGATAGTTGAGCGGATTGGGCCTGTAGCTTATCGTTTGAGGTTACCTTCGGAGTTAGAGAAGATCCATGATGTCTTTCATGTGTCTATGCTTAAGAGATATAGATCAGATCCTTCTCATGTGATGCCCGTTGAGGAGATAGAGTTAAATCCGGATTTGTCCTGTAATGAAGAACCCGTTGAGATACTTGCTTCTGATAGCAAGGTGTTGCGCGGCAAGACCATAGAGTTGGTCAAAGTGTTGTGGAGACATAGAGGCGTGGAAGAGGCCACGTGAGAGAGGAAAGTAGATATGGTTGAGCAGTTTCCGTATTTGTTTCCACCAGGTAATTTCGGGGATGAAATTCCTTAAGTGGGAGAGAGTTGTAACACCCGTGTCTTAGGCCTAGGAGTTAACCGGGTTTTAGTTCGGGTCAAATAAAAAGTTAATTAAAACAATTCAACTTCGAATAATGACCAAATTAAACTTTAGTAAAAAGAGGAGGACTCATATTGTAATTTACCCAAATTATTTGAAAAAGGATGACAACTTTCCATATTGTCATCTTTTTCCCCCTTTTCCCCTAAACCCACGTGAAACTCCCCTCCCCTTCTTCAAAACCTCTCAAATATCAAATCACTATTCCATTCATTTTCAACTTCAATCCAAGGTCTTTTTGAAAGGTAAAGTCATTTTCTTAATCTCCTCTTTATCCCCTATCCAACCATTGTCTTGGATTTCAAAAATATAGAGTTTTAGAAATTAGGGTTTATATTGGAGTTTGGATTTTTAAGGGGGTTTTTCAATTCGTTTTGATAAATTGTGTTGGGGTTTTGTTTAAGCATAATGAAATACACAATATATATTAATTTGGGTGAATTTGAATGAAATTTCGTAGTGGGTCCTTAGGGCAAATTTTAGAGTATGAAAACTTGAGTTTTTGGGAGGTTTAGTGTTGGAATTGAAGGGCTGATGGTCTACTTATGTTAGGAGGGTGATTTGGGATGTTTTGGAAGTCATTTGGGTGTTTGGAAATGGGTGATTCAGCCAAGGATTGTGGGAATACGAAAATTGGGTTTTTGAGATTTATGTGGTTTGGGAAATTGTGAAAATTGGGGTGTGTTTGCAAAGTAAGTTGATGGTTGAGTTTAGCATTGGATTGAGAAGTAATGTATGTGTTTTGTTTGACTAGAAGCAAGAGGAAACGTGGAAGAGGCTTTGGGACCGAATCCGGGAAGTTGAAGGTGATTGCTTGCTTGGTCTTTGAGCTTGGAAGCTTAGGTGAGTGGTTAATTGTTTTATATGGTTTTAAAATAGTTGGTTCGAGAATATGGACTAGGTTGGGCTTGGTAGACCCACCTAGAGTTAGGATTAGGGTGGTAGCCTAATCCTAAGCTTGATCTAGAGCCTTTGGATGAACTCTTTTATGTGGTTGTGTATGTCTCGTATGATATGTGATATGAATGGTTATGTATATTGTATTATACATGTGGGATGAGATATGAATCGTGATGATTGAGACATGCATGATGATGGTTGTTGGTGAGTACGTGCTAAGCACGAAAGTGATTGAAATGAGTAATGTGAAATGAGTAAATGTTGGCACTAGTATACTTGAATACAAATGATCGATCATTAGGATGTTAGTGTGTACACATGAGTCAAAAGTCGCGCGTGGCCTTGGTGGCGTTGAGTCACCAAGGAGGAGTACGGGTTCGCCCGGAAATTGTATTTAAATATAGTCGGTGATGAGTGGAATCCCATCAACGGGGCGTGAGGATGAGTGGAATCCCCTCCGCGAGACCGGTGATGAGTGAAATCCCACCGTGAGGTAATGTGGTTGTTGGATATGAGTTCCAACATGTCTATCCGCGTATTCGGGTCATAGCTAGGTGCCAATGTTGTTTGATATGTGTATCAACGTATTGAGGTTTATAATCTTTAATGGAATGCTTGAATGTGATTATATGTATTGTGGAATTGAGCTTATGATCATGGCATTTATCTTGTACATTGCTCATGCATCTTTATCTTATGGCTCTTGTGGACCCTTGGTATAGTTGTGTTTTACCTTGGCTAGATCGTGCTCGGACTCTGCAATGTTGAGGTTTGTTTTTAGAGCTTACCCTCACTAAGCATCATTTCTTACGCTCTCTTTGTTCAACATTGCAGATCCTTAGTTCGTGGGTTGCTCGGGCAAGTGGAGGGCCTCCAAGTGTGGTTTTTGGCTTGAGTACATCAAGTATGACTTTTAAATGTTGAACATGTAATAGTTTAAGCAATGGGACATGTGTCTTTTGATGGATGATTGTTGGTTGATTAGGAGCATGTTTAGACTCCATGTTATGTTGCTTTTGTATGGCTTGTGATGCCATGTTTGAGTTGTAATCCATGCCTAAATTGCTTATCTTGAATGTTGGTTAAGTGCCATTGAGTTTGTCTTATGTTGAATGTTGAAGTATGAGTTTTTGGATGTTTAAGTGCCATCTTGATTCAATTGCATGTTCCTTTGATGTATGTACATGTTGGGTACTTGTATGGCTATAAAGGGGTATGTAAATATTGTATGAATGCTTGTTGGGGTCTAGGAGAGTCCTAAATTGCATTTAGATTCGAGTCTTGATCGTTTTTGTTGAGTTTGGAGGTTTTTGCTGTGTAGGGGTATCGATACGGTTGGTATGGTATCGATACCACCTTCTTGTTCAGGCCTCGTGTATCGATACACTTGAGAGGTGTATCGATACTATTTTTGTCACTGGAGCTACTGTCCAGTTCGGTATCGATACCGGCCTCTGGGGTATCGGTACCGTCATCTTAACGTTGACCGTGGGAAGTCAACCGTTGGGGAGGGTATCGATACACTCCTGGGGTGTATCGATACGGTCCTTACGGGTTGACTTTGACCAGTTGACCTAGTCAAGGGGGTATCGATACACCCCTTAGGTGTATCGATACCGCCTGCAGTTTAAGCTTAAAATTGGGCTATAACACGATTGTTTGAATTCGTTCGATTGTTTTGTGTATGTTGTTCCGTTGTATGATCACTTAGGGTTTAATATCCATCTAGACAAGATTTTAAAATGAAAAAGAAATAGGGTTGCTAACCGAGGGGGAATTCCTTAGGGAGTTTTCACTCGGTTTTCCCCGTGTGGCCCACTCGGACCGGTCATTCAGCCAGACCGGGACGAGGGGGTTACACACCCGTCTAGTAAAAACATAACTTCCGGTGGAATCTCACATCATCGTACTCCTCTTTAGTGGAATCTAGCATCACTAAGGCCACACACGACTTTTACCTCGAGTGCACTCTAATCCTATTGATCGATCAATTATATCCGGTAACAACTCAACATGTGTCAATATACTCATTCACAACCACAAGCATTACCGATGCTTGAACCACTTACCATGTCCAAACTTCCATGTAAAGCATGTACTCACAATGGAAATATAAACACAAGTCATACGTCTCAACATGTATAACAATGCAACTAACACAATATCAACATGACATGTTCGCATTGCATTAAGAATCATAAAACACGGATTAATTGCATAAACCTTTAAAACTTTCTCTTGAGCTTGAATTGGCCTTTCAAGATCAATACAAAATCCTAAAACATTCCCTTAACCACATTAAGGCTTTTAAAATCGATCCACTCACCAGCCAACACACAAACAATGTTCAAGATGCCGGATCAAGCCTCTGAACTACCCGGATTTCCTTCCACGAAGCCCGAATCCAATTCCTCTGTTTTGAGCAACCCAAAACTTAACGTTAGAACACTAATACACTCACAAACACAACAAAAGCCTGGAACTTATCAATCTTGCAACAACACACATCGATTCAAGCCCAAATTTCACCCGAAACATTATCAACTCTGTCCCAAACTATTTGCAGCCACACTCAACGAATTTACCATCAAAATCCATCTTTTAACATCCCTAAACATCAACTCAAAGCTATCAAACCTTCACCTGTGATTTAGACCCAAAACCCATCCAAAAACTCAAGATTTTCAACTCCCAAAATCACCCACAATACCCATTTCGGGTTTCCTATAATAACCCATCATTTTCATGTTATTTTAGCAATAAAACAAAGTTAAAACACACCCAAACTCAACCGTAACCAACCCAAACGAAAAACCCATAAACCTCCTTTCATTTCAAAACATGTTTAATCCATGAGTTTTACAAAAATATTAGCATTTAAGACTCAAGGAAGATAAAACCAAGTTAAGGAGCCATTTACCTTGAAGAAATCACTTGGATTGAAGTGTTGAAACCAATGAAATAGTGAAATGGGGTTTTTGAGAGGTTTTGAACGTGAAAAGCAAATTTGGAGAAGATGATGACTTTTGAAAAACCTTTTTGGAATTACAAAATCCCCTTTTTTCCCTTCTTCCTTTAAAACAGTTTAGGTGTGTCAAAATAGTTTTTCTCCAATTAAAATTTTAACCCGAATCGGTTTAACTAATGTATGCATCACATAGTTAGGCATCCATAAGATAAAGGCATTCTAAAGCATGCATTCAAAAGCATTTTTTATACATTTTTGCAGGAATTTACAGGAATCAACAAGAAGTAAACCAGATTTCAATTTACAGTTTCAAGATTTAGGAAGGAGATTTAACAAGGAATTGCAAAGATCACAACAAAAGATTTCAACCCGTTTGAAGAGACATATTTCAGTAAAGATTTCAACCCGTTTGAAGAGACGAATTTCAGTAAAAAAATTTAACCCGTTTGAATAGACGAACCTTAACAAAATCCGTTCGAAGAGGCGGATTTTAACAAAATTTACCAGTTCGTTTGAAGTGGCGAACTTCAGCAAGATTTTCTGATTGTATGTACAAGACAAATAGTGCATTACAATCTTAAATCCATCGGGTCATCAGTAAGTCCTTCGGGCATGATGTTAAATCCTTCAGGTCATTAGTAAGTCCTTCGGGCATGATGTTAAATCCTTTGGGTCTTCAGTAAGTATTTCGGGTATGATGATAAGTCCTTCGGGCCATCATCATTGAGAGTGATGTGATCGTTTTCACAGGAAAGGAAGTGCATTATGAATTTAAATCCTTCGGGTCATCAGTAAGTCCTTCAAGCATGATGTTAAATCCTTCAGGTCATCGTTAAGTCCTTCGGGCATGATGATAAGTCTTTCGGGCCATCACTTTTGAGAATGATGCGATTGTTTGCACAAGACAGATAGTGCAATACAATTTTAAAGCCTTCGGGTCGTCAGTAAGTCCTTCGGGCATGACGTTAAGTCTATTAGACTGGCACTTCCATAAATGATGAGAACTTTTTAGATGGTGTCACGATAAGACAATTGGATAGCTAGGGCATGGTATCGACAAAGATGTTAATCTTTTGGGACCTTGATACATGATAAAAGAAGAAAAAGAAGAGAGAGAAGAGAAAGAAAAACAAAAAGATTCATGCTACTAGGAGAGAAGCACGAGAAAGATCAACCTTAGGATCAAATAAGAAAGACGCACAGTTTAATCGTTCAAAATTTTAGAGTTTCTTGTCATATATAGTGTAAAGAGATGGGCTTATACAGAAAGAAGCAAAACACTTGATATGAGTTTCAGATTGAAAGAGGGAGATACCTTTGACAGAAAATAGTGACTCTAAAGATCTCATTGCTTAAAAATGAGAATTGAATATGTTCATACTATTCCAATTTGAATTCTTATTAACTAATAATATTTATGTTTGCAGGGTTCAGTTCTCCTTCCTAGAGACAAACGCTCTGTTTATAGAGACGGGCCTAAGTCTTTCCGTTTACAGAGGCGGATCCCAAAACAATTCGTTTCCAGAGGCGAATTTCAAGATATTCTGTTTACATATACATGCTTCAAGACATTCTGTTTACAGAGGTGGACCTTAAAGACATACCGTTTTATAGAGACGGACCCCAAGACACTTCGTTTACAAAAAAGGAGACGTTTCGTTTACAAAGATGAATCTCGACAAAGATTTCAACATATTCGAAGAAAAGAATCTCAACAATCCGTTTAGAGAGGTCATACAACTCCCGAGTGTAGAAAGAGATAGACCAATAGAGAGTGCAACAAGAGATCTTATGTGAGTTTCAGATTGAAGGATCAAGACACCATAAGTAGAGAATCAGTGACTTTAAAGATTTCAGTGCTTCAAGCAGAAAATTGAAGATATCTCATATTACACCAAGAAGAATCCTTATTGATTGATGATATTTCGTTTTACAAGAATGGTGAGCTCCTAATGAGAAGAGTTTGCCCAGCAAAGATAGAACTCCTAATGAGAAGAGTTCGCCCAGCAAAGAAGGTTTCCTAATGAGAAGAGTCCGCCCCAGCAAAGAAGAACTCTTAATGAGAAGAGTTCGTCCAGCAAAGAAGGATTTATAATGATAAGAGTTCACCCCAGCAAAGAATGATTCCTAATGAGAAGAGTCTGCCTCAGCAAAGAAGAGCTCCGAATGAGAAGAGTTCGCCTGCAAAGAAGAGCTCCTAATAAGAAGAGTTCACCAACAAAGAAGTATTTCTAATGAGAAGAGTCCGCCTTGACAAAGACAGAATTCCTAATGAGAGGAATTCATCCAGCAAAGAAGAGTTCGATCAGCGAAGGAAGAATTCCTAATAAGAAGAGTTCATCCTCAACTAAAGAAGAAGATAAAGGAAGATTGAAGAATTTCATAATGAGAAGAACAGCTTCAAGGTTCCATGAGTAAATGGTTCAGACAAAATTCGTGTCTTTTCGATCTTTGCCCTATTTCTATTCCACAACAATGAGCAAAGAGGGGCAGCTGTAAGACCTAAAATTTGCCTGGGTATACATATATATATATATATATACATGCATATACATCTCTATAAATAAAACCAAAAATAAATAAATATTATAAAATCCCTAAATAAATAAACAGCCCCAAAAATGATATCCAATGTTCATAAAATGTCCAAGTTACATTACAAAACTCAGAGCCCAATAAAAAGCCCATTTTAAAATTACAAGACCCAATGACAGCTCACATACAACCCATTTCTGGTAAAAACCAACCCAACAACCACAAATCCAAGGTGTGCTTCTTTTTCCTGCCTAAACAGCCTACGTGACACGCTTCCATTAGCCCATTCTACGTTCACACAGATTGCCGCCCATCTGGAGCCAGCTGGCTTCACCAGCAAATAGCAATGACGTCATCCCCTACCTCACCTATAAATAGGAGAGAGAGAGAAAAGGTGACAGATCATTATTAACTACATCAATTACCAATCATAAATAATAATAATATAATAATAAATGAAGAGGAGAGAGAGAGAGAGCTCTCCTCGGGAGACCAACTGCCACCTAAAGCTGAACCACCAGGAGTCGGAGCGTCGTCGGGAGGTTGCGCCATCGCTGGAGAAGTCGCGCTACTATCAGAAACTTCGCCGAATCACTGAAATCGAGGTAAAGCTTTCCCTATCTCTTCGTTTCCTGCAAAAACTAAATGTTAGCCTTTAAAATAAAAAAAAACAAAAACAAAAATACTAGATATAAGATCGGAAATTATCTTGAACGACGGCTGATGAGGGTTTTAGGTTTCCGATGGAGTCGAATATGATAGAAGGGTTCGGTTTGGGTAGTTTTTAGGGGAGAAGATGGGAGATCCTTATTGATCAGGTAGATCTAGGAATTCGAGGTGAAAAATGGAAAAATGAGGATTTTTTGTTCGAACGGTGGCGGCGGTGCGACGGCGAACGGCGGCCAAAAATCGTCTCGCGACGGTGACCTGTCGCCGGAGACAAACCAGACGGTGGCCAGAGTAGGGATGTTGGTCGAAGAAGACGACCAAAGTAGGCGCAGTTGGCCGGAGAAGATGATCGGAAGGATTCCGATCATCGAAGAGAGGTTAGTAGTGGCCGAAGTTGGAAGTTTCATCGGGGAAGATGACCGGAGAAGCACCTGTCATCGAAGAAAGGGTGAAGAAAGGCCGAAGATGATGATCGGAGGTCGGTATTATTTCCAATGGTCGGGAAATAGATTGGAGATAAAGTTTAGGGTTGGTAAGGATCGAATGAAGGGAAGCGAAAGGGTTCATGTGTGGTTCTTTTGTTTTTGGGCATTTTGATCTTCAAAAACACTAAGAGGATAGTTTTTAGGGTTTCTAAGGATCAAAGGGATAGAAAATGAAGAACAAATGACGAACATAGTGAAATAAGTGGTGTTTGATCGATGGAAACATAAAAAAGAAGAATTTTAGTGTGCTGAAGGATCAAAATGAAGAAATGGGGAAGAATATATGAAGAAAATAGTGAAATTTAGGGTTTAGATCAAACTTGAATGGGTTTTGAGAGGGATTTAGTGTTCGAGTTGAGAGAATCTGAGATGAGAGGGAAAATATAGAGATAGAGGGAGCTGAGAAAAATGGAGGAAAAAGAGAAAAATTCGGGTAAATGGGACCTTATATAACCGGTTCCATACGTCGTCATTTTAGGGAGCTCGATCCACGCATGCTCTCCGGGTCAGGTAGATTGACTCGCGCACCATTGATGGGTTGGGTCGGTCGGCCCATGTGCTTGGTTTGGGTGGAATGAAGCTAACCCATACATTTGTTGGATCATCAATTGGGTCATTGGTCTTAGGGGTATGTATAATTGGGGCAACACTTAAATCGAATTAGATTTGAGCTTATTTCTTTCATATTAATTCAATTTGATCTAATCTTAATTATCTAGTTATTTAATTTAATTATTTAAATTATATGTTTGCATGTTTTAAATATAGCGCATATTAAGATATTTGTTAGATAATTTTAATCATACAATTTAAATATTTAAAGCCTTTAGCCTAAGCCTCTTAATTACATAATTAAATAGGAAAGGTAATTGTAGCAAATGAATGAATATTTGAAATAAAATTAGAATGTTCAAGATTGGTTAGTATCACAATTGAAGAGTTGTGTTAATCAATGAATATTCTGATGAAGATTTCAATGATTCATTTTAACCTAGAAAATAGAAATAATTCACAGTTAGATTAATTAAAATTAAAATAGGACTAATGATTAGAATCCCTCTAATTAAGGAATATTGTTACTTTTGGACTCATTAAAGATAGTGTCCAATATTTTTTTATTGTTATAATTTATGTCCAAAAATTATTAATATTCTTAAAACTTTAAATTAATTAAATTGATGGAGCCTAATTAGATTTTACTTAAAATTGACAAGAAAATAATTGGTCATGCATTAAACCTTTTGTGTTGAGGTACATTTTGAATATAAATTGAAGTGTCCTAATGTAACTGGACGTTTCATAATTATATTCGTCCAAAATGTATTTTCTTACAAAAAGATACCCCCATCGGAATAAAATTCATTTTACAGTTAAAAGATTTAATTAAATTTAGATTAATGTTTGAAATGCCAAAATGACACGTGTAATTAATAAGGTACCGATAACGGACGTTCGTAGGGGTGCTAACCCTTCCCTACACGCAACCGACTCTCGAACCCGAATTTTTCAAAAAAGAATCTCTAGTACATTTTTATGGTGTCCGGCCTACCAAAGTGGCCGGTGGCGACTCCAAAACGATTTTTAAGCAAATAAAAGGGATTTTGATTAACAATGGAGAATTAATTAATTACAAGATAAAATTGGTCAAAAACCCTGATTTTTCGAATTTTAATTGTCAGATTGTTTTTATTCCAAACTTAAAAAGTGGGTTTTCAAAAACGGTCGCGACAATAATCAAACTTGATTAGTTGAGTGACCTAAATAATCAAACTCGATTAGTTGAGTGACTTAAACACAATTTTTCATATTTTGGTTACCAAAATGTAAACATGCTAATAGTTGGGTGATTAGGAGTGTAGTTTATCCAATAGTAATACAAATACATGGATTATCGAGCAGATGATCATGTAATGGTTGACTATATTTTGAAGTGTTTTACGAGAAGTCAAAAACTAAGAACAAATTTCAAAAAGTTGCTATTAGATTGATGAATATGATAATGAAGGATTACTTAGATTAGTCAGGAATTTATGTAATTTGGTGTCACGTATAGTTGTTTCTTTTGCTTTTAAGAACTATGATTATTAAGTTGAGAATTGAAATTTAGCAGTATGAAGAACAGTTGCAGGAAATGAACTATGTTTCCCAAAATTAAATGAATTATCCATTGAAATTCAGCAAATGATACCAATTCACTTGGGAGAAAAACATGATGCTTCTAACAGGAAAGTAGAGTGCACATTTTAAGTGATTGTGTTAATGTATATTTAGACTTGTGCACATTTTTTTTTACTTAAAACAAGGCACTAAATTCTCCTTTTTCTAGATCCAGATGCTCCAGGCGCACAAGTGATCGTAACGCCACATCCAAAAATGTTTCCGAAACATGTAAACGACTTGCGGCGGGGATTTCTTCGACCATTCCTTGTGTTTTTTCGACGTCGATGTTGTCGGAACCCCACTCGACATGTAACTCAAAAGCTCCCCTCTGTCGTACAACGGCGGCAGTTCGGTTCTCCACCTTTCCAGTTTCGACTGGAGCCCTTCGATGCTTTCGTCTAAACTCCACCCCTCCGCCAGTGAACTCTCCGTCTCCTCCATTTTGTTATGTTGCAGGTTCCTAGCCACTTCCGACGGCGACGGACCCAGTTCTGAATCCGTCCATATTATCGACCCACCGAGTTTTTTTGGAGCCCCGGTTGATGACTTACCGGGTGGTGTTTTCAACCCAAGTTTCGCACCATTGCTGTTTTTTCCCACGGATTCAGATTTTGTATCGGTCACGTAGTTTACCATTGAACGCCGTCTTGAATTAATCTTGTGGTTGTTTTTTTCAGTGCCGGTAACAATCGAACTGGATTTTCCCTTCTGGGAAACTTTATCAGACGTGTAATTTACCATTGAACTTTCTCTAGAAGTAATCTTATTGTTGGATTTTCCAGTTTCTGATTCTAAAACGGAACTCGAATCACTCTTGGTTCGTCGAAGTTCGGGGTTGAGCAACCCGTTAAGTAAATGCTGAAAGTTACTGCTTTTGGTAGTGCTTGAAACAGGATTAACCATGGAGTTCTGAAATGGATCTTCTTCGCCCATTAAATGTCGGTACCCGACCGCCGACGAACCCATTTGCAAATACAACGGCATGCTCCTCATTGTACTATCCAGCAACGCCACCCCAACGTTTAAAATCCCTTGGGGTCGACCCGACGGTCGCCAGACTTGAAGCGCGGCGAACCGCATCCCTAGTTCGACTTCTTGTCGATGGCGCCGTTGAGAAACTTGCGGGATAAGGTTTCCAGCAATGGCTCGGACGGTCCCGACATGGATGTCGCGGAACCAATGCACGGCGTAAATCTCGATAGTGATAGCCGACGTATCACGGTGAAGAAACTCGTCGTCGACACGGAAAACAAACTTGTCGTTCCATGTAGGATTGGTGTGGCCTATGGTGTCGATTCGGGTCCAAAGTTTTCGTTGCGAATGCACCCAAGCCACCGCGTAGGTTTTCATTTTGCGTCGAGAAACGGGCTCCAAATCCTGTGCCGAAATCATATTGATTTCCAGCAGGTGGAATAGCGACGAAACACTCATAATGTCGGCGAAGATGAATAAGAGAATAGCCGCTGATGTTATTTAGGGAAATGAAACAGTGACGAAATAATAAAGGGAATTAGGAGATGAAACAGTTAGATTTGTAACGTTTTATTAGTTAGTCATTGAATTCCCTTCTGTACAAATGGAAGTTTTGAGTATTGACTGCAACAAAACAAATTACAGAATTTCGTTGCTTTTACAACTTTAATTAGGGTTACAAATTAAGCTATATATCAGCTTTTATGTTTTAACTGCCCAGCACAGAAGCCTGACAAAATAATTTTTCTCTTCAAATATACGTTTAATTTCAGTTCAAATAATAATTTGATAGAGCTTTTGTTTTGATATAATAATTGAAAAATGTTTTTGGATTTATTTGAAAATATTGTAAAAATCAACTACTGTTTTATTGGCTTAAAGGTATTATAAGCCGTTAATTTTTTTAAAAAAATTCAATTAAGCCTCTAAATTTTTTGTATCCAATTAGGCTCTTATACTTCAAAATTTCATTAATCTACTCTTTTGTCCAACGTTGACTGTTAAATCTAATATTTTTTGGACCAATTAGTGTAACGTGTCGTGTTACATTGTTATCACTTGACTTTTCTAGATTTTTTTATTTTATTTAATTTTTTTTAATTTCTAAAAAATCTAAATAAAACCTATAAAAATTATAAAAATAATTTTCTAAAAAAATCTGTAAATGTCACATGACAAAATTGTAGTATATCACATGGTAGTAATATCTCAAGAAAAATGCAGTCAAAAATCGATGTTAAGGTTGCTCAAAGGACTTAATTGATGAAATTTTAAAGTATAAAAATTTAATTAAGTGTAAACAAAATTCAAAAACTTAATTATTATTTTTCTAAAAGTTCAAAGCCTCATAAAACCTTTAAGTCAATTTTATTTAATTTGAATTTTTATGATTTAAAGATAAAGGTTTGACTGTAATTTTAAAAATATATATTATATGTAGTGATGTTTTTGGTTATGTATCATAATTGTTTGAAATTTTTACAAAATAATAAAACGGCCCATGCACAAGGACATGTAAAAACATTGTGCAAATGTTGGACGAGTCATTTGCTACGGTGACAACGAGTCAAGTTGAGTCTGAGTTTGACCATGCTTGGCTTGGCTCAGAAATAATGTTATTGGATTCAGTTCGAGCTAGAGGTTCGTCGAGCTCGGTTCGGAAATAATATTATTGGGCTCGACTTAAAAAAAAAATTTGCTATAGTTTTTTTTTAAAAAGATGGAGCCTCGTTAAAAGCCCATTTCATAATCAACACTGAAACGAAATTCAATGTCGAAAAAAGGGAAAAGAATACTAGAAAATTTGATTAATCCAAATAACCAAGAAATATTCTTACAATACAAACACATGACCAAAGAAAATACAAAATCAAACAAAAACCAACTAAGGAAAAGGCTCAATTTGCTTTTAATGGATTTTCCCTAATTTATTTTATTGTTTTTTGCTAAACAAATTACTTTTAGTGCATATGTAGCGTATATATAATATATAATATATATAACTATTCCGAGCTTGTCCACGAACTTTTCGAGCCGAACTCAAGCCCGAATCGAGCTCACTCGAGCCGCGCCCGAGTAACTCGCGTGCCGGTCAGGCTCATTGGATTAAATTCTAAAGAGATACTATCAAAGCATAGGGAAAATTGGGTTGAGCAGTTGGAGGAAGGAGAGAATAAGGTTGAGTGTTGTTAGTGGTGATAGTGGAAGGTAATTGAATATGTTTGTGGGCATATTGGAATGTTTCTGGGCAACACGAGACGAATGGTATGCATCCGAATTGTATTTTAAGTTGAACCCAAAACATTATTCTACATGTATGGGAAGGGACATTAGAATATCTGAATATGTTTGGGAAGGGACATTAGAGAATCAACCCTAAAACATTATTCTACATGTAGAATTGAAGGCCACACATCGAATAGGGGAAGCAGTACCGATGTCAAGTTGCTCAATTTCCATATATTTATAGACTCTCGTATTTTTTAAAATTTTGTTTTATCAGCAGCCACAATAATTTAGATGTTGATTGCCTATCGTTACTTTTTTTTGTTATTTTTTTTAATTTTTAATAAAAATAATTATGTCTTTATAGCACGTTTTAAGTTGTTCAGTTTTTTATATTTGTAGACTACCGTATTTTTTTAATTTTGTTTAATCGGCGACGACTTCAGTTTCTATGTTGGTCGCCGATCGTCGATTTTTTTTTTTACTTTTTAATAAGGTTAATTCTATCTTTATGACATGTTTTTCTTTACTTTTGTGACACGTCTCTCTTTGCTTTTTGGAACATTTTTTTGTCTTTTTTCTCGAACATTTGGTTGTTTTTTATTTTATATTTTTTCAGAATTGTGTTTGACGACGCCACGACTGATCAAGATTACACTTATTTGTAATCATGTCGATCTTCCCTGCTTTGGACTGTCAGATTGAATTTGGATACACAGTTTGCGTTCGTGGATGTTTTCTCACGACGCTCGGCTCTGACTAGCGGTTCTCAATGGTCTTTCAATAGCTTAATTCCCTTTTGTGGTTCGTTGGCCGATGCAATCAAATTTGTCCGTATCTATTTTTTCGTTCAAGTCTTTTTGTTAGGTGTTTAACATTTTCATGTATGGTCCTTGTATGATCTGAAGTGGCTAGTTTCTTATGTCAATGTTATAGAAAAATGTCCAAACTATATATTTAGTTTACGATGATAGTTTAAACCCTTATTATAAGTTTGGATATTTTCTCTTTTAAGAAGATTAATGACTTCTATTCATTTTTTTGTATATTTCATTACCAATAATTATATTAGGTTAAAGAGGTATTTATGTTTTTGAGTTCGACCCAAATAAGTAATTTAGCCCCGTGTAAAAAATACAGTCAATTAGGTCCTTCATTTCGTGAATTGCATCAATTTTGCCCCATGTTCGACTCGGTAAAAAAATTATGCCCCTAAACTCAATAAAAAATAAATTATATTCTCGAAGTCGGCTAAATAAATCAATTCAACCCATTTGCCACGTCATTACCACACATGTACTACCACGCCAACATCGTGGACAGCAACGCTATACTGTAACGGTTAACGCCAGTCAATGAGAAAAAGTGATGCAATTTTTTTAACTAGAAGACTTAATTGATTGTGTTTTTCGCGATGGGCTAAATTGTTTATTTGAGCTAAACTCGAGGACAAAAATACCCCTTTAGCCATTATTTTAAATTAGGTTTAATGGCTCAAAACACTCTTAAACTATTGAATTATTTTAAAATTTTCTAAAAGTGTTGGATTTTTTTGAAAATTACGAAATTTATTTAAAAATAATAAAAATGAAAAATATTATTAAAAAATAGTTTATCGGTTGGTGCCAAATGTTGTGTCACATGAAATTTCTATAATTTTTTATTTTTATTTGAAGTTTATAAAATACTTTAAAAATTATTAAAAAATTACGATTTTTAAAATTTTAAAATAGAAAATTCATCAAATATTATTAAATATATATTTTTATATTAGTCATAAATCATTATAAAAGTATTTCCATAATTATAAAAACTACTTAAAATTATTAAAAATATTTTTATGGTTTTTAGTAACATTTAATAATATTTTTTAAATCTAAATATTTTATTATTTAATAATAAAGTATCTTTTGAAATTTTGATATATTTTTGAAAATTCTTTAAATATCCTAAGAATCGAAATGTATTATGTGGCAATAATGTATCAAAAAATGGCAAATTCGACCAGATATTTCCTTTAAGGGAATTATCTAGAAAAATACCCCTTAAGGGGAACATTTGGAAAAATACCCCCATTTGGCCCACGTCAGGCAAAATCGCGTCCTGCAAGGCGCGAGATCCAAAATCTTGTTGTACACGGAGCGACTTCAGTCCGATGTGGATAGTACTATCCGATACTTATTTTTGTAAAAATATGTATTGAAGTCGTGTTCTGTAGGACGCGACTTCCACGAGAATTTCAAAAGACTCGTCACGATAAGGTGAAGTCGCGTTGTGTGAGCCGCGATTTCCACGTTAATAAATTGGAACTGTTGAAAATTTAATTACCGCGATATGGTTATGAAGAAGTCGCGTTGTGTAAGACGCGATTTTCATTCAGTAATCACACCCTAACCGACGCGATATCCACTATAAATTGTCCCCACCCCTCCTTCTACCCCACACCCAAAAAATAACTCTCTCTCTCTCAAATCTTCTTTCTTGGTTGATTTCTCGTGATTGATATAATGGCGGGATTGATAAGGTTGGACCACAAGTACGTGTTCGATTATCATCGAAGATATGTAAGTTTTATCTCGTTTTATTTTTTATTATTTTATTATATATTGTTAATAGTAGATACATATTTTTGATATTTTTTATATAGTTTAATTTTTACATACGCATTTATTTTTTTTAGAATATGGAACGACATTTGAAGGTTTCTTACAACCGAATGACGACATTACCAGACCTTCTGATAGAACCGTACTTAGAGCAGGCCGGGTTTTTACATGCATCCAAAATTGTTAGAGGTGCAAAAATAGACGTTGATTTGGTAAACGCTCTTTTGGAGAGGTGGAGACTGGAGACACACACATTCCACCTTCCTTGTGGCGAAGTGGCGATTACCCTAGAGGATGTGTCCCATATCCTAGTTTTGCATGTTGATGGAGAGGCTATCAGTGGTCCCGGTTCTGATGCTTGGTTGGACCTATGTTTGAGTGGGCTAGGGGTTGCGCCGGAGCATTTTTACGGCAGAAAAATACAACTAGCGTGGTTGCGAAATAATTTTGGTAATGTACCCGTTGACGCGAGTGAAGAAGTGAAGAAGGTAAAAATAATTTTTTAGTGAATATTATTGAAATAATAATTTTGTTAACATATGGTAATATATATATATATATATATATATATATATATTCGTATTGTAGGCATATGCTCACGCTTATATTTTACAGATGATCGGTGGGGTATTGATGCCTGACAAAACCCGAGACAAGGTTTACACGATCTGGTTGTGTCATTTGTAGAATTTTGAAGATGCCGATAAACTGAGCTGGGGATCTACAGTTTTGGCCACTCTGTTTAGGGAGCCGTGCAAGAACACCGATCCTGACAAGTGCCAAATCGAAGGTTGTTTGGTGTTGCTCCAGTCCTGGGCGTGGTGGAGAATGTCATTTTTACGCCCTGAGCTTCTGCAGCCTACTCCACATGTTTTTCCGCTAGCCCAGAGGTAAGGAAAGAGTTGTTAATTTTTAATAGACGTATTATTATAATTAATTTAAATTATCTTATTATTTAGTAGGTGGACCGCTCCTTTAACACATGTTGGTGTTGCGAAGGGTCTGGCGGTTACTAGACAAGATATTGAGAATTTATCAAAAGATCATGTAACACTTTGGTGTATTTATTCGAAGCTAGAATTTTATATTTAACTATACATAATTCCTTTTTTTAATATACGCTTTATATATTCTACCATTTTTATGGTTGTCGTACTCTTATATGGACTTGCAGCATTGCATCCATATATTTTCGGCCGAGATGAAGCTTGTTTGGATAACCATTTTACCACTCATCTGTTATGCCACAGTTGAGTGGCATCCGACCAACCGCGTTCTACGGAAATTTGGTTGTTTCCAACGTATCCCAACTGAGCCTCCAAATTTGGATGAGTTGCACAAACTCACTCGACAAGGGAAGCTCGAGGTAATAAATATTTATATATTTACCGCATTCTTTTATTAATTTGAACGCAATTCATATCTAAAAAGAATAAATCAATTGTTTGGTTGTCTTGTAGGTTGATTGGTCGGAGCACCACCGGTCTTCTATCGCTTACTAGAGGGACAGGCTAAATCAGCGTTGGCAACCCCGGACTGAGTATTGTATATTTAATAATATGGTGAGCGATGATTATGACGAGTGGTTTAGGGAAAATGGGAAGCCGTCTATTTTGACTCTAGAAGAGGCAGTAGTCGTGTATCAACGTCAACAACACAACCGCCCACGGTCTCAGCGTTCGAGGGGGAGAAGAGCACAGGAACACCTCCGGTGCTGGCCCTTCCTCCGCAACACCACCACCATCAGAAGCTATCCCACCACCGATGCGGCCACAATTGACTCAAAGTCCAAGTCAGGGTTATTTAACGCCTTCTTCTATGTCAGACCACTTTGCTCAACTTTTAGGGATGATGAGTGGTGCCTCTAGCTATCCTGCAGGCTATATGCCATATGTGCCCTTCATGTCGTTCCCCCCGATGTCAGCTGCATTTGAAACCAGGATTGTCCAACAAATGCCACTACAATCAATTTTCTACCTAAGTGGGCCTGGTGAAACGAGCGGTACTGCAGCTGTTGGAATCGGGGATGGTGATAATGGTGATGATGATGGTGGTGACGCTCAACCACGACGCAATCCAGAGCGACATCGTCGTGCACCGTCTTGTGGTCCCGGTGGACATAGGCACCATTAGTTTTTTAGTTGTTTATTTTATTTGAAAATATTGAACTTGGTATATATTTTAGTTTAATCATGATTTGTATTTTATTTGGGTTTGTATAATTAATTAGTATATATTTTTTAATTTGTGTTTTTTTATTCTTTAATTAGTTTATATTTTATTCGATCGTCGTGAACAAGAGTACGAAATAGTTAACATCTAATGAACATAGATATACAACTACAAATAACAACAAATCATAATATCTGGAAAATCTAATTTCGAATAAATTTTTGCAGACATGTCATTGGGCAAAGACGCGTTCTATAAGACGCGATTTACCTGACACGTCAAGAATCCTAGCAAAGTCGCGTTCTGTATGACGCAATTTTCATGCTATATATGCCCTCCCTCCCTTACGAACCTTATTGGCAAACTCACATTTGTATTGTGAGTTGTGGGTATATGTAGTTGTGGCTGGATACCAGATGTTGTGGTGTGATGTTTGTACCGTGCGTTTGTTGAAGATGATCAACAAATCACAATATCCAGAAACGCGTGGTGGGGAGCCACGAAAATTATCGGTACCACTAATTCACAATAATATTTGCGATAATTATATTAACGAGAAGTAGTACTAGATTGTTAATTGAAAGAAGCACACAAGCATTAAATAACTAAGCATACTTAAATCTACGTGAACGAATCATTTTCGCTGTCCTCGTAGTAGGTTTAAGTACTGTTGTAAATACCGCATCCTCGTCTTCAAGCTTAAGTACTGTTGATGAACTGAAGCTGTCATCAAACGTTACACTAAGCTCGATGTTCGTACCCCTGGCACGTTTGTATGCCTGAAACATCTTGCGCATATCTTTATGATTGGATAGTGTTAGCATGTAGTGTTCTTCTGGGTCGGGCTCATTCACTGGAACTTTGGCACGCAACGCAGAAATTTTAGAGCTTGTAGACTCCTTAACTCTTGTTGAAATCAACTCAAACAATTCATCTCTTGTGATTTTCTCATTGAAAGAAGTGTAGAAGTAGGTTCCACGAAAGAAAACAATTACAGAAAAACGTGCCATAATTTGTATTTCTATGAGTGGTTTAACAATGGAATGTATGTAGAAATTATTTGAGTAGTGTAAAAATTTTGCAACCCCGACATAACATATATATGGTTGAGCAATGTCGAAATAATTTGTCAAAGTCGCGTTCTACAGGACGTGATTTTCCCTGCGGAGAGAGAAATCACGTTTTACAGGACGCGATTTAAGACATTATTCAAAGAAGTCGTGTTCCACAAGCCGCGATTTTGCCTGCCATGTCAGGTGCCCAACAAAAGGGTAGAACAATATCGAAATAATTTGTTAAAGTCGTGTATATGATGCTAAAATTGGCGCGTTTTAACGAATCTTCATAGAACGTTAATAATATAAATAAAATTTACATATTATTTTTTACTCCAATAACATCACTATCATCAGAAAACATTACATAAAGCTCAAGCTCAAGGGCCCACCCTGAACAAAACTGATGGTGAGATTCCACCACCATTTCCACATCAGCGTCGTCCATAATGTGGAATAATGAGTACGTTAATGGTTCTAACGACGTCGACATTCTGTACTTCAATGATTCTATCTTTGGGCTAGGACTATGTGGAACATGTTTCTTCACTTCATTCATCTACTTCTTATACGATAAGTTGTATGACAGTGGAAGCAATATAGTACTTGAGCACTGAAAAACGACGTCGAGAGATGCATCATCGATTATTTGACCCTTGTAGTATACCAAAGCTGTAATAGTTTCTCGTCTCGACATATTATATAGGTCGAAGTCCTTACAAAGTAAATTCTAACCTTTCTGGTGTATATATATAACGAAGAAGTCGCATTCTATAAAACGCGATTTCCCCTTACACGGTACGTATACTGCAAAGCTGGCACAACTCACGTTTTATACGACGCGAGTTATGCTTTGTCTCTGCTCAAACGTGTCACCTCCCATTTTGTATACTGCAAAGCCGGGTTGTATAAAACGCGAGTTATCAGAGGTATCAGAAAGCTGGCAAAACTCGCATTCTATAAAACGCGATTTTTCCTTACACGGTACGTATACTGCAAAGTTGGCACAACTCGCGTTTTATACGACACAATTTCTCCTGTCACATCATCAATATGCAAAGCCGGCATAACTCGCATTTTATACGATGCGAGTTGCACTTTGTCTCGAATCACACATCATGTCACCTCATATTTTCTTAAATAGGAGGAATTTTTTTTACAGGCAACAAACTTGTTTCTGCCAAACGTTCAAAGCATTTCGTCTATGAAGAAGAAACATTGCTTCGTTTTTTCAACAATGCCACAAAAAGTTGACGCTCTAGTTCACTACGGTGATAATGTGATCTCATATGCCGAAATCAGTGTCATATTTGAGTCCCCCAACAATGTTACACTGCAGATTTCGAACAGAGTAATGTATGAAAGGCTGAAGGGAGTGCTAAAGAGGAAGATTCCACATGCTTCCAGGAGGGAGTTACAATTAGTGAGGTATCGACTACCTTCGTCGATAGATCCCTTTTATTTCATAATATTCGATGTCAAATACGAAAAAGATGTGCAAATGATGATCGACACCCATATGCAATATTCAATGAGATGACCCCTAGAGCTCTTAGTTACATTTTCAGAATGAAACGTCGGATTCCAAACTGTTGTTCCAAATTGAATGCATGCAAATCTTGACTTCGAACCAAATGTTAATAGTCCAACATCGATTTTGCGACAAGACTTCAACTTACTAAGTGCAAGCAATGATCATGCTTCCTCGTCTTCTGGCTCGAGGTTAAGGCATTCTTCTGTAGCCACGTTTGACATTGACCTAAACATGCCGCCAATCCAACATTCAACATACAATCCATACAGTGCCGGTGTATGGCCGTCATCATTTACTAGGCTGTCCCACTATGAAGAGTTTAACCTATTCGATCACTTCTCTTCCAGACGTCACTCAACATATATCCCCACTGACACAAACGTAGATGATTTCTCATACAGACGCCACTCAACTTATATCCCTAGTTAGACAAACGTAGATGATTTCTCATACGAGCGACAATCAACTTATATCCCAGGTGTAGGGCCAACATCATCTATGGGACCGTCCTACTATGAAGAGTTTTACCAGTTTGACGACTTCTCTTCTGGACGTCACTCAACTTATATCCCCGGTGAGCCAAACACAGTTGATATATCATCGATGGGGAGACATTCATGCACTGCTGATGTCGACCAAGATATTGGACATAGGGCTCTTAATCGGGTTCTGGTTGTAGAACCTAACATGGTACATGTTGCTGATGAATCATAACTATACAATTTTGAAGGGGATGAGGAACCACTGAGGGAACCCGCCCCCGAATGTGACGAAATGAGTTTATTTCCAAAAGAACCAGATGACCTTGGCGAGCCCGTGAATGGCAAGAATGATGCACCCGATGTCGTGAAGGATATTGCAGAGGACGAACATGTGGATGTTGTTGCCCCGGGCAGTTTTGTTGGAACTGGAACTCACACAGCCTTAGCGTATTACGATCCACCATCCCATTTCACTAAAGTGGATATGAAAGGATTCTACGCTACAAAATTTCTAGAATACCCACAGTTGGACCAGTTGAACGAACGTAATAATGGTGAACTGCATGTTAGGATGGTCTTCATGACTAAAAAACTTGCGGAGGTTTCTATCAAGCATTACAGCATACGCAACTCAGTTACGTTCACTTTGCATAAAACTGAAGTAGACAAATATATTGTTGAATGCCCCCACAAGAATTCTAGATGTAAATGGAGGGTCTGTGTATCACGTTTGAAGAGGATGAACAACCTCTGGCAGATAAAAAAATACGAAGGACCCCATACATGCACCGTGGGAAGCCTTAATCAAGACCATCCTAACTTGGATGTACACATACTCTCTGAGCATACCCGTCCACTCGTGAAAGCAAATCCACGCGTATTTGTGCCGGTATGTATAACATCGATACTTTCTAGTTACAAGTACACTGTTAGTTATGATAAAGTGTGGTATGCAAGATATCGTGCCATCCAACAACTGTATAGGCAGTGGAATCCTACAACGAGTTGTGAACATAGCTCAACTGTATGCAAAAATACAACCCAAGAACTGTTGTTGAACTCGAGACAGTGCCAATATACGAAAGGGATCGTGTCGTACCCAGGGAACATGAATTTTTCTGCCTATTTTGGACATTTCTGCAATGCGTTAAAGCATTGCGCCACTGTAAGCCGATACTGCAAATCGACGGTGCATTCTTGTACGACAGATACACCTAGATCTTACTAGTGGCAGTTGTACAAGACGACAATAGAAAATACATTCCGGCAGCGTTCACCATTGTTGAAAAGGAAGATATCCCTTTGTGTACGTTTTTCCTTACCAACCCGCGAACCCATGTCTTACGCCGGGTACTACGGGTAAGATCTGATGGAATATGTATTATTTTAGAGAGAGGCGCAGGGATCTGGGGGGATCAATCCAACGTTTGGGACAGTCTTGGGAACCTCCCTATATTCATCATCGGTACTGTCAGCGGCACATTGCTACAAATTACTATTAGAGGTATAAGAACACTGATGAGCGCATAATGGTTCTTCGCATGAGTATGCCTTTCACTTTCAAAATTATAAATTACATTGCCAATTATTATTAATTATCGTTAATTATTTTGTCTTCTATTGAATAGGCAACACACACCGAGTAGAGCAGGTTGAGGAGCTGCTACAAGAGTTGAGCGATAGAAATCAATTTGGATATGACTATCTTCTTGATATCCCGAGGGAGAATGGTTGCGATGTTATGATGGGGGTCGTCGATATGGTCACATGACGACGAACTTGGCTGAGGCGATCAATTCGTCTCTGAAGGGAACACGTCATTTACGTATCACATCAGCTGTGAAGGCAACATATTATCGACTAGCTGCCCTTTTTGCAACCCTCGGAAAACAAGCTATGAACTGGATGGCAGGTGGCCACATGTTCCATCTAGATCTCCAACAAAAATTTCAGATATACCGTGCGCAAGCAAATGCGATAGGTGCCACATGCTTCTCACGTCACCAACATAAGTTTACGGTTACTGAATTTTCACGACCACTTGAAGGAATTATGCACCAGAACTACGTTGTTAATCTACAAGAGCGAACAAGTGATTACGGAGTCTTTCAGGCATTCAAGTACCTGTGTGCTCACGTCTTCGTTGCATGTGCATCTGTTCATCTCGACGCAATGACACTCGTTGATCCTGTATACAAACTTGAAAATGTTTTCATGGTATACCGATTCGAGTTTCCTCCGATCAGAAATGAACGTCATCCTCATGTGGTTCAAAATGAACCTAAGATCCGGCCAAATGAATCCTTGCAACGCAACAAAAAAGGTCGCCCGAAGTCAACTAGGATTCATTATGCCGATGATATGGTTCCTCGAGAATCGACCAACCAACCTAAGTTGTGTGGAAGTTGTAGGAACCCTGGACACAACATTAGAAAATGTCTTTTTAAAAGCCGACCTCGAATCAACTAATTATAATTTGTAACTCTAATGTTTTAATCCTAAATAACATGTGTTCTCGTACGATTTTAAACATGTGTTCTCGTACTATCACGTGAAAGTTATATAACAAAAAAAGCCATGAACATACACTAAAACAACAAAATCGACTAAAACATGAATATCGACCCATGTTTCCATTTTATTAATGCAAAGGAATAAACCAAACTAGCATTTTTAACACAATTTCTACACTCTTTAGGATGCCTTTTTTACGCGTCAATTTTTGCACCATTGTAAACATGTGTTCCTATACTACGACGTCAAAGTTAAATAACAAAAAAAACGTGAAATTCCCATGCAAATCAACCATAAACAACCCTACCAACCCATGTTTCCATTTTCTTCAATCAAAGAAATATGGCAATGTAGCATTTTAATGTGATTTAAACACCGTTTTCGATGCTTTATACACATCGATTTTTACACCGTTTTGAAGAGAAACATCACTACTATGAGGTAAAACATTAAAATTATAAAAAATTATCCCCCAAGACCATGCAAGCAAATTAACCCTAAACAACCCTACCAAACCATGCTCCCATTTTCTTCAATCAAAGAAACATGACAAGGTAGCATTTTTAACGCGATTTAAACACCGTTTTCGATGCTTTATATACGTCGATTTTTACACTGTTTTGAAGAGAAACATCACTAATACGAGGTAAAACATTAAAATCATAAAAAAATTATCCTCCAAGACCATGCAAATTAACCCTAAACAACCCTACCAACCCATGTTCCCATTTTCTTCGATCAAAGAAACATGACAAGGTAGCATTTTTAACGTGATTTAAACACCGTTTCCGATGCTTTATATACGCCGATTTTTACACTATTTTGAAGAGAAACATCACTTCTATGAGGTAAAACATTAAAATCATAAAAAATTATCCCCCAAGACCATGCAAATTAACCCTAAACAACCCTATCCAGAATTGTATAAACAACAGATTTACGCAAAAGTCGCGTTTTGCATAACGCGAATTCTGCATATTACTCGATAAATTCGCGACGAGTCGTTTGAAATTTTCGTGAAAGTCGCGTCCTACAGAACGCGACTTCAATTTATTTTTAAAAAAATAAATAAATAGTAGATAATATAATCCACATCGGACTGAAGTCACTCCGTGTACAACGCGATTTTGAATCTCGCGCCTTGCAGGACGCGATTTTTTCCTAACGTGGGCCAAATGGGGGGTATTTTTTCAAATGTTCCCCTTAGAGGGTATTTTTCCAGATAATTCCCTTAAAGAGAATATCCGACCGAATTTGCCTACAAAATCCATTATAACTTAAGATCAAAATTAATTAAAAGACATAATTGATTTAATTTTTATTCTATAATTGAATTGGTTGAATTTTTTATTTAAAATTGAACCCAACAAATGGTCTTTGTCGAAAAGCGAATAATATTCATCTTAAAAGACTCGACATTAAATTGTTTTGTCTGCAAGATGTGTACATTGTTAAAGGGTTAAGAATATATATATGATAGGGGTGTGTAAAAACCGAAACTGATTCCGAAACTCGAAAAAACTAAACCGAAAAATTAGTTAACCGAATTGAAAATTTTGGTTTCGATTTGCATTTTTATTTAAAAAAATTGGTTCGGTTACGGTTCAAGGTTTTAGGACAAACTGGGTAACCGAACCGGACAGTTATATAATATATATTGTTATATTATATACCATTTTAATATTTTATATTAAAAAATATATTTTATTTTATTTTCTTATTTCCCAAAAGTAAACCATAATTTCATTTTATAAAGTTTAAGTTTTAAACTTGCTAGTATTAAAAAAATACTAATACCATGTGTCGAATTTTAAAAGTATATATATATTTCTAATATATTATTAAAATTTATATTTTTAATAAACAAAATAAAAAATCATTACTCGAACAGAATTTTTTAGTTAACCGAATAAACGGTTAATCAGTTGAATAGTTACGGTTTAGGGTCGAGAATTGGGTGACCCGAACTTAGCAATTAACTGAAATAATTTGTTAATAGTTAATCGAACCCGATTTTGCATACCCCTAGTATATGTGTAATTATTCTAAGACTATAAAAAATATTTTAAATTTTTTATAATTACTTTAATACTATTTAAAATTATTTAAAACTTAATTAATAAAAACAAAAAATAAAAATCGAAGGCTTTAATCCTATTTAAACCTATTATTTTAACAATATTTAAGCCTATTTTTTAATCTTAAAACACTCATAAATAAACCTATTTCGTAATATTATTTTTAGAGAAAAAAGAACTTCAAGATTTGGACTAAATTGCACCACGTGTCATCTAATTGACCACCTCGTTGGCTCCAGCAAGCTTTCCATCGATAAACTTATAGTTCCAAGAAATTCGTCACACTTTTCTATGACAAATCTGATGGTTATATAATATACGAGAAATATTTTCATAGCAAATAGTGTAAATTTTAGGCAATATAAATTTATTAATTTTAAATTTTGGACTTTATTTAGGATTTAAACATTTGGTAATTATTTTATGCATAAGTGTTAGTGGAACAAAAAAATTTATAAATAGTTTAGTTTTAGAATTTAACAATTTTGTTTAGGGCGTAATATTTAAGAGTTTTAGTGGTGTGGTTAAATTCAAAGTTTAGAGTTAAAATTTAAGATTTTTAGGTTAAAACATAAACCACTAACCACATTATTCTAAAACTTAAACTATATTCTCTAAACACTAAATTCTAATCTTAAAATTTAAATTCTAACCTTAAATCCTAAATGCTAAACTAAATCTTTAAACTCTAAAATTAAGATATTTATAAAAAAAATTATTTCCACGTAATACATTTGATATTTTCCACTAAACATACTATAATTATAAAATAATTTTTTTGATACATAGTTGCCGGAAAGTGTGATAAACTTCAAAGTCATTATGTAACTGTAGGAAGGCAATTGCATTCTTCACTATGGTGTCGGATTTTCTGTAATAATTTTAATCGGAAAATAACTTTTTATTTCTATGTTTTACTGTTGCAATACTGCTTTTTCTTTCAAAAAGAAAATGTTGACTTGGTTTAGTTTCCGTTTAGAAGTTGAATTGTAACTGATCGGATAAGGTTGGCGGTTGGTTTATTTGCTTCCTTTTTTGTGGATCAAAAACAATAAATTAATTGGTAAACTTCATGTGAGAAGTCCTTTCTTCAACAAGGAATCACATGCATCCTTGACTTTCTTATCAATCCAAGTTGTTTACTTCTTCAATTTGTGGTTAACTCATAAAAATACTTGTTTTCCCCCTTAGGGTCTCTTTTGATATGATCAAAGGAATGAGTTTTTTGAGTCAGAAGTCAAGAAAACGAGTGAAAATTACTTAAGATTGCAAACATAAGCATATGGGAAATTTTCTTTCAATTTATTATTAACGTTGGAAGCCAATTTGGGTTTAGTTTAATCATATTTTTTTTTTGTTGGCACACACTTTTAGGCAAAATAAGATCTGTATTTAAGGTGACTGAAGAAATGCTTCAAAGAAGCTCATCCACCCCAGTTATTGGAACCCTTATCTCCCCTTTTACCGATAGTCCAAATAATGATCTTGATGCTACTTACAGGTTGTTTCATGGAAACCTCAACTCCAACTTGACACCATTATCGCATACTTCATCTCATTCAGATTCAGGGTTGTTTGAATTCAATCCAGAATCGGGTAGTTTTTGCGTTAAAGGTTTTCGAAGAGCTAAGTCTGAAGGTAGCTTAGAAAGATTAGATTATAGCTCTTGTGATATAGCTCAGTTTCTTGATACCAGCATACCAAAAGGGGGATCTTTTCATAGGCATGGTATAACAATGTTGCATAGTGCGCCGTCTTTTTCGATATACAATGAAGGCGATGAAGATGGAAAGGTAGGGGAGGAAGCATTGGAGAGGACAGTTACAATTGGTGAGAGCATTGATGCTGCAGGGAATCCAGATTTCAGCTTCCGAAAGAAGTGTATGGAGTTAATTCAGGAAGAAGAAGGAGAGGAGGAAAAAGAAAGATTGAACAGAATTCGAACTTCTTATAATGATGAAGAAGAAGTTGAGCTTGAACCACCTAGTCCTCCCATGTATCTTGCTGCAGGTCTTGGAATTGATTGTGTTGGCTTTAGTACCATGGCTGACGGTGTCAATTTAAGCTCCATGGAGCTTGATGAGGCCGAAGATCCAGAAGAGTTTCATAGGAGGCTGGTTGATGAGTACCCTTGTCATCCTTTGTTCCTAAGGAATTATGCTAAATTTTTGCAGGTAAGACTGTTTGATGTTTTCTGTAGATAAATTAATTGGTTTGATGTATTTGATTCGAGTGATGAACAAGCTGATTATCAAGATATCCAAAAACTGAGTATTAGCATTTTAGGTGTATTTTAGATTTATCTCAAAGTAGATTTTACAGAAGATGATCATATAACCCTATGGAGTTTGCTTCAGAATGCATATATAGCTTATGAAACATAATTTTCCCACTTTTTCTAGAATAAAAGAATGCATGAACTTTCCGTTTTATGGAATATGATTGGAACTCTTCCCACAGTCCAAGGGAGATCTTCAAGGAGCAGAGGACTATTATCATCGCGCAACGCTAGCAGATCCTGAAGATGTCGAAATTCTCTTGCAGTATGCCCAAATAGTATGGGATCTTCACCAGGACAAAGATAGAGCCCTTAGTTTCTTTGAACGTGCAGTTCAAGCTTCTCCTCAAGATAGGTCAGTGCTTATCTATGCTTGGCCAGGCAGTTTTAAATCAGTTATCTAACATCTCACTCGAACTTTTACTAGCGTTCTTCGAAAATTGTTGTTTAACCGACTACTTCATTGTCAGAAAGAACAAGAGTGAGAAAAACTTAGCTACTGGATTTTTGTTGAACAGGTCAGATCCAAATCCAGATCTAAGTTTTAATTTGTTCATTTCATTTTGTTGTTTTCCAGCAATGTCCTCGGAGCATATGCTAATTTCCTCTGGGAAGTAGGGGATGATGGAGAGGAACATGGAGAACAACAAGAATACCAGAAGGTGGCATTTGATTCTCGAGATATAGAACATCCATTTTGATTTTCTTTTACAGACAAAAAATTCGACATACCATTGGCTGTTGGCAATGCTGTAATAGCTATTACTTTCTCTCAGGATAAAAAAGAGGAAATTATGAAGGTATCCAAGACCTTACTACCCGAAGAAGCTAAGCTAGCGAGCCTAACCTTGCACCCTCCAAATCCGACAGACTTTGGGGTTCATACTGATATCCAGGATGTCAATATTGAGGATTATTATAGGAGGATGGTTCAGGAACATCCCGGCAACCCTTCGGTTTTAAGCAATTATGCTCGTTTCCTACACCAGGTATAAATTTCTATCTCCTACTCCCATTTTTCGCGTTAGGCAACAGATTTGTATTCATCACCATAAGTGGTTGTTCTCATCTTGACTGTCTCTTTCTCCCTTTATTTGTTTTCTGTACTTGGATCGACAGTTTAAAGGAGATGTTGAAGGAGCTGAGGAATACTATTTACAAGCCATACAAGCTGACCCTGGGGATGGTGAAACCATGTCACAATATGCCAAATTGGTCTGGGATGTTCACCATGACCATGATAAAGCTTCACATTACTTTGAGCTAGCAGTTGAAGCTAATCCCGAAAATAGGTACTTCGATTCAGTTTCTGGAAATTTACTTTTATGGAATCCAACTCTAATTCTAATGTTGTGCAATTTGTTGGAGATATAAAATGAGTTCAATTATCAATAAAAAGAGTATGTTTTAAGAGAAATGATCCCATTAGTATAATGGCACGGCACCTATCCTTGAATGATTTTTAGACTCTAAAAACTTGGTTGTCGATAAATGAATAACGAGTTGATGTTTTTCAATGAAAAATTCTTACCCCATAGTTTTCTCCTTGACAGCGATATTCTAGCAGCATATGCTAGCTTCCTGTGGGAAACAGAAGAAGATGAAGATGACAACACAAGGCAAGATCAGATTCAGGTTTCTCTTAAGAATGGAGCTTTGTCTACAATAAACTCTTATGCATAAATTTATAGGCACTATATCAATAGCTCAATCTGCAATGTTTGTGTCATCTATCAGACTATAGAATAAATTCTTACATACTTCCACCATTATAGCAATACCTAGTAGCTACCTTCTGAATGAACTTGTTGATTAGGTTAATACATCCAAAAGAAAAAAATATATATATCAAACTTTTATCGAGCATGAACATCACGGAGGAAAAAATGGGTCATGTTTCCTTTAGATTAGATAAATAGACCAAAATTGTGAGGAAAGAACAAATTTAGTACATAATAATGGAATTGCAAAAAAAAAAAATATAATTCCTATTCATAGTAAGCTACCTAATGAAAAGATCTGATATATTGTTATTGAGTTTAAGAAGGATTATTTCCGGAGGGTGGGAAACTTATAGAGGTAGAAAACAAAGTTTCCACAAAAATAGGTCAATACAATTGGATCTGAATTCGGTGAAAGTAACATATCTATTTTAACAGCGTTAAAAAATTAGACATGAATTTTTAAACCGGCAAAGTAAGAAACCAAATTTCAAGAAAAAAAATCTCAACATACAAAGAGTAATGCATTTGGAGTATATTTTAACCTATTTTTCCATGCAATACAACGTCTTCCCATACTAAAAAGGTAAACCACCGCAATGTTCACTTTCATTTTGTAATTTATTTTTGCAAACGGAATATAAAAAGTACCGATTTGGTCACTTATATTACCGTTATTTATGTTATCGTTTATACATTGCCGTTTGGAATATTTCTGGGCCCTGAGAGAAAATTTAAAATAGGCTCTTATAAAATTAAAACATATTTTTGAATTATTAATTTAAAATTTTATTAATTAATCACAGAAACACAATTAAACTCTTGTAACACATTATTTTTTTATTTTATTAAAAAATCACTTTAAAGGATAAGAATGTCACTCAAAATTATGTTATCATTTATTTATTCTTTCCCGTTATAAGTTTTATAAGTTAAAAAAATGAGAAACAATTGTTTTAAGAAACCCATTTATATTCAATCAATTTGTTTAAAATAAAGAGAAAATATATAATGCACTACCGGAGGAAACATTTTGTTTTCACAAGCGCCTTAATTTTAGGGGGTTAGAGATCTAATTTAAGGTTTATAGTTTAAGGATTTAGTATTTAGGGTTTGTGGTTAGAATTTAGAGTTTAGGGTTAGGGTTCAAGATTTATAGGTTATGATTTAGGTTATATGGTAATATGTTAGGGATTTCAGTTTTTACCTATAACCTCTAAATTCTAACCATAAACTTTAAATTCAATCCACGATCCCTAAATTCTAAGCACATAAACATAAACCCCTAAACTATGATTCCTAAACTGAATCTCTAACCTTTAAAATTAAGGCGCTTGTGGTATACTTACCTTAAAATAAATGCTTATTTTCCGTTTAGTTTGTTTTCAACATAATAACGTTTGATTTTTTTTCTCAACAATGAATTGTTATGACAATTTCAAATGAATATACCTTTTTAAATAATTAATTAAAAAATACTCTTAAACTTGATTATTTAGAAAAATAACTCACTTTTAGTCCATAAAAGGCGAACTTATTTTTTATAGGACGCGAGTTTGAAACTCACTTTTAAGAAAACGTGAGTTTCGTATTGAGTAAGTTAGTACTAAGAAAAAAAAAATTTAATGCATTTTTTACACAAAACTCGCTTTTAATAGGATGCAAGTTTAAAACTTGCTTTTGGTAGGACGCGAGTTTGGGCTACGTGGACTGAAAGGGGTTATTTTTCTAAATAATCACTTTCCCGCCCTAAACTATACTTGTTTTCCCAACTTACTCCTTAAAGTTCATTTTTACCACTTTTGCGCCATAACGTTTTTGTCGTTACCCATTTCACCCAAAAAGCTAACATTGTTAAAAAAATCTGTCTTGACCAATCAGAACGCGCCATTTAATTTTTTTTAAAATTTTTAAATAAAATAAATATATTAAAATATTTATTAATTTAATTATATTTTCCAAAATAGTCAAAACACTCCCTCTTCTATCCATCATCTTCTTCCCTATGACAAACGAGCGACATCTTAATTCTCCCACAAATTCATTGTCCAGAATCAGAAGAGGCGGGTTGCTACAGGATCAGTGATCAATAAAAGAGCAACAGTGGGCATACAGATTAAATGGAAAGTAGGCCATTAAATTTGATTGGACCAGATTAAAGGAAAACATCACCTCTTCAAGAGTAGATTTTCAGTCTCTTTTATGAGCACTTGACTTGTCGAACTCAGTCTGCACTGATCTTCAGGCAAAAAATGCGCAATGTATTCAGGTTTTGGATTTTCTGGGGGAACCCTTCATGCCTAAAGAATGAAAAATTTCATTTCTGCAATTTAAAAACAAAACCATTAACCTTAAATGACTAGAAACCAATATAGTACAATTAACATAATCCATTAACATAACCGAAATAAGGAGATGCCCAATTGAACCCAAGAACAAATGAACAAGCTAATAAAAGCTACTTTCTGGGTTTAAATGGCCTAATCAAGCTCCACTCCTCCATTTTTCAGCAACCAAGCAGAACCAAACTAACTATAATTCAGCTCAGGATCAGAATTAATATTAACAAAATTTGGGGCCGAACGACCTTTATCTATGATTGTTTGGTGAGACTATCAAAATCATGTTTGGTGAACGAAGGGGATGGAGGAAGAGGATGAGGGGTGGGGTTTAGGGAAAGAGTTGGGGGTATTTTGATAAAATAAAATTAATTTAATGAATATTTTAATATATTAAATCAAAAATTAAGAAAATAAAATAATTAGGTAACGTGGCGCATTCTGATTAGTCAAGATAGCTTTTTTAACGGTAAGGGGCAATATGGGTAACGACGAAAACGTTAGGGAGGGGTCAAAAATAGTCAAAATGAACTTTAGGGGGCAAGTTGGGAAAACAAGTATAGTTTAGGAGGAAAAAGTGTATTAAGCCTTTTTCTCAACAATGAATTGTTCTTGCAATTTCAAATGAATCTACCTTTTTAATTAATTAATTAAAAAAATGACTCTAAACTTGATTATTGTAGACTTCCTCATTCTTCAAAAGGATATACTGTTCTCATTTAGAACCTCAGAACGAACTCTTCTCATTGGAAATTTTATTTTCGCTGGGCGAACTCTTCTTATTTAAAGTTCTTTCTTTGCCGGGGATGAACTCATCTCATCAGGAACTCCTTCGTTAACCGAACTCTTCGCATTATGTGCTCTTTTTTGTTGAGCGAACTCTTCTCATTATGAGTTCTTTCTTTGCTGGGAATGTCGATTCATCTCATCCTCTGGGGAAGAATTGAACCTGTAAAAAGAAATATCATTAGTAATAAGAATTCAAATTGAAGTGGTATGGAGTTCCCTCAATTTTTAGCTTGAAGCGTTGAGATCTTTAGAGTCATTGCTTTTCTGTAACGCCCCAATTTAGGGTCCCGGAGTTATCAGATTTTGATCTAGGACTAGTTTCGGGTTAAAATTAGATTAAAATGCTGATTTTTATCAAAATTGTCATTATTTACAACTATGCCATTAATGAAATTGAAAAGGGTTTTATCTCATTTTTTTCTCAAAAATAAAAAAGAAAGGCTATCATCTTTTTCAAAAGCAAAAAGCTCAAACCTTTCAAGAGCAAGCCTTCTTCATCAAATCTTCATTTGTAGTGATTTCTTCAAGGTAAATGTCTTAAGCTATTGGCTTTTACTAGATTAAGATATATTTCAACTTAGTTTTCCATTTACCCAATGATTTCTAAGTTTACCCTAAAACCCATTATTTCGAAAATGGTGATTTCTTGATGATTTGCGAATGGGCTTTGATACCTGTGTTTTTGGGTGGTTAAGAATCACATTTTGGTGTTAATAAAGTGTTAAAATGAAACCTTAAATTAATAAACCCAAAACTAGGGCAGTGGGTAATTTTTGAAGCTTAAAAGTGGTGTTTTGGCTTAGTTTTGAGGGTAAAACGAGGGCTGGAGGTATATGAACCTAGGTTGGGTGTTTTTAGATGATTTTGGTGTGTTTTGGATGTTTAATTTGATGGGTTATTGCTGGGCTTTACTCAAGAACGGATTTGATGATATTTTGATGGATTTTGGCTTTGAATCGTCGAGGGAATGTTATAGAATTGTGAATTGATGTTTGACAGTGAATTTATGGAAGATTAGGGGAGTAATACTTTGTTTTTGGTTGGTTAGAAACATGGGAAACAAGCTCGGGTACTTTGGGCTCGATATCGGGTGTTGCGGAGGCTTGAGAACGGTGTTTCGGCTTTCGTTTGGGCTCAATCGGTGAGTGGTAATGTTTGAAGTTTTAAATGATTTCAAAGTGGATTCTTGTGGGTTTGGGTGGAGCCTTAAGGGCTAACCTAAACCCAAGTGTAAGTTTGCTAAATCACCTTGTTCGTTAAGTGTTGATGTGTGCGATTATTGTGTTGTTGTGTGAAATATGGATTGCCTTTACTCTTCGTTTAATATTGTTGTGTAGTCATTATTGGTGTCAAGACTCACGTGATGGTTGTCGTTGCTAACGGTGATGTGTACTCCCACCGCTAGTGACTAGTAGAAGAGTACGATGATGTGTAGTCACATCGGAAAACTACTAGTTGTTGTGAACGGTGATGTGTAGTCCCACCGGGAATGGTTGTGCATGTGCAAACCATGTTTGATCAATGCTTGTGTTTAGTTCATCTCTTACTTATATGATTTTGATTTTCAAAACTAAAGTTTGCTTTAAACTGCATTGTTGTTGTATTTAGAGCTCCGCTCACTAAGCTTTTAAGCTTACGCTCTCTCCTTTTCCAACAATGCAGATCGTTAGAGGCTTTGGGAGGCAAGTGGGCAAGGAAAGAATTCTTGGAGTTTTCAATAAGTTCAAAGTATGGTTTATGTTGTGTAATAATTCTTAGACAATGGGAATACTAGATTTGTATGTTAAGGAGTTGGTGTTCAAACTCCTATACTATGGCTTTGTTCATGTTGCTAGCGTGTTCTAAATGTTGGTACTATGTTATGTTGATGCTCGTTGTGGCCTTAGATGAATTGCTATGCATTTTGACTTGTTAGTATTTTGAAACTAAGTGTCCTTATGAGCTTTGGACTTGAAATCCATTTTGTTGCTTGAATGTATGTATGATGATGTGATTAGGATGTCTTGCCCCTAGATTGTATGTATGACATGTTGCCATGTGGGTTGCGATGTTTTGGGGCGAGTTTGGGGATGTCAAAACATGTTTTCGGGCCAAATAGTGTGCATGCGTTTCGAAACGCCTGATATGGTTTCGGAACGGTCGAGCTCCAGGGGTACTCGTATCGGAACGGGGGTGGTGCCGTTTCGGTACGATTTGCCACTGGAGGCTCATGTTTCGGAACCATATAGGGTCGTTTCGATACGATTTTCCACTGGAGGCTCCCGTTTCGGAACAGGGTGGGACCGTTTCGGAACGGCTTGGTTTTACCTTTTGCAATGGAGCCCGCGTTTCGGAAAGGGCAAGCCCGTTACGAAACGCATGAAGCTAAAATGGATATTTGACATCTTCGAGGGTTTTCAAACGTTGTACCTTAGTCCCTATAGCTTGTATGCTTCCTAATTGGGTTGTATGTGCCTCTTATAAATGTTTTGCCTCGTGAGCATGAAAATTGACAAATGAACTATTGGTAAGTTTAAGATATCGTATGCCCTGCTCGGTTCGTATCTGTGTCCGTTTTTCGCTGTTGTTTTCACACTTAGGATTAAATGTGGTATTTAGACAAGATAAATGAAAAAATAGGGTTGCTAATCGAAGTGAGACCTTAGCGGGTTTCGCTTCGGTTTTCCCCGTATAACCCGTTCGGACCGGTCTGTTGGCTAGGCCGGGACGAGGGGGTTACATTTTCTGTCTATGGTGTCTTGATCTTTCAATCTGAAACTCGCATCAGATCTCTTGTTGTTTTCTCTATTGGTTTATCTCTTTCTACAGTCGGAAATTACATGACCTGCAAAAGTCAAATCTATCATTAATCTTCCAACATAACTGTAAAGCAAATGTACAACTTGAATATATCATTAAGAAACTTTAAGTGTTTCAATGAGAAACATTGAAACTTTGACCAGTTAAACTGTGAATCCTCTTCATTTGAGCTCAAAGTCGATCTATCTTGTTTTTCATTCTCTCTCTTTTTTTTAACTGAGAACCCAAAAGGTTAATATCTTTGTCGATACCATGCCCCGACTGTCTTACTATAACGCCATCAAAAAAATCTCATCATTTCTGGAAGTGTCGGTCTGAAGGACTTGGAATCACGCCTGAAGGACTTACTGATAACCCGAAGGATTTAGAATAATAATACACTTCCTTTCCTCTACAAAAAATCAAATATCTTTGTAGAGACCCGCCTTTTCAGACGGATTGATATCCTTGCTAAGATCTGCCTCTTCAAACGGATTGAAATCTTTGCTGTGATCTGCCTCTTAAAGCATATTGAAATCTTTGCCAAGATCTGCCTTTACAAACGAATTGAAATCTTTGCCGAGATCCACCTCTTCAAACGGATTAACATCTTTGCTGAGATCTGTCTCTTCAAACGGATTAGTATCTTTGCTGAGATCTGCATCTTCAAACAGATTGATGTCTTTGCTTCACAAAAATTTGATTGAAATCTTTATTGGATCTACTTTCTCAATTGCGAAGTTGTAAATTAAAATCTTTCTTATTCTTTGCTGATTCTTTAAATTCATGCCAAACATGAAAAATGCTTGGAATGTATAAGTTAGCATGCCCCTATCCTATGGATGCCTAGCTATGAATGTTGTCAATTGAGGACCACTTGGGTGAGCTTTCATTTTCAGGAAAACTCAAAATTTCCTCACTTTATTTTTTGAAAACTCTTTTGCTGCCAGAGTAACCCATCTAACACTCAAGTTCAATATTCACGATCTTTGCATCTTTTGCTCTAAAGCACCTTTTCACTTTAGATTTCTTTTCTCAAGCGCCCTTTCGAGTTTTCACTTTGGTTTTTTCTTTTTCTTGTTTTTTTTACTTTTCTTCTTTTTTTGCTTTTTTTTGAAGTGCCCTTACAGGTTTTCAGCTCATTTATTCCTTTTCCTCTTTCTTCGCAATGATATTTTTCCTTTGTCCCAAATAAAGCCAATTTCGGTTCAGATGGAACTCATATTTGCCTTTCCAAGAATTCTTATATATGCCCTTCTTTTGTTGTACCTTGCCATGCACTTCACATTGAAGAAACTTGAGTACTGTTGACAACTCCTTTCTTGTAAAATCGTTCTTGATATTTCTTCGTTCAGATTCTTTGACAACATTCTTTCTCATGGTTCTAAAAGAGATCACTAACTTCTATTATTGCTCCAACTTGCAGAATCTATTCCGGAATAAAACATATTCTTCTATAATGTTCTTTGTAGCATTGCCCCACTCTTGAATTCTCTTATCTTCTTTGCTCACTTTAATATCCACAAAGCTTTCTGTCTTGCAATGTCTAGAAGTAATGATCTTTGCTTTTATGAACCTTTAACTGACTGAACTTGCTGTAGCTTTTGCACCAAACGATGGTCTATGCTCTCTCTTTGCCCCAAGATTACTTGTATCACTTTCTTATGGCCTTGTTTGAATGTTTCTTACACTCAGAGTTGTGTCTCTTCCTCGACATACTTTTCACCATTAACAAAGTACCGAGGCCATCCCTTGTTCTTCTTGCACTTAAAGGATTAGTACATCATAATAATACCCATGAAATCCTTTTTTTTCATGTAACCCCCTCGTCCCGGCCTAGCCAACAGACCGAACTGAACGAATTACACAGGGAAAACCGGAGCGAAACCCGCTAAGGCCCCACCCCGATTAGCAACCCTATTTTTTCATTTTATTTATCTTATCTAAATGCCACGTTTAATCTTACGTATGAAGGCAAACAACGAAAAACGAACACGGATACGAACTAAGCAGAGGCATAAAGGTAACTTAGCCTTACCAAGTAGTTATTAGTCAAGTTCCATGCTCACGGGGCAAAACCATCACAAAGGACACATGTAAGCTCATTTAGGAAGCATACAAGCATTATGGACTAAAATGTAACATTCAAAAACCTTCAAAGATGTCGTTCAACCGTTTTAACTACCCGCGTTTCGAAACAGGCCTGCTCGTTCCGAAACGCGGGCTTCATTTAAAAAGTAAGACAAAGCCGTTCTGGAACGGTCCCAGATGGTTTTGGAACAAGAGTCTCTAGTGGCCAAACGTACCGGAACGACCCTACATGGTTTCGAAACATGAGCCTCCAGTGGCAGATCGTACCGAAACGACACCACCCCCGTTCCGATACGGGTGCCCCTGGAGCTCAACCGTTCTGAAACCATATCAGGCGTTCCGATATGCCAGACACAGTTTGGCCCGAAAATGCATTTCGGTATCTCCAAGCGTTCCCAAACTTACCCTTAAACATCACAAATCACATGGAAACTAACCATATAAACAATCTAGAGGCAAAACACCCTAGGGACAAGCTTCAAACATTCATTCACACAAAAAAGGATCTCAAACCCAAAAGCTCATAAGAACACTTTACTTCAAAAATACTAACAAGTCAAAACACAAGGTAATCTACCCAAAGCCATAACAAGCCCCAATATATCATGGTATCAACATTTAAAACATGCTAGCAACTTAACAAAACCAAACATAGGAGTTTGAACACCAACTCCATAGCATAAAAGTCTAGTATTCTCATTGTCTAAGCATTATTACAAGTAGTAAAACAATACTTTGAGCTAGCAAGAACTCCAAGAACTCCTTCCTTGCCCCGCTTGCCTCCGAAGCTACTAACGATCTGTATTATTGGAAAAAGAGAGCGTAAGCTTAAAAGCTTAGCGAGCGGAGCTCTAAAACACAACAACAATGCAGTTCAAAACATATATATTAGTTTTAAAAGCAAAACCATTTAAGAAAGAGATGTAATAAACGCAAGCATAGACGAAACATGGTTTGCACATGCACAACCATTCCCGGTGGGACTACACATCACCGTACTCATCTACTAGCATTTTTCCGATGGGACTACACATCACCGTACTCATCTACTAGTTACAACCGGTGGGACTACACATCATTGTATACAACGACTAACCATCACGCGAGGCTTGACATTAACTACGACTACACAACAACATTAGAATGGAGAGTAAAAGCAATCCACATTTCATACAACAACACGGATATCCGCACACACAAACAATTAACGAAACAAGGTAAATTAGGCAAACTTACACTTGGGTTTAGGTTAGCCCTTAAGGCTCCACCCAAACCCCCAAGAAAACCTCTTTGAATCATTTTAAATTTTAAAACATTACCACTCACCAGCTCAAAACCCGAAACAAGCTAACGGTTCTCCTTCAAGCTTCCGCAATTCCCGGTGCGATGTCTGAAGGACTCGAATCGTTATCCGCTACTTCTACCCAAATCAAAACAAGGAATTAATACATCTTTCAACATTCAAACTCGCTGAAAACAACTCCATCAAATCTGACAACAACAAGCATTCCTATTTCTATTCCATACTAACCAAAACCATCCTCAACCTACTCTAACCTAAAGTCAGCCATATCCCCATATATTTATCATCCAAACCATGTTCAAATACTCCAAAAACATCAACCCAACAACACCAAAACATTAGGAACCCTTATCCACCATTTCGAAGCCAAGAACCCAAATACCCGTTAATCAAAATTACCCATTTTCCCCAAATCCAGGATTTCATGTTAAACCCAATATCTTAGTACCCTTTTACACTCAAAACATCCTTTAAAACTCACTCAACCCACTGTTTTCACCATAGAGCCTAAACTCCTCAAAAACCCTATTTTTACCCAAAATGGAGAAACTTGAAAAATCTCCCTTCTTTTGGAAAGAAAGTGTTACTAGCAAGTTTGAAATGAAAAGATGATTAAGAAATCAAGTTGCTTACCTCCTTGAACTTACAAATGGTGAAGATTGATAAAAAATATGTTGTGGCTATGGTTTTGGGGAGTTTAACGTGAAAAACCTTTGGAGGAAGAAGAAGGGATGACAATTTTTGAAGTAATGCATTTTATTTCAACTCAAAACCTATCTCCTAAACCCATTTGACTACATTTTACTAAAATACCCCTTTTTCTTTAAAGACTTTAAAATTGGTTTATTTTAAATTGTTTCCCCAAAATTGCTTATCTTTAACCGGCTTAATCCGACGTCCAATCAGAGTATCCTTCGGGCCCCAAAAACAAGCGTTACAACTCCTTCCCACTTAAGGAATTTCGTCCTCGAAATTACCTTATGGAAAGAGATACGAAAACTGTTTCTCCATGTCTTCCTTAATCTCCCAAGTAGCCTCTTCCACACCTCGGTGTCTCCACAAAACCTTGACTAACTCGATAGGTCTCCCACGCAACACTTTTCTATCTGTAGCAAGAATTTCAACAGGCTCTTCATCATACGACAGGTCGGGGTTCAACTCGATATTTTCCACTGGCATTACATGAGACGGATCTGATCTATACTTCCGAAGCATCGAAACATGGAACACATCATGAATCTTCTCTAACTCTGTCAGCAGTCTCGATCTATAAGCAACTGGACCAATCCTCTCAACTACCTCGTAAGAACCAATGAATCTCGGGCTTAACTTACCATTCTTACCAAAACTCATCATCTTCTTCCAAGGTGAGACTTTCAAAAATACATTTTCACCCACGACATACTCTATCTCCTTCCTTTTTAAGTCGTCATACAATTTTTGTCGGTCTGAAGCTGCCTTCAAGCGATCATAGATCAGTTTTACTTTCTCGGTAGTGCCCTTAAGCAAGTCTGGTATCGGTACAAGCTTTTGTCAGGCCTCGGCCCAACAAATAGGTGTTCTACACTTCCTACCATACAGAGCCTCATAGGGTGCCATCTGAATACTAGCCCGATAACTATTGTTGTATGCAAACTCTACTAACGGTAGGTGTTTCTCCCAAGAACCTTGAAAGTCGATGATGCAACACCTCAACATGTCCTCCAACACCTGAATAACTCTCTCTGACTAACCATCTGACTGCGGGTGATACGAAGTACTGAACTTCAACCAAGTACCCAAGGCACGATGCAAACACTCCCAAAATATAGCTGTAAACCTCGGATCTCTGTCTGATACAATCGACTTCGGCACCCCATGCAACCTCACTATCTCACCGATGTACAGATCGTCCAACTTATCTAAGGTGTAGGTGGTATGAACATGTATGAAATAGGCACACTTAGTGAATCTATCGACTATCACCCACACTGAATTCTTCTTCGAAGGGTCAACGGTAAACCCGACACGAAGTCCATGGTAATACGTTTCCACTTCCATTTCAGAATCTTCAACGGTTGTAACAAACCTGAAGGAAATTGATGCTCGGCTTTAACTCGCTGACAAACCATACACTTACTCACAAACTCGGCCACATCTCTCTTCAACCCAATTCAGTAGTACTCTTCCTTCAACCCACAATACATCTCCGTACTACCCGGATGCATAGCAAATAGACTATTATGTGCTTCATTCAAGATAGTACACCTTAACTCGGCATCTTTTGGGACTACTATCCTATCCTTGAAACATAGGATTCTATTCTCGCCAAAGCAGAAATCTGTAGGTCTACCCTCGACTATATCTTACACGAGAGGCGCCAAAGACTCGTCTTGCAATTGTTTCTCTCGAATCAACTGAACCAACAAAGGTTTAATCTGTAGCTCGGCTATCAAACCGTCATCCCGTGACACACTCAATCTCAAAACATAGCTCGCAACTCAACTACCACTTTTCTACTCAAAGCATCGACCATTACGTTTGCCTTACCTGGATGGTACTCTATCGTAAGGTCATAGTCCTTAAGAAGCTCTATCCACCTACATTGTCTAAGGTTCAACTCTCTTTGAGTCATCAAGTATTTCAAACTCTTGTGGTCGGTGTAAACTGTGCACTTCTCACCATAAAGATGGTGTCTCCAAATCTTCAAAGCAAACACTACTGCGGCTAACTCTATATCATGAGTGGGGTAGTTCTTCTCGTGAACCTTCAAATGTCTCGAAGCATAAGCTACAACCTTACCCTCTTGCATAAGCACACAACCTAAACCTACATACGATGCATCACTGAATATCACAAACTCTTTCCCCGGTTCAGGCTGAATCAAAATAGGAGCTTCGGTCAAAGCTTTCTTCAACTTGTCAAATGCTTGTTGTCTCGCATCTGACCACTCATACGGAACATTCTTCTGAAGCAATTTAGTCAAGGGTGACGCAATCTTCGAAAATCCCTCGACAAATCTTTGATAATACCCCGCCAAGCCTAGGAAACTACGGATTTCGGTCACCGACTTCGGTTGCTTCCAACTCACTATGGCTTCTATCTTCTTGGGATCCACACTAATTCCTTTGGTCGAGATCACATGGCCTAAGAAGACTACCTCTTTAATCCAAAACTCGCATTTACTCATCTGATTTTCAAGCAAAGTCTGAAGCACTAGCCGCAGATGCTCATCATGCTATTCCTCGGTCCTAGAGTATACTAAGATATAATCTATGAGCACCACTACAAACCTATCAAGAAACTCGTGGAACACTCGATTCATCATATCCATAAATGCAGCTGGAGCATTAGTCAAACCGAAAGGCATTACCAAGAACTCGTAGTGCCCATATCGAGTACGAAAGGCTGTCTTTGGTATGTCCACACCCTTCACCTTCAACCGATAGTAACCTGATCTCAAATCAATCTTCAAAAACACTGAAGCACCTCTCAACTGGTCAAGCAAGTCATCTATATGCGGCAAGGGATACTTGTTCTTTACTGTTACCTTGTTCAACTACCTATAGTCTATACTCATCCTCATACTACAATCATTTTTCTTCACAAACAAGACTGGAGCACCCCACAAAGAAATACTAGGCCTAATGAAACCTATATCCAACAGTTCCTGAAGTTGTGTCTTCAACTCTCTCAACTCTTTCGGTGCCATTCTATACAAAGCAATATACACGGGTGTAGAATCTGAATACGTCTCAATAGCAAACTCAACTTCCATATCTGGAGGCAAACCCAACAACTCTTCCAAAAAAACACTCAGAAAATCACAAATTATTCTGATGTCTTGCGGTCTAACCTCACTCATATTCAAATTAATCACATAGGCCAAATACGCCTGACAACCCGAATCCATCAATCTCTGAGCTTCTAAAGCAGAAACAACATTAGACAAGAACTTAATGTTTTCGCCAACCACTACAACTTCAAAATCATCCGTAAGCCTCAAGGAGACCCTCTTGGTCTCAAAGTCTACCCTAGCTCTATGCTCTACGAGCCAATTCATGCCCAAAATCACATCAAAACCATAGAACGACAATTCCATCATATCAACCGGAAACACATGGCCTTGAATCATCAAAGGACACCTCCTATACATCTTCCTAACTACTACGGTGTCACCGAAAGAACTAGTAAGATTTACACCTACTTCTAACCACTCATACGGTAAACCTAGAGACCTTGTATGTTCACCCAAAATGTACGAATGTGTCGAACCCGAATCTATCAAAGAAAGCAAAGTCAAAGACTGTAACGACAGATTACCTACAATGACATCCATGTAATTCCCAGCCTCTCGCTGTGCATACACCCTAGCTGATCTTCCACCCTTGGGCTGAACTGCCACCACATGAGCTAAGTTCCTCTGACCATCGTTCCTTGGCTGAAAATTACCTTGACCGCGCCCACGGCCTCTCTGATGCTCAAACACCATAGCTGGAGCTTGTCCGCCCCTAGCCGGGTGTGGACAGTTACGCCTCAAATGATCTCGGGAACCACAGTTCCAACATACCCCAAAGGTACCCATGCACTCGCCCGGATGGCGTCTCTCGCATCTAGTGCACTCAGGAGTGTGAACAACAACCTATTGATCTTGATGGCCCCGTCCATGGCTACCGCCCCTATGTCTCGAATCGGGATGATACCTCATATCTTTGTGCCTCTTGGCATGATCTCTGTCCCAATCCGCATGTCTCTTCCCAGAATCTGACCCACTAGCACGAGTACTCGAGCTTAAGTTCTGCTAAATATCTTTGGCCCTAGAGACAAAAATATCAAACTCGGTGTAATCAGACCATTCACACTGTTCCCTCTCAATATAAGTCTTCACATCCCTAGTCAAACCATAACGGAAACGCTCACACCGTTCCCTCTCACTAGGAACCAACTCGGGAGCATACTGGCTCAACCTCACAAACTGAACCTCATACTCAGACACCGTCTTACTACCCTGAACCAAGGCCATAGATTCTCTCATCTTCTTATCATGATATCGGACTCCAAGATACTTCTTCTTAAAGGTAGTTCTGAAGAATTCCCAAGTGACATCCGCTTCTACCATACCCGAAGTAACGGTAGTCCACCAAGCATACGCATCTCCCTAAAGTAAGGAGACAACACAACCCACCTTACGAGCATCTAAGCACTCCATCTGGCCTAAGATGCGTGTAGTGCTCTCGAGCCAAGCCTCCGAACTGTCGGGAGTCAAACCATGGAACTCAACTTCGCCCAAACTACGAAGCCTCTCAAGGGGTAAATCTGTCCCCGCACCCTGAGGTGGTGTTGCAGCATGCATACTAGTTAAAGTTGTCTAAAAAGACCCGTCTATAGTCTAAATCAAATGAGTCATGTCCGCACCTGCCGGACCTTGACCAGCCTGAGCTCCATTACCCCCAACATTCGCACCGGCCTGAGGTCTATTACCATCACCCCCAACATTTGCACCGGCCTGATGTCTATTACCATCACCTCCAACATTCGCACCGGCCTGAGGTCCATTTCCATCACCTCCAACATTCGCACCAGCCTGAGGCATAATACCTCCGACATCTGCCCCATTACTATCCGGAGCAGGAAGAACATGAGGCACAACCCCGGGTGCCTGGTCACCCGCTCTAGGCCGTCCTCTCGGTCTTACCATAACGAAGATAAAATTTAAACAATAAACACATCACACACAAGAAATTATTGGGTTAGCAAGGGCAATGATCCGAGTCCTCAAGCTCTTTTAAATCGAAAGCATTTTCCAATAACAACACCTAGCAATGGGAACACTCGACTAAACTTCAACAACAACAAGAACAATAAAACATGCTTTCATACACCATGCAATGGCAAGCAAACCAAACAAACCAACTTACCTGACCTACCTTCCCGGGAGACCTCGTAACAGAGGCTCTGATACCATTAAATGTAACCCCCTCGTCCCGGCCTAGCCTACAGACCAAACCAAACGGGTTACACAGGGAAAACCAAAGCGAAACCAGCTAAGGCCCCACCTCGATTAGCAATCCTATTTTTCATTTTATTTATCTTGTCTAAATGTCACGTTTAATCCTATGTATGAAGGAAAACAATAGAAAACGAACACGAATACGAACTGAGCAGAGGCATAAAGGTAACTTAGCCTCACCAAGTAGTTATTAGTCAAGTTCCATGCTCATGGGGCAAAACCATCACAAAGGACACATGTAAGCTCATTTAGGAAGCATACAAGAATTAGGGACTAAAATATAACATTCGGAAACCTTCAAAGATGCCTTTCAACCATTTTAACTACATGCGTTTCGAAACAGACCTGCCCGTTTCAAAACGCGGGCTTCATTTAAAAAGTAACACAAAGCCGTTCCGGAACGGTCCCACATGGTTCCAAAATAGGAGTCTCCAATGGCCAAACGTACCGGAACTGCCCTACATGGTTCTGAAACAGGAGCATTCAGTGGCAGATCGTATCGAAACGGCACCACCCATGTTCTGATACGGGTGCCCCTGGAGCTCAACCGTTCCGAAACCATATCAGGCGTTCCAAAACACCTGGACACAGTTTGGCCCGAAAATGCATTTCGACATCTCCAAGCGTTCCCAAACTTACCCCGAAACATCACAAACCACATGGCAACTCATCATACAAACAATCTAGAGGCAAAACACCCTAGGGACAAGCTTAAAACATGCATTTACAGAAAAAGGGATCTCAAACCCAAAAGCTCATAAGAATACTTTACTTCAAAAACACTAACAAGTCAAAACACAAGGTAATCTACCGAAAGCCATAACAAGCCTCAACATATCATGGTATCAACATTTAAAACATGCTAGCAACTTAACAAAGCCAAACATAGGAGTTTGAACACCAACTCCCTAACATAAAAGTCTAGTATTCCCATTGTCTAAGCATTATTACAAGTAGTAAAACCATACTTTGAGCTAGCAAGAACTCATTCCTTGCCCCGCTTCCCTCCGAAGCTACTAACGACCTGTATTGTTGGAAAATAAGAGCATAAGCTTAAAAGCTTAGCGAGCGAGGCTTTAAAACACAACAACAATGTAGTTCAAAACATATACCTTAGTTTTAAAAGCAAAACCATTTAAGAAAGAGATGTAATAAACACAAGCATAGACGAAACATGGTTTGCAAATGCACAACCATTCCCACTGGGATTACACATCACCGTACACAACAACTAGCATTTTTCCGATGGGACTACACATCATCGTACTTATCTACTAGTCACAACCGGTGGGACTACACATAACCGTATACAACGACTAACCATCACGTGAGGCTTGAGATCAACTACGACTACACAACAACATTAGAATGGAGAGTAAAAGCAATCCACATTTCACACAAAAACACGAATATCCGCACACACTAACAATTAACGAAACAAGGTAAATTAGGAAAACTTACACATGGGTTTAGGTTAGCCCTTAAGGCTCCACCCAAACCCACAAGAAAACCTCTTTGAATCATTTTAAACTTCAAAACATTACCACTCACCAGCTCAAAACCCGAAACAAGCTAATGATTCTCCTTCAAGCTTCCATAACTCCCAGTGCGATGTCTGAAGGACCCGAATCGTTATCCGCTGCTTCTACCCAAATCAAAACAAGGAATTAATACATCTTTCAACATTCGAACTCGCTGAAAACAACTCAATCAAATCCGACAACAACAAGCATTCCTATTTCTATTCCATACTAACCAAAACCACCCTCAACCTACTCTAACCTAAAGTCAGCCATATCCCCAACAATTTGTCATCCAAACCATGTTCAAATACTCAAAAAACATCAACCCAACAACACCAAAGCATTAGGAACCCTTCTCCACCATTTCTAAGACAAGAACCTAAATACCCATTAATCAAAATTACCCATTTTCCCAAAATCTGGGATTTCATGTTAAACCCAATATCTTAGTATTCTTTTACACTCAAAACATCCTTTAAAACTCACTCAACCCACTGTTTTCACCATAGAGCTTAAACCCCTCAAAACCCCATTTTTACCCAAAATGGAGAAACTTGAAAAATCTTCATTCTTTTGGAAAGAAAGTGTTACTAGCAAGTTTGAAATGAAAAGATGATTAAGAAATCAAGTTGGTTACCTCCTTGAACTTCCAAATGATGAAGGTTGATGAAAAATAGGTTGTTGCTATGGTTTTGGGGAGTTTAACATGAAAAACCTTTGGGGGAAGAATGAGGGATGACAATTTTTGAAGTAAAGTATTTTATTTCAACTCAAAACCTATCTTCAAAACCCATTTAACTACATTTTACTAAAATACCTCTTGTCTTTAAAGACTTTAAAATTGGTTTATTTTAAATTGTTTCTCCAAAATTGCTTATCTTTAACCAGCTTAACTCGACGTCCAACCCGAGTATCCTCCGGGCCCCAAACCCGGGCGTTACATTTCTTGTATCTAATCAATTTATTTGCAGGATGCTTGTTGAAACGATAAGTGAAAGGCCCAAGATACTATTTTATTAAATTTGAGAATATGGAATAATTTGATAAGTCATGGAAAACGTGATAGAATAAAATCGAAATTAGGCCCTTAAATATCAAGTGTAACAATGCCTTTGAACCAAATTGACAATGATCAACTCAAATGTGACCCCTTCCAATTTATTCGACTTCCAAGAGAAACAGTCTCATATTCTTAGTTCTATCCCATTTAAGTTGAACTCTTTACTTCACTAACTCACCATACCCAATACTTCCCCCTTTTCTGATCTCAATCAGGCATTAGAAGTATAAAAATCCTTGAAGAAAGGTTAACCCTGATAATCGGGATGTATTCTGAAGACAAACTTCTCTTACTCCAATACTCGTATATGATCAAAATGATCTTTTGAGGCTTGTAATGGGGCTATGGCTCACAGCTATGAAAGAAAGGATATATATGCTCAAATAAGTGTTTAAGGGTGATGAAACCAAGGATCATTTTTCCAAGTGAAATCTTATTTCTGCACTCCTTGATCTGAATATGCTCGAATGAAATACTCTTTTCTTTCTCTTTCTCTTTTTCTTTTTCTTTTTTTTCTTTCTTCATTTTTTGGGATCACTCTAGACTGCCCATTTCTAGGTTTTCACCCTAGAGTTCATTTCCTTTCCCTGAGCATAAAAGTGATCAATCCTCCACTACTCCTTCAGATAGAGATTCATTTGAACAGAAGATCTCACACGTGTCACTTGCTTTTCTTGTACTTTTTTCAACTTTGTGTCTTCTCTTTCAACAGCTTCAACTTTTATGTCATCAATTTTCAACTTGATTTAGTTGATTCTTTGAATACAATTTTTTCATTGTTTTCTTTTCCTTTTCCCTTTTCGTTTCTTTTTCTTCTTTCTCTTTCTCTTTTTCCTTTTTGACTTAATTTTGAATATTCACCTTCATTCAACTTGCATTTCTTGCTCTTGTACTCAAAACATCCACTTTTTGTTTCTTGCCCCTAATTCACAAGACATCACTATCATGATAAAAACCAAACATCTTTCACTTGCCAACAGACGTTCATCCTCTTTGCCCCAAGTGTAGGGGTGATCCTTGGTTTGGATTGAATCAAAAGAAAATTATCAGGCTCAATGGGGACAACAAATGATATTTTTATTATTTTATTTCTTTGTGAAGGGAGATGAAGGAATGCCAAATTTCCTCCTATATATGGATATCTTCGAAGAAAATCAGTCTTCAGGTGGTAGATGTTTTGGGTTATCGCTTCATTCAAGGACCTTAGTCAATAATTCCTTAAGAGGAAAATTCACTCATAGTTTATATTTGGGATTTTCCCGTGATTCCTGAAAACTCATTAATGTCTTCTCGTTGGCCTCACTAACTTAGAAGAGAGTCACATTTCAGAATTTATCTTTGAATTTTGATTCTTGGTCACTCTTGCAGCTAATATTCAAGTACCTTATAGAACACGATAGTGAAGATATATACATATATGTATGGGAGAACAAAAACTAACCATTGACAATGAATAATTAAAGAATGTAAAATGTTTGCCATTTGAGAAAAATATGTAGGAAACAAACATCTAATGCAAATAAACCGAAATAGATTTCCTTACAAAGGACCCCAATGCTCACGGGCAAAAACGATTGTGATGATTCAGGGTATTACTTTGTAACTGTCCTAAAACTACAGACAGATCTCCTATGGTTCAACTGTCGATCATTGGTCAAGGAAAACCTGAGTGAATTTTAGCCACTCCAATTCTATCAACATTTCTTTATTTATTTCCTTTACTAGCATGAAGGCATGCCTCTTCCTGCTTATGTTCTCATCGAACTTTGAAGTAAAACCATCCCACCTAGGAGTTTCCTTGTTTCTTCAATCAATTGCTTGCTCATTTCAATAGAATGTTCAATCATTTACATGTGGAAATTAACATCTTCTTTTGGCCGACGTCTAGGTGAACTTTGCTTTTCAAGATGTTGATAGGATGTGTTGGTGCTTTCAGTGGACATGTCTGTTCAAGGTTTCTTCATTTTTGGCTGTTGATTCCCAATTAATTTCCATTTGCTCTTCTTTCTCTTTCCTTTCTTAACGTCTTTCAACATTTAATTTCCAGACAACCCAATCACATTGGCTCCGATTAGGTGACTACATCTTGAGTTACAAATCTTAATGGACTAACCTTCAATGTCGGCTTCCAAAATCCCTCGGTTCAAAAAGTTTGAACTTGTCGCTTGAAATTGTAATAGTTCTCAATGTCATGATCATGAAATCCATAACGATATTCACAATGATTCTTGATGTTGTAACAAATCGAGTGAAGGGGCTTTGAAGATTTCAAATGACACAGTGAAGCTTCGAGTAATTTGAAATGCAGTTCTCGATAGGAAACATGAATGATATTTAGTTTAGTCTTTGATTTTCCACTGACAAGAGCATCTGGAGCATTTGACTTTGATGTATTCTTCAGTGAAGGAAACATTGAAGAAGTATACGTCCAAACATTACTCTGATTCTTATTGACCCTGAATTGTACCCTAAAATGCTTATTGTGGACTACGCCCATTCTCTTTTATCCCAATTCTTTCAGCAAATAATAGTCTTTTGTAACATTGGGGTTTATCATTCTCAGATCATAAGTGCTTATTTCTATGAAATCTCTGACTCTACTTCAGAACCATACTATGAAAAGACTTGTAAAACTTTGGACACTGTCATCAAAAGGTGAATTCTGCACGAAGTAAGGCAACAAATCCAAATATGGTATTGGAATAGGAATAATCATCGTCTTCTTGTTAAACCATTCATTCTCTCTTTCTTGAGTTTTTTTTGTTCTCTGCTTCTCTTGTGGTCAATTCTTTTGTGAGAAAAATTAATCCTCAATTGGATCCTTGACATTCAACATTTCAAAGAAAACTTCTGCGATCCCTCAACTTTGCTAAAATCCCCAAGTCCTTTTACTGTCACTGAACCATTGATCGATAGGTTTTTCGGCAGAAACTTCAGAATTTGGCTTTACTCAGTCCTTCCATATCTGTTTACTAGACTACCTTCATCTCAGTATTTTTAGAGTTTCTAGTGCATTAAGATCAAGCACTTCATTATTTTCTTCTGATCTATTGGATTTCTCATAGATGCCCCAGCTATACTGATATAAACTTTCTCCTTTTTCTTTTCTCTTTTTGTTGTTTGTTTTTTCTTGACTCTTTTGTCTTTTCTTCCTTTTTTTGATTTTTTTGATTTTTTATCTTTCTTTTTTTTTCAAGAAGAATCATTTCAGGTTGGACCCTCATGTGAGATGTGACACCCGCTTGCTTATAAACACCAGTACTTTCATCTGAAATACTCTTTTTCATGCTTCCCTGGTTTCAAGAAAAGTGGTTACTCGAATTACAAATTGGTTTTGGGACTGATCAATTCTTTGATCCATGCTACCCAAGCGATCCTCAACAACTTTATGAGATTGCATCACCCTAACAAGCCTATTGCCCATGCTTCTCAAAATATTGGTTTTTAGCTTTCACAATATTATCTAAAAAATAATGCAATATTACAAAATGCAATTATTTAAAAAAGGATGTTATTTGAAAAAAATGTGATGATTTTTCTAAAATGTAATATTTAAGCAATACAATGCATGAATGCACGAGGAATCGATTTCAAGGACTAGTATTTATAGCAACATTCATCAGCCAAAAGGCTGAATACAAGAAATATACAATTTGATTATAGAAATCAGCTAGCCCTCGTCCCTAGGTTAATCACTTCATTCTACTTCCGAGTCAATGTTTGTCCTAGCCTGGTGCTTATGTCAAGGTGTTGTCACATGTTCATGGATTCAATGGATAAAATCTGCACGAATCGGGCGACTCCCCACGCATGGCTTCTGAACTTCATCATTTCATGATTCTGCCCTTAGATAGTCTAGGTGGCTGCTACAAGTTCACCTTTCAGCACCTTGTCCTCCTTCTGTAGTACCCCTTCTAAAACTTACAAACTAGCGTTTCAAATGTTGTATGACACTTTTCAATAATGTCATCTTCTTTTTCAGCTCTTTATCTCCTAACTAAAGATCAATTTTTTCTCGTTATTGTACCCTTTTAATAATTTTTTCCAGCTTCGGAACTTGTGATGACAATTATGAATTCAAAGCTTTCTCTTCCTCTAATTTATATTTTGTCCACTTGTTCAAATCCACTAATTCTTTAATCTCCTCTCTCACTGCCCTTTTAACGCCTTCGTACAACTTCTTGTAGCTCCTTGCATCCTGACACATCTTTCCCAAAGATATCGCCCCTTTCTTAAACTAAATCTTCTCTATCCGGGACCTCACCGTCGTATTGCCTTCTCCTTGTTTATTAGACTCATCAGTCATTAAGAACACCGCCCTACTTGACTAATCCTCGAATCGACACCTCTAATGAATGCAAAAATGATGCCAGGTAAAAAAAACAAGAAAACAAAAAAGAAACAGTGTCAATATTGTGAATTAATATGGAAACAAATAAACAAATTATTGACACAAAAAGCACATAATATTTAGCAAAGAAAATAAGCAGAGAAATGTATTTTAACTGGCAGCACATGTCCTAGGTCCCTGTCTAGCTCTAGAGGGGCGAGTTTCTAAAAATATAATGTGGGCTTTGTTCTAGACTCTAAGTTCTAGAACGATCATTATCGTCTACTATGACAACAAGACATCGATTCGGTAGTATAGGTCCCTTAAAATGGAGGCGTGGGACCCACGGTGCATAAGGTTAGTATACCGGAAGAAGAAAAAAAATTGAAGTCGAAGTTGGAGAGCATCACGTCGGATAATGTCTTTCTCCCACCAAGGGTGAAAAATCCAGGTCGATGGTTTATGCATGAATGAAAGATGTATCATACACACAAGCTACCTCCATTTTTCTTATAAAAAATTAAATTCAAATTTTTGCTCAAAATGCTACGTGAAATGATTTAATTTGGCCTGGCTCTCAATTATATCCCCAGCGGAGTCGGCAAGCTGTTGCGACCATTTTTATAACAGAGTGGGTAAAAATAGCCTGAGGATTAATTCTTTTTTAAAATTAGGGTTTTATCCATTTAATTCTGAAAATCATGAATTTTCATTTTAAATCGAGTTTCCCTTTATTTATTCTTGAAAATCAATTTGGAGTCGCCACCGGTCACTTTGGTAGACCGAACACCGTAAAAACAAACCAGAGATTTTTTCCATTAAAATTTGGGTTCGGGAGTTGGTTACATGTGGGGAAGGATTAACACCCCACAAATGCCCGTTATCGGTACCTTATTAAACTTCACGTGGCATATTGGCATTTCGAGCAATAATTTGCATTTAATTAAATCTTTAATTGTTAATAGAATTTCATTCCGAATGAAGATATCCTTTTGCAAGAAAATACATTTAAAGCGAATAAAAGTTTTGAAACATCCAATTACTTTAGGATACTTCAATTTATATTGAAAATGTATCTCAACACAAAAGGTTTTAATGCATGTCCATTTATTTTCTTGTCAATTTTAAGTTCAAACCTAATCAGGGCTCCAATTGATTTAATTAATTTAGAAAAATATGAATAGTATCAAGTTTAGGGTTTATGTGATAACGCACAAATGCTTCGGAACTATCCATATTAGGCCCTAAATTAATAATATTCCTAATCATTTGGTGACACTAACTATTTAAATCTTATTCTAATTTTATTTTAATTAGATTAACTATGTGTGATTACAATGTTCTAAGTTTAAAATGAAATATTAAATATTTAACTAAAATGTCCCCTTGATTAATATCTCTTTACAATGAGATACTAATCAACTTAAAACATTGAAGTTTCCATTTAATAATCATTTATTTTCTACAATTTTCTTCCTATTTTAATTAATTAATTAATTAAAGAACTGAAGTGTTAAGGCACTACTTATTTTAACTATATGATTAAATTCACCTAGCAAATATATTTCATGCTTGATATTTAAACATGCTACATACAGGAAATAATTAAATTAAAGCAACTAATTAAAACAATTAAATGAATTAAGGGACTAAATTGAACTATTATTAAAACATGGGGGCCAACTTACAAGAAAATGTAAAGAAGGGCGCGGATCCTCGAGTCCGACCTGACTCGATTCTGGGATCCTTCTGACCCGGTGCCAAAATGACACCATTTCAGTATGAGTATAAATGGGTCAAATCCGAGTTGAAATCGATCATTTTATTCACAGACCCTCTTTCTCTTCTTTCACCTCTCCCAACATTCTCTCCCACAAACACGCAATTCCTAAAAAAAACTCACCATTTCGGATCAAAACCATCAAGTTTAAGATGGTGTTCTTCATCATTCAAAATAAAAATGATGAACACCTAAATATCCATTCACTTTCCACCATGCTTTCCGTTGTCTGATCCATCGCTGTCGTCACTGGTTTACTCCGATCAATTTGCCAGCACCCATTAGCGACGTCGGCCACCACCATTTGTATTCAGATCATCCTTAACTCAACTCTAATCATCATTCGTTTACCGACAACCACCACCTATTTGAATCAAACCCTAAAATAAACTCTATTTCCATCCTAAACCAAGATCTACCCAGATTCAATAGGATCTACCCACTTCACCCAACTAAAACTACCTAAACCACGCTCATGTTCGACTCGACTGTTCACTAAAGGTCTTCAACAACCGAGATAAGTCACCGGCCACCACTCATACAGTTCGAAAGGGGAAAAAGATTTTTATATTTTTACTCTTTTATTAGTGTTAAAAAAACTAATATGCTTCTTCATTTTCTTTTGCATATCTGGAAATTAAAGCTCGAAAGGAAAAGTTACCTACTCCATTATGGCCGTTCAGCTTTCTGACGTCTTTTCGTATCCATGGCGACCGATCAGATTCCCCGGCAGCATCTTGATTCCTGACCGTTCGGGTTCCCCATGTGAGACCCCTCTCTGTCCCTTTATTATATTTCATTATTATTTATTAATTATTTTTTATGATTGTGGGGTGGTGTAAATTTGGACTGCAAGATGAGTCGAGTGAGCTGGAAAATGGTGTTTCGACCGCGTCACTTGGGCGGTTTGGGGGTGGCAGATTTACAGGTGCGTAATACTGCTCTGTTAGCTAAATGGTTGTGGTGATATGCCACTGACACATCTTCTTTATGGAGGGCTATTATCGTGGCAAAGTATTGAGAGGGTGCCCAATGGTGGCATTTCAATTCCTCTCGTCAACAAGTGATGTCTGTTGTATGGAAGCAAATAGTGCAAACAGCTTGTTCGATAGATGTGCAACGACATTTGCATGATAAATTGTTATGGCAAGTGGGGGATGGGAATCGAGTACTTTTTTGGTTTGATGCATGGTGCGCAGAAAAGCCTTTGAAGGATATTTTTCCGCGTCTATTCTCTTGTGCCCGTAACCGTCTTGCATTGGTTATGGATTACTCGATGCAGGGGGTCTTCGACATTCCAGGTGGGCTGATTTTTTCCGACGTCCCCTCCGTTCTTTTGAGGTGGGGCAGCTTCGTGAATTGTGGTCTGTGGTGGGCGACTATCGACTGCATGTTGGTTATCGCGACAAGCTGGTTTGGTCCCCGGATGCGCAAGGATTATTTTCGGTTAAGTCTATCTCTCAGATGTTGATGCTTGATCGAGCGGGAGAAAGTGACTTTAGAGCTTGTTTTACGTGGAAAATTCTGGTTCCGCCTAAGGTACAATCTTTTCTATGGTTTGTTTGGTTGCGTCGATTGCCCACGTTTGATTTTTTGAGGCATCGGGGTATAGTGTTTGATGGCCAAAGCACGTTATGCATATGGTGTAAGGAGCGTGACGAGGATGTTGATCATTTGTTATACTCCTGTCCGTTGGTTCAGAGCATTTGGGACTGGTTTCAGAGTTGGTGGGGTGTGTGCATGTCGTTGCCGAAGAATTTGTCGGCTTTTTTCTTACCAGATTTCCATTGCTCCTTTTCGGGTATTCTTCGTTGCTTGTGGGTCTCGTGCGTGACAGCTTTCTTTTGGTCAATTTGGCTCGCGTGAAACGAGATGGTTTTTGATAAGAAGTCGATACCGATAGCGGAGGTTTGCTTCTTAATTAAATTGCGATCGTACTATTCGATGCGGACTTTACGGGATGACCTCTTCATCGAAGAGGCGTTGTGGTGGGATTGCCCAAGTCTATATATTGAACCTTCTGTTTCGCGGCCGATACGCAGCGACATTTGTTGGGAACCACCGGTGGCAAGGACGTTGAAGATTTCATTCGACGAGTCTGCACGTGGTAAGCCGGGTCTAGTAGGTTTCGGGGGTGTGCTGCGTGATGATCAAGGCAGGATTGTGGCTTTGTTTTCTGGCCCGCTTGGTTGTCTCGAGTCTAATGAGGCTGAGTTGCGGGCAGTTTCCTTTGCTTTAACTTTCTTTCGGCAGTCGGCTTGGTCATCGTATCCATTGGTTGTGGAGTCGGATTCCATGGTCGCAATTAGTTGGGTTCTACACGTGGACAAGCGGCCGTGGCGCTATTGGGAGGATTTTCATGAGATAGACAGTGTTTGTAGTAGTTTTCATTTGGTGTGCTTTTCGCATATTTTCCGGGAGGCGAATGGTCTAGCCGATGCATTGGCTAAAGAGGGGGTGTCGCGCGTTTCTCTATTTTACGCATGCTAATGCTATTGGGCGGGTGGTGGTCTTTTGTTCGTTTGTTGTCTTGTTGTTTTTTGTTGTCATGAACGGGTCGTACTCTTTTCCTCCGTTAGGATTAGGAAGGTTTTTAACGAGGCGGCCGTTGTGACGTATCGTTGTATATTTTCTTATGAATATACGACATTTTGATGAGCAAAATTTTTTTTATGATTATTATTAATTTTGGTAGGTAATTATTAGTGGTAATTAATATGTGATTAATAAATCTGACATGTAGCTCTCTCTCTCTCCTACTTATAGGACTGCCAAAAGTTATGTCATCATGCGCCAGCTGGATATGGAGAAAACACACTATCCGTGTAAAAAAGAACGAACCACTAGGATACCAACACATGTCCCTTGGAAGGCAAATTTGGGAAAAAAACTGATGTTTGGACTCAATTGTGTTTGTTTGAGTTGTTTCTATCCGAAAATGGGCTATAAATGAATTGTCAACAGTTGTAAAAAGGATCTGATATTTGTAATTTGGGATTGGAAAATGAATTTTGGGCTTTGGGTATTTTATATGTAAATGGACCCCTTTTTCATATGTAATGGACTTATTTATTTATTTATGGACTATTACTACTATTATTGGGTTTACTATTTATTATTATTTTTTGTTATATATATATATATGGGTACTCGTACAAAATAATGGTATTACACCTACCAAAACCATGTACTCATCATGCAACTACATATACCAATAAATCACAATACAAGTGAAATATCCACTAAGGTTTGCTGATGAGGCTATATATATAGACCAAATTCGCTTCTTACAAAACGCGATATCGGCCAGGATACTTGACACATCAAGAATGTTGCTTGTTAGAAAATGCGAGTTTGGCCAAGATTCTTGACATGTCAGGAAAGTCGCATCCTACAAAACGCGAGTTTGGCCAGGATTCTTGACGTGTCAGGAAAGTCGTGTCCTACAAAACGCGAGTTTGGCCAGGATTCCTGATGTGTCAGAAAAGTCACGTCTTACAAAATGCGAGTTTTGTACTATAAATATCTACCGATGAAATGAACCATACACCACTCAGTCGAAGCAAAATAAATTGCATTGTAGTGCTTGAAGTTTTTTATTTTATTATAACTAGTAATGGCAACAAATCACGTAACTAGAAAAATTATTCACAAATAGATTTTATGGATATTGTGATTTGTCGTTATTTGTAGTTGCATCTTTATGTTGAGTTGATGTTGGTGGGTTATTAGTTCTTGTGAGATGAATATTCAGTGTTTTTGTTCACGAGGATCGACAACAACAAATCACAATATCCGGGAATCCGAGCTCTTTTTGAATGGTAGGCAACATTCTTAACCTTTCAGTCTAGGCTAGGACCCCGCATGTAACCGGAGTCAAAGCCACAACCATGAAAGCTTGTTTATGGGTGCAATACTTGGCTCCAGTAGACCTCCGAACTTGAACACAAAGATCAGTTCTCTACTCAGCTCAAGAAGTAAGTTGATGGTATGTTAACACCTGACTTCGCAAAATGCATACCTTTAAGTTTTAACTACTGAGGCCTACAAAAGAAGAACACCGGTTCTCTAAATGAGGATGAGACCAAAAGAGAAAAACAAGTTGAAGATCTTTTAGAAGTATCTTTATAAGCATGTTTAGGGGTACAATTGTACAATAATAATCTACGTGTGTTTCTTTCTTTTATAAACATATAAATAGTTTCTAAAATAAATGCCCTCTTAAGACCGACCCTCAAATAAACTAATTGTACTTCTCCAAGAGAGTTCAATATACCAATTATAAATATATACTAATTAAAATTATATACTAATTAAAAATATATACTAATTACAAAACAAAGGGGATACTAATGAAAATATATACTAATTAAACTTAAATGAGAGTTGAATACTTCCATAAATTTCCTCCACCAATATATATATATATATATATATATATATATATATATATACTAATTAAAAAAATAAACTAAAAATATTGATTCAACTAAAATATAGACTAATTAAAAAACAAAATAAAAATATAAAGTTAAATATTTTCAAATAAAATAAACTAAAAAACTAATGACGCTTATGTCCACCGGTACCACAAGACGGTGGACGACAAGGTCGACCGGGATTGCGTCGGGGGCGAGTAACATCTACCGGGACCACTAAGGTAGAAAATGGATTGTGACGGCATTTATTGGACAATCTCGGTTCCAAATGCGGCTGCCGCCGGGGGAAACTAAATGAAGGGCGCGTAGGGCACGTAGGTTGCAGGATAGCTCAAGTCCCCACTCATCATCGCCGTAAACTGAGCATAGGGGGTCTGACACAGAAGGCGTTAAACAACCTGGCTCAGACTCGGGGCCGGCTATGAACACATCGTTGGTGGGGTAGCATGTGATGGTGGCGGTGTTTCGGAGGCAGGAGCACGACTTCTCGTCGATGATGACACACTGCCAGAGGTGTTTCGTGCTCCCCTTGTACGCTGAGACCGTGGGTGGTTGCATTGCTGACACCGATAGACGATCGCTTGTTCCTCTTGAGTCAGAATAAATGGCTTCTCATTCGCCATAAACCAGTCCTCGTAATCATGGCTGACCATCGTATCAAACATACGGTAATCACACTAGGGTTACCATCGCAGATTTGCCATGTCCCTCTAGTGAGTGATATAACTTTGGTGGTACACCGACTAATCAACCTATCGGACAATAAAAAATTTATTATTCTTATTAGATATGAATTATGTTCGGGTTTATAAAAGAATGCGGTAAGTATATAAATATTACCTCAAACTTCCCTTGTCGAGTGAGTTTGTGCAACTCATCCAGATTTTGAGGCTCTACTGGGATACGTTGGAAACAACCAAACTGTCGTAAGACGCGGTCGGTCAGATGCCACTCAATTGTGGCGTAGCAGACTAGTGGTACAACGACCGTCCAAAGAAGCCTTGTCTCGTCCGAAAATTTTGGGATGCACTCGTGCAGTTTCGGATCCTCGTACGGTTTCCATAAAAATTTTACAATATATAATTATAGTTAAACATAAAATTTATTTTATATAAATACACCAAAGTGTTACCTGATTTTTCAAGGAATTCTCAATATCCTGTCTGATAACGTCTAGACCCTTCACAACACCAACATGACTTAAAGGACCAGTCTACCTACAAAAGAAGAAGATAATTTTAATTATAAAAATAGGTATATTAAAAAAAGTTAACTCTTTTCTTACCTCCGGCCCAACGGAAAAACATATAGAGTAGGTTGCATAAGCTCAGGCAATATAAACAATATTCTGAACCATGCCCAGGATTGGAGCAACACCAAACAACCTTCGATGCAATACTTTGACAGATCGGTGTTCTTGCACAACTCCCTAAATAGAGTGGTCAAAACTGCGGATCCCCAGCTCAGTTTACCAGCATCTTCAAAATTTTACAAATGCCGCAACCAGATCGTGTGAACTTTGTTTCGGGATTTGTCAGTCATCAATAACTTGCCGATCATCTATAAAATATAAGTGGGAACATATGCCTACAATAGGAATATATATATATATATATATATAACCATATGTAAAAAAAAATTATTATTTCAATAATATTCACTAAAAAAATTATTGTTACCTTCTTCACATTTTCGCTCGTGTCATTGGGTACATTTTCAAAATTATTCCGTAGCCACAATAAATTTATTTTTCCGTCGTAAAAACGCTCCAGCGTAGCCCCTAGCCAATTCAAACATAGGTCATTCCAATTTTTAGTACCGAGACCACTGATAGCCTCTCCATCAATAGGCAAGCCCAGGATATGGGACACGTCCTCCAGGATAATCGCCACCTCGCCACAAGGAAGGTAGAATGTGTGTGTCTCCAGCCTCCACCTCTCCAAAAGAGCATTGATCAAACAAACGTCTATTTTCGCACCTCCAAGAATTTTGCGTGCAAAAACCCGACCTCCTCTAAGTGCGGTTGGATCAACAAGTCAGGTAATCTCGTTATCCGGGTGTAAGAAACTTCCAGACGTCGTTGCACCCCTCCCTAAAAAAATTAAGCGCGCATGTATAATTAAATTACATAAAAGAATATAAAAATTAAATAACAATATATAATAAAATAAAATAAACTAAATCAAACTAGATAAAACTTACATTTCTCCGATGATAATCGAACACGTGTTTGTGATCCAACCTTATCAATCCCGTCATTATATCGAACACGAGAAATCAACCGAGAAATTGAAAGTAGATTTGAGAGAGAATGAATTGATTGGTGTGGGGTAAAAGGGGAGGGTGGGAACCAATTTATAGTGGAAATGCACTGGTTGGGGTGCGAATATTGAAATAAAATTGCACCTTGTAGGACGCGAGTTCCATAAATCGCACCCTACAGAACGTGACTTTCTCGTAACTCTAACGCGGTAAATAAATTTCCAACTGTTGCAATTTATTACCGTGGAAATTGCGGCCCACAAAGTGTGACTTCATCTTATCGCGTCGAGTCGTTTCAAATTCTCGTAGAAGTTGCGTCCTGTAGAACACGACTTCCTTTTATTTTTTTAAAAACATTAATACCAGATAATATAATTAACATTGGACTGAAGTCACACCCTGTGAGGTGCAAGTTTGGAAATCGCATCCCGTAGAACGAAAGTTACCCTTACGTGGACCGAATGAAGGGTATTTTTTCAAATGTTGTTCATATGGGGCATTTAGCCAAAAAAATTCTCAAAAGGAAATATTTTGCCAAATTTCCTGTTGAATTTGTTCCTTCACCGTTTGTCAACTGCACACTTTATGTGAGCCCATGAGAGTGGGGCCCTAAGCATGCGCTCAGGATACTCCTGCTCTTAAATGGACCTGCGTTTATAACGCTTTGGTCACTATTAAGTTAAATGTTGTATGTTTGTTGGCTTGACACGTTTAGTAAAGGGGGTTGATTTTTTAATTTGACTTTTGACTTTAGATAAATACTAATTTTATCTTTAAACTTTAGATAAAATATCAATTTGACCTTGAATTTAGATAAAATATTAGTTTAATCTATGGATCCGACCAATGTCACTTGTCGCTGACCGCCGCTCACCACCTTCATCAGTTGCCTTCACCGACGATTGTTGGACCCAAAAAATTTCGATTCACACCAAGTGTTTAACAAGTCTATGCGGCAGCACATTCATTTTTTCTTCTTCTGTTTAATACGAACCAATATGTTCATGATTCATGGTTGATAAATTAAGCGAATGTAGGGGATAGAAGCTGTACTGATTAGAGCCGATTCATGGTTTGAAATTTTCATGTACCTACCACTCCTTACATTTTTGGGTGTGTCTAATATACGACAGGTTACGGTGTAGCTACGTTGCGACACCAACTGAAAATGTTATAAATTTTGAAACATGGAACTGAAAATGTTACACTGTTTGATAACATTTTTAGTTGGTGGTAAGTATCGAAACTTTAAATTCGAGTATCGAAATTTATAACTTTTTAAGTTTTTGTAAGTACTGAAAATGTTATCAAACAATATAACATTCTCAGTTCCATGTTTCAAATCTTATAAAATTTCCAGTAGGTGTCGCACCGTAGCTTGTCGTACCGTAGAACTACCCCACATTTATAAGTTTGAGTTGCTAATTGTTATCTTGAGCTATTTTTCGATAATTTTCAGCCCAACACTTATGAGTGATGATAGAGATGACAAACTTGACCCAAGATTCAGATCGATTTATTCGATTGAAGACCCGATATCAACTCGAATACGATGATCTGAACTTCATCTGAAATGGACCCGTATTTTAGTTGAATCGAAATGGACCCGAACTGATCTTCAGTTGAACCGAATAGACTTGAACCGAATGCAACCCGAACTAAAATTAACCAAAAATAAAGAAACTTTATTAAAAAAATAAGAAAATATGAAATGTAAACTGCCGTACAACTCACGAAAAAAATCAAATATATTGGCTTTATAAAGCCATATAGGGGTGTAAAAAACTAACCCGGACTGCAAACCCGACTAAAACCGTCCGAGCTCATATTGACCTGAATCGAACTAATATCCAAACTAAAACCAAACCAGACCCGAACCGAAACCGATTCCAATTACCTATTTTCGACCTCTATGTGATGATATCTTCCAGACTGCTACCAAAATCCTTGAAGAATTGTCCTTTACCTTTTATAGTAGAAAGAGATCTATTTTAGAAAAACCTTGTCCGAAAGTTTTGAGTAGTTGCTTGATATGATCACATTAACATTCCAACTCCGAGTAGTTGCAAGAATATTTGATACTCAATTTGAGTTTCCCCTTCCCTAAGCCCTCTCTTCCCCAAATATCAAAGAACCCTGAATTTGAGTTTCCGTAGACGGTCTACTGTTGGTTCTAAGTAGCTGGTCTCTCCTTCCTTCTTTTTTTCCTTCGATCCTTTGTCAATGTTTTTTTATTGTGTTCCTCTGCTTTCCTTTGTTGTTCTCGATGAGTTCTGCTGTCTTCGGTCGCAATAATTCAAGCTTGAGTACTTTTTTTAGAAGATAGATGATCGGTCTGCTATGTCAGCTTGGAACGAGGAAGATTGGATGGAGAGATTCGGTGTTTTTTGATCCTTTTCGTCCGTGTCTTTATTTTTGTTGGTTTTGTTCTTCATTGGTTGAATTTGCAAGGTTGAGGGATGTTGGTTGCAGTGGTGGTTTAACAACTCCTTCTGATGTTCTCTTTGCAAGTGGCCTTTGGATCCCAGTGTTGTGTTGGGTTCTCTTTTGAATGGTCTTTCCATCGAATGGTGCCTCCTCCGCCGTTCGGGTCAATCCAACACTTGAATTTCTCGTCCATGTCACTGGTACCCGTCGCCAAGCTGTCGTATGCCCTTTGTGGGTGTTGAAGTTCAATTTTTCCCTCTCTTTTGACGGCCACAACAACATGCTTCTCCTCTCTTCGCTCGATCGTGTGACGACTCTTATCTTTGGTTTTATGTTTCGGGCTTACCTGATGCCATGGTTTGTGTTGTTTACGAATGTTTATTGTTCTTCACTTTCTAATGTCATGTTTGTATGAAACTTCTCTTTTAATGAAAAATTTTCATATTTGTTAAAAAAAACTTCGAGTAGTTGCAACTACGAATCACCACTTCATCATGACCAATCTCACCAAAATTTCTTGAATTCCATTTCCTCCTCAATCTCATACTAAAATTTTTATACAGTTTAAGTACTGGTTTTAATTTAGGCCAAACAAAATGGGTTCTTTTATGTGTTGAGAAAAATATAAATCTGACACCATTGACTTTCTATTTTGAAAAAGACTAGTCTTAAATTTTATAAACTTTAGGGTTTAAGCCCTTAGAAGAACTTGTGAAATCAGGGTTTCTCATAAAGTGTGGAGCAGAGTAAGTTCTGGCCGGATATGCAACACGCGCCGACGGTTGTTCACTGTCGGAGTACCGCGCTGAATAGTGGACGAAGGTGATTAGCTTTACTCACCCGAGTGGTTGGGCTCCGAATCTTAGTCCGATCAATCTCATATTGGTCAAAACCGAATCGATACCCGAACCGAATTACTATAGACCCAAACTAAAACTAAACTAAACTTGAACCAAAAGTAATCCAAAAGTAATCATATTGAAAATTAAGGGCGAGCGTTCGATTGAGTCCAGTCGAAAAATTTTGAGTTATTCGAGTTGACGAGTCTAATTTTATCTTTCAAAATTTCATTCGAAAATTTTTCGAGTCGATTCGAGTTGAAGGAATTCGAGTCGAGTTTTCTAGTTCCTATAAAAATTTAATTGTAATTATTTATCATGTTATAGTACGGTTTGATTCCAATTTAAATGACTTTCTCCAATCATATAAGATATGCATATATATATTCATATTTTTTTCATATGTGGCAATATTTCTCCACAGTTTTATATATCGTTATGTATATATCAATAAAAAATTGAGAGACTCGTCTCGAACTTAAAAATAAATTCACTAATTACTAGAAATTCTGAGTTACTCGAATTTCCATTTTACAACTTAAACTTTATTTGAAATTTTTTCGAGTCGAGTTGAGTCTATGAAATTTCGAGTCAAGACGAGTTGAGTATTTTCGCCTTGAGTCGAGTCGAATTATTCGGTTTTTTCGAGTCGAGTTAAGTTTTTCTCACCCCTACTAAAAATGACCCGAATCGAAATCGATATGAATGATCTATTTGTGACCTCTAAGTGATGATATCTTCCAGACTACTACCAAAATCCTTAAAGAATTATCCTTCACCTTTTATAGTAGAAAGAGATATCTTTTAGAAAAACCTTCTCCCAAAGCTCCGAGTAGTTACTTGATATGATCACATTAACAGTCCAATACCAATTTCAACCCCAAGATCAATTCCAGCACCAACTCTTAAATAGTCCAACTCCAAGTAGTTGCAATAATATTTTCTACTCAATTTGAGTTTTCCCTTCCCTCTCTTCCCCAAATATTAAAGAACCTCATATTTGAGTTTTCGTCCGCGGTCAATTGCTGGTCTCAAGCAGGTGGTTTTCTGTTCTTTTTTTTCTTTTTCCTTTAGTTTTTTTTCGACTTTTTTTGGTTTTGTTCCTCAGCTTCCTTCTGGCGTTCTCGATGAGTTATGTTGTCCCTGATCGCCATAGTTCAAGCTTGGGTCCTGTTTTTGTAAGATGGATGATCGGTCCACTCTGTCGGCTCGGAACGAGGAAGATTAGGTGAAAAAATTTGGTGTTTGTCGGTCCTTTCCGTCTTGTCTTTATTTTTGTTGGTTCTGTTCTCCATTGTTAAAATTTTCAAGGGTTGAGGGATGTCGGTGGCGGTGGTGGTTTTAACAACTCCTCGTTTTGACGTTCTTTTTGCAAGTGGCCTTTGGATCCCGTTGTTGTGTTGGGCTCTCTTTTGAAAGGTCATTTCATTCGAATGGTGCTTCCTCCACCGTCCTGATCAGCCCGACCTTTGATTTTTCGTCAGTGTCACCGGTACCCGTCGCTAAGATGTTGTATGCCTTTTGTGGGTGATAAAGTTCGATTTTCCCTCTCTCTTGATGGCCACAACAACCTACTTCTACTCCCTCCGCTCGATCGTGTGTCGGTTCCTATCTTTAATTCTATTTTTCGAGTATACCTGATGTCCTGATTTGTATTGTTTTTGAATATTTATTATTGGCTTTTAATGCCATGTTTGTATGAAACTTCTCTTTCAATGATTTTTTTATATTTGTTAAAAAAACCTTTGAGTAGTTGCAACTACGAATCACCACTCCATCAGAATTAATCTCACCAAAATTTCATGAATTCCATTTCCTCCACAATTTGGGAGATTATGCAAAACGACACTTAAATGACAGCAAAAAGACGGCAAACCGGTTAACCTGTTCATTTCTTGAACATAATTTCTTATAAAGCTTGTACATAATTTGTTACAAAAATTGTAAGAATAACGTTATATACACAATTCCTTATAAAGTAACAAATTGAGTCCAAAACTAAATTCTTTACAATAACTGTAAGAAATTAGGTATATACTTAATTTCTTACAATAATGCATAATTTGGTACAAAATAAGTAAGGAGTTGTGTTTGTACACAATTTCTTACCCGATATACCTAGTTTCTTACTAAAATTATAAGAAATTAAGTATATACCCAATTCCTTACGAATTTTTTAGTTGGGGTAAAGTTGGTCAAACCTTTGTAAGAAATTGTGTTTGTACACAATTTCTTAGAAGAATGCACAATTTGGTACAAAATAAGTAAGGAGTCGTGTTTGTACACAATTTCTTACCCAATATACCTAATTTCTTACTATAATTATAAGAAATTAAGTATATACCCAATTCCTTACGAATTTTTTAGTTGAGGTAAATTTGCTCAAACCTTTGTAAGAAACTGTGTTTGTACTCAATTTCTTACAAGAATGCACAATTTGGTACAAAATAAGGAGTTGTGTTTGTACACAATTTCTTACCCAATATACCTAGTTTCTTACTAAAATTATAAGAAATTAAGTATATACCCAATTCCTTACGAATTTTTTACTTGGGTAGAGTTGCTCAAACATTTGTAAGAAATTGTGTTTGTACTCAATTTCTTACAAGAATGCACAATTTGGTATGAAAGAAGTAAGGAATTATGTTTGTACACAATATCTTACCAAATATACGTAATTTCTTACTGAAATTGTAAGAAATTAAGTATATACCCACGAACTTTTTAGTTGGGGTAAAGTTGCTCTAACCTTTGTAAGAAATTGTGTTTGTACTCAATTTATTACAAGAATGCACAATTTGGTACAAAATAGGTAAGGATTTGTGTTTCTACACAATTTCTAACTAAATATACCTAATTTCTTACTGAAATTGTAAGAAATTAGGTATATACCTAATTCCTTACGAAATTTTTAGTTGAGTAAAGTTGGTCAAACCTTTGTAAGAAATTGTGTTTGTACTCAATTTCTTACAAGAATGCACAATTTGGTATAAAATAGGTAAGGAGTTGTGTTTGTACACAATTTCTTACCAGATATACCTAATTTCTTACTGAAATTATAAGAAATTAGGTATATACCGAATTCCTTACGAATTTTTTGTTGGGGTAAAGTTGCTCAAACCTTTGTAAGAAATTGTGTTTGTACTCAATTTCTTACAAGAATGCACAAGTTGGTACAAAATAAGTGAGGAGTTGTGTTTGTACACAATTTCTTACCCGATATACCTAGTTTCTTACTAAAATTATAAAAAATTAAGTATATATCCAATTCCTTACGAATTTTTTAGTTGGCGTAAAGTGGCTCAAACCTTTGTAAGAAATTGTGTTTGTACTCAATTTCTTACAAGAATGCACAATTTGGTACAAAATACGTAAGGAGTTGTGTTTGTACAGAATTTCTTACCCGATATACCTAGTTTCTTACTAAAATTATAAGAAATTAACTATATACCCAATTCCTTACGAATTTTTTAGTTGGGGTAAAGTTGTTCAAACATTTGTAAGAAATTGTGTTTGTACTCAATTTCTTACAAGAATGCACAATTTGGTACAAAATAAGTAAGGAGTTGTGTTTGTACACAATTTCTTACCCAATATACCTAGTTTCTTACTAAAATTATAAGAAATTAAGTATATACCCAATTCCTTACGAATTTTTTACTTGGGGTAGAGTTGCTCAAACCTTTGTAAGAAATTGTGTTTGTACTCAATTTCTTACAAGAATGCACAATTTAGTACAAAATAGGTAAGGAGTAGTGTTTGTACACAATTTCTTACCCTGTATACCTAATTTCTTACTGAAATTATAAGAAATTAGGTATATACCCAATTCCATATGAATTTTTTTGTTGGGGTAAATTTGCTCCACCCTTTGTAAGGAATTGTGTACAAACACAATTCCTTACAACAAGGTAAAATTCTTTCATTCTAGTAGGTGGCATCGAAATCACCTATATGGGGTTTCGGTGCTGATTTGACAGTATTGTCAAAATTTTCATTCCACTAGGTAGCATCGAAACCACCTATATGGGGTTTCGGTACTGGTTTGACAGTTTAGGAAAAATTTTCAATCCATTTGGTAGCATCGAAACCACATATATAGGGTTTCGGTGCTGGTTTAACAATATGGGCAAAATTTTCATTCGATTAGGTGGCATCGAAACCAAAATATAAACATCCACTTGCTTTTTTAACTAAATTAGTTATATACCCAATGCTGCAAGAGTGGCTATGGTCCAATTTGTGTACATTTGCTACTACTAAGTGTATACAGTACCGAAACCCCTAAATATGGTTTCGATACCACTAAAAGGAATCTGCCTTTTTAGTGTTGTGTCTTTTCATTGTAATCACATGCACCGTTTACTGGTCATCCTGTATAAAGCTGGTTTCGATACCCCCCAGAACGAATCTGCCTTTTCAGTTTCATGTCTTTTCACTTGTATCACATGCACCGTTTCATGTTCATGTACCTTTGATGAACATGCATTGTGCCTTCACACTTTCCCTTCTTAGTTTTCAATTTCCCTCCCAACTGAAATTCCCTATAAATTAACAACTCTTCTATTTACTCTTTACAACATCTTCAACTTAATATGCTCAACCCTTCGTTTAGTTCTATAATCAGTTCTCCTTCACCATATTCTATTCAATATCTTCAGATAGAATGAGTTCGAGCAGAGCTTCTAGTCACAATCCTTAGCCATGGTCAAAGAGGAAACTTGATTTTGACTCAGAATCAAATAGCGATGATGATGTCTATTTTGATTCTGATGAAGAGGAGGAACAAAGCCATGAGACACTGAAAACAAGCAGATGGTTCAAGAAGTTTTTCGAGACCTTCCATAGAATGAACACAATCAATGACCCTTCTACTCAATGGCAGTGTCCAGCATGTGAAGGAGGTCCTAGTGCCACTCATAGGTTTCGGCGCCTTTAGTCCCTAGTGACACATGCCAAAGCCAAAGGCGGACCAAAGCTCAAACTCCATTGTCAACTTGCTCAGCTATTGGACGAGGAATTGCGTAGAAGGGGTACTTCGGCTGTTCCTCAAGGTCAAGCTTATGGGGAATGGAGTGGTTTGAGAGATAATCAGAATGATGTTGCTATTGTCTACCCCTCGCCTTCAAACAATGAGGAAGCGGATCACCAAATACTCTGGCCACCCATGGTGATGATAATGAACACAAGGCTTCATCAAGATGCAAATGGGAAGATAGTTATATAACTTTTGAATTATGTTTTCATGAATATTACAATTCCTTAACTTCTAATGTCTTCAATTTTCTGCTTCAGTGGCTTGGTATGGGAAACCAAGAGCTTCTTGACTATTTCAGGTCCTATGATACTGTTGTTAAGGCTCGCCATTCTTACGATCCTCAAGGCCATCGTGGGATGAGCCTTCTAATTTTTGAGAGCGCCTCAACTCGCCAAGAGGTTATTTCGACGCTCAGCGTCTGCATACCCAGTTTGTTGCCCAAGGTTTCGATAGAGAGGCTTGGCAACGTTGTTAGGCCTTCTTGTATGGTCCAGCCAGACATCGCCAACTTTATGGTTATATGGCTGCCAAAGAAGACATCGACAACTTCAACCGCCATTCTCAAGGTTTTCTCTATCATTTTCTTATTTTATACAAGATGCACTTCTGCTCATACTTATGCATACATGTTTTGTTCATTAGGCAACTATAGGGCCAAGTTTGAGATGTGATCATATGCAGAGATGGTTGGTCAGCACAGTTCACAACGAGAGGCTAGTACAAGTGCCATGGGTGGCAGAGGGCATGGAGGTCGTTTCCCTGGCCAGGGATGAGGATTGAGGAGGCTCCATTCTTTTAGTTTCATTTTTTTATTTCAATATGTAATTGAAGCACTTGGGACTTTAGTTTTTTTTTTGTTTTATAAATATACTTCATCCTTAAATTTAATATAATCCTTTTGTCTTACTCCAAATGTTAATTTTCAGCTAATATGGGATTTCTTGAAGTCGAAATATTTACGTATCTGCCAAACCAACACCGACCACAATATGGTGGTTTCGATGTCGCCTTCAATGTGATCAATATTTTCCCATTTTGTATTTGTGTATATACATAAATCGTTGTAATACCTATACCAAATTATATTTTGTAAGTAAATTGTGTATGTACACAATTCCTTAGAACAAGATCCATTATCACCCTAACAAAAGCAAACATACGCCCCATTTCTGCTCAACCAGCACCGAAACCACATATAGGTGGTTTCGATGCCCCTTACAAAACTTGTACCAAAGTATGTTTTTTGGTAACAAAATGTGTATGTACACATTTCCTTACAAGTACATGAGCCATAATGAAAGTTGGAGAAATTGTGTAATAAAAAAGGTATATATCATTTTCTATGGGTGAAAGTTTGAGAAATGCTACTAATATTTGTATATACAAAAATCATTATAAAAATTGTACCAAAGTGTAACGCCCCGGTTTTGGGCTTGGAAGTCTTGGGCGTTGACCGGTTGGTCAAAGTGCTGATCGAATATATAAGAGGGAATTTAGGAAAACCTAGTTCGGGTTGCATTAAAAATATGGAAAAATATTCTAAAATCATCTTTTAATATATAAAAGTGAACTGTGAAATCAATTTTGGAAAATGAGGTTCGGAAGGTTGACATTTTGGCTAGTGACCAAAATGTAATTTTTGAAAGTTACGGGACAGTTTTATAAAGGATTGAAACTTTGAATCTTTAAGGAGCTATTATTCCAAAAAGGATTTCTCCAGATTTTTTCTAAGATATTTTAAGTCTAAAATCTGATTTTAAAGATTAAGAAAAGAGAGGGAAATCATTTTAACCATTTCTTAACTAATTTTTCTATTTTCTCTCAAATTCTCTTTTCTCTCATTTTCTCTCTACCCAAACAAGATTTCCTCAGATTTCTTTCTCTGATTTTGACTTCTTAATCTCTCATTTCAACTCTCATTTGATTCCTAATCATCTCATCATCAAAACCTCACAATTTACAAGTTGATTCATCAAGCATTTTGGCTCTAAAATGGAGAAATTCAAGTTTGGAGGTAAGAACGTCCTTCTCCTCTAAACTATCAGTTCTTTACTGAAAATTCCTAAGTTCTCAATCCTTGATTCATGTTTTATTAAAGGCTTTTCAATTGAGATCTTGATTTTTGGCTAAAATGCAAGATTTGGTGATTTTGGTGAAAATTTCGTGTGATCTGTTTAAGCAGGGTTTTGAGGTGTTAAAATGATGTTAAATGAATGCTAAAATGATTAGAAGTTGAGGTTTAATCAATGCAATCCCGGATAGGTTGAATTTCCTAAGTTTGGCTTGAGTTTTTGGTTGTTTGCGGAGTGTTTTTGGTGATCTGTTATACCTGGAGGTATAAGGACGTGGTTGTGATCTTTTTGCATGTTAGTTGATGTATAAAAATGGTTAGAAGTGATGGATCTTGGCTGGGTTAAGTTTTGGAAGTGTTTGGAGATGATTTCGGTTGTGTTTGGTAGCCAATTTGTTAGATTTGTGATGAGCAGCGAGTTGTGTTGATGTTGCTGGTGTTTTAATGCATAAGGATGCATTAATGTTCTGTTTTTATGTGCTTGAAACAGGGGAGGTTGATCCTTGAGTTTTGGAGGTGTTTTCGGAAGGTTTCGGAAGCTTGGAAAGCTTGTTGGCTAGGCTTGTTTGGTAATCGGTGAGTGAAAATGGATTTTCAGCTTTTAAACCAAAGGTTGAAGGTTTTGGGAGCTTAGTATAAGTCTAAACAACTTTGCTAAGCTCAAGTGTAAGTTTTCGGATTACTCTCTTAGAGTGGGTGCCATGTTTTGATGAAATGTGAAATGATGATTTTGCATGATTTGCTACTGTTTTGGAAAGCACGTTTTAGCATGTTAATTGCTGATGTTTTAGCATGATTTATGCTGATGATTTAAGCCATGTGTTGAAGGTGTCTCTAGGTAAGAGTGCCTTGTTTTTATGCATTGTTAAATGATGATTTAATGCTTTGAAATGCATGATGAAATGGCTTGGTTTAAATGCTTTTAAAACAGTGGATTATATGATGTATAAAGTGTGTATTGGCAAGTGATGGTTTGTAAAAGTGAAGGTCACTAAGGTGGTTAAAAGTCCTTGAGTGAGCCTTGTTATCTAAGATCATCAAGGTGGTTAAAAGTCCTTGGATGAATCTTGTTGCGGACACTAAGGTGGTTAAAAGTCCTTAGGTGCTCCTTTCCATGGTGGTTAAAAGTCCATGGGGCCAAGGTGTTTAAAAGTCCTTGGGGCCAAGGTGTTTAAAAGTCCTTGGGGTATTTCAAGCTACGGACACAAAGGTGGTTAAAAGTCCTTGTGTGGTCCATTCATGGTGTTTAAAAGTCCATGGCCAAGGTGTTTAAAAGTCCTTGGGGTCCAAGGTGTTTAAAAGTCCTTGGGAAAAGTTGTTGAACTTGATTTCTAAATGAAATGTATCACTTGAGCCAATATGACATGTATTGTACATGAGATGCATGAGATGCATGATTTAATGTTTATGTTGAAGCATGAGATGCTAGTTTAAATGAAATGTGGAAGCATGTTATTGCTTGACTTAAAGTATGCTTTGAGCATGTGTAAAGGTTGTTTTCAAGCATGATTTACAAATGAATTTTAATGCATTATTGAATGGTTTTTAAAGAGCACTCCTCACTAAGCTTTGGCTTACGCTCTCTCGTTTTTTTCTTGATTCAATAATGCAGAGCATTAGAGTGCATTGAGGGCAGCAAGAGGAGGCAAGCAAACAAGTACAAGTAAAGCTCAATGTATGCAGGTTTTATAAGTGTTTTAGCTTTTGTATGTTTTTGGCAATGGGGGACCAATGTATTGGTTTTGGGAGGTGTTTACGACTCCCTAAGTATGTTGAATGTGGTTGATGTTGCTGATTTTTGGATTGAACCTTATATGCTTGTTTTGCAAGTTGAAGCTTGAGTGGATAGCTTGTGTAGGAAGCATGACCTTAAATTTGGGCCTTTTTGCATGAGATGTTATCTTGCTGAATTGATGATGCTTATATGTGTTAAATATGTTTAATTGCATGCTGGTAAAGTTTGGTGATGTTTGGAGCATGTTTGAGTGTCCAATTGCATGATCTAGTATGTTTGTTTGCTGGTTTTTGTGCAGGCGTTTCGGAACAGGGGTGTACCGTTTCGGAACGGGTGCCTTGCATGAACCCAGGCGTCCGAAACGGTATGCACCGTTTCGAAACGGTTTAGCCTCTGCCGAGGCCATGTTCCGGAACCCGTTTCGGAACGGCCCGTGTTTCGGAACAGGGCTAGCCTGTTTCGGAACGGTCGACCGTTAAGGAGCTGACATGGTAGTTACATGTTTTGAAATGTTTGCGTTTTAGTCCTAAATCTTGCGTGATCAATTGCATGAGCGGTGGATGTCCTTTTAAGCTGAAATTTCACAGAGATGCATGAAACCTGACTAATTTCAAGATGGTAACTTTAATTTGGGTTAAATCCCTTAAATTATCAGATTTTACAATTTGGTCCCTAAAGTTGTAATTTGTTCAATTGGGTCCCTGTTTGATCTCTGGTGTTTGTGATCTTTTGATATGTTGTTTGTATGATCACACTTAAGGTTAATATGCATCTAGACAAGATTAAAAAGAAAAAAAAAGGGTCGTTAATCAAGGTTGACTTTCGGGTTGACTTTGGTTTTCCCCGTGTAATCTTCGTAGTTCGGGTCAACCGTCTAGACCGGGCTACGGGGGTTACATTTGGTGGTATCAGAGCTGAGTTCTCGAGTAATTGGGAATGTGTGAATGCATGATTGAAGCATGGTTTGGTTGGTATGCTTGTTGAGTGAAAGCATGTTCAGTGTTATGATATGATGATGTGTATGTGATGCATGTTGTGATGATGCATGATTAGGGTACCCATTGCCAAACAAAAGCTAAAGGGATGATGTTGTTTTTGAAAGAAATTGAGCTTGAATACTTGGAATTTGCTTACCTTGCTGGTCCTGACTTGTTTCATTTTGTATTGTTATGCATGGTAAAAGTATGGCACCACGTAGAGAGTTAAGGAGTAGCGCGAGAGCTACGACCCCGGAGGGGAATGTGAATGATGAGCACACTGGTAGTGCTGTGTTACCTCCTCCTCCACCTGGTGGTGGTGGTGCGGAGAGGGAAAGAGCTGGAGCTGGAGCTGAGGCAGCTGGTGCTGGAGCTGCAGGACCTGAAGCTGGTCAGGGGCAAGCGATACCTGACATGTCTGTGCTTGTACAAGCTATTGCGGGTGCGTTTCGAGCAGCAGTAGCTGGAGCTCAAGGAGCTGGGCATCAGGGAGATGCTGGTGCTAGACTACCCTTGGAACATTTGCGCAGTCTTGGTGGGACTGAGTTTAGGGGTATGTCAGCTGAGAGGTCTGAAGCATGGTTAGAGAGTACCAAGCGTGTCTTGGGACAGATGAGTTGCACTGATGTGCAGAAGCTGGGATGTGTGGTGTCACTGCTGCAAGGTGATGCTTATACGTGGTGGACGACCACAATCTCTGGGATGGCTGATGCTGATGTTACATGGACGTTCTTTCAGCATGCGTTCAAGAGGAGATATCTGGGAGTTAGATATCTGGATGAAAAGAAGCGTGAATTCATGTCTCTGACCCAAGGGAACATGAGTGTGGCTGAGTATGAGGTACAGTTTGTACGTCTTAGCCAGTATGCACCTGAGTTGGTACCTGATGAGCGTGAAAGGTGCGAAAGGTTCCGTTATGGTTTGGTGACGGAGGTTAAGACCTATATGTTAGCTGCTGAGTACAATGATTTCGATGTGTTGGTTAGTCGATCGAAGGACATTGAGATGAACTTGAGTTTGTCTGCTAAGGGTGCTGGAGCTAGTTCTGGGAAAAGAGCTGCTGAGTATAGTTCCGGTGGACGGAACAAGAGAGGGCGTGATCAGAGGTTTCAGTCCTCGTCTAAGAGAGGTGGAGGTGCATCTGCTAGGGGTGGCAATGCTAGAGCTGACCCTAGTACTTGTTGGATTTGTGGTTCCCGTGGTCACTTGAAGCGTGACTGTCCTCGTGCTGGGAGGGAGGTGCAAGCTCCTGTGATAGCAGCTGGTTATGAGTGCTGGAATTGTGGTTCAGCTGATCATCTGAGACGTGATTGTCCGAGGATGGCTGGTGGTCAAGAGCGTGCTCCTGTTGTTGCAGCACCGCAGAGAGGTCGTGGGCGCGGCCGTGGTAATTTTCAGAGGCGAGAGGAAGGTGGGCGCGGTGTAGCTCATGTTGTGGCTATTCAACCTGAGGGTGGAGGCCAAGCGAGGGTGTATGCTCAGCGCGAAGGAAGGAATGATGCAGATGTGATTGCAGGTACCTTTACTTTGCAATCCTTGTCATTGCTTTCTTTGATTGATTCTGGATCTACGCATTCATACATTCTTCGTGAGCATGCTGGGTTGCTTGGTTTGCCTGTTGAGTCTTTGGATGTTGGTGTTAGAGTCACTAGTTCTTTTGGTGAAACTGTTGTGACTCGTAAGCTTTATAAAAGGTGTCCTTTGGTTGTTCAAGAGCATGTCTTTCTTGTTGATCTTATGGAGTTGCCCTTTTATGGTTTTGATGTGATCCTTGGTATGGATTGGCTTGCTGAGCATCGTGCTGTTGTGGATTGTGAGAATAAGCGGGTTTCGCTTAGGCTTGCGGATGATTATGAAGTGGTGGTGGTTGGCGAGAATGTGAAGTTTCTTGCCAATGTTGTTTCTACCTTGGAGGCGAGCAGGATGCTGAGGCAAGGTTGTGAAGCTTTTCTGGCTTTTGTGATGAATCCTAGTTCGAAGGAGCTGAGGGTGCAGGATATCAGGGTTGTGAAGGAGTTTCCTGATGTTTTTCCTGAGGAGTTGCCTGGTTTACCTCCTAATCGCGAGGTGGAGTTTGGTATTGAGCTGTATGAGAATACCACTCCTGTGTCCATTACTCCCTATAGAATGGCACCTAAGGAGCTGAAGGAGCTGAAGACGCAGTTGCAAGAGTTGCTTGATCGTGGTTTCATCCGGCCGAGTGTTTCGCCTTGGGGTGCTCCTGTCTTGTTTGTGAAGAAGAAAGATGGCACGATGAGGATGTGCATTGATTACCGTCAGCTGAACAAGTTGACTATCAAGAATCGGTATCCTTTGCCGAGGATTGATGATCTCTTTGATCAATTTCGGGGAGCTGCTGTGTTCTCTAAGATTGACTTGAGGTCAGGGTATTATCAGTTGAAGGTGAAGGATGTGGATGTGCCTAAGACAGCTTTCAGGACAAGGTATGGGCATTATGAGTTCCTTGTGATGTCGTTTGGTTTGACAAATGCTCCTGCTGCTTTCATGGACATGATGAATCGTGTTTTTCATGAATACCTGGACAAGTTTGTTGTGGTGTTCATTGATGATATCCTTGTGTACTCGCGTACTGAGGAAGAGCACGAAGAGCATTTGAGGGTTGTGTTGCAAGCTTTGTTGGAGAATCAGCTTTATGCTAAGTTGAGCAAGTGTGAGTTTTGGCTTAGAGAGGTTGTTTTTCTTGGGCATGTGGTCTCAGCTGAGGGGATTCGTGTTGATCCTCAGAAGATTGAAGCGGTGATGAACTGGAAAGTTCCTAAGTCTGTTCAGGAGGTTCGTAGTTTCCTTGGTTTGGCAGGATACTACCGAAGGTTTGTGGATGGTTTTTCCAAGATTGCTGCTCCTTTGACGAAGTTGCTGCAGAAAGATGTTAGGTATGAGTGGACAGAAGCGAGACAGCAAGCTTTTGAGAAGCTGAAGTTGGCTTTGACGCAAGCTCCTATCTTGATTCAGCCTGAATCAGGGAAAGAGTTTGTAGTCTACAGTGATGCATCCTATGTTGGTTTGGGGTGTGTGCTGATGCAAGAGGGTAAGGTTGTGGCTTATGCGTCGCGGCAGTTGAAGGTGCATGAGCGCAATTATCCTACGCATGATATTGAGCTGGCTGCAGTGGTTTTTGCTCTGAAGATCTGGAGGCATTATCTGTATGGTGAGAAGTGTACGGTGTACACGGATCACAAGAGTTTGAGGTATCTGATGTCTCAGAAGGAGTTGAATCTCAGGCAGCGACGTTGGTTGGAGTTTCTCAAGGATTATGATCTGACGATAGAGTATCATCCTGGAAAGGCCAATGTTGTTGCGGATGCCTTGAGTAGAAAGGTAGCTGTTGAGCTGAGAGCTATGTTTGCTAGCTTGAGTATATCGCAGGATGGTGGTCTTGTTGCTGAGTTGCAGGTAAAACCTTCGTTGGTTCAGTTGATCAAGGATAAGCAGTTGTTGGATGATTCCTTGGTGTCTCATGTTCAGGATATCGCGGAGGGTAGACCTTCGGATTTCTGTTTTAATGAGGATGGGGTGTTGTGTTTTGGTAATCGGATAGTAGTGCCTGCAGATGCTGAGTTGAGGCATGCTATTCTAGCTGAAGGTCATAGTAGTCCTTTTGCTATGCATCCTGGTAGTACAAAGATGTATCGCGATCTTCGTGATGAGTACTATTGGGTGGGCTTGAAGAAGGATGTGGCAGAGTTCGTGAGCAAGTGTTTGGTGTGTCAGCGCGTTAAGGCTGAACATCAGGTTCCTTCTGGTTTGTTGCAACCGTTGAAAATCCCTGAATGGAAGTGGGAGAGGGTTACCATGGATTTTGTATCTGGTTTGCCTTTGTCTCCGTCGAAGAAGAATTCTGTTTGGGTGATTGTGGATCGCCTGACGAAGTGTGCACATTTCTTGCCTGTGCATACTACGTTTTCCTTGGATAAGCTGGCAGAGCTGTACGTTGCTGAGGTTGTGAGGTTGCATGGTGTGCCTAAGTCGATCGTGTCGGATAGGGATCCGAGGTTCACGTCGCGTTTTTGGCAGTGTTTGCATCAAGCTCTGGGTACAAGGTTGCATTTCAGTACATCCTATCATCCCCAGTCGGATTGCCAGTCTGAGCGAGTTATTCAGATCTTGGAGGATATGTTGAGATGTTGCGTGATAGAGTTCCAAGGTTCTTGGGAGAAGCATCTGCCTTTGGTTGAGTTCGCTTACAACAACAGTTTTCAGGCAAGTATACAGATGGCACCTTATGAGGCTCTGTATGGGAGGAAGTGTAGGACTCCTCTGTGTTGGGCTGAAACTGGTCAAAAGTTGGTTTCGATGCCTGCTTTGTTGAAAGGTACCACCGAGAAGGTGAAGCTCATTTGTGAGCGGTTGAAGGCTGCTTCTGATCGGCAGAAGTCTTACGCGGATTTGAAGCGTAGGGAGATAGAGTTTGCGGTGGGTGATCGCGTGTTCTTGAAGGTTTCGCCTTGGAAGAAGGTGATGAGGTTTGGGCGGAAGGGTAAGCTGAGCCCTAGATACATTGGACCGTATGAGGTTGTTGAGCGTGTTGGTCCTGTTGCGTATCGGTTGAGGTTACCTCAGGAGCTGGAGAAGATTCATGATGTGTTCCATGTTTCTATGCTCCGGAGGTATCGATCTGATCCTTCGCATATGTTGCCTGTGGAGGAGGTGGATTTGAATCCGGATTTGACCTATGATGAGGAACCGGTGAAGATTCTGGATTCAGATAGCAAGGTTCTTCGTGGCAAGACCATTGAGTTGGTGAAGGTGCTGTGGAAGCATCGCGGTGTTGAGGAAGCCACGTGGGAGCGGAAGGAGGATATGCTGAAGCAGTTTCCTTATCTCTTTCCTTCAGGTAAATTTCGAGGACGAAATTTCTTAAGGGGGGGAGAGTTGTAACGCCCCGGTTTTGGGCTTGGAAGTCTTGGGCGTTGACCGGTTGGTCAAAGTGCTGATCGAATATATAAGAGGGAATTTAGGAAAACCTAGTTCGGGTTGCATTAAAAATATGGAAAAATATTCTAAAATCATCTTTTAATATATAAAAGTGAACTGTGAAATCAATTTTGGAAAATGAGGTTCGGAAGGTTGACATTTTGGCTAGTGACCAAAATGTAATTTTTGAAAGTTGCGGGACAGTTTTATAAAGGATTGAAACTTTGAATCTTTAAGGAGCTATTATTCCAAAAAGGATTTCTCCAGATTTTTTCTAAGATATTTTAAGTCTAAAATCTGATTTTAAAGATTAAGAAAAGAGAGGGAAATCATTTTAACCATTTCTTAACTAATTTTTCTATTTTCTCTCAAATTCTCTTTTCTCTCATTTTCTCTCTACCCAAACAAGATTTCCTCAGATTTCTTTCTCTGATTTTGACTTCTTAATCTCTCATTTCAACTCTCATTTGATTCCTAATCATCTCATCATCAAAACCTCACAATTTACAAGTTGATTCATCAAGCATTTTGGCTCTAAAATGGAGAAATTCAAGTTTGGAGGTAAGAACGTCCTTCTCCTCTAAACTATCAGTTCTTTACTGAAAATTCCTAAGTTCTCAATCCTTGATTCATGTTTTATTAAAGGCTTTTCAATTGAGATCTTGATTTTTGGCTAAAATGCAAGATTTGGTGATTTTGGTGAAAATTTCGTGTGATCTGTTTAAGCAGGGTTTTGAGGTGTTAAAATGATGTTAAATGAATGCTAAAATGATTAGAAGTTGAGGTTTAATCAATGCAATCCCGGATAGGTTGAATTTCCTAAGTTTGGCTTGAGTTTTTGGTTGTTTTCGGAGTGTTTTTGGTGATCTGTTATACCTGGAGGTATAAGGACGTGGTTGTGATCTTTATGCATGTTAGTTGATGTATAAAAATGGTTAGAAGTGATGGATCTTGGCTGGGTTAAGTTTTGGAAGTGTTTGGAGATGATTTCGGTTGTGTTTGGTAGCCAAATTGTTAGATTTGTGATGAGCAGCGAGTTGTGTTGATGTTGCTGGTGTTTTAATGCATAAGGATGCATTAATGTTCTGTTTTTATGTGCTTGAAACAGGGGAGGTTGATCCTTGAGTTTTGGAGGTGTTTTAGGAAGGTTTCGGAAGCTTGGAAAGCTTGTTGGCTAGGCTTGTTTGGTAATCGGTGAGTGAAAATGGATTTTCAGCTTTTAAACCAAAGGTTGAAGGTTTTGGGAGCTTAGTATAAGTCTAAACAACTTTGCTAAGCTCAAGTGTAAGTTTTCGGATTACTCTCTTAGAGTGGGTGCCATGTTTTGATGAAATGTGAAATGATGATTTTGCATGATTTGCTACTGTTTTGGAAAGCACGTTTTAGCATGTTAATTGCTGATGTTTTAGCATGATTTATGCTGATGATTTAAGCCATGTGTTGAAGGTGTCTCTAGGTAAGAGTGCCTTGTTTTTATGCATTGTTAAATGATGATTTAATGCTTTGAAATGCATGATGAAATGGCTTGGTTTAAATGCTTTTAAAACAGTGGATTACATGATGTATAAAGTGTGTATTGGCAAGTGATGGTTTGTAAAAGTGAAGGTCACTAAGGTGGTTAAAAGTCCTTGAGTGAGCCTTGTTATCTAAGATCATCAAGGTGGTTAAAAGTCCTTGGATGAATCTTGTTGCGGACACTAAGGTGGTTAAAAGTCCTTAGGTGCTCCTTTCCATGGTGGTTAAAAGTCCATGGGGCCAAGGTGTTTAAAAGTCCTTGGGGCCAAGGTGTTTAAAAGTCCTTGGGGTATTTCAAGCTACGGACACAAAGGTGGTTAAAAGTCCTTGTGTGGTCCATTCATGGTGTTTAAAAGTCCATGGCCAAGGTGTTTAAAAGTCCTTGGGGTCCAAGGTGTTTAAAAGTCCTTGGGAAAAGTTGTTGAACTTGATTTCTAAATGAAATGTATCACTTGAGCCAATATGACATGTATTGTACATGAGATGCATGAGATGCATGATTTAATGTTTATGTTGAAGCATGAGATGCTAGTTTAAATGAAATGTGGAAGCATGTTATTGCTTGACTTAAAGTATGCTTTGAGCATGTGTAAAGGTTGTTTTCAAGCATGATTTACAAATGAATTTTAATGCATTATTGAATGGTTTTTAAAGAGCACTCCTCACTAAGCTTTGGCTTACGCTCTCTCGTTTTTTTCTTGATTCAATAATGCAGAGCATTAGAGTGCATTGAGGGCAGCAAGAGGAGGCAAGCAAACAAGTACAAGTAAAGCTCAATGTATGAAGGTTTTATAAGTGTTTTAGCTTTTGTATGTTTTTGGCAATGGGGGACCAATGTATTGGTTTTGGGAGGTGTTTACGACTCCCTAAGTATGTTGAATGTGGTTGATGTTGCTGATTTTTGGATTGAACCTTATATGCTTGTTTTGCAAGTTGAAGCTTGAGTGGATAGCTTGTGTAGGAAGCATGACCTTAAATTTGGGCCTTTTTGCATGAGATGTTATCTTGCTGAATTGATGGTGCTTATATGTGTTAAATATGTTTAATTGCATGCTGGTAAAGTTTGGTGATGTTTGGAGCATGTTTGAGTGTCCAATTGCATGATCTAGTATGTTTGTTTGCTGGTTTTTGTGCAGGCGTTTCGGAACAGGGGTGTACCGTTTCGGAACGGGTGCCTTGCATGAACCCAGGCGTCCGAAACGGTATGCACCGTTTCGAAACGGTTTAGCCTCTGCCGAGGCCATGTTCCGGAACCCGTTTCGGAACGGCCCGTGTTTCGGAACAGGGCTAGCCTGTTTCGGAACGGTCGACCGTTAAGGAGCTGACATGGTAGTTACATGTTTTGAAATGTTTGCGTTTTAGTCCTAAATCTTGCGTGATCAATTGCATGAGCGGTGGATGTCCTTTTAAGCTGAAATTTCACAGAGATGCATGAAACCTGACTAATTTCAAGATGGTAACTTTAATTTGGGTTAAATCCCTTAAATTATCAGATTTTACAATTTGGTCCCTAAAGTTGTAATTTGTTCAATTGGGTCCCTGTTTGATCTCTGGTGTTTGTGATCTTTTGATATGTTGTTTGTATGATCACACTTAAGGTTAATATGCATCTAGACAAGATTAAAAAGAAAAAAAAAAGGGTCGTTAATCAAGGTTGACTTTCGGGTTGACTTTGGTTTTCCCCGTGTAATCTTCGTAGTTCGGGTCAACCGTCTAGACCGGGCTACGGGGGTTACACAAAGTATGCTTTTGGGTAAGAAATTTTGTATGCACAAAATTCCTTACAACTACATGACCCATTTTGAACCTTCGTGAAACAATGTAATTAAAAACGTATATATCCTTTTCTCTTAAAAAAATTCATTCCAGTAGGTGGTATCGAAACCACCTATATGGGGTTTCGGTGCTGGTTTCATAGTTTTGGAAAAAAAATTCATTCCAGTAGGTGGCATCGGAACCACCAGTAAGGGGTTTCGGTGCAGGTTTAGCGATCCTTTAAAAATTTTGGCAAGGTTTGTCGTTTGTGTAGAAGATTTTAAAATAATCATAAACTAAAGAGCAATTATTAGAATGATAAACAAAATATCACAATGAAATTTGAACATATAATGACATAAGTACAATTTGAAACGTTTACGAATTAGAAACAAATTTTTACATTGTGATTTGAACATATTTAACAGTGTTTGCTGATTTACACAATTAAAGAACACTAAGAAACATATAATACAAATAAAAATAGTCGAATGGGCAAAATTTTTGAAGAATCGACGATCAGGATGACATGCAGTCAATCAACAAAAGGATGATGCTTGACATACTCTTGAACATTGTTTGCAGCGACCAAGTTTTCTATATAGACCCGAATGGAACCACCTTTTTCTAAGATCAAATGCAAGTACATTAATTATATAATTATCTTTGAGTTTAAGAAAATGGTCCAACTTTATAATGAAGATGCTTGAGCTCGGAAGTTTTACCTAATGCTTTATCAGTTGTCTGATCTAGTTCCTTGTAGTATTTAGGACATATGTAGGTTTTCTCCTGAGACATGAACATAATCGAAAACATAATTACTTTAAAAAATATTCATTGATTATATGGCTGAAAGTAAGAAGAAATAGGTTGAGTTATTTACTGACCAGATTATTAATCATTTTATCTGGTGAGTCGTCAACCACCACCGTGTTTGTCTCATTATACTCAAGCATAACAGCCCACACACGGCTCACATTTTTGACAAATATATTTGGGTTTGAGGGATGTTCGTCACACATATCCTGATCCTGCATAATTGAAACGAATGCCTTCAAATGAGTAGAAATTTATAAAGATGCGTTAAAGAAAAGCATACAGAAGTTACCCAAATGAAGGCAAAGTGGTGTTTAAGATCGCTGACTCTCCAAAGTTCCCAGTTAAGGTTTTGTCCGCAATGATGAACAATATAAGAGAAAACCAATATTCGTAAAAGATTAGTTAATTCAATTGATTTAGGTTGGTGGCAGAGGTCCACATTACTTTTTCCTTGAAGACCAAATAGCCACTTTATACGCAATAAAACAAAAATGCAGAAAGTCAACAGCACCAGGGCGCAGTTGTACACCTATCAACGTTAAAAATCATTTTATAAACTATTTTCTATAAATTTTGAATTGAAGAGCGGGAGAAAAGTTATACCGCCTTTCGTAACACTGGCAAGCACGCCATTGTAATCAAGAATAAGAAGCTTCTTCTTCGACAGGGCAGCGGGTACGTTTCGGTACCACTCCCCATACATTTTAGGAGCATGCCCGGGTCTCTGAATATCAGAGCCTATTGCATTACTTGGCATTATGCCAACTCGATGAAGCTTCCTGCGCACGTAAGTTTGACTCACTTCACGCGTCTTTGTCGGAGCACTCGCATGATCATGCCCTTCAACTGGACCATCTTCTTCATGATACTACTCTTCTCCTGAATTACATGGGATATAATCTGTATTCAAACAATCCAATGTTTTGTTCACGAACACAATCAAAGTTTGAAGAAAAGTAAACACAGTGCAAGGCTAAACCAAAGGCAAATGGAGCTGAACCATTGTATATTACAATAAACATTGAACAATGTTCATGAAGTAGCAGAACAAAATATTTTTCGGTACAAGGTGTAATACAAGAAACTCGTTATACAATGCAGAATAGCCTAACCATCTTCATGCTCCGGCGCAAACGGAGCCGATGTCGGTGGAAATTCATGTCGATGAAAATCAAGCTCCAATGATTAAACACGATCTTCTAAGCTCCTAAGACGGGCTTGAGTCTCTGCATGACTAGAGCGCATAAATGCATCCAAGTTCTGAAAGCCACTTGTGACAGCAGCATAGAAGGCACTCAAGTCTGATGGGAAGTGGAGCATCCACTGCAGCTTCATTTCCTCCGGCAATTCTTGATGCATCTTCATTTCTGCTGGCAATTCTTGACGCATCTTCATTTCCATTGGCAACTCTTGCTTCATCTTCATTTCCTCTGACAATTCTTGCTTCATTTTCATCTCTTTTATGCACCCATTCAACCCCATTGAACGTCCAACCCGTCTTTCTAGTAGTTGTTTCATCAATTTTACTCTTCAGCGGAATTGGGGTGTCCAAGGTGGTGTTGATATTTAAACAATCAAATATGCGGCTTAGAACACAGGCATAATTGATGGAGTCACTTCCAGGGTTGCTAATGAGTTGCACAAGAGACTTGAAGATAATTCGGGCTATGTTGGGTTGCGTTCTCCTCCGAAATTGGTGTAACCACCAATAATCGGTATGACGCATGCGAGTGCATCGTCCACCGGAGGGCCGAAAGAACCAAGTTGTCATGAGATGCAAAAGCCTTTCAGAGATATGAAGATGTGTGGGGCTATCATCATCAAACTTAATAGGGACACGCTCGGCTGCATACCACTCTCCACTATTTTCGACACCTAGAAGTTTAGCAATAATGTCTTCAGTTGTACTAATTTCCCTGCCCATTAGAAATGACTCAATCTCTACAACCTCGGTTTGTGTTCTTCCATCATGAACAAGGGTAGCATTCGCATAAAAGTATATGACAAGGTTTTCGTACACAATGGGTTTAATATCTAGATAGTTCATCCATCCCCATTCGACAAAAAGTTCCCAAAAATTGAACTGATAATCCTCTGAAGTCAAGAAATCTAAGTCTATGGTTCATTCCTGTCTAATCTTTTTCCAGCATAAACTTCATGGTAACGCTGAAGACCAACATCATCACGAAAACAAAGCAACAAAATATTTGGAGGTGGAGGAGGTTCTTGAGAACCTGAAGAAGCAGCAAGTTCATATCTAGGTCGTTTACCTGTACCAGGATTCTTTTTAGGAGGCATATCTAAGACAATGAAGAGCTACGGCTACACGGTTAAGCTTCCCTGCAAAAATTTTCATGCAAAAAAGAAGCAAGTTTAAAAGACGTATGTTTATATAAAAGTAACGAAGATGCAAAAAAATACCAGATTTCGATTCATGATGCAACACAGTCACTAATGTTTGATTTACTTAACAAATAGTGTAGATTTCAAGCATCCACTACAGAAATTGAAGAACAAACGCGAGTAATTTGTATTTCAAGTTTTAGTAGAGCTTTTTTTGGATTTGAGATTGGATGAAAACCACTTCTTCGACTCTAGTATTCTCGCTTTAGGATTTTCTATGTGGAGTTGAATAGAAGAAGGAGGCGTTCGCGGCTTTAAATGTTGCAAAAATGTTTAAATAAATAACTGCTCTCCCTCAAAAACCTGCTCACCCGGTTTCGATTCCCCTATAGGGGTTTGGGTGCTGTTGTTTTGGGTTGTGAAGGGGTTTCAAAACCACGTTGTCTGGTTCCGATACTGGTTTGGCAGAATCACGTATTTTAATGGTCTTAAAGGGGGTATCGAAACCTTCTTTTTTTGGTTCTGATGTTGGTTTGGTAGAAACACTTATTTTGTTGGTCCTGAAGGGGGTATCGAAATCTTCTTTTTTGGTTCTGATGCTGGTTTGGCAGAAACACTTATTTCGGTCGTCCTGAAGAGGGTATCGAAATTGCCTTCTCTGGTTCTGATGCTGGTTTGGTAGAAACACTTATTTTGGTGGTCCTGAAGGGTGTATCGAAACCTCAATTATGGTGGTTTCGAAACTTGATCCCAACGCATTTATTTCAACCAACCAAGACAGTTGGTGCATAATAAATGTTACCACCAACTAAGCCATTTCCTTTTTATTACCTGAGAGAGCAACTTCATTAAACTCAAACTCTCTCCTCTTCAAGTGTCAGTTCCATACATCTCTTAAACTCTCTCCTCAACTAGAACATCAGAGGTGAAGGTAAGAAAAATGTGTAAACCTAGTGCTCTCATGTTTTACATATGTTTATTGTACTAATTGATTTCAACGGAATGCAATAAACTTTAGGTTTGTACGCACTCTTGAATATTTGTATCATACATGGATGACAACGTTGGAGAGAATAATATGGCTCATGGACGCACATCAAATGAACCGCTTATGCCAGAAAATTTAGATGGTTTGGTGTTTAACTCTCGTGAGGCTGCATGGGAGTATTATAAAGAATACGCAATAAACTGTGGGTTCAGTGTGTGTCGATCAACAACAAGGTATGATGACCTTGGTTCATTAATATCACAAGAATTTTGTTGCAGTCGGGCAGGCAAACGCAGAGCTTCTGTTAATGATGCTGGTCGTAAACGTGCGCCCCGCGCTATAACACACATCGGTTGCAAGGCAAAAATTGTTGTTCAATATCGCGATTCGGATCAGTAGCGGATATCATTTTTTCATAATGTACATAATCACGAGCTGTGCCCACCTATTATGCGACCGTTTCTTCGATCGAGTCGAGAAGTTATAGAGGGTGATCTAAATGAGGCACGTGCATTAAAAATGTGGGGGGTGAAAACATCACAGATTATGAATTTTTTCACGCAACAATCAGGTGGTTTCGACAATGTTGGTTTCATAAGGAAAGACTTGTACAACTCACTGCATCAGTCAAACGCTGAAGAAATTCGTGACGGTGATGTAAATGCCCTCATAACTTACTTTGACTTGAAGAAAGAGCAAGATACCAGGTTCTACATGCAATACGATCTTGATGACTCAGGGGCGTTGCATAATCTTTTTTGGTGTGATTCAACATCAAGGTCCGACTACACATGCTTCGGTGATGTCATTGCATTTGACACGACGTACAAAGGTAATATCTATGGTCGGCCGCTAATGCCTATTATGGGTGTCAATCACCATCACCAAACAATTGTCTTCAGTGTTGCAATTCTAGCTAACGAGACTGCTGATTCTTTTGAATGGGTACTAAGACAATTTGTAGAGGCAATGTGTAACAAGGCTCCAGTTTCAGTTGTCACAGATGGTGATAGGGCCATGCACAGAGCAATAAAAACGGTGTTCCCGCTTGCTTGCCATCGCATATGCTCATGACATATGTCACGAAATGCTCAGGCAAACGTTGATGACAAAAAATTTACTTCTGCATTTAAGAGATGTATGTCATCTTGGTGGACAATTGAGGAATTTGACCGGGAGTGGAGGTCAGTTGTTAAATAGTTTAACGTCGAACATCATCCTTGGGTTGTAGAGAAGGATCAGACAACGGCTATATGGGCACAAGCATATCTTACAAGACATTTCTTCGGCAATCTCCGATCAACCCAAAGGTGCGAAGCTATGAATGCATCGCTAAATATTATGCTCACTTCTAAGAAGACATATATAGATGTTGTCCGTGCCATTGACAATGGGATCAATGAGATGCGAATTCAAGAGTTAAGGGAAGATTTCTTCAGTTCAAATGCGACACTTTTTCCTATGACCAAATTGAATGAACTTGAAAGGAATGCAGCAGACGTATATACACGAGTTTCATTCCAAATTGTTCAGTCCAAACTTAAAAATGAGACATTGTATCGTCATATACATCCAACTGTCGAAGGTGGAGGCTTCCGAGCATATCGGTTAACAAAGTATAAGGATCCTTCGAAATTGTATGAGGTGGTTCTTGAGGTCACAACCCAGAACATAACATGTTCCTGCAGGAAATATGAGACAATCGGCCTTCCATGTCGCCATCAGCTACACGTTATGAAGTTGGAAGACTTCTCTGAGATCCCAAAATGTTTAATACATTCGCGGTGGACGAAAGATGCAAAGATTGCGGCGCCATCATTTGTTGACTTCAATGTGCCTCCGGAAATGAAACAAATGGCTCGATTCGCTTCTCTGCGAGCACTTTCCACGCAGTTGTGCTACTTTGCATCTTAGACTGGCGAAACGTTTCAGAGCACGAAAGATGAGATACTTAGATTAACTGCTGAATTTGATCACTCCACAACCTTGAAGGAGTCTTCATCAAAGAAAGAAGGAAAACAACCCGTCAGGGACCCGCACCGAAAAGAAGCAAAACGAAAAACCAATGTCAAAAATCAACGTGCAAAGTCACGGATCTTTCATTGTTCCTTTTGCAAATTGGAGGGACACAATAGAAACACATGCCCTCGTCTTAAGCTTCAACTTCCAACCCTAACATTTGTGGACACAATAGGCCTTTTTGAAGAGGAAATTGATATCTCAAATGTCGTCGACGTGTTCGAAGCTCAACCGAATCTCAGTCAATTTTCAATTGAGGATGACGGAAATTTTTTTAATATCCCTCAACCTGGAACATCCATGGTACAGTTTTATGCAACTTCATCTTACTTTGCACGATTTTTTTACTATCACCATACGTTATGAATGTTTATATGATGATTAACGCTTGTTTGCATCCACATTCCTGTTAGGACCAACATATTTCAAACGAGGACAACATTAATTTTTTTAGTATCCCTCCAACTACAACATCCATGGTACACTTTTATGGAACTTCCTAAATCTTTACACGATTCTTGTTACAATCAACGCCATTGTAATTAACTTTATATGATGCAGGACTTCTCCTTTTGGAACTAGACCATCTTCAGACAATAGTTACTATGAAATGGACAGTACATAAATGTAAGTGCAACCATGGAAAATGTCTATCCTTTAAAGCCACACACACACACACACACACACATATATATGATTTCTCAACACATAATGCATCTTTGTAATACCCTAAACCCTTTACAAGCATAACCTATTTCCGATTCTTAAACCTTGTAGTTCATATGTTGTACATGTACAAATATAGGAAATTATCCTATACAACCATATGATGCTCGACTTCTTTGTGTCCAATTCAAAAATTATCTACAAACCTCTGCCAACCTTATAAAAAAGGGTCCTCTCCTATCTCATGTGCTTTTCATACATACAAAACATATTCCCTTCCAAATAAATACAACTCCGCTCCAACTTCAATCTGTTCATAACCACCACATATATCGCAAAGATATGAACGTTAGCTGAAATGTTTAAATGACAGTTAACGATTAAAGAAAAACACACATAACAGTAACTCCCTCACCATTGATGCCGACAAATGCTAACACGGCTGACATATTGTCGTGACTGAAGCTGAGCAACATGTGCTTTTGTTTCAACTACAATTTCCTGCCTCTATTTATTCTTATCATGATTCACAAGATCATACAAAATATGCATTATGTCCCATACCCCGACCGTCTAGCAACACAAGTGTTAACAATAGATGCATTAGTTTGGATTATATAATTCGTTCAATGGTACAATTATTAACATGTATGCAGACAACATCAAAACATACCACTTCCTCAGCACGTTTCGTGTGCCATAATAGCATCCACTGAATGCAATAAACCCCACAATCATCTCTGTTCAAAGAAATACTATAAACATAAAATTATTAACAAACATATTAAATTCTAGCAAAAAAAATACATTTCAACTTTTTCAAGTACAAAATACCCATTGCCTTGACGTCTGCATTTAGCCACCAACATTGGGGGATCAGAAATTGCGTTTGATGGTGAGCCAAAAACATCTACAAACTTCTCATCGAACAAACACTCACCTAGCTTCTTAAGCTAGATGCACAGACACACATACTTTTTTAAATACTGACTAACATAAGTAAAGATTGTTAAATTGTTATAAGTTTACGATTATTACCAACTTTTGAGTTACACCCACTCTTGAAGCATTTCCCCGCGTTGTGGGCAAGCTGTCCAGTATCTTCGCTTCCCCCCTCTCGATATCCAGAACGCACATGTACCAATGATTATTATTTTCATTTACAGGGTTAAAGATTTGCCATCAATTATTTCAGTAATTAAACTCCACATAAGCATACCCTATATAATATATCTACGTAATACATTGCAAAGTTTAGTTAAATGTTTCCTCATTCTTCATACCAATTTACAGTCGCTAAGTCTACCATACGGTCCATAACTCTTACGCCAATACGAAGCAAGCTGCGAACCATACAATTACCCTCGTTGAAGTTGATCCTACAAGACAACCATTATTATTCTCAATGTTTCACAAACGCATAAGTCCTTTGTTATTCAACAATAACATGAAAACAAATATTACGTACACTCAATGAGCAAGGTATGTACCCTCTCCTTGCTTTACAATTTGTCATACTATCTTTATCAACAATCCACCAACCAACAACATCAATGACCTAAATGTTACCAATAACATAAATCAATTGTCATTATACACTGCCTTAAAAATGATTTCATTTATTACTACAAAATGGGTTCTTTACTGACCCTTGAACCAACCCAGCAATTTGGTCGTAATGTATCAGCGTCAAATACAGTCAAATAAAGGTGACCAAAATCTACCAGGATTTTCCTGTACATACACATAAAAATTGCATGTTAAATTGAAACGAACTACATTCTATAAGACATATAGATTGCTTACCCTTCTGTCAAGGCTGTATTCCAGATATAGTCACATGTCGCTTTCGCTGACGGCCCAACTCCATCAGCTATTTCAACATACGTCAACATCTGCAACACTTCAACATTTGTTCCTCATTATTGAATAACATAAAAGCATGCAATATTTAATAAGTTCTAATGTACTACAACTTCTACCCAATTCATATATTATCTTAAACGTACGTTATTTAACAAGCCTTTATTAAAAAATAGTACAAATGATTAACGTTCTAAATGAATGTAACTAAGTCATCCATCCATTTAAAAACCAAACTAAATCATTCAATTTATATTACAAATAACTAAATTTCAAGTTTTTTTTCACGTGCCTACTAAAACCAACCGAGGCTCCAAATCGCCCTTGTGTGCAAACACGCACTTATTTCACATTTCTCATTTTCACCCCCACTCGACTCGCTTTCCCACTAACCTTTGAATTTGCTTCGAAATTGGGTTTCCTTACAAGTTGACCGCAAATATATCAACAAGAACTACCTCGTACACTCAATTAATGAAACGTTAACCACAACTCTTAAAGTTATACTCATCATACCTTTTTCTTTCTCTGCGAGCTTGTTGCGCTGTCTTCTTTAACCAACGTCAGATCCTCTATCATCAACGGGTTAGGGTCACTACTACGACCATCATTCTCCTCAGCCTCTTGTACTTCAGGTTTGCCTGGCACTGCTTCGTCTGCGTGAAGACCTATTCCAAATTTTGCATCAGCTTTGCGCAGAGCCTTCCTCATATAGATCATATCCACACACAAACCATCAACCTTTTCCAACACATTCTTAAATTCTTCCTTCAAAGTCTTTAAAGTTTCTTCTATTTTATTTTCCTTCTCAACACGAGCTTGGAGACTCTCTTTTATTTCCCCCAACTCCGAAATTACCTTCTGCAACATCTCCATTATAACATCATTACTACCATTATTGCTTCCACCGTCTTCTCCCTCCGCGCACCATTCATCATTAAAAGCAAATACCTACAAACATTACTAATTAATTCCTTTCATGTCATTACAACCCTTAACCCAATACAATACAATACAAACTTGTTTTTGACACTTACTTTCAATTTTTTGTCAGGTCGCTCTTCCTTTAGGCGGCCAACAATCCTGCTGACATCCTTTTGCCCCTACGCATGTATGCGACCGCGCCCATCAGCAGACGCTGACGCTCTACTTGCAACTCCATTCCAGTAATCGAATAGCCTCACCTACATTTAATAATAAAAAAACATACGATATAAAGGTAAATCTTGCCTCAATCAACTATTACGTTCAAAAAATACTCAATCTTAATAATACATTACCTCTAGGATAGGAATGCATCCTGTAACCCCCTTAGCCCGGCCTAGACGCTTAACCCGAACTACGAAGATTACACGGGGAAAACCAAAGTCAACCTTGATTAACGACCCTTATTTCTTTTTAATCTTTTCTAGATGCACATTTAAGCCTATGTGAACACTCAAGAATCATGAGAGAGAACGACACAACGATAAGAAATCATTTAGGGACTCAATTGCATAAATTACATGTTTAGGGACCAAAATGTAATTTTTAGAAATTATAAGAACTTTGCAGATTTTAGGTTTATCAATATGTAATTAGTCATATTACATGCTCCTCTGTCAAATTTCAGCTTAAAAGGGCATTCCAAGCTCAAGCAATTGCATCCACAATAATCAGGACTAAAATGTAAAGCATGAGAACATAAAACAATTCAAATCAACATCCAACGGTCATCTGTATCGGAACACCCACCCTTCGTACCGAAACACCCGTATTGAAACAGTGTTAACCGTTTCGGTACTTGGGTGCGTTCCGAGACCGGTATCGAAACAGGCCTCTCGAGTAACCAAACTGTTCCGAAACACCTTTAACTATTCTGAACGCTATGGCCATTACAGGCCTTCGTTCCAAAACAGTTAAGGGTGTTTCGATACACCTTGCACTGTGACATCAGAAATTGCTAATTTTTCACCTTTAAACCCACTCAAACATGCTTCATAAAGTACCATAACATACAAGCAACCCATTTAGACACCAAAGACCATATTTAAGACCCTTAAGCTAGAGCATGGCATCAAACACAAAAACATTCAATCTAAAGGCATGCTTCCTAGTCACCAATCCAAATATGAGCTCTCAAACCTCAAACCAACCAATTAGGAACATTTACAACCCATAAAAGCCATCACAAACATGCCATAAACTTAGGGAGTTCAAAACACATCTCCCAAATACAACCTTGAAGTCCCATTGCCAAATATCAAAACTAAAATGTATAAAAACATCACCATACATGAGCTTTGCACTTCCTTGGATGTTCTTAACCTTCTCGCTGCCCAAAAACACTTCAATTATCTGAATTATTGGTAAAAGAGAGCGTAAGCACACTTGCTTAGTGAGGCATGCTCTAAAGAAAACCAACACAATAATGCATTAATCAAAACATTTTCTCAAAAGCCTTTTTCTACAACATGCTCATTCTATCTCATGCTTGAAAACCATTTCAAAGCAACTCTCATGCATTTAAACCAATGCAAATTTCATGGCAAAGCCATACACATGCTTGTGAAAACCAAAGCTTTTCATATACAAATCTCATATGCATTTCTCATAGCATAAATCATCTCAACAATAGGTACATGTGAATCAAAAGCATTCTCATATATTATATTGACATTTCACATCTCATTACTACTCGAATATGCGGACAACATTCTCAAACCACTAGACGCTTCTGGTGGAATCTCACATCACCGTACTCACGTGGCAGAATCTCTCATCGCCACAAAGCTTGGGTATTTCACCAAGTCTTACCCGATGGAATGCCCATCATCGGTCTCTCCCTTTGGATTAAACCTAAGAGCACATACGAATTTTTAGTTTATAGTGCACTCTCATTCTATTGATCGATCAATTATATCCGGTAAGTATCTCATCTTCTATGCCAATATATTATGTTAAAACATCATCTCACCTACTGTTTTTCATGCAACATTTCTCAAATCTTTCTCATCTCATTTCAAAACCATAACATTTGCCATGCTTTAAAACAAAAGCTCAAAACTCAACAATGCAACATGTTATTTCATGAAATCATTTCAAGCATCATCTCATGCTACAAATCATGCATAAAATAGTAGGAATTTATCTATCTCAAACCATGAGCATGTAAAAGCATTTTAGGGGCAACCACCACATATAAGAGAGCAATCTAGCCAATACTTACTTCCGGACGTAGGAAGGTGTGTCAAACATTTCCTAAATCCCCAAACCATGTTTCTTTGTCCCTCAAGGACTTCTAAAGCCATACTCACTCACCGATTATGTTTCGCTTGCTCGTCGAAACACTATCTAAGCTCCTAGATCAACACCAAAGGCGTCCGAAGATGTCTCCCATGTTTATAACACATAAGAGTAGAGGATTAATGCATCATCAAGCATTGAAATCATCAGCCACACACCTAAACTCGCTGCTCTACTCAAGAACCTCATTTCGGCTACCAAACACAACCGAAATCATCTCCAAACTCTTCCAAAACAAAGCCCAGCCAAGATCTATCACTTCTAATCATTTATAAACATCAATCAACATCAAAAATCACCATTAACTCGTCATTATACCTCCAGCTATGATAGAACACCAAAATCACCCCAAAAACCACCATTCTAGCATACAAAACTTAGGAATCCAAATCTATTCGGGATTTGTTTGATAAAACCTCATTTATAACATCAATTAACATCCAAAATACATTAGAAAACAACCTCAAAATAGAGCCTAACCATCAACCACGAAAATCATCAAGATCTCTCCAAAAACCTTGATTTTTAATACAATTTCTTGTTTCTAACATTAAAGCAACTCAAAAATTATTAACAAAAGATTGATAACTTGGGAATTTCAGTAAAGAACTGATCATTAGAGGAGAATGACGAAGCTTACCTATAATGGTTGATTTCTCCTTGAATTGGGCAAGTTTTCTTGAAAATCCAATGTAAAAACAAGAGGATTTGATGAGGAAAAGATTAGGAATCAAAAGGAGATTGAAATCTCATCAAAAGGGATGAAAATCAGAGGTTAATTGATGGAGTAAATGTGTTTGGCTGAAAAGAAATTAAGAGAAAAAGAAATGAAGAAAATTGATGAAAAGGTAGTTATTAAAATCACCCAAAATAAGGAGAATCTAATTAAAAACATTTTGGTAAAATTAGCTCCTTAAAGATTCAAAGTTTCAATCCTTTACAAAACAATCACTATTTAACTTTTGTAAAAACTGCGATTTGGTCACTACACCAAAATGTAGTATTTCCAAACCTTATTTTGTAAAATTGATTTCACCATAATCATTCATATAATAAATGAGGATTTTTATGTATTTTCCATATTTTTAAAACATCCCGAACTAGGTGTTCCTTAAATCTCCCTTTAAGATTCGAACCGTTCTCGATCGGTCCGATTCGAACTCTAAAACATCTAGGCTCAAATTTGGGGCGTTACACAGCCCGTCATATATGTCAACCCATCTCGAGCTTTAACTTTGGATACTCCATCAAGTAACCTATCGTACGCATATTTACACTAATTTAACTTCCTCCTCAAACCGGGTTCGCACAACAACTTGAAATGTTCCATGGAAGGCACAAGGTTGGCATTCAGACTTAGGAACAAACCAACAACATACAACACTACATGCGCTTTCAACTCTTCAGCCTCAAAACCTCCCCTTAGTATCTCCTCTAAAAGTTTTTTATATGCAATCTTCGTGCTGATTTTGTACTTCTTTGCTAGTTCCTTTCCACTTACATTTCGCGTCGCCACTTCCACATCTAAACCTTCGTTCTTTAAACCCAAAATTGCTTCAACATCTTCTACCAAAACATATATCGTGTGTCCACTAAATTCCATCGTGGGCGTTTCAAGATCAAACTTCTCCGCTAACTCCCGACAAATGTCCCGCTTAATTTCTCGTGAAATCATTCCCCGTAATGCTCCTAACCCGATGTCGTTAAGAACACCGTCAATTTTCATCTTCTCCATCTCTTTAAACAACCTTGATACATTCTTCAAACTACACCTCGATGACAACTCCTACAACATTTAATACAACAAATTTTCCCGTTATGTTACGCTTAAATATATCCAGCACATGATTCATACAATAACCATTTTCAGTAAAAATAAATATAAACGTCCACTTGCCTTTTTAACTTCTCCCTTTTCCAATAATTTCTTCGACTTCCCTTTCCTATTGCTTTCCATTTCAGATTCCTTCAGCTCCTTGTACCTATCCAAGTACGGCTTCTTTTCTTCATCAGTCATCTCCGACCATCTCTTCCCTAGTGCTTTCTTCGCCTGTACAACTCACACACTTATTAAATTTGAATAACATGAACACATTACAAACTAATACCGAAACACAATAACAATTTTGTCATCTTACTTACAGTATTGTTCATTTTCTTTTTACCACCCTTAAGTTTTTTACATTCACTAAAACTGTACAAAATTCATTTCGTTGTTAGAGTACAAATTAAATTATGCTTATCATCTTAAAATTTGAACAATGCCACCATCATTCAACTATAACTTACTAGAAAAACATATATGTTGATAATTGTCTTCATGTACCCTGTCCACCATTTACTTCAGCTTCACAAACTTTCTCCATTGCTACCAACTTCAATCTGCAAGATTATGTTAACGTTATGTACGTAACGGCCAAACTTATACCATTAACAAGGAACATATCTAATAAACACAAAACAATATATTTTCTCCTGTTTTATATGTGTGCGGAGAAGTACTTCAAATCCCAACCGAAAAATTCCACAAAACCTTAAAAATACGGAATGAAAAACCCAAATCGTTCATGATGCCACAAAACCCTAAAAACACAGAATACTCCAAAAATTCCTTACTTACATGATAAATGAAAACCTTTTCCTCCGAATACATTATTTGTGTAAGAACACACAATTCCCCCACCTCTACCAAGCTTCGCGCGTTTAGGAACGAAAGAAGGAAAGCTTCGCGTCTTTCTTTCGACGACAAATGGAAAACTTTTCCTATTTTCCTGCTTTAATATGGGTTTTAATTTCCCCCAATTTTAGTGTAACCGGTTAACCAAGTCACCTACTTTTTTTTTCTTTAAATCCAACGTTTGTTATTTCTTCAACTCCAATCGGCTTTATCTAACGGTTTATATTAATCCGCCGTTTTTAATTGTTTATTAAGCCGTTGGTAATTAGAATTTCCTTCTCAATTTCAGAATAAAAGTAAAAAATTTATATAGTAAGTAGTGGTTTTCATTTAAGCCTAACAAAATGGTTTCTTTTATGTCTTGAGAAAAAGTTAAATCGATACTGTTGACTTTTTATTTTGAAAAGGACTGGTCTTAAATTTTAGAAACTTCAGGGTTTAAGCCCTTGGGAGAACTTGTGAAATCAGGGTTTCTCATAAAAAATGTGGAGCAGAGCAGGCTCCGGCCGGATATGCAACACGCGCCGGCGGTTGTTCACTGTCGGAGCACCGCGCCGGGTAGTGGACGAAGGTGATTGGCTTTACTCACCCGAGTGGTGGGGCTCCGAATCTGAGTCCGAATTCAGTAGAAACACCGTCTTCCGCTCCGTCTCCGATAAAGGGAACGGCGTCGTCTCTGTCCTCGCTTACCCTTCTTCTAGACCCGTTAGTTTCTTCACATTCCACTCTCTTTTTCACATTTATACAAAGTTTTATATGGTTTTCAATTGGGTAACTACTGGTTGTTTTCATTGCTTTTGCTGCGAAATTCTTATCTGCATCATGAATTGATCTATTTTTGCAGAACAGAGTTCATTGGCCAGAAACAGAGAAATGGCTTCAGCAAAGGTATGGAGAGATATATCCTTGTTATGAACAGAGTGGAAACTTTAAGATTCTTGGATATCAATGGCGTGTTCTTCGATTTAACGATAACACTCGCCAAAGTACAGTTAAAATAATGGCTGCTTATTCGGAACCTGATCCTGGCTCTATATGTATGATGCAGCAGGCTCATTGCCTGGCTATTCCATGTAAATTGCTCCCTCTATTTTGTTATGTTTCTTCAAATTATCTAGTTGATTGGTGAAGTTTCATCATTATTTATATCTCATTGTGCTTCCAGTCTTGTGTTTGCACTATTTCCCCTCATTCTATTTGTCATCATATACTCTTTCATGTGTATTTGTGATAGAATATTAGCCGATGTCATGGATCTTAACATCAACGGTAACTCCTCGGTGCGGGAATTTTATCATCATATATACATTACATGGCCTTGAGTTTAGATTATGGATTTGAGAAATTAGTGGTGTTGGAATGAGCATTTGAATGTTTTCTTAACTAATCTTATTATATATTTGATGGTAACTTTGCAGATGTTAAGAGTATGGTGTCACTAGGTCTGTCTACTATTGCATCTTCTAGTTACGATCTAATGGCAGCAGTGCATGGGAAGAAAAGAATGCATATTTTATGCATTGGTCATGGCGGGGGGAGCTTGCCATTGTTTCTGGCTACTAAAATTCAAGGTACAAGTTAGATTTCCGTTTAGTATCTTTTTCGCTAGCTCAGCATCGTTATTGGTCTCCTTTTGAGCTCAGCTAATGTGCACCTAAGATTCTTCACACTCAGACGAATTTCGCCCACTTACCATCATCTCCTTTCAATCCTTCTTATTTTGATTAATACTTGAACTATCGGCAGGCATCCAAATCAACTAACCATAGATTCTCTGCTTCTTTCAGGTGCAGTGATCCATGTCGTCGAAATTGACCCTACTGTCATCTCAGCATCAGTGCAAGCGATGGGCTTTCCAGCTTTCTCAATTATGACCCCATCAGGTGAGCGTGCCTTGTCCGAACCTGATATTAACAGCGAAATAATGTGGAAGGGCATCCACGAGAGGCTCTACGTCTACGAAGCAGATGCTGAGAAGTATGTTAAAGAGAACAATGATCTATACGATATCATCTTCATTGATGCTTATGACGGTGATGACATCTTCCCTAACAAACTATGGGATCCACATTTCCCATTTCTCAACTCTCTCAGTGAACGTCTCCATACTGAACACGGCACCGTAGTGGTGAACCTCCACGCGGACTTTGACATTTCGAACCCCAACGAATCCGTTTCGTACTTCCACCACCAACTTCTGCCGTTGGGAAAGTATGTCTCCGGAGTTTGCAAAGCGTACAAAGATGTCCTCGTCGGAAACAAAGTAATGAGCAACGGGAAATCCAGGTGTGGTTTAGGGTTCACCATATCGGTACCTTGGGTGTGCAACGCATCATTAGTTGTGAGCAGAGGATTTGGGCTGAGTAGTGGGTTTGTTAACAAGGATACGGTAATGAATACCCTCATATCCAATTCTGTAAATGTGGGTCAGGTGTTAAACTTACCATTCACATGCTTACAGTATATAAAGAGAGATTTTAAACTTATTGAGTAATGTTTCAATTTCATTTATGGGGTAAGTTGTGTAATATCTCTCTTTCTTTTTTTTGTGACAGAAATTGTGTAATATCTTTGATAAATCAAAGTAAAATACTTCGACACACAAGCTTTTTAATTTTAGGGTTTAAAGATTTAGATTTTAGTTTAGGATTTAGGTTGTAGGGTGTAGAATTTAAGTTTTATGTTTAGAATTTAGAGTTTAAGGTTTAAGGTTAAGATTTTAGGGTTAAAGATTTAAATTATAGATTTTATAGCTTGAATATAAAAGTTGTGTAAAAAATTATTATACAGCTTGTGTATCGAAATATAACTTTAAATCAAATAGGGGTTAATCTATTTTATTTTTGTTTGTTTGTTAAAAATGGTACTACTACCGCTACCAAGTACTAGTGCTATATCATTTTTTTGTTTGTTTGAAATGAAAATTGGGCAAATTCTTGGCCTTTAGTTAGCCCAATGGTCAATTTCAAAATAAACCGAAACTTTCGGATGAAAAATATATGTAACAAATTATTTGATTGGAGATTTTTAAAATATATTTATTAAATTTAAAAAATAAATTCAGCTCCAAGTATGACACTGTTGATCTAGGTTCAGTTTGATTGGTTTTTTAGAGTTTATAACTGTCCAATTTAATTCGTTTAATTATGAATATTTATTTATATGGATGTCTATCATGATAAGAACTTTATCAAGAAGATTTGATTTATTTTATTGTTAGGAGTATTATTTTCATTAATTAGAGTTTAATGTATTATGTGCTTTTTATGCGTATAAATAGATGATTTGATAAAGGCATTGTACACAAGTCTATATTTAAGAATAATACAAATCTCCCTCTTTCTCTCATCTCTTTATTCTATTACTCTTGTTCGTTGTTTTACATTATTTTATTCACAACACGTTATCAGCACGTTCTCGCTCGATTCATGGTTTTTGTTGGTGATTTCATAGAAAGATTTCAATTTTGATAATGTTGACTGCATCCGCTACATATTCAAGTTAGCTTGAAAAGTCTAGTATAATTACTTTATTTATATATATCGATATGGTGGTTAGTTAATTATTTTTAATTTAAAATCTATATATTTAGACCTATTCTTTAGATATTATTTGGTTCTAAAAATCCATAAAGGGTGGTCTAACTGTTTATGTTTTCATTGCTAATTATTTTTTAACTTAAAAAGGCTATAAATACTTACATTAAACTTGTTGTTTCTTTACAAAATTACAATAACTTGTTTTTCTTTTTGGTGGGCAAGAGTTAAGGCTACACATATGTAAATTAAGATGAAAATTACAATAACTTACATTAAACTGTGATTGCTTTGTTTGTCACTAGACAGTTAAATCATTAACAGTGTGATGGTGTGGTTGTTTCTTACTCATTTTTCGATAAAAAGTCGTCAAGTCCTTCAATCGCCGTTAACAGTCAATTGTTGTTGGACAATGATCTATATTCGTGAAAAGATTAGTACCAAAATGTTTGCAATTCACTCCCTTTTCTTCTTCTCGTGTTGATTTTTTATAAACTTACCAAAAAATCGATGAAAATTATCTAAGGGTTCAACGTTTGATGCTTCGATCTCCTTTGATGGTCGTACGATGAGACTAATTTTAAGGTATATTATTTGTCTTCTATAAAGAAAACTTCTTATTGTACAAATTTTTGAATAAACACCCTAAATCCTTTAGATTCAAGAAACCCAAAATTGTTTGTTTTTATGTCTAATGTCGTGAGTTTTAAAAAGATTTAAAAAAAACCTATACCAATAAAGTGATAAATGATGGTGAGACTAGCTTATCGGTATTTAAGGCGATTGTAAAAGACGTTGCAGAAAGACAATTTCTGATAATAGCTGAAAATGAATAAAAAAGCCTAATTTTAAAAATAAAAGTTATTTATTAACTTCCACGTTACTATTAAAATATCACATCATTTAACGGTTTAATGACCAAATTAACACACAAATTAAAATTTAATGTTAAAATTAAAACATTTTAAAATTTAATAACAAAATCATTATGCAAACTAAAATTCAGATTCTATAATTTACCCCCAAATAAAACCGTTATCTTGATAAAAAGTCCTCTGCGGCTACACTTACATTTGTCCACAATTCATTAACCCACGTATCCAAAATACAGTGAGAGCATATAAGGGCACAGGATTTTTGTGGAAAGTTCTGCCGTGAGGCAGATAAAATGAGGCTGAGCGGTTGTATTGATATTAGATTTTAGGGTAATCTTCACCAGTGGTCCCTTTCGTTTAGGGTGTGTTTTATTTTGGTCACCAGAATTCAAAAACGATTATTCTGGTCACTTACGTTTAAATTCGTTTTTATTTTGGTCCCTTAGCCGTTAGTCTCCGTTACTTTAAAAAATTAGTTTCTAATTTAACCCTCAAACTTTCAAAATTTTATTTTTCACCATCTTCCCCAAAAATTGTAAAACTAAAACCCCATAAAATTAAATCAATGACTATAACCCACAACTACAACCCATTGAATTAAGGAAAGATTGTATAGTTAGAGATATCGGGCTCCACAGAAGATCTACCATGTCACCAATCAAGATTCACTGCTCTAATTATTTTTTGTTTGACCAAGGGGTCTTCTAGATTTGTGGGAGATTTGAATTAAGGAAAGATTGTATAGTTAGAGATAAAGATACTTTTAAAATTCCTTCTAAATTATCTCCTCTTTAAAATAGCCTGATGTACAGATCGAAAGGTATGCGAGAACAAGAAGAAAAACCCTAGGTTCCATCATTTTCCCATCGCGAGGAGCAGTCGCCATAAGGTTGAGAACAAGCTTCCATTACACTAAGCTATCGACGAAGACTTAGTGGAGGAAGCTCTTTAGCATCCCACAACGTATCAATTTCATCACGATTGAGCATCAAAATGTTTGATCTAATAAAAATTGTGTTAAACACAACCCTGAAAATCATTCCCTCTTTTTCCATGTATTCAAGTTGATACACTCAACCACAACATCACCTTGAATATGGCAATTTATGTCAATTTTAACCAGGACACACTCTTTCTGCAATAAAATAATAAGAGGTTAAACCATCACACGATCTAGAGAGGAACAAACAGGAGGGCACATAACAGAAAATATCACTATATGAGCAAGCAAATGGCGAAAATACATGGGACACGTCTATAGATAGAGTGAGGACCGATGGGATTATTGTTACAAAAGGCATTGGCTTCTTCATTATATTCGAGCATAATTCCCCAAGTTTGAATTTCAAGAACAAGGTTATAAGCAGTAGATGTAACCTAATTAACCACTGAAGCACTAAGAAGAAAAGGTCATTCATCCTTTGACTAGAGGATTGTCAACCACTTTGGCATATGTGTGTGCGTACAACTATAAAGATGGGATTACCTGCTTATAATGTCGTACAGATTTGCTTTTTTTAGGGGTTGAGTGCAAACTTTTTGGGGAATGGGTTGTAGTGGTGAGTTATAGCCATTGATTTAATTTTATGGGGGTTTAGTTTTATAATTTTTGGAGTAGATGGTGAAAAATAAAATTTTGAAAGTTTGGGGATTAAATTAGAAACTAATTTTTTAAAGTAACGGAGACTAACGGCTAAGGGACCAAAATAGAAACGATTTTAAACGTAAGTGACCAGAATAATCGTTTTTGAATTCTGGTGACCAAAATAAAACACACCCTAAACGAAAGGGACCACTAGTAAAGATTACCCTAGATTTTAACATAAATTCTTATGAGGCTGTAACATAAATATTTATCGTAAAAGTAAAAAATATGATTTTTACACAAATACTTATTATGGTGAGAAATTGTGTGATAGCTTAGAAAATTACCCGATAACATTAATTCTTACAAAATACATAAAATTTTGGATTGCTACGTAAGTTCTTACGGAACCTACTTAAATTATTAGAGTAATTATTAGAAAAAATGTTATAACACAAATTCTTACACTTTCAATTTATGGTAAGAAATTGTGTTATAACCTAGACTCTTAGAGGATAACATTATTTCTTACCCAACTCATTAGATTTGGGCAAGTACACAAATTCTTTCGGAACAAACATAAACCCTACACAAATGATAGTAAAATATGTGATAACACAACTTCTTACGCGTAAGGAATTGTGTTATGACATAAAAGATAACATCCTTTGTTATCCAACTCATAAGAAGTAAGATATCTACACAAATTGTTACAACACCCACAATAATTATTACAGAACCCGTAATAAAAAGATAATAACACAAATTCTTACCTCATATCACCAAATCTAAAGCCAACGAAACTTATAGTAGAAAATTGTGTTATAACATAAACTCTTAAAAAATAATTTTATCTCTTACCAAACTCGTAAGATATAGGGTACTTACAAAAATTGTTACAAAAGCTACATAAATAATTATAGAATCGATAAGAAAAGGAGTAATAACACAAATTCTTAACACATATCACCAAATCTAAAGCCATCGAAACTTACGATAGAAAATTGTGTTATAACATAAACTCTTAAAGAATAACTTTATATCTTATCTAACTCATAAGAAATAGGGTACATACACAAATTGTTACGAAACTTACGTAAATTATTGTAGAACCGATAGAAAAAAGGTAATAACACAAATTCTCACCCCATATCACTAAATCTAAAACCTGCGAAACTTATGGTAGAAAATTGTATTATAACATATACTCTTAAAGGATAACTTTATATCTTACCAAACTCATAAGAAATTATAGCATACATAAATTGTTACGAAACCTACACAAATTATTATACAACCGATAAGAAAAAAAGTATTAACACAAATTCTTACCCCTTATCACCAAATCTAAAACCAACGAAACTTATGGTAGGAACATAAACTCTAAAGAATAACTTTATATCTTGCCAAACTCATAAGAAATAGGGTACCTACACAAATTGTTACGAAACCTACATAAATTATCATATAACCTATAAGATAAAAGGTAATAACACAAATTCTTACCCCATATCTCCAAATCTAAAACCACCGAAACTTATGGTAAGAAATTGTGTTATAACATAAACTCTTAAATGATAAATTTACATCTTACCAAACTCATAAGAAATAGGGTACATACACAAATTATTACGAAACCTACATAAATTATTATAGAACCAATAAGGAAAAAGATAACCTAATATTATGGCGTTTGGAACATTTGGCGGTGGCGGCCAGCAGCGTTACTGGACGATTTTTTTTTGATTAAAAAAGGTGAACTCGCTACATTCTCGTGCCTCGTTAAAAAACCTCCCTAAGCCTAATTGGAGGAAAAAGAGTGCACTCGAATGTAGCTACATATGAACAACACAATATTCAACGCCACAACCGGCGAAACAAAACAACATCCCACAATTGCCCCAGCCCCTCCGGACTACACCATCACCGTCCTGTGCATCCAATCGTTGGCCAACCATCGTCGCAAATCTGCTGGTTCAACAGTTAACAACTCCTCAGCAAAGTCGCCGTCCATCGATTTCGCCGCAATCTTATCGGCCACAGTGTTTGCCGAACGATCAATGTGTCTCAACACAACTTCCCAATTCCCCCGCAATCTTTCTTTGATATCCGAAAGCAGCGCATTCTCTCTATTAGAAGACACCCTACCTTGCACCATCCGAACTGCGTCGGCACAATCCGACTCAATGACAACCTTATCGAACCCAAACTCCCGAGCATAACCAAGTCCTTCTTTAATTGCCCATAATTCAGCCGTGACAATGTCACACCGTCCTAAAAAACGATGAAAACCAACCAACCATTCGCCTTGGTCACCCCGGATAGCCCCCCCTATCGTTGCCAAACCGTTGGAAATGTTCCTTGCCGCATCTACATTCACCTTTACCCAACCCGGTTCTGGTGGCACCCAGCGCATCACCACATCCTCCGACCGAGCCGGGTTCAACACAACTCTACGACGATCCTCACGGCCATCCAAAATGAGCTGAGAAAACCTACGCGCCTCCTCGACAAAATTAGCCTTCTCAACCCACTCACAATCAAATAATCTACTATTCCTCCGCAACCACAACTTCCAACACACTACCGCGAACAACACCTTCCAACTGTCATCCCCACACACACCTTTCCCGGTTATGTTTGCATGAATCCAGCTCTCACAAGATTGTGCCCAAAAGTCACCCCAATCATCCGGACTGCGCAGCTGTAACCAAACGCGACTAGTATGTGTACAATCACGCAGAACATGCAATACACTCTCCACATCCCTCCCACACCAATCACAGCAATTGTTGGATGCCATATGTCGTCTTACTCGTTCCTCATTTGTAAGGAGTGTCCCTTTGAAGGCAAGCCAAAGGAAGGATCGAATCCTTTGCGGTACCGGACAACGCCACAAGCATTTCCACACAACGTTCGGTTCCTCAGACTGTTGGCCGAGAGATTTATATGCAGATCGAACTGAAAAGAGAAAATTCGCCTCCCCCTTCCAACCAAGCCGATCCGGACCAAGCATATCCGAAGGCGGAATAAAGGTTAAAATTCTAAGGACACAATCCTCAGGAAGAATTAACCTTAACAAATCCACATCCCACCTACCTACGCTATTAACCATCGCGGCAACAACACAAGAAGAAGGTGGTGATGAATCCAAAGAAAATGACGCCAAAGGACCCAACTCCGGAATCCACACATCATACCAAAAATCAACAGACCTACCATCACGAACAATCCAAACCACACCCTGTCTAACCGCATCCCAAACCCGGCTAATGCCCGCCCACAAGCGAGAGCAATTATGCCGATGAATACTAGAAGGTAAGGTATCTTGCCACTGATATTTCGCCCGCAAAATTCTGACCCACAACTTATCAGTATCATGCAAAAGCTGAAAACCCAGCTTCATAAGAAAAGCAAAATTCACATTTTCAAGATTCCGAAAACCCAAACCCCCATAGTCGATCGGCTTCTGCATCTCCTCCCAACGAACCAAGTGCATACTTTTATGTTCCGAAGTACTACCCCACACAAATGCACGTATCAGTTTTTCAATTTCCAAGCATACATATTTAGGTAACCAGGAAGCCTGCATAGTATAGCTAGGAATGGCTTGGAGAACAGACTTCGCTAACGTGACCCTTCCTGCAAAGGATAACGAACGAGCTGGCCAAGATGCAAGGTGACTTTTCACTTTATCCACAAGATACTCATAAGTCACCGTAGTTACTCTAGAGTGCAAAAGAGGAATTCCTAGGTATTTACCCAGATTACTCACCTCAGAAAAACCCAAACCATCCGAAATGACTCTCCGTAAGGCACTATCAGTATTCTTGGAGAAAAAAATATGGGTCTTAGCAGCACTAACCTTGTGCCCGGACGATGCACAGAACTCGTTCAGCACATGACTAATAACATCCATCTGAGAGACTGACGCTTCCGAAAACAGAATCACATCATCAACAAAAAACAAATGCGATAAACCAGGACCATTTCGACTTAATCTAACCTCGGCCCAGTTCCTCTGATTAACCTGTAGATTGATCAGCTGTGATAAACGCTCCATACAAAGAACAAAAATGTATGGCGAAAGAGGATCACCCTGCCTGATACCCCTAGACGGGTAAAAATGCTCAGTTAGCTCACCATTCCACATAACATGCGAAGAGACGGACGTAACGCAGTCCATGATTAACCGACGGAGGCTTTGGGGTAAACCCAAATCACTAAGCGTATCCGCAATAAAATTCCAATCTAACCTGTCATACGCTTTTTCCAAATCGATCATTATCGCCATCCAACCAACACGCCCTTTCTTTTTGCACATAGAGTGAATTGCTTCCTGCGCCACAACAACATTATCCATAATACATCGCCCCGGTACAAAGCTAACTTGGTTGTGCGAAATCCAGCTCGGGAGGAAAGGCTTCAGCCTATTCACAATACACTTCGATAACACCTTGTAAATAACCGGACACAAGCTGATAGGACGAAACTAACTAAAAGACTCAGGCACCTGAACCTTAGGCAACAACACAATGACTGTTCGATTAAACTCACGCGGTACGGGACTTCCATGAAAACAATTGCGCACAAAATCAACAACTTACGGCCCCACAATATCCCAATTTTGCTGATAAAACATCGCGTGAATACCATAAATCCCTGGCGCCTTCAACGAGTCCATAGAAAAGACGGCAGCACGGACCTCCGCCGCATTAATATCCTTCTCAAGCAACACCTTTTCCCCGCTAGAGATAGTGCAAAAAAGACCCCTATGCTCCCAATCCGCAAGAGATCCCGCCTCCTTAGAAAACAAACGCTGGAAAAAACGCACCACACCAACTTTAATCAGCTCAACATTATCGCACCAATTCCCATCCTCAAGCTTCATCATAGTATGAATCTTGCGTCTCTGCCGTTGTGTTGTAGCACGATGGTAATATTTTGTGTTTCTATCACCATCTTTGAGCCACTGACTACGAGAGCGCTGAAACCACAATAATTCCTCCTGCCTCATCACAATATCAAGGTCTTTCTTCAACTCAAACTCCAAATCATGAAGGCTAACATTAGAAGAAAATTCCGCCGCTTCCTTAATCCCTTTAATACGCGCCAGCAACTTCTTTTTCCGACGACCAATGTGTCCAAAATTTTCACGATTCCAATGTGAAGCACTATTCTGAAAATTCACCAAATTCGATTCAATTGATCCATTGGCATTCCAAGCCTTAACAAGCATATCACAGAAAGAAGTGTCACTCTGCCAAGCAGCAAGGTATTTGAAGCTTGGTTTGCATTTAGCCATGTCCAAAGCCGCAAACACTAACAGCAAAGGCCTATGGTCCGACCCCAAACGCGGGAGATGCAAAACCCGAGCCAACGGCCATGTATCACACCATGCATCATTCGCAACACAACGATCAAGACGCTGTTGCAAATTTCCACGCTTCCACGTGAAACGGGGTCCCTGAAACCTCATATCAGTCATGTTCTCCTGCTGCATAAACTCCCCAAACTTGCGACACACACCTGAACGTCTCGACGAGCCCCCAAACCTGTCCCGACGATCAAGAATGGCATTAAAATCACCGTCGATAACCCAAGGTAAGTCAGAAGACGGTGCAAGAGCGCGCAACATGTCCCACAAACCATTACGACACATCCGATCAGGACTAGCATACACACACGTGACCAAGCTCTTAACCCCTGAATTGTGATCAGTACACAACGAGTGGATAAACTGACTAGAAACGGCAATCACATCCAAACTCACCAAATCATTCCAGAAAAGCCAAATACCCCCAGAAAAACCGAAAGCTTCCACGCGATAAGAATGTAAAAATCGGTGTCGCCGAATAAACCTATCAGCTTTCCTACCACTAATTCTAGGCTCCATCAGCACCACAACATCCGGATCATGATGCCTCATAAACAAACTCAAATAGCGATTAAAATCAGGGTCAAGAGCACCTTGAGTATTCCAAAAAATAGCTTTAACCATAAGAAAATAAAAGGAGAAGACGGACCTCACAACCTATACCTGCACCGGTTCCACATCAAATGTCGTGTTATCACGCCACTTGACCCCCTCCTCACGAACAACGGCATCCTTCGGACCGACACTTTCATCAGCAACCCTGCTCCTATTTGCTGCATCCAATTCATTTGATGTATCAGCAACCCATTCACCAATATTCACAAGATTCGGATCCCTATTTTCTTGCTGCACTGGCGCCTTCTTTCGCTGCGAATATGGACTCACACGCGCCGCATTTTTAATTTTGGACAGCCTACGCACCAAGACAGGCCCAACCATATTCTTACCTCCATCTTTCGGCTTAGAACTTCCATCCAAAACTGTCACACTCGAAACCTTTGATCGATCAACCACTTTCACAGTTGTATGATTCCCTGAATTTAACGACACCGGCACCGAAACAACATGTCCAGCGGCCGCCACCTCCTTACTCATACCCTTATCCCCACCTTTATTCTCCACCGAACCGATAACAATCCCATTTACCTTTCCAACGCCTCGCGCGCTAGCCTTAACCCTTGACTCCGACACAACGTTCGCCACCGTAGGTTCCTTCCCATGCCTTCTACCCTTCGACGCCCCCTCAACAACAGTTTATAACTGTGCCACTCGTCCCGACGGCAAGGACGTCAAAGCTGGGGACGTCTTGGAGGTAACTGTGTCACTCGTTCCGACAGCATCTTTCACAGATGTCGGTGCTGAACCTGTCACATCCCCTACAGCCTCCTCCTCGATAGCAATAGCAGCGAAACATCCACCCAACGAGATTTTACCGGGACCTGAGCTACCTCCCCCTTTCCCATTAAGCTGTTTCCGAGGCTTGCGAGCCTGAACTTGCATCCATGGGCCATACTTCTCAGTAGGTTCCGTGGCTGTTGTCTTCATAACCCCACTATCCCCCTTACTAGCGTCCGTACCCTTATGACTTTTGCACAGCGCTTCAACATGGCCATACAAACCACAAGAATAGCAAATAGTCGGTAATCCTTCATATTCAATCCTCTGACGGATACCATCAATAATAATACTCGACGATAGAGGTGCATTCAAATCCACAACAATCGCAAGTCTTGCAAACTTACCCCGTCTACCCTCCGTAGTATTAAAATCTATCAGAACTATCTTCCCCACTGCTCCAGCAATAATCCTAAACAAGCTTTTGGTATAGTAGCGATACGGCAAACCAGGAAGCCTTACCCAAACCATAATCTTGTCTGGATGATCAGCCGCTGTCGAAAACTCTCTACTCCACGGTTGCACCGTTAAATAGCTCCCATAAATGAGCCACGGACCACCCATCAGAACCTTCGTATAATCCTCCGCCTCCGTGAAACGTACCAGATAATAATCATTATCCAGGTCCACCAAAGCAATATCCCCCTTCGGACACCAAAGCGATCTAATTCTAGATTCCAAAGCAGCAAAACCAATAGAACGCCCTAATAATCTTACTACAACGGAATTAGCTAATTTAGCATCAATTAGATCATGCAAACGATTGGAAAACTTGATCACCGGTGTACCATCGACCGAGCTAATTTCCACATCCCCCTCACCAACGTCCACGTCCAGGTCTGGTATGGCTGCTGGCGGCTTGGTTGCAGCAGCACTGCCCACCACCATATCACGAAAGGATGGCTTTGAACCAGCAGCCTCACCAGTCGCAGCCACCGCATCCTCCACCCTAGCACCCTCTGTCCCCGTTCGCTGGTCCTCCATAACCACCGGAGTCGAACCCTCAGCCTCTCCCACAACTTCCATATCCACCGGAACAGCATCCGATGAAGACGCCACAATGCCCTCGTCACCCGTCTCTGTATTGACCAAGACTCCACCAGGGTCAACGCACGCCTTGGAACATGATGACCAATCCACAGTCGGGAAAGGTACGCTCCGACTATGATCCGGTGGCCTATCTGTCGTCGCCGAGAAGACCGGCGCAGAGGCGATCCCAGAGCGCGATTCATTAGGGTTTGCGTTCTTCCCTTCCGATAAACCCGGAGCCGTCCTATCGTTTTTTTTACAAATCTTTCTGAACGATTACATTGGAAGAGGCTTTGGCTGGTATTTGATCGTCATGTGGAGGTGGTCAATGTGTTTATTCCGAATAAAGGATCAAAGGAAGGTTTGAGATTTGTTTTCATTGCGAGAAATTAAGCGTTTAAATGAAGCATGGATTTATGGATCGAAATTAAGAGCCAATCTCACGCAACGGTAGGATCGCAATTCGTATTGGTGGAGGAAGCGAGTGGAAAACTTGAGTTCAATGGAGAATAAGGCGGATGACGATATAGAGAATAAAGTGATGGGAAATTTAAATCGACCATGGCGATCGAGTACAAGTGTAATTGATGAGATAAATGTTGAAATACTCAAGCAGTGTATAGTGGTTTGTTGTCGACGAGCGATGTCGCTTGCAGAGTTAGCACGAAAGATAAATTCCGTGAATTTGAACTACAGGGAATCAGATGTAGCTGAATCTAATGATTTGAGTGAGGGGAAGAGTGTTATCAATGTTGATCGCAACCCCAAAGAAAATGATTTGGAACTACATGAGCTATAGGAGTCAATAAATAGAGAGAACAAGTTGATGTGGGTGCGGGTGGAGAATATTGGAGTGTTGGAGGTTGAGGCAAATGTGATGAATATTGGTTTGTTGGAGCTGTCTGGAGTGGAAAATTGGACTCCTGGGCAGTTACGAGATGATACAATGATTCAAGAAACGACATGTACTCAAGGGGAATGTGGTGAAATAGAGAACCGATTGCAAAAGAAGAGTCGCGTTAGACTATGTAAGAACAACACGAAACAACAAGGAGTGGTTAATGTTCCGGTGACTGAGGCTAAGGAATTGACTCGCAAACAACAAGTGGTATGGGAAGCACATGAGACAGTTAGTTTGGGGAAATTAATAGGGGTGACAACGATCGAAAATGAAAAGGAGATAATCAAAGATATTGCTCGTTTAATTGAGGTGAGAGAGCAAAATAAATAAGGTGTGGCGATGAAGGTGTTGTCATGGAATGTAAAGGGATTGAGATCATCGATAAAGATGAAGGGTGTTAGGAATTTATTTCGGCAACATTGATGTCAAATGGTGTTTATTAAAGAATTTCAAAATTTATGGTATTCAGATTACGCGAGGCACGCGAAACTTCAAACTTAAAGAAGCTTGCGGGAGCGACAACGATGGGGAATGAGGAGAATATCGTTAGAGACTTTACAAAGTTTATTCGAGGTTTGTAGTTGTTTTGAATTTTACTTTGTTGGTTTGTCAATTTGGTAGTATTGTATTTATTTGGGAGGGACAAAGCTTCAAATTTGATGGTTCTTAGGTGTGAAAATTTGTGGGGCTGTGAGTTGGAGTTATGAGCATTGTTGCTATTTTACACATTATGATGTGATCTTAGTTACGCGAGTTTCCGAAATTATGATTGGCCGATCATGAACGCAATAAGTATTTCAAAAAGATGTTGAGATGGTTTTAAAGGGATAAATTTATAAGGTAAGTGACGGTGAATTTTGGTATGATGATGAAAGTAATTAAGATGATATGGTGGAATATGATAAGATGAGTGGAAGATGATGGTGATGGAAAAGGAAGATATTTTGGTTTTGAAACGAAGGAAGAACCAACACTATATGAAAAATGTTGACTCGAACCTTATAATGTTCAAAATCCAATGATGGATAGAGACCCACTAGTTATATAACAATTAGGAACCAACGATATAAAAGAATGAAATAGAATTGACGCCACAAAGAGAATTCATTGCTAAGTCAAGAAGTTCAATGAAAAACAAAGAGATTAAACTCTCACAAAAGTGTATTCAAATGTTCAAAGTTGTCAATTTACAATGAAATGTTGTAGCCTATTTATAGGGATCAAGATGGAATCTAAAAAGACACAAACAAGTGAATTAAGTCTTCTTAATGGTAATTATAGCTCGCGACTTTCTTTCTCCTTTGGTAGTCGAATGGTCTTGTTGAATCTGTAGGATGAATCTAGACATTGCCAAGATGAATGTGCACATCCATTTGTCTACAAGGAAAAGACTTTTGAGCACCCACAACTTTGATTAATGTCATTCACTCTTCTTTAATCGATGAATTAGATTATCATGAAGCCTTTGAATGCTCTTTAAAGGGGAAGCTGAATGGTCCTTTCATGGAGTGTAACACTCTAACCCGATTTAGGAGTAAATCGAACTAGGAAGTGTTACAAAACAAAAAAAGATTAACTTAACACATATAAGACCTTAGATCAAACTCCAAAAAAATAACACAAAGTCAACGAGTACTAAGTTTTTCTTTAGACATTAAACAAAATTTTATTCCTTTAAGACCAAGATGTCTTATAAGGCTTTAGGTCTTACCCTAAATGAAAACATCGAGCTTAAGGAAGGGTTACAACCATTAGGGTGTTTGGATTCATATTAATTTAAACATGTTGCATAATTTGAGGATTATAAATCTAGAAGTTATAAGCAACTATTCTAGAAGCCAGCAAGTACATTTTAACTAACATAATCCATATGTTCAATTTACTAGATCATACTTGTAGTAAGTGATCAAGGATTTCCATATGTATAATCTTACAAGGTTCGGCCAACTAAAGACAAATCCATGACAAGGGTGCATAATAAGGTTGATGAGTGATTTAAATAGTTATTATTTTGTTATTAATTACTTATTGTTTGTCAGTTTATGCTGCTAATTTGGGTGTTTTCTCTTATTTTCTGTGCAAGACATTGGATTCCAGAAACCGTGCTAAAAAGGGCGAAATTTTGCAATTTTATTTTCTGTAGTCAAGACTGGGCTAGTGGGCATGAATCTGGGCATAAAAAGCTGACGGGACGCCATGTCAGCAATTTTAAAAGATGACGTCAACAATGGTAATAGCTTATCAGCCGCATTTTGATAGCTTATCAAAGGATTTTAAATTCAAACTTGGAGTTATCATTTGTATTTAATTTAAATATTTTTAGGATTTTTTTTATCTTTTTAGATTGTTTTAGGGTTTTAAGATACTATGAATACCCTCTTTGGGGTAAGCTAGAAGCATCATCCTCCATTCTTAGTTTTTGTTTTAGCTTTTGAAGTTTAATCAAATTTTTTTCTTTACTCTCTTGTTTTTACATTTTTATTTATTTAAGAAAAGCTAAGTATGATTTCTTCTATAATCATGCTTAGCCAAATTCTTCGATTAGCCAAAGGCTAAAAGCAAAGCTTCGATTCACCTTGTGAGAATTAAAAAACCACTTAACAACTTTGTTTTACATTATATATTTTCTGAAAACCTAGATCAACAATCGGCCTTTATATTAAAATCTTTTCACTTTCACTTCAAAAAGCTAGCGTTGACTTGATTGTTTTTAATATTTACAGTTGGGAGGAAGGATCGACGATAGTCGTGGTTTCAACTTCCTATGAACATACTTAGCGACGAATTCACTAAGGGAAATTGAGATCTGATTCTATTCTTATTGAGATAACATAGTCCGAGTCGGGTTTTTCAAAACTTTAAAAACTGTTTTATTCTAACGACTATACTCATGGTTAGTCTAACTAGAAAACTGGTATCTAAAAATTGATTTTAGATTATCGGTTTACCGGAGAGAAAAACAAGTTACAAGGGTTGGGCCTTGTAGAATGTAACGGACATATATCCAGAGTGAAAATTCTTTTTCAATGATCATTTTGAATTGAAGCGGAGTAAAAGCTTGAGGCTAATTAATTTTAATCGATTTATTTTTACTTAATTTTTCTCGTCATCATTTTACACTTATTCTCTAGTTTTCTCGATCAAAACCCCCATTCACTAAATAACCTTGCAATAGTCAGAGTCAGAACAACCGTATATCAGAAACTCCTTAGTCCTTGTGGACCGACACGTTCTTCTCTATACTACTTCTTTATTTTTTTATTTAGTTTGAGATTAAGACATATTTATTTGACAATATGCGATGCTTGTCAAATTGGCGTCGTTGTCGGGGACTTCGGAAAAGTTACTAATATTGTTTGTTTTGATTTATGATCGGGAAGAATTTGGGCGAACTAGCAGATTTTGTACCAGAGATCGAAGCATTAGCCCGAAGACTACACGCACAAACACTTCAAGAAAAACAACAACAACAGGAAGAACGAAGACTGCGATAACAACAATTTGAACGAGATCTTGAAATATCCTCTGAAGCTGAAACACACTTCAACCAATTTTGTTGGGAGAAAACGACCAAACCATTCGCCAACTTGTCGCAGAGCGAGACGATCAACATCTGTTGTGCATTACATTCCCGAATGGAGAAACACCATTCGCACTTAAGACATGCTTAATAATTCTTTTACCAACTTATCATGGCTTGCCCGGTGAAAATCCTCACAAACACCTCAAAGAATTCCATATGGTTTGTTTGAGTACAAAACAACAGGAAGTGTCTGAAGACCAAATAAAACTTCACGCTTTTCCTTTTTCTTTAGCTCATATTACCAAAGATTGGTTATTTGACTTACCTTCCAACCCGATTACAACTTGGACTGATATGGCTCGGCTTTTTCTTAACAGGTTCTTCCCTGCGGCCAAGGCAAGCGAACTAAGGTGGAGCATATTGAGTATCTGACAAAAGGATACCGAACGTTATACGACTACTGGAGCAATTCAAGAAGCTGTGCGCAAATTTCCCACAACAAGGGCTATCGGAACAAACACTTCTTCAGTATTTTTACTGTAACGCCCCGGTTTTGGGGCCCAGAGGTTTTAAAGGCGGTTTAGGGTTCGATGAATCGAGATTAGAGATTTGGGTCAGTTCGGAGTTGGTTCAGGGAAAACGCAGTTCATGATGAGATAAAATTGTGGGAAAATTGCTAAAATCTTCTAAAATCATGTTAAGAAGTTTGGTAAAATCAATTTCGGAAAATGAGTTTGGAAAGTTAAGATTTCGATTTGGTGACTATTTTGTAAAAAGTGCAAAATTGGTTTTTAAGGACTAAATTAAAAAGGGGCCAAGACTTAGAATATTTAGGGAGCTTTTATCTATTTTGTGAACCTTTTCCCTCAAATTGACCATTTTAGTTGTTTTATTAAAAAGGATTTTAAAGTAAAAAAAGAAATTTTATTAGCTAAAAGAGATTTCACGTAACTAACTCTTCTCTCATTTACCAATCAGCCAAAATACTCTTCTTTCTCTCTAAAACTTCAGAGGATTCCATTTCTCAAATCTTTTTGGTTAGCCAATGATTTCTTCGAGTTTCTTTTCAATTTTTCCTTAAGCTATCTTGAAAGACTTTTTCAAAATCTTGTCATTTGGGGGGGGGGGGGAAGGCTAGAGGTAAGATTTCATTCAACTCCTCTAATCAAGGTTCTTAAATGAAACTCTCAAGTCTTTGGCTTCCTAAATATGTTTATTAACTAAGTTTCATGTTTTGATTAATGGAAAATTGATTAATCTAGCTTTAATTGGTGAATTTCTATGTAATTTCGTTTGGGCACTGTTTTGATTGATTTGAGAATGATTTTAAACTTTATTCGGATGTTAAATGATATGAGAATAAAGGTTTCGTAATAACAATCTTGAAATAGGATGGATCTCTAATTGTTAAATTGTAAGATTTTAGGTTTTTGAGGTGTTAGTGTGAAATCTGAGTTGCTGGAGGTAAAGGGTGTTGTTAGGTTATTTTTAGACGTTGTTTGATGATTAAAATTGGGTGGAAGTGTTAGATTATGGCTAGGCTAAGTTTAGAGAGCAATCAAAAGTGATTTCGATTGTTTTCGTATGAGTATTTTGGTGTTTTGGGCAGAGCAGCGGGATTGTTTAAGTTGCTGGTGATTTTAATGCACCGGGAGTGTTTCAGGGGAGAATACGTCAGAAGCAATCAGTGAGGTTCCGGGGCTTCGGATGCTTAATTTCACGTAGGAGTATCTTGGTTTCGCGAGTCGATGAGTGAGAACGTGTTTCCCAACTTTGAAACACTTAAAAGGTGGTTTTGGGAACTTAGTGTAAGCTTGAAATGCTTAACTAAGTTCGGAAGTAAGTAAAAGGATTTTCTCCGTCAGATTGTGCTATTATGAGTTGTTGATGCACTTGATTTTAAATGCATGTTACCTACTATTTAAATCATGATTTGAAGTAAATGATTTACTGTTTTTAATGTTATATAGATGAATGATGCACATGGTAAGTGATCCTTGTAAGTCTATGCTTATACTTGTATTATGAAGCATGATTTGATGCTTGGAAATGTGGTTTATTGGTAATCCTTTGAAAATAGTGAGGTTTATGTTAAATGTGAATTATATTGGCAAGTGATATTGTGAAATTGGTTTATAAATGAAATCCGATATAGTTAGCCGACTCTAGGGTTGAGTGCACTATAAACAAGTCACCTTGGATGTTGAGAGGTTTATATGGTGTACCGAATACTCCATCCAAGTACCCTAACGATTGAGGAAAGTGTCTAGTGTCATGTCTCTCGTTAGTGGGGTTATACATCTATTGATGAGTGATGTTGAGGGGTTTATAAGGTGTACCGAATACTCCACCACTAGTGTCACAACGGTGGAGGGTATCTCCCGTGTGTGAACCTTGAGATTCAGTGAGAATGTATGAAGTGTTGGGACAACACTTGTGAATCTGTGTATCCGATGTGGTTTTGAGAAATGAACATGTTGATGATTACTTGTAAGCCAATATAATTGATGATGTGTTATGATATGGTTTATGATGCATAAAAACGAAGATGGATGTTTTACTTTTTAAGCTTTGTATATGGTAACTATGCATGGGAAGGCTTTAGCTGAGTGTTAGCAATGGATTTGCTGTTAGGTTTATAACACATGTTGCATGATGTTTAATATGCTGATTTGTTAAGGAGAGAGCATGGTTTTAAGAAGGACATGATGGTTTTCAAATGATGTTTAGCAAATTGAAATTGACTTTAATGTGGTTATGAAAATGGTTTTAGTGCATTGATGGTGTTTTGGTCTAGAGCACTCCTCACTAAGCTTGTGTGCTTACGCTCTCTTTTTGTCCATCAATGCAGATAATTAAGATCTTAGAGGCAACAACTTGCAAGGGGATCGTAGGAGACTTCGCTTTTGAATGTATGTTTCGTTTATGGACTAGAGTAATAAGGGCAATGGGGGTTCCATAGTATATTTGGGAGATGTGTATGAACTCCCTTTATGCACATGTTTGTTTACTAGTTTTAAGCTTGTAAAAGGCCTCTATATGTTGGTTTAAGATTTGAATTGAGTTATGACTCTTGGATGGATTGATTTCATAGGAAGCATGCCTTTAGAACACTTTGATGATAATTGCCATGTCTTGTTGTTGAAATTGCTATGCATGCTTGAGGATTGATGTTTAAATTCATTGCTCATGTTTTGGAAGCATGTTGGATTTCCTTTTAGTGGTTTAAAATGTGTAAAACCAACAATTTGAGTTATTGGAGGATGTAGGGTATCGATACCCTTGATAGGGTATCGTTAGAGGCTTCGTAAATTAGAGGGGCGTATCAATACACTAGGGCGTATCGATACTGATTTTGGCTACTGGTTTATGGGATACCGATACGGGTTGGGAGGGTATCGGTACGAGTCTTGTTGTATCGAGCCTGGGAGTTGTGATGTCTAGGGCGTATCGATATCCTCTCTAAGGGTACTGATACGAGACAATTTTGTTAGTTAAGATTATCTTCACATGTTCTGTTTCCTTACGTTTTAGTCTTTGAATGTTGTGGATGAAATTAGGTGAGCTGGGATGATTGTTTTGAACTGAGTTTTGACATAGATGCATGTAACATGCTTAATTTAAAGATGGTAATATAAAATTGGAAGATTCCCTTGTAATTTGTTAAGTTTGCAAAATGGTCCCTAAAATTGTAATTAATTGCAATCGAGTCCTAATTGATGTTTATTGAGTTATGAATGTTCCGATGCGATGTTAAAAGAAAAAAAATTTAGGGTTGTTAATTGGAGTAAACTTCTTGGTTTACTTCAATATTCCCCGTGTGACCCATTCGGTTTGATCTATCGTCTAGGCCGAGTCGAGGAGGTTGCATTTGGTGGGATCTGATACATGCATGGGAGGGCTAAAGCAATGCATATTGGACAAGACGCTGAATCTGTTTGTGAAGTCTGGAAAGTCAGCCAACTTGAGACAACATTTCGGATGGGATCCAAGAATTTTTGGGCAGAGTTATCTTCTAACAAATTGACCATAATTCAGTTACCTTTTCAAAGCATCTTGAAACACATCAATCGGACATCAGGAACTCAAGATACACTCATTTTACTGAAGACCGTGCATGCAAAAAACTAGATACGAGATTATTACGAGATTTTGTAAAATTCAGCCCAAAATCTATTGTATAAAGCTTTTGGACGAATTAGACTTAGCCCAACTTAATTATTAACATTTAAATTATATTTTTAGGGTTTTATATACTTTAGGAACCAAGCACCCTTCTCCCTACAGCTCTTATCAACTTATCACTTGCAGCCCAAGCACAAGGAGTTTAAAGGCTATTTTTCTTTTATCTTTTTAATTAAATTAGGGTTTCCTTGTTTTATTAGAAGTTAAATTACTTTGGCTATTCTTCATCTATAAAAGGATGAAGCCTCCACCATTGTAATGGAGATTAGGATGAAGCCTTCACCATTGTAATGGAGATTATTCAGATTTCCTTTGATTAATGAAATATTTAGTGAGTTTGTTTTTGCAAGTGCTGATTACTTGTGCCTTAGATGTCTTCTTCAACATAAGTTCGACGAGTTCTTGCGAGGGAGATCATCTTTACACTCTTGCTTGCTTAGGTAACTACGTCTAGGAGGGTGGGTTAGAGCCGTTTGAGGTTGCTTGCTTGGTTAATTGCGATCAAGAGGGTGTCAAGAACAATATATCCATTTATCTTCCATCTCAATCATCATCGCCTATCTTCAACCATCTTTTCACCGATCCAACATTTATGACAACATCCTTATAAGCCATTATCCAACATTTCGGATGGGATCCGGGCATTTTGGGACAAGTTGTCTTCTAACAAATTGACCATCATTCAGTTACCTTTCCAATGCATTTTGAAACGCATCAATCGGACATCAGGAACTCAAGACACGCCCATTTTACTGAAGACTGCGCATGCAAAAAACTTGATACAGGATTATTACGAGATTTCGTAAAATTCAGCCCCAAAGCTATTATATAAAGCTTTTGGTCGAATTAGACTTAACCCAACTTAATTATTAACATTTAAATTATGTTTTTAGGGTTTTATATACTTTAGGAACCAGCCACCCTTCTCCCAAGCAGCTCTTATCAGCTTATCACTTGCAGCCTAAGCACAAGGAGTTTAAAGGCCGTTTTTCTTTTATCTTTTTAATTAAATTAGGGTTTCCTTGTTTTAGTAGAAGTTAAATTACTTTGGCTATCCTTCACCTATAAAAGGATGAAGCCTCCACCATTGTAATGGAGATTATTCAGATTTCCTTTGATTAATGAAATATTTAGTGAGTTTGTTTTTGCAAGTGCTGATTACTTGTGCCTTAGAAGTCTTCTTCAATATAAGTTCAACGAGTTCTTGTGAGGAAGATCATCTTCACACTATTGCTTGCCTAGGTAATTGCATCTAGGAGGGTGGGTTAGAGCCGCTTGAGGTTGCTTGCTTAGATAATTACGTCTAAGAGGGTGCCAAGGACAAAACAACAACAACAAATCGCAAGCTATCTTCATCTTCAATCTACACGCCATCTCCCATGATTCCATAAACAAAGTTGGAAATTTCAGATTTGTTTTACATATTCTTCTCTTCATATTTTTTAATCTTTTTTGTTATATTCTTATTATTCTTCTTCTAATCTTCCTTATTGTCTTCTTTTCTTTAAATTTCCAGAATTGAATCTGAGTTTTTCAAGAAAAGTCTTTCACTTTTCTCTTGAATTTCCAAATCTGCTCCTAATCTTCTTGATTGAGTCTAGAGCCCCTAGTTCTTGCAACAACTTGATTGAAGGCTTCCAAATCCATAATTGCGCTACTCTATCAGTATCACAACCAGATTACAGAAGAATATGATGATGGTAAGTTAATGGTAAGTTGACGTGGTGAAATTTTAAGTGTATGGTGTTTGCTTTGCATGGTGATTGTTATAATCATGTTAATGATGATCAAATGATATTGATGCCATGCATGATGATTGTGATGTATGTGTAAGCTGTTAAATACATGATGATGTTTTGGGCTTAATTTGATTGATTGCGATGCATGATGTTTGTGATATATACGTTGTATGCCTCATGCTATGTTTGGGGGAAATTGGGATACCCATTGCCTTATTACTATAGTAAAGTGTGTTAAATTGAATTTGAAATCTTGGATCCTTGCTTGAAGTTGGCATGATTTCTTGTTTTGTTTTATTACCATGCCTTAATTATAATAGCACAATGGGACTGAGAAGAGAGCTACGTTCGGGTACGATTGCTCCTGCTGGTGAGCAAGGAAATCAGGAGAATGAGGTTCTTCCTAGTGGAAATTTACCTCCTCCACCGCCTCCACATGGGGGTGAGGAGCAAGGACATCATGGGCAAGCTGGGCCTGTGTTAGGTGACTTGACGCCTTTGGGTTTGTCGTTGCTGGAGTGCTGTTGTTGCTGGAAATTTACCTCCTCCACCGCCTCCACCTGGGGCTGCTGTTGCTGGAGTGCAAGTGCAAGCACCTGTTGCTGCGCAATTGGGTTTGCCGTTGGAACGCTTGCGAAGTTTGGGAGCCGTTGAATATCGTGGTTTGTCTCATAAGGAATCCGAGGCTTGGATGGCCAACACGATCCGAATTTTGGATCAAATGGGGTGCAGTGATGCACATAAGCTGGGATGTGCTGTTTCGTTGCTGCAAGGTGATCCTTACAGTTGGTGGACGACTGTTACTACGGCTATGGAGCCCAATGAGGTGGATTGGGAGTTCTTCCAAGCTGCCTTTAAGAAGAAGTATCTAGGAGTTAGATACTTGGACGACAAGAAGCGTGAGTTTATGTTCTTGGTTCAAGGTAGCATGACAGTGGCGGAGTATGAGGTTCAATTCGTTCGGTTGAGCCAATATACTCCCGAGTTGATGCCGAGTGATAGGCATCGTTGTGATCGCTTTCGTTATGGCTTAGTTCAGGAAGTGAAGACTTTTATGTTGGCCTATGATTACACGGATTTTGATGTGTTGGTGACGCGAGCTAAGGATATTGAGCTGAGTTTGGGTTTTTCCTCTCGCGTTGGTGGTTCTAGCTCGGGTAAGAGAGCTGCGGATTTTGGTCATGGTGGCATACAATATAAGAGGCATCATGATTGTATGTATGGCCTGAACTGAGGCGAGGAAATGTTGGGCGTGGTGTACCAGTTTAGGGTAACAAGGTGAGAATCGAACATAATGCTTGTTGGGTATGTGGATCGCGTGAGTATTTGAGGTGAGATTGTCCTCGTATGGCTCGAGAAGCGCAGGCTCTTGCGGCTGTGGCAGCTAACTCATGTTGGAACTATGGATGAGCTAATCATTTGAGGCGTGATTTTCCTTTGTTAGCTGGAGGTGGTCAGGGTCAGGCACCTGTAGTTGCACCACAGATAAGCTGTGGGTGCGGTCGAGGTAATTTCCAGCGTAGGGAGGATTGACAGAGAACTGTAGCACATGTTGTAGTTGTTCAACCCGAGGGTGATGGTCATGCGAGGGTGTATGCACATCGCGAGAGACGCAATGACACCAATATGGTTGCAGGTACTTTCACTTTGCAATCCTTGTCATTGTTATCTTTGATTGATTCTGGATCTATGCATTCATACATTTTGTGTGAGCATGCATATTTGCTTGATATTCCCATTGAGATGTTCGATGTGGGAATGCAAGTAACTAGTTCCTTTGGTGAAATTGTGATTACGAGGAAGTTGTATAGGAGATTTCCTTTATCTGTCCAAGGCCATGTGTTTGCAGTTGATTTAATGGAGTTGCCTTACTATGGTTTTGATGTAATCCTTGGGATGGATTTGTTGATCGAACATAGAGCTGTGATTGATTTTGATTCTAAGCGAGTTATCTAGAAACTTGCTGACGATTACAAAGTTGTAATCGTAGGCGAGAATGCGAAATTCTTGTCCAATGCAATTTCAGCTCTATAAGCGAGTCGTTTAACGGAGTTGGGTTGTGAGGCTTTCTTAGCTTATGTGATGAATCCATGGTCGAAGGAAGTGCATGTACTAGACATACGGATGATATGTGAGTTTTCGGGTGCATTTCTAGAAGAGTTGCCTGGTTTGCCGCTGAAGAGAGAGGTTGAGTTTGTCATTGAGTTGTATGAAAATACGACTCCAGTGTCTATGTCTCCATATCAAATGGAACCTAAGGAGTTGAAGACGCAACTTCAGAAGTTGCTTGACCGATGTTTCATTAGAACTAGTGTTTCACCTTGGGGTGCACCAGTCTTGTTTGTAAAGAAGAAAGATGACACGATGCGTATGTGTATAGATTATCGGCAACTGAACAAGTTCACGATTAAGAATAAGTATCCCTTACCAAGGATTGATGATTTGTTTGACCAATTTTGAGGTGCTTTAGAGTTTTCTAAGATTGATTTGAAGTCTGGATATTATCAATTGAAGGTAAAAGATGTAGATGTGCCTAAGACAACTTTTCGTACAAGGTACGAGCATTATGAATTCTTGGTGATGCCGTTTGGTTTGACGAATGCACCGACTACATTCATGGACATGATGAATTGTGCGCTCCATGAGTTTTTGAATCAGTTCGTGGTAGTGTTTATTGATGATATTCTCGTGTACTCTCGTACCGAGAAGGATCATGATAAGCATTTGCAGATTGTATTGCAAGTGTTGTTGGAGAATCAACTTTATGCTAAGTTGAGCAAGTATGAGTTTTTGCTCAGGTAAGTTGTCTTTTTGGGACATGTGTTGTCGACCGAGGGTATCTGAGTTGACCCATATAAGATTGAGGCGGTGATCAATTGGAAGAATCCTAAATCGGTGACTGAAGTGCGTAGTTTCCTTGGTTTTGCAGGATACTATCGAAGGTTTGTGGAGTGTTTCTCTAAAATTGCTGCATCATTAACCAAGTTGTTGCAAAAGAATGTTCACATTGAGTGGACGGATGTCAGACAACAAGCTTTTGAGAAGTTGAAAGAAGCTTTGACACAAGCTCCTGTCTTGGTTTAACCTAAATCAGGTAAGGAGTTTGTAGTGATGAATCGTATATTGGTCTAGGTTGTGTGTTGATGCAAGGTGGGAAGGTTGTGGCGTATGCATCTAGGCAATTGAAGGTGCATTAGCGCAACTATCCTACTCATGATCTAGAGCTTGCTGCAGTTGTGTTTGCTTTAAAGATTTAGAGGCATTACCTTTACGGTGAGAAATGTGTGGTTTATACGAATCATAAGAGTTTGAAATATCTAATGTCTTAGAGAGAGTTGAATCTTAGGCAAGGAAGATGGTTGGAGTTGCTCAAAGATTACGACCTGACGATAGAGTATCTCACCCTGGAAAGGCCAATGTTGTGGACGATGCCTTGAGTAGGAAGGTAGCTGTGGTGTTGAGGGCGATGTTTGCTCAGTTGAGTATATCGCGTGATGGTGGATTGATAGCCGAGTTACAGGTGAAACTTTCTTTGATTCAGTTGATTAAAGAGAAACAATTTCTTAATGATTCTTTGGTGCCTCATGTTCAGGACATAGCGGATGGTAATGCGATGGATTTTTGTTTCAATAATGATGGTGTTTTATGCTTTAAAAGTCGAATAGTTGTGCCGGAGGATGTTGAGTTGAGGCGCAATATTTTGATTGAGGCACATAACAGTCCTTTTGCTATGCATCATGGTAGTACAAAGATGTATCGTGGGTTGAAAGATGAGTATTATTAGGTTGAGTTGAAAAAGGATGTTGTTGAATTTTTGAGCAAGTGTACGGTTTGTCAGCATGTAAAAGCTGAGCATCAATTTCCTTCCGGGTTGTTGCAACCTTTGAGAATACCGGAATGGAAATGGGAAAGGGTTACGATTGATTTTGTGTCTGGTTTGCCTTTAACCCCGTCAAAGAAAAACTCTATTTGGGTGATTGTAGATCGCCTTACGAAGAGTGAACATTTCTTAGTTATGGATACTACGTATACGTTGGATAAGCTGACAGAATTGTACATTGTAGAGATAGTGCGTTTGCATGGTGTACCTAAATCTATAGAGTCAGATAGAGATCTGAGGTTTACAGCAAGGTTTTCGGAGTGCTTGCATAGAGCTTTGGGTACAAGGCTTAATTTCAGTACCTCGTATCATCCTCAGACAAATGGTCACTCTGAGCGAGTTATCCAAGTGCTTGATGATATGTTGAGGTGTTGTATTATAGATTTCCAAGGTTCTTGGGAGAAACAATTTCCCTTGGTGGATTTTTCCTACAATAATAGTTTTCAAGCGAGTATACATATGGCTCCGTACGAAGCCTTGTATGGTAGAAAGTATAGAACGCCTCTTTGTTGGACAGAGGCGAGGCAAAAGTTGGTTTCCTTGCCGGGTTTGCTTAAGGGAACGACTGGGAAGGTAAAGCTTATTTGTTATCGGTTTAAGGCAGCACCGGATCGTCAAAAATCTTACGCGAATTTAAAGCGTAATGAGATTGAGTTTGCGGTTGGAGATCGTGTGTTATTAAAGGTATCACCTTGGAAGAAGGTGATGAGGTTTGGACGTAAGGGTAATCTTAGTCAAGGGTTTATTGGACCTTATGAGGTTGTAGAGCGTGTTGGTCCTGTTGCATATCAGTTGAGGTTACCTCCCGAGTTGGAGAAAATTCATGATGTGTTTCATGTTTCGATGTTGCGAATGTATAGATTGGATCCATCTCATGTTAAGCATGTTTAGGAGATTTAGTTGAATCCGAATTTGTCTTATGATGAGGAACCAGTTGGGATTCTTGATTTTAGTAGCAAAGTTCTTCGTGGTAAGACGATTGAACTTGTGAATGTGTTGTGGCGACATCGAGGAGTTAAGGAGGCCACGTGGGAAAGCAAGGTGGACATGTTAAAGTAGTTTCCGCACCTTTTCCCTTCAGGTAAAATTCCGAGGACGAAATTTTCTAAGTAGGGAGAGTTGTAACGCCCCGATTTTGGGGCCAAAAGGTTTGAAAGGCGGTTTAGGGTCCGATGAATCTAGATTAGAGATTCGGGTTAGTTTGGGGATTGTTCAGGGAAAACGCAGTTCGAGATGAGAAAAAGTTGTGGGAAAAATTGCTAAAATCTTCTAAAATCATGTTAAGAAGTTTGGTAAAATCAAATTCGAAAAATGATTTTGGAAAGTTAAGATTTCGGTTTGGTGACTATTTTGTAAAAAGTGAAAAATTGGTTTTTAAGGACTAAATTAAATAGGGGCCAAGACTTAGAATCTTTAGAGAGCTATTATCTATTTTGTGAACCTTTTCCCTCATATTGACCATTATAATTGTTTTATTAAAAATGATTTTAAAGTAAAAAGGAAATTTTAATAGCTAAAAGAGATTTTACGTAACTAACTCTTCTCTCATTTATCAATCAACCAAAACACTCTTCTTTTTCTCTAAAACTTCAGAGGATTCCATTTCTCAAATCTTTTTGGCTAGCCAATGATTTCTTTGAGTTTCCTTTCAATTTTTCCTTAAACTATCTTGAAAGACTTCTTCAAAATCTTGTCATTTGAGGGGGGGGGGGAGGCAAGGTTAGAGATAAGATTTCGTTCAACTCCTCTAATCAAGTTTATTTAATGAAATTCCCAAGTCTTTGGCTTCCTAAATATGTTTATTAACTAAGTTTCATGTTTTGATTAATGGAAAATTGATTAATCTAGCTTTAATTGGTGAATTTCTAAGTATTTTCGTTTGGTCACTGTTTTGATTGATTTGAGAATCATTTTAAACTTGGTTCAGATGTTTAATGATGTGAGAATAAAGGTTTTGTAATAATAATCCCGAAATAGGATGGATCTCTAATTGTTAGATTGTTAGATTGTTAGATTTTGGGTTTTTGAGGTGTTAGTGTGAAATCTGAGTTGCTAGAGGTATATGGGTGTTGTTAGGTTGTTTTTAGATGCTGTTTGATGATTAAAATTAGGTGGAAGTGTTAGATTATGACTGAGCTGAGTTTGGATAGCAATCGAAGGTGATTTAAGTTGTTTTTGGATGGGTATTTTGGGCAGAGCAGCGGGATTGTTTAAGTTGCTGGTGATTTTAATGCACCATGAGGCTTCAATACTCTTTTCTTGTGTGGTATAGTCAAGGGAGAATACGTCGGAAGCAATGGGTGAGGTTCCAGGGGCTTCAGCCGCTTAATTTCGCATTGGCAAATCTTGGTTTCGCGATTCGATGAGTGAGAACATGTTTTCCAGCTTTGAAACACTTAAAAAGTTGTTTTGGGAACTTAGTGTAAGCTTGAAACGCTTTACTAAGTTCGGTAGTAAGTAAAAGGATTTTCTCCCTCAGATTTTGCTATTACGAGTTGTTGATGCACTTGATTTTAAATGCATGTTACCTACAGTTTAAAGCATGATTTGAAGTAAACGATTTACTGTTTTTAATGTTATATTGATGAAGGATGCACATGGTAAGTGATCCTTGTAAGTATATGCTTGTACTTGTATTATGAAGCATGATTTGATGCTTGGAAATGTGGTTTATTGGTAATGCTTTGAAAACAATGAGGTTTGTGTTAAATGTGAATTATATTGGCTTGTGTTATTGTGAAATTGGTTTATAAATGAAATCAGATACAATTAGCTGGCTATAGGATTGAGTGCACTATAAACAAGTCGCCTTGGATGGTGAGGGGTTTATACGGTGTATCGAATACTCCTTCAAGTACCCTAACGATTGAGGAAAATGTATAGTGTCTCATCTCTCGTTAGTGGGGTTTTACATCTACCGATGAATGGTGTTGAGGGGTTTATATGGTGTACCGAATACTCCACCACTAGTGTCACAACGGTGGAGGGTAGCTCCCGTGTGTGAACCTTGAGATTGCAGTGAGAATGTATGAAGTGTTGGGACAACACTTGTGAATCTGTGTATCCGATGTGGTTTTGAGAAATGAACATGTTTATGATCACTTGTAAGCCAATATAATTGATGATGTGTTATGATATGGTTTATGATGCATAAAAATGAAGATGCATGTTTTACTCTTTAAGCTTTGCATATGGTAACTATGCATGGGAAGGCTTAAGTTGAGTGTTAGCAATGGATTTGCTGTTAGGTTTATAACACATGTTGCATGATGTTTAATATGCTGATTTGTTAAGGAAAGTGCATGGTTTTAAAAAGGGCGTGATCGTTTTCAAATGATGTTTAGCAAATTGAAATGAGACGTTAATGTGGTTATGAAAATGGTTTTAGTGCATTGATGGTGTTTTGGTCTAGAGCACTCCTCACTAAGCTTGTGTGCTTACTCTCTCTTTTTGTCCATCAATGCAGATAATTAAGAACTTGGAGGCAGCAACTTGCAAGGGGATTATACGAGACTTCGCTTTTGAATGTATGTTTCGTTTATGGACTAGAGTAATAAGGGCAATGGGGGTTCCATAGTATATTTGAGAGATGTGTATGAACTCCCTTTATGCTCATGTTTGTTTACTAGTTTTAAGCTTGTAAAAGGCCTCTATATGTTGGTTTAAGCTTTGAATTGAGTTATGACTCTTGGATGGATTGATTTCATAGGAAGCATGCCTTTAGAACACTTTGATGATAATTTCCATGTCTTGTTGTTGAATTTGCTATGCATGCTTGATGATTGATGTTTAACTTTATTGCGTGTGTTTTGGAAACATGTTGGATTGCCTTTGAGTGGTTTAAAATGTGTAAAAGCATCAATTTGAGTCATTTCAGGTTATAGGGTATCGATACCCTTGATAGGGTATCAGTACATGCTTCGTAAATCAGAGGGGTGTATCGATACACGGGGGCATATCGATACTGATTTTGGCTACTGGTTTATTGGGTACCGATACGGGTTGGGAGGGTATCGGTACGAGTCTTTTTGTGTCGAGCCTGGGAGTTGTGATGTCGAGGGCATATCAGTATCCTCTCTAAGGGTACCGATACGGGGACAGTTTTCTTAGTTAATATTATCTTCGCATGTTATGTTTCCTTACGTTTTATTCTCTAAATGTTATTGATGTAATTAGCTGAGCTTGGATGATTGTTTTGAGCTGGGTTTTGATAGAGATGCATGTAACATGATTAGTTTAAAGATGGTAATCTAAAATTGGAAGAATCCCTTGTAATTTGTTAAGTTTGCAAAATGGTCCCTAAAATCATAATTAAATGCAATCGAGTCCTAATAGATGTTTGTTGAGTTATGCATGTTCCGCTGCGTTGTTAAACACTTAGGATACTAATGGGCATCTAGACAAGATAAAAAGAAAAAAAAATTAGGGTTGTTTATTGGAGTAAACTTCTCGATTTACTTCAATATTCCATGTGTAACCCGTTCGGTTCGGTCTACTGTATAGGCGAGTCGAGGGGGTTACATTTACGAAGGCCTATTTACGATGGAAATGAAGATGATCGATGCAACAAGTGGAGGGGCACTGCGAACATGACCTCAATAGCGACAAGAACACAAATCTCTACGATGGTCGCTAACTCCAAGCAATTTTTTCCTTCAAGTGAACTATCTCGACGAGTTCACGAGGTAAGTACAGTTTCCCTAGAGAATAAAATTGACAAACTAGCTGACATAGTTCAATCCCTTGTTGCAGACAAAAGAATTATTGCTAGACTTTGCGGGATAGGCACGAGTCCAGAACATCTAACGGATTGTTGTCCGATGATACAAGAGGAGGATGCTGCGCAAGCAAATGCCAAAGGTAATTTTCCCGGACCTCCCCAGAGACAATACAATCCCTGTGCTAATACATACAATCCGACATGGAAAGGTCATTCGAACTTCAATTATGCACAAAACCAAAGACAAAATCAAGCATACCAACAGAGACAACCTTATCAACAGCCGAAGTCATCTTTAGAGTCCATCGTTGAACGTTTGGCAATATCCCAAGAAAAATTCCAACTAAAGACCGAAGCACACTGTTGAGTGTGTAAAAGTCCTATTATTTACACCCTTTTAACCCATATTTCTGCCGCATTCAAGCATCATTGCATTGCATTTAGGTTAGTTTTCAATTAAATATCACAATTATATAAAAGGCACGGATTCTACTAAAAGATGGTGTATTTTGCAGGTAGCTGCCTTGGTTGACGATAAAGGCAGGCGAAGGGCAGATAAGCAGGAAGGCGGAACTGGACAAGCAGCTGAAGGAGACGAACCTGTCATGGACCCGTCACGACAGCATGGTGACAGCAGATTATTGAAGAGGAAAAATGAAGTGGACATCGATGGATAGAGAAAAATCTGCTCATCTGTCGTGTGGCAGCCAAATAATTTTCCAAGCCCCGGATCAAAAGATATGTCAAGCCAAAGCTCAAAAGAGAGGAAATCCCTAAAAGCAAGGATGCGGCTAGGAAGTAGGATACTTTAGAGATTTAATCTTCATTAGAGTCTTACTTTTAATTAAAGTTGTAATCCTTGTTACCTTAGATAACTTGAGCCCAAAGCTTATATAAAGGGCATAGATTAAACCTAGGGCATAGCCGACTACCCCATAACCGAAACCAAAACCCTGCCGATTACCTGTCACCGATATGTTCTAAATTCCCCCTAGGGCTACGGGTTGTTTTGTAAAGTAGTTGCAAGGGTTGCTTTGTTTTAGGATTTTTCAAGTTCAATAAAATAAACTTCAAGTTCTTTTATCTTGGTTTTAATATCTTGCAAGAGCATCGGGAGAGCATTGTGAGGTTATCCATTTACTTAGCATCGGGAGAGTTAAGTATACAAAAGAGATAAAAGCGCGTTCTCTATTTTATAGTTGAACCATCTCGTTCTTAGGGATAAGGCGAGGTTAAGTGGCTAAGGAAGAATTCATACACATCGGTGTTCATCCTTCGATTCACGCCGGGAGGTATCATCAAAGACGTGATCATCGACAGACTTGTGCCTAGGGATAGGGCAAGGCAGATCTGGGATTCTTGCCAAGCTTGAAGTACGGAGTTAGTGTTCGCTGCCGCGACAACTAACGGACAGACGCCGCGACAGGTGCTGTCGGCGACGGGTGCGACGACAGAACTGGAGATCCTAAGCAATTCAATACCTACACTACTGAGCAACTCAATACCAGCCCATTCTCTCTATCTTGATATCTCAATTCCTTTTATTTACGTTTTTACTTTATTATTCGTGACAATTCTCTCAAACTATTTCTTTTACTTCGTGCAGTGAAATTAGGTGAAGCTATTAGCCCAATCCCTGTGGAGACGATATCCGATACTTTGTATCACTTTACTACTTGCGTCGTGTATACTTGCACTACAATTGCGATAGACTATTTTACACGCAACAAGTTTTTGGCGCCGTTGCCGGGGATTGGCAACATAACTACACCTTTCTTTCTTTGCATTTTTTGTTTTTATTTTTGTTTTTATTTTTACTTCTCTTTAATTTTTCTTTTGTGTTTTTAAACTCTTGCTTTTCACAAGGTTTTCCTGTTTATGCGCAGATCGAAAAGAGGTGAAGATCCTGAGTATAAATTAGATCCGGAGATTGAACGTTCCTTTAATCTCAAGAAACAGATTCGCCTTCTCTTAGACCGAAACGAATACCTTGAAGAACAGCTAGAGCAGATGGCCCGAAATCAGCCTGCCGGTGAAGAAATCCCGCTTGTCTGTGACCCGCCCGCGGCAGGTGGACGACGGTCATGTCGTGACTACATGCTGAACGATCATGTAGAGTTGGAGACCACGCTGCCGGATATTGACGTTGACAACTTCGAGCTTAAACCTGTCATGTTTAGTATGATCAACAATGCCGGGCAGTTTGGTGGTTCTGCGACAGAAGATGCCAGGGAGCATCTCAAAACGTTCCAGGAGATCTGTGGTTCGTTTAAACTGCCAGGAGTTAGTCCGGAGATACTGAGGCTTCGGTTATTCCCCCATTCATTGAGGGACAGAGCTAAAACTTGGTGGAATAAACTTACACCGGGTTCTATTATGACTTGGGCAGATTTAACTCGTGAATTTTTGTCTCGTTTTAATCCTTCACATTTAGCTGAGCGATTACGTAATGAAATTGCTACTTTTCAACAGGAAGATGACGAGCCAATGCACGAGGCCTGGGACAGATTCACAACTCTTCTACGAAACTGCCCAATGCATGGATTCCCCGTCTGGAATCAGGTAACTAAGTTTTATAATGCTGCTAACTTACAAACTCGCATTCGAATTGATTCTGCAGCGAATGGACTATTATTGGATAAAGATCCGGACGAGGCCCTGCAAGTTTTGAAACATCTGGCTAAGAATGAGGAGCAGTTTCCAACCGCTAGAAGAGGGGGTAAACGGGTACTTGCTGTCAAGGATTATGAGGCCGATAGCACTATGAAATCACAGGTAGCATTCCTCACTAAAGCCATGAAACACTTATTGAGTGAAGAGGAAGTACGAGGGTTTGCTGTCGAGGAAGTTTGTGCTACATGTGAGGGAAATCATAGTAGGGATGAGTGCCCTATAAATATAGAAGAAGGAAAATATGTTAGAAATTACAAGCCAAACTACAATTCCAACAATTACAACCCTAATTGGAGGAAAGACCCCAAATTTTCCTGGAGTAACCCCAACAATGCTCTAAATCCGCAAGCATATAATCAGAATCAGGGGGGTCCGAGATTGTTGACGCGACAGCAGCCACAACCGCAAAACCTGCCGCAGAACCTGCCGCCTCAGCAACAACAGCAGCCACCACCTGCCACGAGTAGTATATTGGAGCAGACTCTGGCCACCTTTATGTCTCAGACTGGCACGTATATGGATAACATCAATAAGTTTGTCAAGAAAACGGAAGACTTTATGGATGAGACTAAGATGAGAATGACAAACCATGAGGCCACCTTGAAATCTCTAGAGACACAAATGGGTCAGGTGTCGCAGCATATTAAGCCACGGCAGAATGGAGGATTCCCTAGCAATACTGAAAATGCTAGAACGCCCCCTCATGAGCAATGTAAGGCGATTACTACTAGGAGTGGGAAAAAGTTACCAGGGCCGGAAAAAGAAGCTGAAAAAGAAAAAGAACCGACCTTGGAAAAACCTGCCGAGGAAACTGCCCCGACAGGTGACAAACAGACTGCTGCCGATGAGCCTGTCACGACAGCAGAAGCGACAGAGGAGAAAAAGGAAGATTATCGTCCTCAGATTCGCATGCAGTGGGAAGGACGCATTGCTGATTACCGTCCTCCACCACCTTTTCCGCAACGGATACAGCAAGCTAAGCATGAATCTCAACTTAAAAAGATTTATGATATTTTTAAACAAGTTCATATTAACATTCCGTTGCTAGATGCTGTTAGGGAAATGCCCGGTTATGCTAAATTTCTCAAGGATGTCATGTCTAAAAAATCTAAACTTGGGGAATTTGAAACGGTAAGGATGCAAGAAGGTTGCATGAGTATTCTTCATCGACAACCACCCCAGAAAAAGAAGGATCCAGGGAGCTTCCTCATACCTTGCGTAATCGGAGATAAATTTGTGGGTAAGGCATTATGTGATCTTGGTGCTAGTGTTAATCTAATGCCCAAATCTGCTTTTCAGAAATTAGGTATTGGCAAGGCGCGGCCCACGACAGTTACCTTACAGTTAGCCGACCGCTCTTACGTTCACCCCGAGGGAAAAATTGAAGACATCTTGGTAAGAGTGGATAAACTTATTTTTCCTGCTGACTTTCTTATTTTAGATTGTGAGGCAGATGAGAACGCACCAGTCATCCTAGGGCGACCCTTCTTAGCCACGGGAAGATCATTGATTGATGTGGAAAAAGGAGAACTCACCATGCGCGTAAACGATCAAGAAATTAAGTTGAATGTTCTCCAAGCAATGAAACATGCTGATGTGGATGAAGAATGCAAGGCCATCATTGAAGTGACCTTTGATCAACCCTGCATCAGGTCGAGCTGTCAAGATACAAAATTTGGTCACTGCTGCGATAGCCATTTACAAGCCTGTCACGACAGTAACGACGACAGCATCGACGACAGCAACTCCTCTGAATCCGATATATCTGATAATGAAGGTCATGAGGAGGTAGATTGGTTAGACCATCGCCCAGGTAAGTTGTTCGAACCCTTAAATTACACTTCGGATAACCATTTAATTCAAAAGCCATCTACTGTCGAACCACCTGTTTTAGAACTTAAGCCCCTGCCAGGGCAGCTTAAATATGCTTATCTTGGTAGTGATAAAACACTACCCGTAATCATCTCTGCTAAGCTGCCACAGGAACAGGAACGACAGCTGATCGACATGCTGAGGCAGCACAAAAGGGCGATCGGATGGACTATAGCAGACATTCAGGGCATTAGTCCGGCAATCTGTATGCACAAAATCCTCCTCGAGGAAGATCATAAGCCGACTATTGATGCCCAAAGACGGTTAAACCTTGCAATGAAGGAGGTAGTGCGTAAAGAAATAATTAAATGGTTAGACGCTGGTATCATCTACGCCATCTCCGATAGCAAATGGGTAAGCCCGGTGCAATGTGTTCCCAAGAAAGGAGGCATGACTGTGATAACCAATGAAAACAACGAGTTAATCCCAACCAGGACTGTGACCGGTTGGAGGGTTTGTATGGACTATCGGAAGCTTAATAAAGCTACCCGAAAAGACCACTTTCCTTTACCCTTTATTGATCAAATGCTTGATAGATTAGCGGGTAAACCTTATTATTGTTTTCTTGATGGTTATTCAGGATATAACCAAATTGCTATTGCACCGGAGGACCAAGAGAAAACGACTTTCACATGCCCTTATGGAACATACGCATTTAGGAGGATGCCGTTTGGACTCTGTAACGCACCTGCCACCTTCCAAAGGTGCATGATGGCAATATTCTCCGACATGGTAGAGGACTTCCTTGAGATCTTCATGGATGATTTTTCTGTCTTTGGAGACGATTTTGAGAGCTGCCTTGGCAACCTTCAAAAGGTACTTGAAAGATGTGAAAAAGCTAATCTTGTTCTTAATTGGGAAAAATGCCATTTTATGGTAGATGAGGGAATAGTTTTAGGCCATAAGATTAGCTGCCGTGGGATAGAAGTCGACAGGGCAAAGATTGAAGTCATAGAGAAGCTGCCGCCGCCAACCACAGTCAAGGGCATTAGGAGTTTCCTAGGGCATGCTGGTTTTTATAGGAGATTCATTGCAAATTTCTCAAAAATCACGAAGCCCCTATGTCATCTCTTAGAGCAGAACCGACCCTTTGACTTTAATGAAGAATGTACTGAAGCATTCAAGGTTCTAAAGGAAAAACTAGTGACAACCCCCATAGTACAGCCACCAGACTGGACGCAGCCATTTGAAATTATGTGTGATGCTAGTGACTATGCTGTCGGGGCAGCACTTGGGCAACGCAAGGACAGGTTGTTTCATGTCATATATTATGCCAGCAAAACATTGAATGATGCCCAAGTGAATTATACCACCACAGAAAAGGAGCTGTTAGCTGTGGTGTTTTCCATCGACAAGTTTCGTTCTTACATACTTGGAACGAAGGTAATAGTGCACACCGATCATTCTGCTCTTAAATACTTGTTCGCAAAGAAGGATGCAAAACCTAGGTTGATACGATGGATCTTGCTATTACAAGAATTCGACCTTGAAATCAAAGATAAAAAGGGGACAGAAAATCAGGTGGCAGACCACTTGTCGAGGTTGGAATTGGGACAAAGTCTACCTGTAGATGAGACACACATACTAGAGACCTTCCCAGATGAACAGCTCTTTGCTGCCGCAATAGCTGTCGCGACAACCATGGCGGCAGGTAAGTCTTCTAACCTTCCTTGGTATGCTGATTTCGTTAATTTTATAGTTAGCGGAATATTACCTTCTGATCTTACTTACCAAGCCAGGAAGAGGTTTCAAAATGATGTTAAACATTATTATTGGGACGAACCTCTTCTTTTCAAATTATGCGCAGATCAGGTTATAAGGAGATGTATACCACAAGAAGAACAGGAGGACATTCTCCATCACTGTCATGCTTCACAATATGGAGGACACTTAGGAGGCAACAAAACTGCTGCCAAGGTGCTGCAGTCAGGTTTCTACTGGCCGACACTGTATAAGGACGCACAGGAATTTTACAAAAACTGTGACAGGTGCCAGCGGACAGGTAACATCTCAAGGAGAAACGAGATGCCACTGCAGAATATCCTAGAAGTCGAGATCTTCGACGTATGGGGGATTGATTTTATGGGACCGTTTCCATCCTCATGTGGAAATCTTTACATCCTCCTAGCAGTAGATTATGTCTCCAAGTGGGTAGAAGCAATCGCAACTCAAAAGAATGATGCCAAAACAGTCCAAAAGTTTTTGCACAAAAACATTTTTTCTAGATTTGGCATCCCTAGGGCGATTATCAGTGATGAAGGGAGACATTTTGACAACAGGGTAATTGCTGCCGCTTTGAGAAAATATGGTGTCAAGCACAAGATTGCGACAGCATACCACCCACAGACCAATGGACAGGCTGAGATTTCCAACAGGGAAGTAAAGAACATTCTTGAAAAAATGGTCAAACCAACTAGGAAAGATTGGTCTTTACTTCTGAATGATGCATTATGGGCATACAAGACAGCTTTCAAGACTCCATTGGGCATGTCTCCATTTCGATTGATCTATGGGAAAACCTGTCACCTGCCTGTCGAGATAGAGCACAAGGCATATTGGGCAATCAAGGCAGTGAACATGGACTTGGACAAGGCAGGTCAGAAAAGGCTGTTAGATTTGAATGAAATCGAGGAAATACGGACAATGGCCTACGACAACGCAAGAATATACAAGGAGAAAACAAAGAAGTGGCATGACAAGAAGTTGCTGCCGTGACAGTTCTGCCCAGGGCAGCTTGTGTTGTTGTTTAATTCGAGGTTGAAACTCTTTCCAGGGAAGCTCAAATCTAGATGGTCTGGACCATTCCAAGTAATTCAAGTTTTCCCCCATGGTGCCATTACAATTCAATCATTAAAAGACGGGCACCAATTCAAAGTCAATGGACAACGCCTCAAGCACTATCAAGGGACTGAAGCCCCGCGAATACAGGAAGTGGTTACTTTAGGGGATGCCCCACAAGGCATCCCTAATTTAACCTAATTCTTTTATTTTTATTTTTATTATTATTAATATTATTTATTAGGAATTAGATTTATTTTAATAATATTTTGTTTTTAATTTCAGTTTTTAGGAAATAAAGGAGGCAAGTGAGAAAGAAGAAGTGGCCCAAGCCCACCGCCCATCCATCAGCCCAAATAAAGTCCATTTATAATAACATGTCGTTTTGGCTGCCGGCGCAGACGGAGTTGACAGGCTGTCAACAGATGCACAGCAGACGAAGAATCGTGCGGCAGACGCAGCATTAATGTCCGTCAGACGTGTCAGACGCAACATTCAATCTGCCGCTCCGTTATTCCCGCCTGCCGTTGCGGCATTAAATGGGCAGCCCCCGACAGCTATATAAACCCCTTCTCCTTTTCATTTTTCCTCACTTCAGATTTTCTCTCTTGCTATTCTCTTCTAGTTTAATCTCTTTTCTTTCATTTTCAGCCCTTGCAACCAAACATGTCTTCACGACAAACCCGACAGAACGCTGCCGCCGCTTCCTCTTCCGCAGCAGCATCTCCGTTCGCCAACAAGGAACTTTGGGAGGAATGAAGCTTCATTTACAACAGAGATGCCCCTCTTTTTGGCCTCCGGCCGTTCATCATGAAAGCTATCACGGCGCAACTCTGGGAAGACTTTGCCGAGCAGCCGGCAGAGCTTAATGACACCCTGGTAAGGGAGTTCTATGCGGCGATCGAGAGCAAGACGGCAACATCTGTCACCGTCAGAGGAGTGACAGTCCCTTTTACCGCCAGCAGCATCAATCATGTCTTCGGCCTCTTCTTTGGCCCCAATGACGACGCTCATCAACAGTTTTGGGACTCTCTCGATGCTGCCGGCCACGATGCTGTCATGAGGGAATTGACAGAAAGGGGCACAACATGGAGCACCAGCAAAAAGAATCCCAACTCCGTCAACCGGGCACAGCTGCTCCCCGAGGCTAAACTATGGAACGCTTTTATTAAAAAGCGTATCCTGCCCTCATCCCACCACACGACAGTCAACAGGCAGCGGCTTGCCCTCATCCACTCTATTATGCATGACAGGCCGATCAACGTGGGCAGGTACATGCGAGAAAGCATTCTCGATTGTGCTTTCAGAACGGACTCACGTCTATGCCTGCCCTTCACCATCACGGCCCTCTGCCGCTGCGCTGCCGTACCGGAGGACCCTTCAGACAAAATCAAGAAGGGCAGCGGCTGGACCGACAGCAACATCTCCAGCCTTATGGAGATCATCGTCGTAACGCCCCTCAACGCCTTCGATCCAAACGCCCCACCTGCTGAATCTGATGATGAACCTGCCACCGAGCCTGCCCCAGAAGCTGCGACCAACACCGCTCCGGCAGGTCAGAACGCCGACATCTTAGCTGCCATCTTGAGGATAGAGGAGCGGCAGATGGGATTAATGACATTCATCCGCGACTTCTCCAACGCCACGGTAAACTTTATTACCAATACTTTGAATTTTTCGGATGTCTTTTTCCCTACCTTCCCCGCCCATTATTTCAATATCCCGTCCCCTACTCCCACACCACCTGTCTCTCCCCATGGAGAATCTGCCTCCTCCACACCTTCCCCGACGGCAGCCGGCAGCCCACCAGCAGACACCTCCCCTCGAGGAACAAAGCGAGCTGCCACTGACGACAGCCCCCTTGTCCGGAGGAACTTGGACAGCGCCTTCACACGGGTGAAGCGTATCAAGCATGTGGCCAACAAGAGGATGCTGTCCAAGGCCATCACGAGTAACAGCTGGGATAGCAGCGGCAGTTCTGATGTTCGACTAGTGGAGCCACCTGCCCTTCAACCTGCTGACGACCCTGTCCACCAACTGGAGGAGGAATCTGCACCTCAACAGGCCGAGGAACCTGTTGATCCACCTGCCCAGGAACCTGCCCAGCCACCTCCCCAACGCAGACGCTACCATCAGATCCGCGTCAGCAGCAGTGATGAGGACAGCACTTAAAATTTAAGTTTTTATTTCTTTTTCCTCTCTTATTTGCTGCCTGCCTTTATATATTTGTGATGTACTTTTTTTTTTTATGTTTTTCTTTAATTGTTTTTAGTGTCATCTTGCATTGAGGGCAATGCAACCCTCGAGTTTGGGGGTGGCAGCCCTCCATATTTAATGGAGTCCTTAGCACATCTTTTGTTTAATTGTTATGTCTAATTAGTTTGTTAATTTTTTTTTTAAGTTCTTCTTTAAAAAAAAAATATTTAAACTGTTGGCTTAAAACTGTGAAATTAACTTACATGTCATGACGTCTCTGTCGTGGCAGCATCTATAGGACAGGTTAAGGAAAAGTTTAGAGCCTTTCTATAGTTCTGAAAATTTAAACACTTTTGTGACTGTTATCTTGCTTAGACTTATTTTAGCCAAACTAGAATAGGATGCTTAGAGCTTGAAAAGCCCCTAGAGGTGCCTAACACTGGCTCTAGGAAAGAAGTTTAGCAAAAATCAAAAATAAACCTAGAGGTGCCCGAAACCGGCTCTAGGAAGCTAACTAGAGGTGCCCAAAACTGGCTCTAGAAAAACTTAGCTTGAAAATAGAAGAAAAAGCATGAAAATGTGCCTTCTAAAAGAAAGTAAACTTTGGCATAAAATTCAAGTTAAGAAGTTGAATATTCTAGTGAAACTAAGAGGGTCTTAGCATATAACTGTTCACAAGCATGCACACACTGCAGGAGAGCTATAGGGAGATTCCGGACAGATCCTAACCCTTCCGACAGGTTGCTGCCGCCATAGAGAATGAGCGACGGGTAAGGGACAGTTCACTTTTTGAAAGCCAACACAAAAATTTTTTTCATTTTTCTTTAGGTTTAATTGCTTGAGGGCAAGCAAAGACTTGAGTTTGGGGGTGTGTTGAGTGTGTAAAAGTCCTATTATTTACACCCTTTTAACCCATATTTCTGCCGCATTCAAGCATCATTGCATTGTATTTAGGTTAGTTTTCAATTAAATATCACAATTATATAAAAGGCACGGATTCTACTAAAAGATGGTGTATTTTGCAGGTAGCTGCCTTGGTTGACGATGAAGGCAGGCGAAGGGCAGATAAGCAGGAAGGCGGAACTGAACAAGCAGCTGAAGGAGACGAACCTGTCATGGACCCGTCACGACAGCATGGTGACAGCAGATTATTGAAGAGGAAAAATGAAGTGGACATCGATGGATAGAGAAAAATCTGCTCATCTGTCGTGTGGCAGCCAAATAATTTTCCAAGCCCCGGATCAAAAGATATGTCAAGCCAAAGCTCAAAAGAGAGGAAATCCCTAAAAGCAAGGATGCGGCTAGGAAGTAGGATACTTTAGAGATTTAATCTTCATTAGAGTCTTACTTTTAATTAAAGTTGTAATCCTTGTTACCTTAGATAACTTGAGCCCAAAGCTTATATAAAGGGCATAGATTAAACCTAGGGCATAGCCGACTACCCCATAACCGAAACCAAAACCCTGCCGATTACCTGTCACCGATATGTTCTAAATTCCCCCTAGGGCTACGGGTTGTTTTGTAAAGTAGTTGCAAGGGTTGCTTTGTTTTAGGATTTTTCAAGTTCAATAAAATAAACTTCAAGTTCTTTTATCTTGGTTTTAATATCTTGCAAGAGCATCGGGAGAGCATTGTGAGGTTATCCATTTACTTAGCATCGGGAGAGTTAAGTATACAAAAGAGATAAAAGCGCGTTCTCTATTTTATAGTTGAACCATCTCGTTCTTAGGGATAAGGCGAGGTTAAGTGGCTAAGGAAGAATTCATACACATCGGTGTTCATCCTTCGATTCACGCCGGGAGGTATCATCAAAGACGTGATCATCGACAGACTTGTGCCTAGGGATAGGGCAAGGCAGATCTGGGATTCTTGCCAAGCTTGAAGTACGGAGTTAGTGTTCGCTGCCGCGACAACTAACGGACAGACGCCGCGACAGGTGCTGTCGGCGACGGGTGCGATGACAGAACTGGAGATCCTAAGCAATTCAATACCTACACTACTGAGCAACTCAATACCAGCCCATTCTCTCTATCTTGATATCTCAATTCCTTTTATTTACGTTTTTACTTTATTATTCGTGACAATTCTCTCAAACTATTTCTTTTACTTCGTGCAGTGAAATTAGGTGAAGCTATTAGCCCAATCCCTGTGGAGACGATATCCGATACTTTGTATCACTTTACTACTTGCGTCGTGTATACTTGCACTACAATTGCGATAGACTATTTTACACGCAACACACACTTTCAAGAAATTGACAAATAGATGAGTTAACTGAAGTTAGCGGTGAGTCGTTTACAATCCAAAGGGAAGTTTCCAACGCAAACTGAGGCAAACCCATGAGAAAATGTTAATGCAATCACTCTTCAGAGTGGCACTGTTGTTACACCGCCAGTCCCTAAAGATGTTACCGTAGAACACCAAAAAGGAGATGTTGACGCAAAACCCAGAAGAAGAAGAAAGCCGAGTCGCATGCTCCTCCTGTACCATTTCCCTATGCTACTCCACCTCCATTCCCTTCAAGGTTGGTAAAACGTGGTAAACAAGCCGAGGAGAAGGAGATTCTTGATATGTTACGTAGGTAAACATACCTCTCCTTGATGTGATTAAAAAGGTTATACGATATGCCAGATTCTTGAAAGACCTTTGCACAACCAAAAGAAGACTTACTGGTAATGAAAAGGTAAATTTGGGTGAAAATATATCAGCTGTTTTTCAACGCAGGCTTCCACCTAAGCTAAAATACCAAGGTATGTTTGCTATTCATAGTAAAATTGGTAAGGTAGGAATTAAACGTGCTATGTGTGATTTGGGTGCTTCTATAAATATTATGCCCCTTTCAGTTTACAATTCACTTAGTGCAAAGCCTTTGAAGGAAATAAGAGTGGCAATCCAGCTCGCCGATAGATCCGTCATTTATCCTGAATAACTTCTTGAGAACGTGCTGGTTAAGGTAAATGATTTAATTTTTCCAGCGGATATCTATGTCATCGACATGGAAAATGACCGAACTTACTGTTCCTCTGATATCCTTCTTGGCCGTCCCTTCCTTAGTACGACGAATACAAAACTCGATGTAAAAAGCGGAATTCTTATAATGGAGTTTGACAGTGAGGTTGTTAAGTTTGAAATTTACTAAGTAATGCGATATCCATATAATGTCGCTAGTATTAATTTTATTGAGGTTATTGAATCTACCGTTGAAGAGTTTCTCGGGCCTAACCTTGTTGATGATCTGTGCAGGGAATTGGAGGACTTTGAAGAGGAAATCAGAGAGTTTGAGAATTTTTTTCAATTGATTCTGATCTAAGCCTTACTACATCTAAATCTAAACTCTTACATTCCATTTTGCAGGCACCAAAATTGGAGTTTAAATCAACGTTGGAATATGTGGACAAGCTGAAAAAGCTCTACAGGAAAAACTTATGAGAGTGCTCGAAGCTACAAGGATAAAATGAAGGAAATTTATGATCGTAAAATTTTTCGTAAGAAATTTCATCGATGGAAAAAACGTATGAAGTGGAGGGAGTATCTCTTTTTGAACACATAGTCTAAATTAGGTCGTCGAGCTAAACAACGTTAAATAAAGCGCTACATGGGAGGCAACCCATTTTATTTTTTGTTTGCTATTTTTTTCTTATTTGCTTTAATTTTATTTTATTCTATTTTTGTCTTTGTCTTTGTCTTTGTCTTTGTGTTATTTTTATTTTTGTTTTATTCTTAAATTTCCAGGTGCCTAATTGTATCGACAAAGTAAGAGACGATATTTGCAGCTTGCAGACAGTGGGCCTTAAGGACGAATACATGATGAAAGGGGAATTAAAATTAAAATAAAAAACCATTAGTCAAACCCAATGTTAGCAAATAAATTAAAAAACCCATTTTTTTAGTTCACATTACAGAAACCTCACCAATCTATTGGTGCACATTAGCCGAACCCAACATTAGCTAAACCTTTAATCTGTGCATCTTTTATCCCCCTTTCAACTATCAAACTCCCTGTGGCCGACATGCCTTTGACCAACATTTATTCTTTGCAAATTTTCCTACGTGATTTACACAAAACAACATACCTTAAAACTTTTATTCCATCAGCCGTAGACCCCACTCCTAACTTATTCGACCTTTGCCTTTCCACCATGGTTCAAACAAAAAAACCAAGGCCCAGGTGACTCCTTATCGACCAGTTCACCGCAATCATCACTGTACCGCTCCTTCGCCGGTTGTGGAGATTCCGAGTGACTCAAATCTATCATCACCGCCCCTACTCGACGTGGTTGACAACGACTCCGAATAGCCCACCGTCATTAGCACGGGGAGTATCTCTATTCTCTCTCCTGTATTTTTACATATTGGGACAATATGATTTAACCGAGGGGGTGGAAATTGCAAGAAATTTACCTTGCTTATTTGATTGATTGGAATTGGGTTTTTCTTGAATTAATATGTTGAAATTGATTGTTACATATCACATTTTCACCTTGTTTCTTTTATTTTTCTTGTGAACTTCGATCTCGCCTTTGGTTGGAATTTAGGTTGTATGATAGCACTTGGCTTGACTAATTGGCTTTTGTTTAAATTTTCAATTGACATTTCATGCATTTGTTAGTTGAATTGATAGCATGACTTAGTACAATTTGAACCTTTCATGTGGGTTTTATAGCCTAATGAGCATACATTTGCATTCTTGCTCTTTGTCTACTTGAGTGTGCTGTCTAATTCTTGGCATTCTAGAACTTGTGACGCAATGCTTTTCGAGACTACATGATTGAATATATTGCTTTAATATGATAGGGGAATTAGGATTCAACCCTTTTCTCTTCCCCCAAAATAGCCCACCCTTGTTTATCTTCCCCTTAGTTAGCCAATTTTTTAGCCTTATTTCCTTTTCTTTGTTTATCACATCATTAACCCAAGCCTATTTTATTTTTGTTTTCCCCTCTTTTATTACCCTTTTTCAGGATGAAGTTAAGGTTGTTCCGCGAATACAAAAAAACAGTGCAAAAAAAGTGTAAAAAAAAAACAGTGCATGAAATTCGAAATGATTCGAACATAAAAAAATACAGTTTGGTTCGAACAACAGCAGGAAAAGAAAAAAAGAAAATTTCGACCAGGAAATAAAAAAGAGTGAATAAAGCTTTGATTGTTTGATTTCTTATTTCCTTTCTTCCATTCTTACTCTCATTTGAATAATCCTTTAGAATGATCTTCTTTTTGTCTTGAAGTTTTAACCCGATCTTTGGCCTTTATCCTACCTGAACCTTGACCCCTTTACAACCCTTTTAAAGACCCCTTGATTACTGTATCATGTTCATACTTAGTAGTAGAGATTTGATTTAGTTACAAGCTTATGGTAATGTTTTGATTAGTTAGGCATGAACGATTCTTTCACCCAAAACACTTTGAGCGGAATGAGTGAGCCACTGTGAGGTACTAAGTCTTGCTTCTTTGAGATCAACAGATAATTGGAATGCAATGCTTTGCTTATACTTGCTTTTAGTTAAGCCTTTTCTTGATTACTCTTGGATTTCATTGTTTGCGTTGATTTTGATTTACTTGAAAGACTTGGAAATTTTGTGAAATAGAGATGGAAACTTGAGGTTTTTGATACATTGATTAAGAAATGTTTAAGGACAAACATTGAATAAGTGAGGGGGAATTTGATGAGTGATTTAAATAGTAATTATTTTGTTATTAATTACTCCTTGTTTGTCGGTTTATGCTGCTAATTTAGGCGTTTTCTCTTATTTTCTGTGCAGAACATTGGATTCCAGAAACTATGCTAAAAAAGGAAAAATTCTGCAATTTTATTTTCTGGAGTCAAGGTTGGACTAGTGGGCATGAAAAGCTAACGGGACACCACTTCATCAATTTTAAAAGATGACGTTAGCAATGGTGATAGCTTATCAGCCGCATTTTGATAGTTTATCAAACAAATTCAAATTCAAACTTGGAATTACATTTGTATTTAATTTAAATATTTTTAGTATTTATCTTTTATCCTTTTAAGTTATTTTTAGGGTTTTAAGATACTATAAATATCCCCTTTGGGGTAAGCTAGAAGCACCATCCTCCATTCTTAGTTTTTTTTAGCTTTTGAAGTTTAATCAAAGTTTCTTTTCCTTTACTTTCTTGTTTTTACATTTTTATTTATTTAAAAACTACTAAGTATGATTTCTTCCATAATCATGCTTAGCTAAATTCTTAGACTAGCCAAAGGCTAAAAGCAAAGCTTCGATTCACCTTGTGAGAATTAAAAAAGCACTTAACAACTTCGTTTTACATTCTCAATTTTATGAAAACCTAGATCGACAATCGTGCTTTCTATTAAAATCATTTCACTTTCACTTCAAAAAGCTAGCGTTGACTTGATTGTTGTTAAGATTTACAGTTGGGAGGAAGGATCGACGATAGTCGTAGTTTCAACTTCCTATGAACACACTTAGCGACGGATTCACTAATGGAAGTTGAGATCAGATTTGATTCTCATTGAGACAACATAGTCTGAGGTGGGTTTTTCAAAAACTTTAAAAATTGTTTTATTCTAACGACGATATTCGTGGTTAGTCTAACTAGAAAATTGGAATCTAAAAATCGATTTTAGATTATCGTTTTACCGGAGAGAAAAACAAGATACAAGGGTTGGCCCTTGTAGACTGTAACCGGCATATATCCGGAGAGAATTCTTTTTCAATGATCATTTTGAATTGAAGCGGAGCAAAAGCTTGAGGCTAGTTAATTTTAATCGATTTATTTTTACTCAATTTATTCTCGCATTCATTTTACACTTATTCTCTAGTTTTCTCGATCAAAACCCCCATTCATCAAATTACCTTGCAACAATCAAAGTCAGAACAAACGTATACCAGAAACTCCTTAGTCCCTATGGATCGGCATTTTCTTCTCTATACTACGTCTTTATTTATTTATTTAATTTGAGATTAAGCCATATTTATTTGACAATATACGACGCTTGTCAAAGGTATAGGTTTTTAGCCAAATTGTATTCATTCATGTTGTCTAGATCTTTCTTCGATTAGGATCCTAAAATTTGAGTTCGTACCAAGGTACTAACCATCCAATATTATCATCTAAACATTCACATCTCACAACCAAAACATGAAACCATTTGTAACAAGTATTCAAACACCAATTCCAACATGGCTTAGAAACCAAGCAACCATTTGAACACTATATCTAACATGGCTTAGACATCAAGAAACCATTCGAACACTACATCTAACATGGCTTAGACATTAAGAAAACATTCTTATATCATGATATACATTTTAAGCATATTCACTTAACATCTTAACATTCAAACACCATCTTTTAACCTTTTACCAAAACATTCAAAATCATTCATCCAACATAAGATCAATCACAAATTATTATAAAGGCCAATTACACATCACGATCATACTTATATTTCTTATATACAAACTTAATCAAAAGAGGTAATTAAATGCATTATGCGTACTAGACTTCTATGTGCCACCATCTAGGAGTTCTAAGGAAAATTTTCAAAACATACTTATGAGCCCTTGTGATCGCGTCTAATCTCAAGAGCTAACCGAAAGCACATTTACCCTGAAATGCCACGAAAGAGTAGAGTAAGCATTGGCTTAGTGAGGTAGTTTAAATAGCCAAAAGTATAAATTAAAAGATCTGTGTTATAACTCTATTCTTTCTTCAAGTTTGATGGATATAGGTAAGTAGCAAGCTTAATTGAACGTAGCTCATCTCATTCATAGGGTTCAAAACATGGCATTAATTACAAGTCTATCAATTTCCATGTATGACAAACTTCATCACATGCAAATCATTATAACTACAACAATTCAAGTTTGTTTCAAACATATGTTTAACTGGTAAGTCGATATAGTTACAAGATTTCAAACATGTATTCAAACATCAAGACAATGTAATCACAAGGTTTCAAACATGGATTCGAATAGCAAAACAATGAAATCACAAGGTTTCAAACTTAGCATCCTTTCTTTAACCATTCACGCACATGTATTACTTTCCGCTTAAGCTATCAAACAAATCATCCCATAATCATGTATTACATCTCACATAAGATATCAAAATTAACATTTCATATACTTGAATTACCCATTTCATAAGATATTGACAAAACATATCACATACATGAATTACTTATCATGTAAGATATCAAACTTAGCATATTAGTTTAGATCACAAATTTCATTATTTTATTTTTACATAGCCTTGAAATCAAGTATCAGCCTAGGCACACAAATCCCCAACCAACTGTCGCCAACAAAATGTACTCATAGTACCAGTCAATCCCATATACTGTCGCCAAGTGACCACAACACATCCCTCTTACTGTCGCCAAATAAGGACCGTAGTCTAGCCCAAACACAAGCTCTATGGACTCTAAGACATGCCAACTATACCTAAGACTGACTCGAAACCAAGGCTTTAACTTTATTCTTATCATATCAAAGATAGAATGAGCATAGCTCTATAAACAAAACATCGTATGAACATAGCTTATTGTTTTTTTACCAAGAACATATAAAGTTCAAGTTCATAATTCTCAATTCGTAAATCTTTTCTAGTCAAGTGATAGCATGGAAATGGTTACTAACCAAACACATATCGTCTTACCATAAGCATCACATTGAATCAAGTATTATAAGTCACATCATACTTAATATTTAAGGACTTACCTCAAGTACAAGCTTCACATGCGTATCATGATTAAACTTAAAAAAATGAAATCATAAATAGCAAGAAATGCTCAAAAATGTTACTAGCCTATCCCGAGACTTTAAAAACTACACTCACTGTTCGATCTGAGCTAGTTTTGATCACGAATCACGATCTCCTTTTTATCTTTCCACCACATGATCCACTTTCGTATTTAGTCCCTCAACACCTCCTTAGTCTAATATCACAACATTATATTCATACATTAGAACAACTCTTAATAACTATTCAAAAACAGTCCCCAACATATAAACACAACCAAGTTGCCGCGACCGTTTTTAAAAACCGTTTGTGGAAAAACAACTTGACGATTATAATTTTGGAAATTGGGGGTTTTCATTTTAATTTGGTCTTTAAAATTAGGAGGTTTCCATTTTTAATCAAATTTCCTTTATTTTCCTAAAAATCATTTTGGAGTCACCATCGATCACTTTGGTAGACCGAACACCATAAAAAGCGTACCAGAGATTCTTTTAGTAAAATTTGGGTCCGGGAGTTAGTTACGTGTAGGGAAGGGTTAACACCCTACAAACGCCCGTTATCAGAACCTTATTGATTCCACGTGGCATTTTGACATCTCAAACATTAATACGAATTTAATTAAATCTTTTTATTGTTAAATGGGTTCCATTTCGAATGAGAATATCATTTTGTAAGAAAATACATTTTGGACGAATATAAGTTTTGAAACTTCCAAATGAATTAGGACACTTCAATTTATATTCAAAATGTATCTCAATACAAAATGTTTAATGCATGTCCAATTATTTTGTTGTCCATTTAAAGTAAAACCTAGATAGGGCCTCATCAATTTAATTAATTAAGATTCTATGAATATCATTAAGTTTAGGGTTTATGTGAGAACACCCAAATAATTGGGCAATATCCATATTAGGCCCTAAATCAACAATATTCCTATTTTTAATGCTACTAACTCATCGTTCCCTATCTTAATTTGATTTTATTAAAGCTATTTAGGTGTGATTACATGTTTTCTAGGTTTAAATGGTATGCTAGATAGTTAACTAGAAAACCCTTTTGATTAACATCTCATTACATTGAGACACTAACCAAATTAGGGTATTGAAGTTGTTATTTAGCACCCATTTATTTTTCTAAAATTTCCTCCCTATTCAATTATTTAATTAAGGAACTTATACTAAAGGCTCTAATAACAACAATTTAGTGATTAAATCTTCCTAACATGTATAATATATGCTTAGTAAAAATCATGCAATCATACAAATAAATTAAATTAAAGCAATTAAATTATTTAAAGCTGTAAATGACTAAATTGAAATAATTTAAAACTCAGAACAAAGTTAAAAGGGACTAAATTGAATTATATTTCAATTAGGAGAGCCAAATTACAACGATTTAGGGACTAAACTGGAAGAGAAGGAAAACTAGGAAGCTCTAAACATAAAGTTTCCAAAGTAGGGCGTGAATCCCTTGCCCGGATCCAAATGACCCGTGCTGGTCGAGTCAACCCGGTGCCAAAACGGCACCGTTTGACTAAGAGTATAAGTACCTCATTTACGAGCTGACTCGGCCATTTGAGCTGTGTGCCCTCTCTCTTCTCCCACTCATTCTCTCTCAACTCAAATACCCAATCTCTAGATTTTGCTACACTTTTCGATCAAAATCACTAATTCCTTTCCAGTTCATTATTCGTTCTTCATTTTCCATGTTTTGATCGAAAACAAACACCAAAACATGTTCATTTCCTGCCTCCCTCGGATCAAAACCCACTTTTTCCTCAACATTCATCATCTGTTCTTCATTTTGCGCACTTTAATTCTATCTAAACACACAAATCCTTCTACCTTATGTATTCCTTTGATCAAAACCTCATTTTAATCCAAAAACTAAACCTTGTTCTTCAATTTTCTTATTTTGATCCATCATGAAACCAAAACCCTAACTCGATATGTTTCTATTCCACCTGAGGCGACACCGGTCACCGACCATTGTCTTCGGTCATCCTTAACCTTTCGCTGATGATATGAACTTCTTCGATCATCTTCTCCGGCCATCCTAAATTTTCTGACCGCCGCCTGGTTTTTTTTGGTCGTCTTCTTCGACCTGCCCTGCAACTCCGGCCGCCGTGCTTTGCCGCCAGAGCGATTCTTGGCCACCGTCTGCCGCTGCACCGAAACCCTAAAAACTCCAGAAATGTTATGTTTTCTGTCCTAAACCCTAATCTAAAGCCTATTTCGAGAGAAACCCCCGCCTTCCCCGTCCTAAGCTACCTACCCAAGACCAAAAACCCTTTATCGCTCTGTAATTTTCGACTCCAGCCAGACCTATCTCTCCACTCTCATATTCCAGTGATACCCAGAAGAAAAGCTAAGTGATCGAGGTTCTTCAGTTTTAGTTTTAGAAATTTAGATATAGGTTTTATTTTTGTTTTTAGCTATTGTTTTTCTTTATTTCAAGTCTTAATTCTATTTTGTTTGATGTTTTAGTGTAGGAAAATGAAAAAGAGGAAGAAATGCTACCTTCTGAAGAGCTCAGGCGACGATACGGTGCTCCGATCAACGGCGATGACGTCCAATTCTGGTGTCTCTTCCGATTCTGGTGGGACCTTCTGATGAGCTCAGGCGACGATACGGTGCTCCGATCAATAGCGAAGACGTCCAATTCCGGTGTCTCTTCCGATTCTGGTGGGACCTTTCAGTTTCTTCTCTCTCTCCAATTATTGCCGCAATTACTGTTGTAATGATTGGCCTTAATTATTTTCTCTCTTTCTCCTTATATACCTGATAGTGGGAAATAACGCCACACTAACGTTGGCGAAGCCAGCTGGGGACCGATCCGCGTGAAGGTGTGATGAACCAATCGTGAGATGCCACATAGCGTTGTCGAGCGGGAAAAAGAAACACAACAACTGATTTGGGCGGGAATTGGGCTTTAGCTGATATATTTTGTGTTTGTTTGGATTTTAGGCTTAGGAAATGGGCTTTGTATTTGTAATTTGGGCCTTCAAGTTTTTATTATTATTGTATAAATGGACTCTTTGGTCTGTTTTGTTTATTAGGTTTATTTATTCATTTGGATTCGAATTATATATATGTACACCCAGAAAAAATACGAGTATTAAAGTTGCCCCTCTTTGCTCATTGATGTGGAACAAGAATAGGGCAAAATCTGAAAAAGACACAGATTTTGTCTAAACCATCCACTCATGGAATCTTGAAGCTGCTTTTCTGATTATGAACTACTTCAATCTTCCTTTATCTTCTTCTTTAGCCGAGGACGAAATCTTCTCATTAAGAATTCTTCCTTCTCTGATCGAACTCTTCTTCTTTGCTGGACGAATTCTTCTCATTAGGAATCCTTATTTGTGAACGATCTCTTCTCATTATGAATTCTTCTTTGTTGGTGAACTCTTCTCATTAGGTGCTCTTCTTTGCTGGCGAACTCTTCTCATTAGGAGTTCTTCTTTACTGGGGCGGACTCTTCTCATTAAGAATTCTTCTTTGCTGAGCGTACTCTTCTCATTAGGAGTTCTGTCTTTCCTGGGCGAACTCTTCTCATTAGGAATCCTTCTTTGTTGGGCGAACTCTTCTCATTAGGAGTTCTGTCTTTGCTGGGCGGGCTCTTCTCATTAGGAGCTCTTCTTTGCCGGCGAACTCTTCTCATTAGGAGTTCTTCTTTTTTGGGGCGGACTCTTCTCTTTAGGAATCCTTCTTTGCTGGGCGAACACTTCTCATTAGGAGCTCTATTTTTCATCTACTTTCTGTCAAAACAACTAAAATATGTGGGTTAGCATGACCCTAATTTCCTACATGATGCATGAACTGTAGAACTAATGTTTTGACATAATAATTGAAAAATGTTTTGGACAAGGTTAAAAAGAATTCAAAACTATTTCTAAAGTCCAAACAACTTGAAACTATGTTTAGGGGATGTTTTAAAAGGTTTTTACATGTTTTCAAAGCCAAATTCAACAAAACCATCCAGGTGTTTTGAAACACCCCTAGGTGTTTCAATACGAGTCTTTACATTGTCAAAGTGTTTCGAAACGAGCTTTCTCTTGGTTTGCTAAACGGTCATAAACCCCCAACGGCTACTTCCCAACTACCTTTGAAATGCAGGGCGTTTCGATACGTTGTCTAGCATTTCGATACGGGCGTTTCAATACGACCAAAGACGTTTCGATACGGGTGCTGCATCAGACTGCAACGACTCTTTCTATTTGAAGAGTGTTTTGAAACGAAGTCGAGCGTTTCGAAACGGGGAGCTGTAGAACTGCATTTATGGTGGGAAATTAAGTCTTCAACGGCTCCAATTCAACCCCAACGGCTAGTAACGACTACAAACTCAAAGATGAGTATAAAAGGGACCTTCAAGCATCTAGTAATGGTTAATGATTCAATTGCCAACATTATAATGATCAAAATGAGTCTTAGCACTTAGTTGTCAATTCTTTGTATAGACAAACACTAGTGAGCCAAAATTGTTAGATTTGCTCAAGTGTTTTAGGATTGGGTGAGAGCTTATATGTGCAAACAAATACCTATTAGAGGGATTTGAGTTTGCTTATCTTTGTCTCTTTTGTAAAGAGGGTTTGATCAACGCTTTGGGTAGAAAGCTTGATCGGTTTGTAAGGGTTTCCTCCTAAGCCTAGAAAAGAGGACGAATCAATAGTGAATTGATTGGAAATCCTTAGTGGGAAGCTAAGGTAGTGAATGTAGAACTTGGTTAGAAGGTTGAACCACTATAAATCATCTTGTCTTAATCTTTTTTTTTTGCTTCCACACCATTATCACCCAACATTCCACTTCTCCACAACTTGGCGAGCAAGAACGGTTGAAGGAATCAAGCACCTTATAACCCAACAATTGGTATTAGAGCTTGGCTCAATTGAAGAGGATTAACATCCTATTGAGAAGATCTGACAAGCTCGATCATCATTTAAATTAACTGGCTCAATGGCGTAATCCATCGACAAACCGCCCTTCTTCGATGGAACTCACTATGCCCATTGAAAGACAAGGATGAAGTTCTTCATAAAGTCAAAGGACTAAAATCTTTGGGACATAGTAGAAGATGGTCCGTTCGTTCCTCAACAAAGCAAAGCGGAATGGAGTGCCGAAGATCGCAAGAAGATGGAGCTTAATTGCAAAGCCTTGAACATCCTCTTTTGTGCATTTGGCCCAACCATCTATGAGAAGATGTCTTCTTGTGAGAGTGCCAAGGAGGTATGAGACAAGCTTTAAGTAACATACGAGGGAACCAATGAAGTAAAGGAGAACAATATCGGTGTAACGCCCCGGTTTTGGGCTTAGAAGTTTTGGGCGTTGACCGGTTTGGTCAAAGTGCTGTTCGAATCTAAAAGGGTGAATTTTAGGAAAGCCTAGTTCGGGTTGCATTAAAAATATGGAAAATGTTCTAAAATCATCTTTTAATATATATAAGTGAACTGTGAAATCAATTTTACAAAATGAGTTTTGGAAGGGTGACATTTTGGCTAGTGACCAAAATCTAATTTTTGAAAGTTGCGTGACTGTTTTAGAAAGGATTGAAACTTTGAATCTTTAAGGAGCTATTTACCCAAAGGGAGTTTCTCCAGATTTTTCTAAGATATTTTAAGGTTTAATTCTGATTTTAAAGCTATAGAAAAGAGGAGGGAAATCATTTTGGCTATTTTGTAACTAACTTTCTATTTTCTCAATTTTCCTTTCTCTCATTTTCTCTCAACCCAAACACTTTCTCTCCAGAGACTTCTTTCTGATTTTGTCACCTAAATCTCTCCTTTCAACTCTCTTTTGATTCCTAATCATCATATCTACAAAACCTCACCATTTGCTACTTGATTCATCAAGCTTTTTGGCTCTAAAAGAGGAGAAACTCAAGTTTGGAGGTAAGAACGTCCTTCTCCTCTAAACTCTCAGTTCTTTACTGAAATTCCTAAGTTCTCAATCCTTAATTGATGTGTTATAAAAGGTTTTTAAGTTGTGTAAATGGATCTTGGCTTAAAATGCAAGATTTGGTGATTTTTGATGGATTTTCGTTGGATCTGTTTAAGCTGTGATTTGAAGTGTGTTTTTGATGATAAATGAACATTAATTTGATAAGGAATTGAGTTTGATTAATGCAATCTCGGATAGGTTGAGTTTCCTAAGTTTAGCTTGTGATTCTTGGTTGTTTTTGAGGTTATCTTGTGGATCTGATGTTGCTGGAGGTATAAGGATGTTATTAGGCTCTTTTTAGGTGTTAAATGATGTTGAAGGATGTTTTGTTTTGATGGTTTATGGCTGGGCTTTGTTGAGGAGTGGTTTGGATGCATTTTCGGTTGTGTTTGGTGGCCGAAAATGGAGTGTGGATGAGAGCAGCGAGTTTAGGTGCTTTCATTGAAGCTATTAATGCATGATGATGCATTAATCCTCTGCTTTGATGTGTTTAAAACAGGGGAGTCATCTTTGGATCCAAGTGGAGGTGATCCGGTAGCTTGATTTGTGCTTCGGCAAGAGGCGAAGTGGAATCGGTGAGTGAAAATTGGGTTTTCGGCTTGAAACCAATGTCTTGGGAGTTTAGTTTAAGTCTAAACAACTTTGCTAAGCTCAAGTGTAAGTTTTCGGAAAAACTCTCTAATGGTGGCCATGGTTTTGTTGTGATGCAATGTGGTTTATTGCATGTTTTAAATTCTGTTTTGAAAGCATGATTTAGCATGGTTATTGCTGATTTTGTAAGCCATATGTTGAAGGAAACTCAAGGTAAGAGTTCCTTGTTTTTGAGCATGGTTAAAATGTGGTTTGATGCTTATAAATGCATGATGTTTATGGCTTGGTTTAATGCTTTAAAACAGTGGATTATTTGATGATAATGATGTATATTGGCAAGTGATGTTTTGAAAAGGTTAAGGTCACTAAGGTGGTTAAAAGTCCTTGAGTGAGCCTTGTGGTTTCTAAGAACTTCATGGTAGTTAAAAGTCCATGATGATTCTTGTTAAGGTCACTAAGGTGGTTAAAAGTCCTTGAGTGAGCCTTGTTACTTAAGAACATCAAGGTGGTTAAAAGTCCTTGGATGGTTCTTGTTAAGGACACAAAGGTGGTTAAAATTCCTTGTGTGGTCCTTGCCATGGTGTTTAAAAGTCCATGGGCCAAGGTGTTTAAAAGTCCTTGGGGCCAAGGTGTTTAAAAGTCCTTGGGAAGAACACTAAGGTGGTTAAAAGTCCTTAAGTGGTTCTTGAGAATTATAAGATCACAATGGTGTTTAAAAGTCCATGTGTGAGTCTTATGTTGATCATGTTTTAAAATGATGGAACTTATCACTTGTGGCCAATATGACATGAATTGACATGGAAGCATGTTTTGCTTATTTAAGAATGCTAGTGAGCATGTATATATGATGTTTTAGAAGTATGATTTATAAAGTGTTTTATAAATGCATTATTGAATGGTTTTAATGGGCATTCCTCACTAAGCTTTTGCTTACGCTCTCTTTCGTTTTCTTAAACCAATAATGCAGATCATTAAGGTACTTTGAGGGCAGCAAGGAAGGCAAGCAATCAAGTGGAACTAAGCTCAAGTATGGAAGGTTTTCTTAAACACATTTTAGCTTTTGGTAATTTGGCAATGGGGGACCTATGTGTATGTTTTGGGAGATGTTCGAACTCCCTAAGTATGTTGAATGTTGTTGAATTTGCTGGTATTTGTAATTGGCCTCTAAATGCTTGTTTTGGAAGTTTATGCTTGAATGGTTTGCTTGTGTAGGAAGCATGCCATTAGAATTGGGGCTTTTCATATATGATGATAATATGTTGAAATGTTGATGCTTATATGTCTCTTGTATGTTGAATTTATTGCTGGTAAAGTTTGGTAGCATTTGGAGTATGTATGGTTGATCAATTGCACGTTTGGAGAAGTCCTTTGTTGCAATCTGTGCAGGGCGTTTCGGAACAGAGGCTACCGTTCCGGAACGGGTGCCTTAATTGAGCCCAGGCGTCCGAAACGGTAGGCACCGTTCTGAAACGGGAAGGCCACTGCCAGCCCGTGTTCCGATACGCGTTGCGGAACGGCCCCGTGTTTCGAAACGGGCTCTACCTGTTTCGGAACACATGACCGTTGGGGGCTGACATTGGTAGTTAAATGTTTTGGAATGTTTGCATTTTGGTCCTGAATCTTGTTTGTGCAATTGTATGAGTTTGGGAAGTCCTTTTGAGCTGAAAATTTACAGAGAAGCATGAAACCTGATTAATTTCAAGATGGTAACTTTAATTTGGGTTAAGACCTCATAATTTGCAGAATTTACAATTTGGTTCCTAAAGTTGTAAATTGTTCAATTGGGTCCCTGTTTGATCTCTGATGTTTATGATCTTTGAGTATGTTGTTTGCATGATCATAACTAGGGTTAATGTACATCTAGACAAGAGTAAAAAGAAAAAAAGGGTCGTTAATCAAGGTTGACCTTCGGGTTGACTTTGGTTTTCCCCGTGTGACTTTCTTAATTCGGGTCAACCGTCTAGGCCGGGTTAAGGGGGTTACATTTGGTGGTATCAGAGCCGAGTTCTCGAGTATTTGGGAATGATTGTGTGCATGATTGAGGTATGTATGCTTGTTGAGTGAAAGCATGATGTGTGGTTTATGATTTGATGCAATTGAGTGGTATGCTGTGATGTAGCATGTTAAGGGTACCCATTGCCAAATCGAAGCTAATGAAATGATGTTGATTTTAAGTGAAATTGAGCTTGAGTACTTGAATTGCTTACCTTGCTGGGCCTAACTATGTTTTATTTGCATTGTGATTACATGGTTATAGTATGGCACCACGTAGAGAGTTGCGAAGTAATGTGCGAGCTACGGCTCCTAATGAGAATGAAAATGAAGAGAATGCGGGTAGTGCGGTGTTACCTCCTCCTCCACCTGGTGGTGGTGGTGCTGAGGGTGGAAGAGCTGAAGCTGCAGCTGGTGCTGGAGCTGCTGGTCCTGAGGTTGGACAGGGGCAAGCTATGCCTGACATGTCTATGTTGGTACAAGCTATTGCGGGTGCTTTTCGAGCAGCAGTAGCTGGAGCTCAAGGAGCTGGGCATCCGGGAGATGCTGGAGTTAGACTACCTTTGGAGCGTTTGCGCAATCTTGGTGGGACTGAGTTCAGGGGTATGTCTGCTGAGAGTTCTGAAGCTTGGTTAGAGAGTACCAAGAGGATTCTGGGTCAGATGAGTTGCACGGATGTACAAAAGCTGGGTTGTGTAGTATCTTTACTACAGGATGATGCGTATACGTGGTGGACGAACACTATAGCTGGAATGGCTGAAGCTGATGTGACTTGGACATTCTTTCAGAATGTGTTCAAGAGGAGATATCTTGGTGTGAGATATCTTGATGAAAAGAAGCGTGAGTTCATGACTCTTACCCAAGGGAGCATGACGGTGGCTGAGTATGAAGTTCAGTTTGTGCGACTCAGTCAGTATGCACCTGAGCTGGTACCTGATGAGCGGGAGAGGTGCGAAAGGTTCCGTTATGGTCTAGTGACGGAGGTTAAGATGTATGTGCTGGCCACTGAGTATGATGATTTTGATGTGCTGGTGGGCCGAGCCAAGGATATTGAGATGAATCTGGGTTTATCTGCTAGAGGTGCTGGAGCGAGTTCTGGTAAGAGAGCTGCTGAGTTTGGTTCCGGTGGTGGACGGAACAAGAGGGTACGTGATCAGAAGTATCCGTCCTCAGCTAAGAGAGGTGGTGGTGCACCTGCTAGAGGAGGCAACCCTAGAGCTGATCCAAGTGCTTGTTGGATTTGTGGTTCACGTGGTCACATGAAGCGTGACTGTCCTCGTGCTGTGAGGGAGGTGCAAGCTCCTGTTGCGGCAGCTGGTAATGGATGCTGGAATTGTGGATCTGCGGACCATTTGAGGCGAGATTTTCCTATGTTGGCTGGTGGCCAAGTGCGTGCACCTGTTGTTGCTGCACCGCAGAGAGGTCGTGGGCGCGGCCGCGGTAACTTCCAGCGGAGAGAGGAAGGTGGTCGAGGAGTGGCCCATGTTGTGGCTATTCAGCCCGAAGGTGGAGGTCAAGCGAGGGTGTATGCTCAGCGGGAGGGAAGGAATGATGCAGATGTGATTGCAGGTACCTTTACTTTGCAATCCTTGTCATTACTTTCCTTGATAGATTCTGGATCTACGCATTCATACATTTTGCGTGAGCATGCTGAATTGCTTGGTTTGCCTGTCGAGTCTTTGGATGTTGGTGTTCGTGTCACTAGTTCTTTTGGTGAGACTGTTGTGACTCGAAAGTTGTATAGAAGGTGTCCCTTGGTTGTTCAAGAACATGTTTTTCATGTTGATCTTATGGAGTTGCCCTTCTATGGTTTTGATGTAATCCTTGGTATGGATTGGCTTGCTGAGCATCGTGCTGTTGTGGATTGTGAGAATAAGCGAGTTTCGTTGAAGCTTGCGGATGATTATGAAGTTGTGGTGGTTGGTGAGAATGTGAAGTTTCTTGCCAATGTGGTGTCTACCTTGGAGGCCAGCAGGATGCTGAGGCAAGGTTGTGAAGCTTATCTAGCTTTTGTGATGAATCCTAGCTCTAAGGAGTTGAGGGTGCAAGATATCAGAGTTGTGAAGGAGTTTCCTGGAGTGTTTCCTGAGGAGTTGCCTGGTTTACCTCCTAATCGCGAGGTGGAGTTTGGCATTGAGCTGTATGAGAATACAACTCCTGTGTCCATTACTCCTTATAGAATGTCACCTAAGGAGCTGAAGGAGCTGAAGACGCAGTTGCAAGAGCTGCTTGATCGTGGGTTCATTCGGCCGAGCGTGTCGCCTTGGGGTGCACCGGTCTTGTTTGTGAAGAAGAAGGATGGCACTATAAGGATGTGCATTGATTACCGTCAGCTGAACAAGTTGACTATCAAGAATTGGTATCCTTTGCCGAGGATTGATGATCTCTTTGATCAATTTCGGGGAGCAGCTGTGTTCTCTAAGATTGACTTGAGGTCAGGGTATTATCAGTTGAAGGTGAAGGATGTGGATGTGCCTAAGACAACTTTCAGGACAAGGTATGGGCATTATGAGTTTCTTGTGATGCCGTTTGGTTTGACAAATGCTCCTGTTGCTTTCATGGACATGATGAATCGTGTGTTTCATGAATACCTGGACAAGTTCATTGTGGTGTTCATTGATGATATCCTTGTGTACTCGCGTACTGAGGAGGAGCATGAAGAGCATTTGAGGATCGTTTTGCAAGCTTTGTTGGAGAATCAGCTTTATGCTAAGCTGAGCAAGTGTGAGTTTTGGCTTAAGGAAGTGGTGTTTCTTGGGCATGTGGTTTCTGCTGAGGGGATTCGTGTTGATCCTCAGAAGATTGAGGCGGTGATGAACTGGAAGGTTCCTAAGTCCGTTCATAAGGTTCGTAGTTTCCTTGGTTTGGCGGGATACTACCGAAGGTTTGTGGATGGTTTTTCTAAGATTGCTGCACCTTTGACGAAGTTGTTGCAGAAAGATGTTAAGTATGAGTGGACGGAAGCGAGACAGCAGGCTTTTGAGAAGCTGAAGGCGGCTTTGACGCAAGCTCCTATCTTGGTTCAGCCTGAATCAGGGAAAGAGTTTGTGGTCTACAGTGATGCGTCCTATGTTGGGTTAGGATGTGTGCTGATGCAAGAGGGTAAGGTGGTTGCTTATGCATCGCGGCATTTGAAGGTGCATGAGCGCAATTATCCTACGCATGATATTGAGCTGGCTGCAGTGGTTTTTGCTTTGAAGATCTGGAGACATTATCTGTATGGTGAGAAGTGTACTGTGTACACGGATCATAAGAGTTTGAGGTATCTGATGTCTCAGAAGGAGTTGAATCTTAGGCAGCGGCGTTGGTTGGAGTTGCTCAAGGATTATGATTTGACGATTGAGTACCATCCTGGAAAAGCTAATGTTGTTGCGGATGCCTTGAGTAGGAAGGTAGCTGTTGAGCTGAGGGCTATGTTTGCTAGCTTGAGTATATCGCGAGATGGTGGTCTTATAGCTGAGTTGCAAGTGAAGCCATCTATGGTTCAGTTGATCAAGGAAAAGCAGTTGCTGGATGATTCCTTGGTGTCTCATGTTCAGGATATCGCGGAGGGAAGGCCTTCGGATTTCTGTTTTAATGATGATGGTGTGTTGTGTTTTGGTAGTCGAATAGTAGTGCCCAATGATGCTGAGTTAAGGCGTGCTATTCTGACTGAAGGTCATAGTAGTCCTTTTGCTATGCACCCTGGTAGTACTAAGATGTACCGTGATCTTCGTGATGAGTACTATTGGGTGGGTTTGAAAAAGGATGTTGCGGAGTTTGTGAGCAAGTGTTTGGTGTGTCAGCGAGTTAAGGCTGAGCATCAGGTTCCTTCAGGGTTGTTGCAACCGTTGAGAATCCCTGAATGGAAGTGGGAAAGGGTTACCATGGATTTTGTATCTGGTTTCCCTTTGTCTCCGTCGAAGAAGAATTCGGTTTGGGTGATTGTGGATCGCCTGACGAAGTGTGCGCATTTCTTGCCCGTGCATACTACGTTTTCTTTGGATAAGCTGGCAGAGCTGTACATTGCTGAGATTGTGCGGCTGCATGGTGTGCCTAAGTCGATTGTGTCGGATAGGGATCCGAGGTTTACATCGCGTTTCTGGCAGTGTTTGTATCAAGCTTTGGGTACAAGGTTGAATTTCAGTACATCCTATCATCCTCAGTCGGATGGTCAGTCTGAGCGTGTTATCCAGATTTTGGAGGATATGTTGAGGTGCTGTGTGATTGAGTTCCAGGGCTCTTGGGAGAAGCATTTGCCTTTGGTAGAGTTCGCTTATAACAATAGTTATCAGGCGAGTATACAGATGGCACCTTATGAGGCTTTGTACGGGAGGAAGTGTAGGACTCCTCTTTGTTGGGCTGAAACGGGTCAGAAGTTGGTTTCGATGCCGGCTTTGTTGAAAGGAACCACCGAGAAGGTGAAGCTCATTTGTGAGCGTTTGAAGCCTGCCTCTGATCGGCAAAAGTCTTACGCGGATCTAAAGCGTAAGGAGATTGAGTATGCGGTGGGTGACCGTGTGTTCTTGAAGGTTTCGCATTGGAAGAAGGTGATGAGGTTTGGCCGGAAGGGTAAGTTGAGCCCTAGGTACATTGGACCATATGAGGTGGTTGAGCGTGTGGGTCCTGTTGCGTACAAGTTGAGGCTACCTCAAGAGTTGGAGAAGATTCATGATGTGTTCCATGTTTCTATGCTCCGGAAGTATAGATCTGATCCTTCGCATGTGATGCCTGTGGAGGAAGTGGAATTGAATCCGGATTTGACCTATGATGAGGAGCCGATGAAGGTTCTGGATTCGGATAGCAAGGTTCTTCGTGGCAAGACCATTGAGTTGGTAAAGGTGCTGTGGAAGCATCGAGGTGTTGAGGAAGCCACGTGGGAGCGAAAGGAAGACATGCTGAAGCAGTTTCCTTATCTCTTTCCTTCAGGTAAATTTCGAGGACGAAATTTCTTAAGGGGGGGAGAGTTGTAACGCCCCGGTTTTGGGCTTAGAAGTTTTGGGCGTTGACCGGTTTGGTCAAAGTGCTGTTCGAATCTAAAAGGGTGAATTTTAGGAAAGCCTAGTTCGGGTTGCATTAAAAATATGGAAAATGTATAAGTGAACTATGAAATCAATTTTACAAAATGAGTTTTGGAAGGGTGACATTTTGGCTAGTGACCAAAATGTAATTTTTGAAAGTTGCGTGACTGTTTTAGAAAGGATTGAAACTTTGAATCTTTAAGGAGCTATTTACCCAAAGGGAGTTTCTCCAGATTTTTCTAAGATATTTTAAGGTTTAATTCTGATTTTAAAGCTATAGAAAAGAGGAGGGAAATCATTTTGGCTATTTTGTAACTAACTTTCTATTTTCTCAATTTTCCTTTCTCTCATTTTCTCTCAACCCAAACACTTTCTCTCCAGAGATTTCTTTCTGATTTTGTCACCTAAATCTCTCCTTTCAACTCTCTTTTGATTCCTAATCATCATATCTACAAAACCTCACCATTTGCTACTTGATTCATCAAGCTTTTTGGCTCTAAAAGAGGAGAAACTCAAGTTTGGAGGTAAGAACGTCCTTCTCCTCTAAACTCTCAGTTCTTTACTGAAATTCCTAAGTTCTCAATCCTTAATTGATGTGTTATAAAAGGTTTTTAAGTTGTGTAAATGGATCTTGGCTTAAAATGCAAGATTTGGTGATTTTTGATGGATTTTCGTTGGATCTGTTTAAGCTGTGATTTGAAGTGTGTTTTTGATGATAAATGAACATTAATTTGATAAGGAATTGAGTTTAATTAATGCAATCCCGGATAGGTTGAGTTTCCTAAGTTTAGCTTGTGATTCTTGGTTGTTTTTGAGGTGATCTTGTGGATCTGATGTTGCTGGAGGTATAAGGATGTTATTAGGCTCTTTTTAGGTGTTAAATGATGTTGAAGGATGTTTTGTTTTGATGGTTTATGGCTGGGATTTGTTGAGGAGTGGTTTGGATGCATTTTCGGTTGTGTTTGGTGGCCGAAAATGGAGTGTGGATGAGAGCAGCGAGTTTAGGTGCTTTCATTGAAGCTATTAATGCATGATGATGCATTAATCCTCTGCTTTGATGTGTTTAAAACAGGGGAGTCATCTTTGGATCCAAGTGGAGGTGATTTGGTATCTTGATTTGTGCTTCGGCAAGAGGCGAAGTGGAATCGGTGAGTGAAAATTGGGTTTTCGGCTTGAAACCAATGTCTTGGGAGTTTAGTTTAAGTCTAAACAACTTTGCTAAGCTCAAGTGTAAGTTTTCGGAAAAACTCTCTAATGGTGGCCATGGTTTTGTTGTGATGCAATGTGGTTTATTGCATGTTTTAAATTCTGTTTTGAAAGCATGATTTAGCATGGTTATTGCTGATTTTGTAAGCCATATGTTGAAGGAAACTCAAGGTAAGAGTTCCTTGTTTTTGAGCATGGTTAAAATGTGGTTTGATGCTTATAAATGCATGATGTTTATGGCTTGGTTTAATGCTTTAAAACAGTGGATTATTTGATGATAATGATGTATATTGGCAAGTGATGTTTTGAAAAGGTTAAGGTCACTAAGGTGGTTAAAAGTCCTTGAGTGAGCCTTGTGGTTTCTAATAACTTCATGGTGGTTAAAAGTCCATGATGATTCTTGTTAAGGTCACTAAGGTGGTTAAAAGTCCTTGAGTGAGCCTTGTTACTTAAGAACATCAAGGTGGTTAAAATTCCTTGGATGGTTCTTGTTAAGGACACAAAGGTGGTTAAAATTCCTTGTGTGGTCGTTGCCATGGTGTTTAAAAGTCCATGGGCCAAGGTGTTTAAAAGTCCTTGGGGCCAAGGTGTTTAAAAGTCCTTGGGAAGAACACTAAGGTGGTTAAAAGTCCTTAAGTGGTTCTTGAGAATTATAAGATCACAATGATGTTTAAAAGTCCATGTGTGAATCTTATGTTGATCATGTTTTAAAATCATGGAACTTATCACTTGTGGCCAATATGACATGAATTGATATGGAAGCATGTTTTGCTTGTTTAAGAATGCTAGTGAGCATGTATATATGATGTTTTGGAAGTATGATTTATAAAGTGTTTTATAAATGCATTATTGAATGGTTTTAATGAGCATTCCTCACTAAGCTTTTGCTTACGCTCTATTTCGTTTTCTTAAACCAATAATGCAGATCATTAAGGTACTTTGAGGGCAGCAAGAAAGGCAAGCAATCAAGTGGAACTGAGCTCAAGTATGGAAGGTTTTCTTAAACACATTTTAGCTTTTGGTAATTTGGCAATTGGGGACCTATGTGTATGTTTTGGGAGATGTTCGAACTCCCTAAGTATGTTGAATGTTGTTGAATTTGCTGGTATTTGTAATTGGCCTCTAAATGTTTGTTTTGGAAGTTTATGCTTGAATGGTTTGCTTGTGTAGGAAGCATGCCATTAGAATTGGGGCTTTTCATATATGATGATAATATGTTGAAATGTTGATGCTTATATGTCTCTTGTATGTTGAATTTATTGCTGGTAAAGTTTGGTAGCATTTGGATTATGTATGGTTGATCAATTGCACGTTTGGAGAAGTCCTTTGCTGCAATCTGTGCAGGGCGTTTCGGAACAGAGGCTACCGTTCCGGAACGGGTGCCTTAATTGAGCCCAGGCGTCCGAAACGGTAGGCACCGTTCCGAAACGGGAAGGCCACTGCCAGCCCGTGTTCCGATACGCGTTGCGGAACGGCCCCGTGTTTCGAAACGGGCTCTACCTGTTTCGGAACACATGACCGTTGGGGGCTGACATTGGTAGTTAAATGTTTTGGAATGTTTGCATTTTGGTCCTGAATCTTGTTTGTGCAATTGTATGAGTTTGGGAAGTCCTTTTGAGCTGAAAATTTACAGAGAAGCATGAAACCTGATTAATTTCAAGATGGTAACTTTAATTTGGGTTAAGACCTCATAATTTGCAGAATTTACAATTTGGTCCCTAAAGTTGTAAATTGTTCAATTGGGTCCCTGTTTGATCTCTGATGTTTATGATCTTTGAGTATGTTGTTTGCATGATCATAACTAGGGTTAATGTACATCTAGACAAGAGTAAAAAGAAAAAAAAAGGGTCGTTAATCAAGGTTGACCTTCGGGTTGACTTTGGTTTTCCCCGTGTGACTTTCTTAATTCGGGTCAACCGTCTAGGCCGGGTTAAGGGGGTTACAATCGGGCTCATCAACCTAGCGTGTGTAAACTTCAAGATGGATCCGGAAGAGGACATCGAGAAGATGTTCGATAGGTTCTCCACCATCACCAATGGACTTAAAGGTTATGGAGAAGCCATCTCAGAGGAGAAACTTGTCCGAAAGCTCATCTACTCCCTTCCCGAGTCATGGGACTCAAAGAGGATCGCCATCATCGAAGCTAAGAATTTGAAGACCTTGATGCTTGATGAACTCACGGGGTCACTTCTTACTCACCAAATTATGAAGAAAAATAAAGAAGAGGAGAAGAAGGGGGAAGAAATTAGAGCTATGAGGGAGAAGAAGCTCAAAAGGTTTGGCATCAACACAAATGCCATTTCTCTCAAATCCTCCACATGCCATCATGTTGATTCAAGTGAAGAGGAGGATGAAGAAGAAGAGATAGTTCATCTCTTCAAGAAGTGTGTCCCTTACATGAAGAAAGCCTTGAAAAAGCTTGAACGAGAATCCATGAAAAGAAGAGGGCAAACACTTCAAGCCATAAGAAGAAGGCATATGTGGCTACTTGGAGTGATGAGGACTCCACCGAAAATGAACAAGCCAACCTTTGCCTTATGGCCATCGAAGAAGTTTCAAGGGTAACTTCTAATTAATCTACTTCATGTTAATACTCTTTTGATGAATTACAAGATGCCTATGAAGATTTGGTTTTAGAGTTTAAAAATCACATTTTGAAAAACAATAAAATGATTTCAAAGTTGAAAATTCAAAATGATTTGATTTCTAAAACCAAACTTGAACTTGAAGCAAAACTCGAAGAGTTTGAACAAAAATGTTTTGATTTACAAAATTTGCTTCATAAAGTTCAAGAAGAAAAATATTTGATTTCCAAAGAGCTTGAAAAGAAAAATAATTTTGGAAAATCAAACTTTTATGTAAGACAATGTAATGCCCCTAGATTTGTAAATGGTAAATGTTTTAGAAGTGTTTGGGTCCCAAAAGGACTAACCACTTCAACTAAAAATGATGAAATTGAAAAATGGATTCCCAATGTGACTAAATTTTGTGCCACTAACGTCTATGGATTCAAATCAATTTGGATACCAAAAATTACTTGATTGTCTTTTGCTAGGTGTAATGGAGAGTGATCAACAAGTCAAACATTGAGGGGGAGCTCCATGCACACAAGGAAGAACACTTGAAGAAGGAAGGCTTCACATCCTCCCTTGAGTTCAAGTGTGGTAAAATCTAGTTGTTCTTGCTTTTATTTGATGTATTTGTTATTTATTTCAACTAGATAATCATATATGTTGAACTAACATTTTGATGATGCTTTGAGTAAGGGGGAGCCATTTTAAAACCAAAATTCTAAATTTTTATCTTTTTTTTCTTCAAACCTACTAAGTTATTTTGAACTTAATGTCTTTTGAATTCTTTTTGATATAACAAAAATGGGGAGAGTTTGGTTTGGAAAATTGCATTTTCAAATGAATAAGGGGAACTTTACTTGATTTTAAAATTTTCATCTCTTATTCACATTTTTAAAATTAAAGGGGGAGAATCCCAAACAAATTTTCAAGTTGGTTTTATTATATCAAAAAGGGGAGATTGTAGAACTAATGTTTTGATATAATAATTGAAAAATGTTTTGGACAAGGTTAAAAAGATTCAAAACTATTTCTAAAGTCCAAACAACTTGAAACTATGTTTAAGGGGATGTTTTAAAAGGTTTTTACATGTTTTCAAAGCCAAATTCAACAAAACCACCCAGGTGTTTCGAAACACCCCTAGGTGTTTCATTACGGGTCTTTACAATGTCAAAGTGTTTCAAAATGAGCTTTATCTGGGTGAGATTTTTGCATAGCGTTTCGATACAGCCTCTTCCGTTTCTATACACCTATGTGGCATTGACCTCAACGGTCATAAACCATCAACGGCTATTTCCCAACAACCTTTTAAATGCAGGGCGTTTCGATACGTTTTCTAGCTTTTCGATACCGGCGTTTCGATACGACCAAAGACGTTTCGATATGGGTGCTGCATCAGACTGCAACGTCTCTTTCTATTTGAAAAGTGTTTCGAAACGGAGTCGAGCGTTTCGAAATGGGGACCTGTGGAACTGCATTTATAGTGGGAAATTAAGTCTCCAACGGCTCCAATTCAACCCCAACGGCTAGTAACGGCTACAAACTCAAAGAGGAGTATAAAATGGACCTCCAAGCATCTAGTAATGGTTAATGCTTCAATTGTCAACATTATAATCATCAAAATGAGTCTTAGCACTCAATTGTCAATTCTTTGTATAGACAAACACTAGTGAGCCAAAATTGTTAGATTTGCTCAAGTGTTTTAGGATTGGGTGAGAGCTTAATTGTGCAAACAAATACCTATTAGAGGGATTTGAGTTTTCTTATCTTTGTCTCTTTTGTAAAGATGGTTTGATCAAGGCTTTGGGTAGAAAGCTTGATCGGTTTGTAAGGGTTTCCTCCTATGCCTAGAAAATGGGACGAATCAATAGTGAATTGATTGGAAATCCTTAGTGGGAAGCTAAGGTAGTGGATGTAGACCTTGGTTAGAAGGTTGAACCACTATAAATCATCTTGTCTTAATCTTTTATTTGCTTCCACACAATTATCACCCAACATTCCACTTCTCCACAACTTGGCGAGCAAGAACGGTTTAAGGAATCGAGCACCGTATAACCCAACATGAACCATGACTTGTTGAGATTCATCAATCGGCTTTCGCCCTCTTAGGACCCTTTTGATGCTTCCTTTCTAATTCCCATCTCACATTCAAAATCGGCCGTTACAATCCCCTTTTTGTGTTTTTGGCTCTTTTCTCTAAAGCGCCCTTTCGGGTTTTCACTTTGGTTTTTTTTCTCTTCTTTTTCCAAGGCACCTTTTCAGGTTTTCACCTTGATTTTCTCTTTTTCCTTTTTTCATTTTCTTTTTTTTCTTTTATTTTTTCTTCTCTTTTCTCTCTCTCTTTTCTTTTTCTTTTTATTATACAAAGTGAAGGAGAGGTATTATAGCTGACGAAATCTTGACCTCGCCAATCACATGTCACCTTGTTTAGGCAACATTACAAATACTCAATCCTTCAATGTTAAAGTTTTGCCAAATCCAAGAGCCTTTACAAAATAATGGTTCTCAACAGTAGAACATGGGACTGCATACATTCTTCTTCATTCTCAAACTTCATAAACAATCTCAACTGAGATGCTGATTCAAAAGAACATGATAATGTGTTGGCCTTGTGGTTCTGATCATCTTAACATGAACACATAGATAAAAATCATTGTTCTTCGGGGGATAGACTCTGTTGACATCTTTGTAGTCTGTCTCCAAGTTCACACCATCTTGTCTTGTACACTCTTCTTCAATATCCCAGAGTGATAAGGTTCACCTGCACTTTAAAAACATAGTAATACCAAGAAATTATCTGCTTTTATACATTATATTAACCATTTTATGATGCTTTGGAATGAAAAGAAAGCTTAGAAGTGAATTCATGAATTTTATTGAAACTTATAAATCGAAATTCAAAAGGATTGGAAATAGTCATGGAAAACTGAAACAACAAAATCAAGAAACAAGGTTAGATCTCCAATCATCCAAGGCATGAAGGATACAACCACTCCATCGACCAAATATAAAGTTGAACTTGCACTCATATCCAACAGTCCTCAAATGTTGTCGGGATGCTTACAGATGTGAAATCCTTTCCAAAATACCATGTGTACGAGAGATTTTGTCTGTGGGATGCCTAACCTCATTCATCAGAGCCGCCCTTTACGAGTTTTCAACTCAGATCCTCCATTGGTTTCAAGGCGCCCTTTACGAATTTTCACCTTGAACCCCTCTTTTATTTTCATCTCTTTTTTTTGACATATCTAAGGCGCCCTTTCTGGGTTTTCACCATAGTATTTTCATTTTGCGAAGCACCCTTTCGGGTTTTCACTCCGCTTTTTATTTTTTTATTTTCTTTTTGAATTTCTTCAAGCACAATATTTCTTGACTGAATCAGAGTTCACTGGCTTGTGCACTCCTTACCATCCATTTTAGTCAATCCTCAAGAGAAAGCCTTTTTGACAACATAAGGTCCTTCCCAGTTAGACATCCATTTTCCACGGTTATCTCGATGTATTTGCAAGACCTTTTTCAACATAAGATCTCCCTCTCGAAATTCTCTTGGGTGCACCTTTTTATCATATGCCCGCACCATTCTTTTCTGGTACATCTGGCTACGGCAGATTGCCTTCAACCTTTTTTCCTCAATAAGATTCAACTGGTCAAATCGAACCCATAGTCATTCTACAACGTCTCACTTCACTTCGAAAAAAACATGGAGAGATGGAATTTCAACCACAATAGGAAGTACCGCTTCTGTCCCGTAGACCAAAAGAGTAAGGTGTTGCCCCAATTGAGGTTCGTATTGAAGTTCAATATGCAAACGATGCAAAGGGTAGTTTCTCATGCCAATCTTTGTAAGTTTTTGTTGTCTTTGATATAATCTTCTTGATGTTCTTGTTGGCTGCCTCCACTGACCCATTCATCTTAGGGCGGTAAGTCACAAAATTGTGAAGAACGATTATGAATTGCTCACATACTTCTTGTAACACCCCTCACTGGTTTAGTTGTAAAGCGGCTAAGGAATGTTACTCAAGCATAGAAAAACACGAACCAATAAATTTTTTGTCTAACTTACCCTTAATAGGCAAAGTTAGACTATTAAACAAACAATTGCAAGCAACATGATTCATCAACAAGGATCATACTTCAATCAAGCTAAAACATGTGATCAATAGGCAACCATAACAACATGAATTAGACATGGGAGCATTCAAGATTAATCACCCTATCAAACATGGTATTCAAACTTTAATAGCAACAACATGATCATTTTTTTCATATCACTCAAACTAATACATACCTCCTATTCAAATTATACAACATCTTAATACATATTCTATACATGAGTACATTAACAAAATCAATTAGAACTACATGACTTAGAAATGGTTCATTCGATGAGGATACTATCACCTATGATCAAACTAGCATCCTTTATACATTCGAATGACAAGTTCATCTACCACAAGAATTTTAAGCACACTATCATGAACCTAATATATGAATCAATGACACATTAACTAAACTTATCTCATGGCAGCAACCTTTCAATTTAACATGCTTTCAAATCCTTTCATATAAAAACACAACGAATCATGACAATAACAAGATTATCAAAGCATTTTATTAAAATTCTTCTATCCTTTAAACATGGCAATTCAAGGTCCTAAGAATACTTATAACAATCTGATTTTGCAATCAAACAACTACATATTATCATAAAAAAAAGTCAAGTGAATAATAATCAATCACATTTCATGGAAAAGGGATATCATGTAAGTAAGCATAACAAGATCTACTTAATTTCATGTAAACACAAGTTCATATCAGCAAGTTTACTTAATCAACTTCAAGTTTAAGCATTGGTTTATAGTTGAGTCAAGGTAATCGAGTCGCCAACCAACTGTCGCCAAAACAAGTATCGGGTCATATCCTTCCTACTATAGCCAAAGACCATAACACACATCCCTCCTACTGTCGCCAAATAAAGGACCTTATCCTGGTCCGTAGACCACCCCAACACAAATGAGCTCAAGACACTATGGCATGCCATCCTACCTATGACTCACTAGTTACGAAGGCATTGATTATTCATGTGATCAAGAATCAAGGATCATGTAACAAGCTAGACAAGAATCATGGATTATTCAAGTGATCAATAATCATGTATCAAGATCAAGAGCCCTTAGGCTAATGAACCATAGCTCAATTTCAAGATAGATCATTTCATGTCATGTTTCATCGACTAACAAATTAAAACAATCAAGGCATCAAGCAAGTTCATGTTCAAACTCATTATAGCACAAGTAACACATCAATTTACTTATTTTATCATATGTTACAATTTGTAATTATTATCATCCTTCCCTTATATGTTTACCCAGTATAATTTAGAGTCAATTTCATGGCATCATTCAAGAATATTATAAACATAAACAATTTGGTTCGGACCTAAGTCCTAACCCTAATGATAGCTACACTCACAACTCAAAGCTAGTCTTGTTCTTTGATAGCAATTCCCTTGTTCTTCCTATTTTGTTTCCCAAACCTTGATTCCTACAAAATCTCTTCAAGTTCTTGATCGTGTTAACATACAAACATATATGAAACATATTATAAGTCAATTTAAACAGATAAGCTCATACACACAACTGCCAACATTAACATTCAAAGCTGTTTTTCTTATTGGCAGATTGAGTATTTGTTACTAATCTTGGCATATCTATTTACACACATATCTAAATTTTGATTACTTTACCATTATAGAAATCTTATTTACACAACTTTAAAACCATGTATGATACATATTTTACTCATTTCTCAATCAATACAATTTATTATTTAAACATAGGCCATTTTGTAGTTCTGGGCAGTTTGTAACACCTCTACAATTTCGACTCCAGATTTTTCTATAGAGATCAATTTTTAGTGTCGTTTGTTTCTAGTTAAATTACACATCCCCAAGTATTTTCTATCAAAATTGCAGGTCTAAATTGCATGTATTTTTTTGGTGAATTTTTAAAGGCCACTGTCTAGAACATGGCAATGCTGGGCAGATTACACTAAGTTCTCTCTTATGCTTCATATAACTTATTTTCTTGGCTTCCACCACCTAATCTTATTTTACCAGAAACTTCTACATTTTCTCATAACCATTTTAACACCTTCAAACATAAATTTCCAGAAAAAATCAAACCCAGAATTCATCAAGATAACAATTTAAATTCATGGACAAAATTGGGTAACATATTAGACACTTATTTGAATTGTACGAACATGCATACAATCCAAGTATAATTTCCAGCCCTCAAACTTTAAATTTTCCTTCTTGCTTTTCTTTTATTCTTTCCAGATTTTTAAGCTCTCTCTCTCTCTCTCTCCTCTTTGTTTCTATGTTGGTTCGGTGGATTAAAGTGAGAATGATGATAATCGTTTTTGGTGTTATACACTTGTTAGCCGTGTGTTTCAAGAGAATGACACATAGACTTATTTTGTCCATGTATTATTCCACTAATAACTCACCATCTTATCTTATAAGTCATATTATAAGTTATCCCACTAATAACCCATTATCTTACGTTATATATCATATTATAGGTTACCCCACTAATAACCCACTATCTTATGTTATATATATATATATATATATATATATATATATATATATATATCATATTATAGGTTGTCCCACTAATAACCCACTATCTTATGCTATACCTCATATTATAAGTTATCATACTAATAACCCACTTTCTTATGCCATATGTCATATTATAAGTTATCCTACTAATAACCCATTTTATTATTTCTTCTAGAGTGTTTTTAGGGCGTGACAACTCCCCCCTAAAATAAATTCGCCCTCGAATTTACATGAATTGAATAAATGAGGATATTGCTTTCGTATCGTATCCTCGGGTTCCCACGTTGCTTCTTCGACCTTTTGATTTCTCCATAGAACTTTAACGAGGGGAACGTTCTTGTTTCGAAGTCTTTTAACTTCCCGATTAAGAATTTGGATAGGCTCTTCTTCATATGAAAGGTCAGTATTCATTTCAATTTCTTCAAGTTCAAGTATATGGGAAGGATCAGGTCGGTATTATCTTAACATCAAAACATGAAAGACATTGTGAATCTTATCGAACTCACTACGGAGTGCAAGTCGAGAAGCCATTGGACCTATCCTTTCACTGACTTCAAAAGGTCCAATAAAATGAGGACTAAGCTTTCCTTTCTTCCCGAATTTGAAAACTTTCTTCTAAGGTGACACTTTGAGAAAGACTTTATCTCCAACGTTGTATTGGATGTATCTCCTTTTCAAGTCAGCATATGCCTTTTGCCTATCAAAGGCTTCTTTCAGTCGATTATGAATCAACCGAACTTGTTCTTCTGTCTCCCGCAACAATTGAGGTCCTAAAATTTTGTTTTCCACAGTTCAGACCAACACAAGGGTGTTCTACATTTTCTCCCGTACAAGGCTTCATACGGGGCCATTTGTATTGATGTTTGATAAATGTTGTTGCAGGCGAACTCTACGAGTGGTAAAGTTTTCTCCCAGTTCTTTCTGAGGTCAATTACACAAGCACGCAACATATCTTCGAGTACTTGTATCACCCTTTCCGATTGTCCATCGGTTTGTGGATGAAATGTCGTGCTCAAGTTCAATTTGGTTCCGAGAGCTCGTTGTAAATATCTCTAAAAAAGGGATGAAAATCTAGGATCTCTATATGAAATTATCGAGGTTGGTACACCATGTAGCCGAATTATTTCTCGAATGTACAACTCAGCTAAATTTTCCAAGCTTAGGCTCATCCGAACAGGGAGAAACTGAGCCAATTTTGTGAATCTATAAACGATCACCCATATGGCATCATTCTTTCTTGGAGTGCAAGGAAAGCCAACTACGAAATCCGTAGTAATCCGATCCCACTTCTATTATGGTAGCTCGATCGGTTGAAGCAATCCCATAGGGACTTTGTGCTCAGATTTGACTCGTTGGCACGTTAAACACTTCGACACAAATTCAGTGATAGTCGACTTCATGCCTGGCCACCAGTACAAGGATTTCAAGTCTTTATACATTTTGACCGAACCCAAGTGTATCCAGAACGGACTTTGATGAGCTTCTCGTAACATCTCTCGTTTCAGATCGTCGTTATCAGGAATACATATCTATCTCGGAAATAAAGGAGTCTATTGACTTTAGGGAGAAGTCAGAGTTAGGCTCGGAAACAAGCTTCGAAATGATCTTTTGAAGTTTGGGGTCAACTTGTTGCAATTCCTTAATTCTCGGGATTAAGCTGGATTGCACTCGTAGTTCGAATACGAATCCCTGTTTCTTAATCATACAGAAATGCGCATTGATAGCCATGGAAGCTACAAAGGTGCGAACAAGATTATTTAGTGATGTTCGAATGATTACTTGTATTTCAAGGAAAAATCTAATTCGAAGGAATTCACTAAGATTTACTTTGAAAGAGTTACCCGAGTATGATTTTCGACTAAGGGCGTCACCAACAACGTTTGCTTTACCCGGATGGTAGTCGATAATCAAATCATAATATTTTAGTACTTCAAGCCATCTTCTTTGTCTCAAATTTAAATCTTTTTGAGTCAAGATCTATTTGAAACTTTTATGATCGGTAAACAATTTGCACCTTTCACTGTACAAGTAGTGTCTCCAAATTTTGAGCGTAAATACAATGGCCGCTAATTCAAGATCATGTGTAGGATAATTCAGTTTGTGAGGTTTCAATTACCGAGATGCGTATGCGATTACATTTCTTTCTTGCATCAATACACACTCGAGGCCTGAATGTGATGCATCACTGTACACGGTGAATTTTTTCCCGATTCTGGTTGGACGAGAACCGGGGCATGAGCCAGGGTTTGTTTGAGTTGATCAAAACTTCGTTGCTGCTTTTCTGACCACTCAAATACTACATCTTTTCTAAGAAGCTTGGTTAACGGCGCGACAATCACCGAGAACCCTTTCACAAATCTTCGGTAGTACTCGGCTAAACCGAGGAAACTTCATACCTCTCTCACATTTCTCGAAGGTCTCCAATCTAGAATGGTTTAAAATTTCTTAAAGTCGATTTGATTCCTTCGAATGAGATAACATGTCTGAGGAATGAAACTTCCGATAGCCAAAATTCACACTTAGTGAACTTGGCGAACAATTGACATTCTCGGAGTGTTTGGAGTACGATTCGGAGGTGTTCGGCATGTTCCTCCTTATTCCGGGAATAGACAAGGATTTCATCTATAAAGACAACCAAGAACTTGTCAAGATATGGTTTGAACACTCGATTCATAAGATCCGTGAACGCAGCAAGGACATTAGTTAACCTGAATGGCATGACAATAAACTCGTAATGGACGTAACGCGTTCGGAAGGCTGTTTTGGGTACATCTTCATTTTTCACCCTCATTTGATAATAACCCGATTGAAGGTCGATCTTGGAAAACACAACAACATTCTTGAGTTGATCGAACAAGTCTTCAATCCTAGGCAAATGATACTTGTTTTGATCATTACTTTGTTCAATTGCCGGTAATCGATGCAAAGTCGCATTGTACCGTCTTTCTTTTTCACGAACAAGATCGGAGCACCTCAGGGAGATGTGCTAGGTCAGATGAATCCTTTATTCTCTAATTCTTGAATCTGCTTCTTGAGTTCTTTCAATTCTACGGGTGCCATACGATAAGGCGTAATGGACACAGGATTTGTTCCAGGCTGAACTTCAATTCCAAACTCAACTTCTCGAGTTGGAGGAAGGCCATGGAGTTCCTCGGGGAAAAAATCAATGTATTCAGAAACAACATGCATATTAGGGAAGCCAAAATCAATTTCATCTTGTAAAGCCATAGCGGGGAAGATAGATGTTGATTTCCTGTCTATTAACATGATTGATTCTATTCCTAAACCCCGTAAGTATAGTCTCCTATTTTGGCAATCTAACCAGGCTTCATGTTTTTCCAACTAGTCTAACCCCAGTACTAGATTAAATTCACAATTTTTTAGCACATAGAGATCAATAGGGAAACATATATTTTATATAGTAATAGGGGTGTCTTTACAAACAAAGTTTATATTCATTAAGCCTCCTATTGGGTTCGATACTACGAAGTGATTTTCAACAATTTTAGGCTTCAAACTAGCTTTCATCAACATGGCAGAACATACGAAGGAATGAGTAGATCCTGAATCAATCAATGCATAGGCAGGAACTGAATTTAACTCGATTGTACCTGCGATTACATCGGGAGCTTCTTCCTCTTCATTTCCTCGGTTATGATAAATACGAGTAAGGGCTCGAGATTCCTGGTGTGTGGTGGCCAAGGATGGCCTTCTACCTTTACCCTGATTTCCCGAGTGAACAAGTTGAGGAGCTTTATTTCAGGCATTTGGTGCTGAACTAGCAACCACTAGAGATCAAGTAGGAAGCTTGTTCGGGTTCTGTGGACAATCCTTGATGTAGTGTTCGGATCCTCTACAAAGATAGCACATATTAAACTTGGTCCTACATTGACCTGAGTGATGTTTCTGACAAAATTTGCAAGTAGACACTTGTGAAGCTTTGCCCATATTACCCGTACTATCAACAGACATTGTCGGGACTGAAGACTTGATTACCGACTGAGGTTTCGTATGTAGTTACTCTTTTTTGGAGGGAGAATGACTCGAAAAATTTCTACCCGAGTACTTAGACTTTTTAGATTGCCATTGGGGTCGATGATCTTGCCTCCACAGCTTGTCTTTCTGGGATTGATTGTGCTTGCGTTTTTCCAAAGCTTTCATCTTCAATTCAGTGGCAATAGCTCGATTGACGAGACTTTGGAAATCTGTACTTTTTAGGGCTGTGAAAATAGGGCTGAGTTCATCGTTAAGGCCATCAATGAACATCCGACACTTGTCTGCTTCGGTTTTGATATATTCAGACTCGTATTTGCAGTACTTGCAAAATTCGCTCACATATCACTCAATAGGTCTCTCGGCTTGTTTTAAATACAAGAACCGCTTCCGACGTTCAGCGATATATTGTTCGCTAACATACTTCTTCTTGAATTCATTGATGAAGAATTTCCAAGTGACCTTTTCAGGAAGTATTGTCAAAGTTGTAGTTTCTCACCAACTTAATGCTTCATCTACAAGTAGCGCGATAACACACTCGAGCTTGTGTTCATCCGAACAAGAAAGTTGTTTGGTCAGAATTCTAATAGTGGCCTCAAGCCAATATTCAGCAACTTCGGGATTAGCCTCATCAGCATCGGTGAAAGTGTAAGCTCGGTGTTGAGCGAGCTTGTCGATAGGAGCCCTAGACAGTGTAGAAACATGAGCTTGAACAGGACATTATGAGCTGATTAAACATTTCTTTCATGCTGTTAAAGCACTCTTGTTGCACCGGATTAGTAGCAGGATCTACCGTTTCTGGTTCATTATTCTTTGGTTCATCTTGTATCTTTCTTTTTCCCTTTCTAGTGTTCGGTGGTCTCTAAGTCACCTGAACACTCTCGCCCTCGATGGAGGACCCCTCGAAACTTTCATCGTCCCTTGCTAGTCTCGTTTCAGACATGATTCTATATTGTTAAACAAGGAAGATTTGGTTAGGAAAGTGACAAGCTTAATTGGGTATATTCAACTCCTAGGGGGCCAATTTATTCCTACAAGATGCAATAGGTCGGTTTTGTCTGTGAATCGACTAAACCAAGGCTCTGATACCAATAAATGTAACACCCCTCACCCGATTTAGTTGTAAAGCGGCTAAGGAATGTTACTCAAGCATAGAAAAACATGAACCAACAAAACTTTTGTCTAACTTACCCCTAATAGGTAAGTTAGACTTTTAAACAAACAATTGCAAGCAACATGATTCGTTAACAATGATCATACTTCAATGAAGCTAAAACATGTGATCAATAGGCAACCCTAACAACATGAATTAGACATAGAAACATTCAAGATTAATCACCCTATTTAACATGGTATTTGAACTCTAATAGCAATAACATGATCAATTTTTCATATCACTCAAACTAATACATACCTCCTATTCGAATTATACAACATCTTAATACATATTTTATACATGAATATATTAACAAAATCAATTAGAACTACATGACTTAGAAATGGTTCATTCGATTAGGATACTATCACCTATGATCAACCTAACATCCTTTATACATTCGAATGGTAAGTTCATCTACCACAAGAATTTTAATCATACTATCATGACCCTAATATATGAATCAATGACACATTAACTAAACTTATCTAATGGCAGCACCATTTCAATTTAACATGCTTTCAAATCCTTTCATATCAGCAACACAAGGAAGCATGGCAATCACAAGATTATCAAATCATTTCATTAAAATTGTTCTATCCTTTAAACATGGCAATTCAAGGTCCTAAGAATACTTATAAAAATCTGCTTTTGCAATCAAATAGTTACATATGATCATCAAACAAGTCAAGTGAATAATAATCAATCAAATTTCATGGAAAAAGGATATCATGTAAGTAAGCATAACAAGATCTACTTAATTTCATGTAAACACAACTTCATATCAACAAGTTTACTTAATCAACTTCAAGTTTAAGCCTTGGTTTATAGTCGAGTCTAGGTAATCGAGTCGCCAACCAACTGTCGCCAAAACAAGTATCAAGGATCATGTAACAAGCTATACAAGAATCATGTCATATTCAAGTGATCAATAATATTGTATCAAAATCAAGAGCAAGAGCCCTTAGTCTAATGAACCATAGCTCAATTTAAAGAGAGATCATTTCATATCATGTTTCATCCACTAACAAATTAAAACAATCAAGGCAGCAAGCAAGTTCATGTTCAAACTCATTTTAGCACAAGTAACACATCAATTTACTTATTTTATCATATGTTACCATTTGTAATTATTATCATCCTTCCCTTATCTGTTTACCAAGTATACTTTAAAATCAATTTCATGGAATCATTCAAGAATATTATAAACATAAATAATTTGGTTAGGACCTAAGTCCTAACCCTAATGATAGCTACACTCACAACTCCAAACTAGTCTTGTTCTTTAATAGCAATGCCCTTATTCTTCCTATTTTGTTGCCTAGCCCTTGATTCCTCCAAAATCTATTCAAGTTCTTGATCTTGTTATTCACATACAAACATATATGAAACATATTAGAAGTCAATTCAAACAGATAAGCTCATATACACAACCGCCAACATTAACATTCAAAACCGTTTTTGTTATTGGCAGATTGAGTACTTGTTACTAATCTTGGCATATCTTTTTACGCACATATCCAAATTTAGATTACTTTACCATTATAGAAATCTTATTCACACATATTTACAACCATGTATGATACATATTTTTTCTCATTTCTCAATCAATACGGTTTATTATTTAAACATAGGTCATTTTGCAGTTATGGACAGTTTGTAACACCTCCACAGTTTCGGTTCCAGATTTTTCTACAGAGATCAATTTTTAGTGCCGTTTGTTTCTAGATAAATTAGACATCCCCAAGTACTTTCTATCAAAATTTAAGGTCTAAATTTCATGTATTTTATTTTTTGTGAATTTTTAAAGGTCACCGTCCAGAACAGGGCAGTACTGTGCAGATAACACTAATTTCTCTCTTAAGCTCCATGTAACTTATTTTCTTGGCTTTCACCACCTAATATTATTTTACCAGCTACTTTTACATTTTCTCATAACTATTTTTAATACCTTCAAACATAAATTTCCGAATAAATCAAACCTAGAATTCATCAAGATAACAATATAAATTCATGGACAAAATTGGGTAACATATTAGACACTTACTTGAATTGTACGAACATTCATGCAATCTAAGTATAATTTCCAGCCCTCAAACTTTAAATTTTCCTTTTTTTTGCTTCTATTTTTTCCATATTTTTAAGCTCTCCCCCTTTCCTCTTTGTTTCTATGTTGATTCGATTGATTAAAGTGAGAAAGATGATAATCCTTTTTGGTGTTATACACTTGTTAGCCGTGTGCTTCAAGAGAAGGACACATGGACTTATTTTGTCCATGTATTATTCCACTAATAACCCACTATCTTATCTTATAAGTCATATTATAAGTTATCCCACTAATAACTCACTATCTTATGTTATATATCATATTATATGTTATCCCACTAATAACCCATTATCTTATGTTATATATCATATTATAGGTTATCCCACTAATAACCCACTATCTTATGTTATACCTCATAATATAAGTTATCCTACTAATAACCCACTTTCTTATGTCATATTATAAGTTATCCTACTAATAACCCATTTTCTTATGTTATATGTCATATTATAAGTTACAATTCCAATTTTCTCTTTTTTATTATTTCTTCTAGGGTGTTTTTAGGGTGTGACACTTCTGCTATCACTTTATTGTTGAAATTGGTGGCATTATTAGTGACGATCCTTTCTGGCAAACCATATCAACTAATTATCTCTTTCTTCAAGAACTTACAAACTGTTGCTCTTGTGATGTTGGCATAAGAAGATTCTTCTACCCACTTGGTGAAGTAATCTATGGCTACAAGAATGAAACGATGTCCATTAGAAGCTTTAGGGTGGATCTGTCCAATAACATCCATGCCCTAGACAGCAAAAGGCCATGGCGAATTCATTGTAAGAAGAGGTACTGGTGGAGAATTATTTTTGTCAGCATATATTTGACATTTATGACACTTCTTGGCATATTCAATGCAATCTCCTTCCATGGTTGTCCAATAATAGTTGTATCTCATGATTTTCCTGGGTATCGAGAATCCATTGGCATGTGTTCCACATATTCCGTCATGCACTTCTTCCATGATGTTCTTTGTTTCACTAGCATTGACACATCTTAGCAGGATCTAATCTTTTCCCCTTTTATAAAGGATCTCTATATCGAGCACGTATCCTGAAGCCATCCTTCTAATAGTTCTTTTGTCATTGTAATTTTTACCCAGGGGATAAGTTTAATACTTTAGATATTGCAGAATGTCATAATACCAGGGATGCTTATCGACTTCTTCTTCTATGCTGCAACAGTGAGCATATGTTTCATAACTTTGCATGCGAATCAGCATCATGTCTTCTGGTTTATTTGCTAGGAATACCGAAGCCAGTGTAGCTAAGGCATCCGCCTTTTGGTTGTCTTCCCTGGATATATATGTAAAGGTAATTTCTTCAAATTCTTTCATTAGCTCCATGATTAATTTTCGGTACTCAATCAACTTTTTATCCTTTGTTTCCTATTCGTCACGAAGTTGGTAAATCACTAACGTTGAATCCCCATATACTTTTAAGACCTCTATCTTTATTTCAATAGCAGCTCGCAAGCCCATGACACAAGCTTCATATTCTGCCATATTGTTGGTACAAAGAAATTCTAACTTGCTCATGAATTGGTAGTGTACATTGTTTGGAGAGATCAATACCGCTCCAACTCCACGTTAAAGGGCATTAGCTGCTCCATCAAAATATAATTTCCAGTTTCATTATCTGGGAGTCCAGTTTCCATTTTGGAGACATTCATCACACCCTTATCTGGGAAATCAAAGTTCAGGGGCTCATAATCTTCTGATGCTTGACTGGCTAAGAAATCTGCTATTGAACTTCCTTTTATTGCCTTTTCGTTCACATATACAATATCAAATTCTGAAAACAACATTTGCCAGCGTGCCAACCTTACAGTCAATGCCGACACTTCCATCATAAATTTCAATGGATCAAGGCGGGAAATTAGCCTTGAAGTGTGGTACAACCTATATCGTCTGAGCCTATGAGTTACCCAGACAAAAGCACAACAAAACTTTTGGATTGTTAGGTACTGTACATCATATTGCCCTAGCACACATCCCATCGAGTTCTCATAGACCGTCAAATAAAGGATCAATGGTCTACCCGGAATTGGTGCGACTAATATTGGAGCACTCAGCAAGTACTTTTTAATTTTATTGAATGTCTCCAGGCATTCTTCATTCCACTCTCCAGGGTTATTCTTTTTAAGCATCTTGAAAATTGGATCACATTTATCGATCAGTTGTGAGATGAACCGAGAAAAATAATTTAGCCTGCTAGGGAATCCACGAACTTATTTTTGTGAACTGGTGGAAAATTCTGAATGGCCTTTACCTTATTCGGGTATATTTTGATTCATTTTCTGCTAAAAACAAACCCCAAGAGTTTTCCTAACGTTACCCCAAAAGTGCATTTGTTGGGATTGAGTTTCATCTGGTACTTCCTCAATCTCTAAAATAATTTTCTTAAGTTTTGAATATACTCTTCCTCAGTACGAGACATAGCAATCATATCATCCACATACACCTCAACTTCTTTGTGCATCATGTCATGGAATAGGGTAACCATTGCTCGTTGATAAGTCGCCCCGACATTCTTTAATCCAAAAGGAATCACTTTGTAGCAATATGTGCCTCATAAAGTTATGAATGTTGTTCTAACCATATCCTCCAGATTCATCTTTATCTGGTTATATCCTGAAAACCATCCATGAAATAAAACCATGAATGTACGTGTTGTCGACTAGAATATCTATATGTAGAAATAGAAAATTATCCTTCGGACTGGCTTTATTTAGGTCTCTGTATTCCACACACATGCGTACCTTCCCATCTTTCTTCGGTACAAGGACTATATTGGCCACCCATTCTGGATATTGGGATACTATGAGAAAATCAGTATCAATATGTTTTTGTACCTCTTCTTTTATCTTTAATACCATTTCTGGTCGCAATCTTCTAAGCTTTTGTTGAACCGGTTTACATTCTGCCCTTATGGGTAACTTGTGTACCATTATGTCAGTCTTCAGTCATGGAATGTCTTGATAAGACCAAGCGAAGACATCTTTGAACTCTCGTCGAAGATCAATCAGCTTTTGCTTCTCCTTTAATTAGAATTTGTTCCTATTTTTACCTCTCTTCTGATTTCATCTGTCCCCAAGTTAAGAACTTCCAACTCTTCCTTATGAGGCAAAATCTGCATGTCTTCCGTTTCCACCAACCTTAGTTATTCTTCAGGGATTTCACATTTTGTTTCATCCTCGACTTCGTTGATTTCCGCTAGACACACTGGCAGCTCAGAACCTACTCCAGGATTAGGTTTAGGATCAATCATGCAGTCGATAGTTGAAGACCTGCAAAGGAGATGATAATATATTTTGGAAGGATGCAAAAAATTAAAAACATGTTTGCCATTTGTGAACCAGTATAAAAAGCATCATTATTAAAATGGACATGTATAATGGCCCTTTACATATAATCCCTTATACTCGCAGGCAAAAGTATAAGGTGATTCCTAGCATTTACTTTGTTTTATTCTTAGCTACAAGAGGAAGGTCTTTGGCGATCCAATTGTTCATCATCACGCTTGGGTAGCATTGGCAGATCTGTTACAAAAATTCTCCATGTCGAACTCCCTCAAAAATTCCTCCAATAAAGAGCCCATCCAAATCATTTCTGAAAATTTCCTCTTCATGTAACTTTGCGGTTTCTTGATTGACTTCTTCCAGCTGCCTCTTGACATTTGCAAACCCCTGGGACTTGAAAATCTTCGTCATGTCAAAGAAGGTTACCAGTCTAGAAGAAGTTTCAGTTCCTAGTAAGCGGACCTTCTTTTGTTCCTTTCTTTTCTTCAATTCTCTTAGCCAGTCTTGCATATTTGGACTGAAACCTAGCCCGAAATGGTCCTTCTTTATGATGACGAGCCTCAGATGTAAGCATCCTTGCAAGTGTTTCCCAAGTCCTTTTCCAATCTTTGCGCCTTTTCCTAGTGTCTCTCGCACATTCATTTTAGTGCAATTTGATAACCTTGGTCGTGGGAACGGCTTGCCCTCAACAACAAAGGTCACATTTACAAATTCCAAAGCCCGAAAAAAACACTCAAGGGCATTTTCATCTGCTTGTATATACGAGACGTTAGTGGTTATTGAGGCAATAATGACTTCCTCTACACCGACACTGACCAACTTCCCTTCTATAACAAATTTGAGCTTCCGGTGTAAGGACAACGGGACTGCTCCAGCTTAGAGAATCCAGGGTCTTCCCAACAAACAATTGTATGTAGGCTTAATATCCATTACCACAAAATCTATATTGTAAACTGTCGGCCCAATCAACAATGGTACTTCAATCCTTCCCAACACATCTCGTGTTGTTCTATCAAAGGCCCTTACAGTATTCTGGTATGTCTTCATGTGAGAGTCATCAATGGGCAACCTTTGCAAACTTGCCATTGGCATAACATTCAGAGTCGATCCATTATCAATCAAGAATCCTGGAAACATATACCCTTTGCAATGTGTGGTAATATTCAAAGCCTTCACCGAGCCCATCCCACCTTCGGGAATTTAATCATCAGTTAATGTGATGTAGTTGTCGGCAGTGATATGATTCACGATTCTGTCTAATTTGTCTACAGATATATCATTTGGTACAAATGTCTGGTTTAGCACCCTCATCAAAGCATTGCGGTGTCCTTCGGAGCACAATAGAAACTCTAAGACAGAAATCCTTTAAGACAGAAATCCTTTCTTGTTGTCTCTTTAACTGCTCAACTATGTTGTATTTACTGTGTTTCAAAAACCTCAAAAACTCTTGTGCTTGTTCTTGTATTACCGGCTGGTTGATCTTTGGCGCATGATCCTCTTCCAAAATCTTCCATGGCATTATTGCAACCTTCCCTATAATCTTCTATACTTCTTTAAGTTCTTATGGAGAAGAATAGCATCTATCACTTCGAGTAAAGTGCCCACTTCATTTACTTCCCCTGTATCCCGTTGCTTATCCTTGTTTTCCTCTAACTCATCCTTATTTTCATCATTTGACTTTGTATCTTCTCGTGGCTTCTGTTTTCCTGGTATGTTCACATTGGTTGTATAATTTCAAGGAACTGCATTGGTACTTTTGAAAGCAAACGGTACAGGAGTCAAGATCACAACATTCTGGGTTACTGTCGGTTCCGCACTTGTAGCCTTCAGTTTCACAGAGATAACCAAGGGCCTATGAACACCGTATTTAACTCCAGAACACTCAGAGATGCACACCTCAACTTCTTTCCTCATTCTTGCTTTCTCAAAGATATCAATCTCTTTGTTATCCATCATTTTCTGAATCAAGTCCCAGAAATCTTGCAATATTGAATCTCGTGACCACATTCTTGATGATACTCGCAATACACCTCAAATTGTATCTCCATTTCCACTTTCATGCCCATTTCAATCATCTCGGCATTATACAATTGTTCAAACACCCATTTCAGCGGAAATCTAATTTTTGAAACATCAGTCTTCAACTGTTTTGCTTCATCATCCTCTTCTATAGCATTCACCTCTCGCCCACCATGACTCGACAAAGGGTTCGCTGCAATTCTCGGTTCGTCAAACTTTAAGATCCCAGTGTTGATCAGATTCTGTACCACCTTCTTGAATGTCGTGCATGTCTCAATCGAATGCCCCGGTATCCCATCATGAAATTCGCAATGGGCATCTGATTTGTACCATGGAGGGTAAAGACGCTACAGGGGCGTCAAATTATAATACCCGTATTTTGTCCGGGTATACCTATATACTATATTTTCTCTATAAATAAAACCAATAAATAAATAGTAAATAGATAAATAAATCCTAAAGTCATTCCATTAAAAATAGTTAAATGTTCAAATACTCAAAGCCCATTACAAGGCTCAATCTACATGTATTTCTTACCCACTTTACTCTCCATATAACCCTAAACAAGCACACATTTGATCTAAAATAAAAAATCCCGTCCAAAACCACCACGTGGCATCCGTTATTTGGACAAAACCAATAGCCATGGATTGTGGTTTTTCTCTCCCTATTAGATGGATCCAGTTGGCACGCTGACATCAACTTTACACCATCTTAGTCAACCCATAAAAATAGCATGAAAGAGAGTGCCAGATTCATTAACCATCATTACTATCACTAATTAATATTCATTATTAAAACTATTAAGTAGTAGCAATAATAATAAAATAAATGAGGAGAGAGGAAATACCTTCTTCGAAATACGAACTGCCATGGTGGAGATAAACCGTCCGTGGAGGGGCCAAATGTCGTCGTTCGTCGAACCGCCGTCGGAAGCCGAATCATCTAGAAGCCAAATGACCGTGGATTTGAATAGCCGTCGCGAGACACACCATCTAAAGCACAAACGGTCACTGAGAAGGAAACCAGAGCAGCCCTAGCATTGCTGGAGACGATGATCGGAGCCGTGAAACCGCCATCGTACATGTAACCTCCTGCACGATTTTCTCTTCCTGCAAAAAATGAAAAAACATTAGATTGAAATGAGAAATAAGGGAAACTGAGTCAAAATACATATATGAAAAGGGGAGTTTTAAGTCAGAATCTCGTCGGCCGGAGAGGGTTGTTGTCGTGGTCGGAGTCGAAAATAGTGGGTTTCTGGTAGTTTAATGCGTAGATTCGGGTGTAGTGTGGAAGATTCGATCGAACTCGGGCCTAGATCTAGTTTTAGGAGTGAAATTGGGCTTTTTTGTGTTATAGGGTTTCAACCGGTGCGGCGGTTGGTGTGTTGAGAGAGAAGAAATAAGGGAGAGAACGATGAGTGAGAGAGAAATGGAAAAAATGAGAGAAAGAGTAAAATTTGGGATTTTATACCCATAATTAGAAGCGACATTTTGGACACCGGGTCAGAGGGGATTCACGCGTTTTCTATTCGGGTCAAGAGAGGGTCCGCGTTTTTTTTAAAAGTGGGCTAATTGTTGTTTCAATCCCCCAAGTTTTGTAGCACATTACAATTCAGTCACTATTTGTTTGTATTTAAAGCTACCAACTTTCTATTTAATGCAATTTAGCCATGAGATCAGTTTAATTGTTCTTGTTTAATGATTTTAATTTATCTTGTATGCATGCTTTTCAAATATGCATGTACAATACTTGCTTATGAGGATTTAATTCTGTAAAGTGTCCATAAGTGTTATATTTCATGCACACTCCATCTCATATTATTATTGTTCTTAAGTGCGTTTTAGGCATAATTAGGTTCATGCATTACATTTTACAATATTCTTTACTTTGCCATAATAAGTATTGATTATCTTTTATTTGGTGAAGAAAAGGTATTGTTTTAGTTTAGTTTTAGTTTCAGGTACTAAATGCTGACAGAAGGAAAGAGGGCCTAAGGACATGATGCTGAGGCAACATACCATGAAGCTGTACTGATGCAGTTCCAGATAGAGAGAACAACTGCCGAGTAGCTGCAGCCGCCCTACTTGCCGCCCGAGACAACAAGCTGTGAAATTGGAGAACTATAGTGCGATCTGTAGAGAAAAAAAATCATAATTCCATCGATGTTGTCCACTCAATTTTCCGATGACTGTAGCAGCAGGAAGAGCCACCAAAAGAGGAGCACGAGATTACTTGCGGAGCAAGGCAATGTGATTAAGTCCACATTCAACTCAAAGAAGTCAGAGTTTAAAGTTGCATTTAATGCAAAATTTACTTTGAAGACTTCTACTCCAAGAAGGAATAGACCTAGCTAATGCCTATATATACTCATTGTAATATTATTTCAAGACAACTTAGGTTTTCCTTAGGCATAGTTTAGATTTTCTTGCCGCCATTATGTTCTAAAATTCCCCTTGGGTTTGGGTTATGTTGTAATTAGTGTGAGAACGGTTGTTTAGGACTTTTAAGTTTGTTTTTGCAAATAAACCTTCAAGGTTTACTTATTCCATGTTCTTCATAATTTTCAATTAAGGAGAAAGATTAGTTGAATTCTATCCATTTCTTCGGTATCGAGAGAGTCGAACTCACAAAAGGAGTAAGTACGATTTCATCTATAGATGGTGTGATTAATTTAGACTAGACATAGGTTAGGGTTTAAGGGGGCTAAAAGAGGAAGAGTTAACATTGCTGTCTTTGCACGATTCATGCTGCAAATGGTATTATTTGTAGTGGGCATCAGTAGAATTCTGACTTAGACATAAGATGGATAACTTTCTAAGCGTTCTTCCGAGCCTTGTAGTTCTGTCGAGTTCGTCGCCGAGATACAAATTCGTTCCCCTGCCGAGGCAGCGAGAGGGTCTTAGCAGCTTACCTGTCATCCCCCACCAAGACAGCAGAGTCTGGCAGCGCAAAACAACTTGTCCTATTCAACGCAGTTTCACACTAAGAAGCAGCATAACCCTGCCCATTCTATCAACATGATTTCTTCTCTTCTATGTACTTGTGTTTTTATTTTATTTTCTCCTCAAACAAATCAACTTATGTGTGCATTTACTTTTCTTTGTGCAGGAACTACGAATCGAGTCAAGTTGTCCAATCCCTATGGGAGACGATATCTTTTATACTATAACTTGACATGAGTGCGCACTTGCACTCATATTTAGAGAACATCTAAACTCTCTACAAATTTTTTGCGCCGTTGCCGGGGATTGGTAACACCGAAATTCGTTCTTTAATTTCTGCACTTTATTTTATTTTTAGTCTTTATTTTTAATCGAAAAAAGAAAAGAATTTTAAAGTTTCCTTTGCTAGTTCATGACTAGGGCGAATCCAAAAGGAGAAATCGTTTATTACAATGATATAGAACGAAGAGCAAAAGAACTCAAAAAGGAAATCAGAACAACCCTAGGGAAAGCTTAAGAAGAAAGAAAAGTAGAGGTAAACATGGAAAACGACAACCCTGCCAACAATGCCCATGACTGCAAGGATGGGTAGCAAGACCCGCCGCCCAAACAACAACAAGTGCCGCCTAGACAGCCACAATACATTCGAACCACCATGGATTACTTGGAGCATGACTTTAGAGGGTTTGATCTGACAGTGACAGAACTTGAGATCGAGGCAGATCACTTTGAGCTTAAGCCCGTGATGTTCAACATGATCAACACATTGGGGCAATTTGGAGGCACTGCCACAGAAGATGCTCGGCAACACTTAAAAGGATTCCTGGACATATGCAGGGCGTTCAAAATACACAGAGTCCACCAAGACGTGCTTAGGATGAGGTTATTCCCCTATTCACTGAGGGATGGCAAAGCAATTGTTAAACAACCAGCCAACATGGTCATTTAACACATGGACAGAGTTGTGTAAGGACTTCCTAGATTGTTTCAGCGCATCCCATGTCACTGACAGATTGAGAAACGAGATCACAGCCTTCCAACAAGGGGATGATGAGCCAATGTATGAAGCATGGGAGCGGTACCAACAGATGCTTAACAACTGCCCGCTCCATGGTTTCCCAGCTTGGACACAGGTGCCAATGTTCTACAACGGGGTGAACTACTCAACACGGATGATGATTGATGCCTCAGGCAACAGAATCATCCTTGACAGACCACTAGAGGAGGCACTGCGGATCTTGAACCAAGCCCCTAAGAACGATTACAAGTACCCAACAGCACGCTGGGGCGGCGTTAGGCGGCCAGCAGTAGTGAACGAGGTAGAAGCCTCATAATCTGTCAATGCCCGCCTCGACAAGCTGACAAAGTTGGTTATGAGCATAATGAAACCCATTGGGAAAGCTTATGAGGCCAAGGCTGTGGAGCCATTTTGTGACGAGTGTGGGGGCAACCACAATTCCTTCGAATGTACTGCATCTGCAAATTTTATGGGAGGATGCGAAAGGAACAACAAACCCGCCACAAATACATACAACCCTAGATGGAAAAATCATCCCAACTTCTCCTAGAGCAATCCCAAGACTGCTACCAATCCACAACAACAACAGGGAGGTTACCAACAAAAATAGTCCAAACAGTATGCGCAACAACCACAAAACAATAATTCACTAGAAGCTACTCTTCAAACTTTTATGTTTAATACTAGTGAATTTATTGTTTGAGCAAATAAGTTTATTGATAAAACTGAGTCATTTATGGACAGGACATAAATGAGGCTGAACAACCAGGAGGCCGCGATAAAGAACCTGGAGACTTAGTTTGGGTAGTTCACTACGATCTATAGCAGCAGGAAAACGAGGGCATCATCTAGCAGTACAGAGGCAACAACCAAGCCCACATATGAGCAGTGCAAAGCCATATCAACTAGAAGTGGAAAACAGTAGAATAAGCCCAGAATGGAAAAATTAGAAGAAACATAGCCAGCATAGAAAGAACCACCTGCCGCGGCAACATCAACACCAGCCGCCTCGGCAGCTGAACCTGACAGCAGTCTTGAAGCAGATGATCCTCCACAGATAAAGTTCCCATGTAAAGAACGTATAGAGGACATCCGCCTACCAGCACCTTTCCCTAGAGTCTTAAGCAACATAAACAAGAGCACCAATTCAGGAAATTCTTGGATATTCTGAAGTAGGTGCATATAAATATCCCTCTTGTAGAAGTCATTCAGAACATGCCCAACTATGCCAAATACCTCAAGGACATGCTTTCTAAAAGGAAGCGAATTGGGGAGCTCGAAACAGTTGTTGTAATAGAGGAGTGCATGGCTATGCTGGATAACAAATTGCCGCCCAAGCAAAAAGACTCGGGCAGCTTTGTTATACCATGCATGATAGGTAGCAAGCATGAAACAAAATCCCTTTGCTACTTGGGAGCCAGCATAAACTTGATGCCTAAGGCAGTCTTCGACAAACTAGGAATTGGGCAAGCCAAACCTACCTCCATCATGCTGAAAATTACTGACCATTCTTTTATACAACTGGAGAGAAAGATCAAAGACATCCTTGTTCGAGTGGGCAACCTTATTATTCCAACTGATTTCCTCATCTTAGACTGTGATGTCAATGAAAACGCCCCCGTCATTTTTGGGCGACCATTTTTAGCCACAGGCAGTACTCTAATAGATGTGGAACATGAGGAGTTCACCATGAGAGTAAACGACTAGAGCATCAAATTAAATGTGCTACAACCCCCAGAAAAGGAAAAGGAAGGATGCCCTGATGCTCAGGCTTCCAAAATCAGCACAAAGACATGTCAAGGCAACAGTTGTCACGGCAGACCAAAGGGCAGGCTGAAGGACCCAGTAGCACACCACCTTAAAAAACAAGAGGACCCCCTAGGAGGGAAAGACAAACCAAATCACCTCAAGAAGTGGTTATGTATGGGAGATGCACCCAAATGCACTCCCAACATAACTTAAATTTTATTTTTATATTTTCTTTATTTTTATGCATTAGGATTAGAGTTTAATTTATCACAATTTATTTTCCTTAGGATTAGATTTTGAATTTATTTTTCACATTTTTATTTTTTAGAACTTATTTTAGTATTTAATTATATTTATTTTTATTTTAGGATTAGGAATAAAAGAGCTGGATTAAGAAGTAGGCCCAACAAGGAGCCCGCTCACCATCCTGCCAAGACAGCCAAGGGCGGCCCAGCGCAGACAGCACGTAAGGGCTAGTAGCCCATTAACAGCTAGCTGCCTACGGCTACAGAAGTAACGGGCAGAAATCTCGTAACGTGCACGACACAACTAGACCGTTGGACATGTAATGCCGCCACGACACCTCTTGACAGCCTCTATTTAAACCTTTCTCACCCCATTCATTTACTTTACTTTCATCTCCTTGATATATTCTTCTCGAATCCATTGCTCTCTCTTCTCATAATATTTTCTTTTAAGTTTCAGTTTATTACAACCGTCTCACACATGGCATCTGCATCCCAATCCACACCCACCTTCCAACGATTTTACTCCAGGGCAGACGAGGAAAGATATGTAGACCAGTTTGCCAAACAAGCAATCTAGGAGGATCAAGGTTTCCACTACACGAAGCAAACATGAGACCTTGGCTTAGAGCCCGCCCTGTTCGAGACCATCCACAGCAAGGGATGTGAAGTGTTTGCACGACAACCGGAGATGGCCAACATCACTTTGGTCAGAGAATTCTATACCCATCATCCCTGCCCAGAGCTGTCATTCGTCTATGTTCGAGGGGAACCTGTCAAGCTAAACGCCACCGTAATCAACATCTTTTAAGGCCTAGAGATGGACGACAACCCTCACGAGGAGTGAAGGTAGTCACTGACGGTTGCCGACTATGACAAGCTCAAGGCCAAGCTGTGCAAGCCCAACACGCCCTTGTTGGCAGGAAAGCATGGCAGCTCTGTCCAACGCCGCTACTTGTTGCCCGAGGCAATGCTATACATTACTTTCATCAAGAGGCATCTCCTGCCTACCTCCCAAAACTCCATTGTCGACCGGCCGCACCTCGCACTAATCTAAAACATCATGGTGAACCAACCCATCAACGTTGGGGAGATCATAAGCAAGGAGATCCACAACTGATTCTGCAAGAAGAAGGGCATGCTAAACTTCTCGTCATTCATCATAGGCCTTTGTGCCAATTTCAACATCCCAACCGACCCCGGGGATGAGATGACAACAGTAAAGAAGGGGTGGACCAGGAAAATCCGCTTGTAGATGATGCAAGCCCCGGAGACAGAGCCCATCACTCCCAGCTAGCCCTCTTCCGCCCAGCCTACCACTCCAGCCGCCCCCGGTAGTACTGAAGCTGCCCCAAAAAGTGAAGTCCTCACTCTGCTGCGCACCCTCATCGCCAGCAACAAAAGAATCGAGCAGCAACAACTGACCTTTATGAAGTATGTGGGGGAGGTCCAAGAAGCCTTTTGTAACGTCCCGGTTTTGGGCTTAGAAGTCTTGGGCGTTGACCGGTTGGTCAAAGTGATGTTCGAATCGTAAGAGGTTAAATTAGGAAAGCCTAGTTCGGGTTGCATTAAAAATATGGAAAAATGTTCTAAAATCATCTTTTAATATAATTAAGTGAACTGTGAAATCAATTTTGGAAAATGAGTTTCGGAAGTGTGACATTTTGGCTAGTGACCAAAATGTAATTTTTGAAAGTTTGGTGGCTGTTTTATAAAGGGTTGAAACTTTGAATCTTTAAGGAGCTATTTACCCAAAGGGAGTTTCTCCAGATTTTTCTAAGATATTTTGACTCATAATTCTGATTTTAAAGTTAAACAAAAGGAGGGAAATCATATTTTTAGTCATTTTCTCAACTAACTTCCCATTTTCTTTCTCTCTTTTTCTCTCAACCCAAACACTCCATTTCCAGAGTTTTAATTCTGATTTTCTCACCTAAAATCCTCCTTTCAACTCTCAATTGATTGCAAATCAACATATCTTCAAAACCTCTTCAATTGCTACAAGTTTCATCAAGGTTTTCCATTCCAAAAAGAGGAGAAACTCAAGTTTGGAGGTAAGAACGTCCTTCTCCTCTGAACTTCAAGTTCTTTAATGAAATTCCTAAGTTTTCAATCCTAAATTGATGTTTAATTAAAGGTTTTTAAGTTGATTTATGGATCTTGGCTAATTATGCAAGATTTTGATGATTTCACATGATTTTCGTTTGATCTGTTAAATCTGTGATTTGAGAGGTGTTTTTGATGTTAAATGATCTCTAAATTTAAAAGGAAATGAGTCTTGATTGATGCAATCCCGGATAGGTTGAGTTTCCTAAGTTTAGCTTGTGTTTTAAGGTAGTTTTTGTGGTGATCTTGTGGATCTGGTGTTGCTGGAGGTATAAGGATGGTTGTAGTTTGTTTTTAGATGTTAAATGATGTTAATGGAAGTGAGGTTTTGCTGGTTTATGGCTGGGCTTTGTTTAGAAGTGTTTTGGATGCATTTTCGGTTGTGTTTGGTGGCCGAAAATGGAGGTTATGTGAGAGCAGCGAGTTTAGATGCTTTCATTGAAGCAATTAATGCATGATGATGCATTAATCCTCTGCTTTAATGTGTTGAAACAGGGGAGGCATCCTTGGATCCAAGAATTGTTGATCCGGAGGCTTGATTTGGTGCTTTGGCTTGAAGCAAAGTGGAAATCGGTGAGTGCATTTGTGAAAATGGTTTTTGGCTTTGAAACCAAGGTTTTGGGGGCTTAGTTTAAGTCTAAACAACTTTGCTAAGCTCAAGTGTAAGTTTTCGGAATTCTCTCTAAGTGGTGGCCATGTTTTGGTGTGATGCAAAATGATGATTTGCATGTTTTGGTTACTGTTTTGAAAGCATGTTTTTGCATGATATTTGCTGATGTTTTAGCATGATATTTGCTGATGTTTAAAGCCATGTGATGAAGGTAACTCTAGGTAGGAGTACCTTGTTTTTATGCATTGATTAAATGTGGATTTGTTGCTTTGAAATGCATGATGAAATGGCTTGGTTTAATGCTTTAAAACAGTGGATTATATGATGTATAAGATGTATATTGGCAAGTGATGTTTTGTAAAAGTGAAGGTCACTAAGGTGGTTAAAAGTCCTTGAGTGAGCCTTGTTACCTAAGATCATCAAGGTGGTTAAAAGTCCTTGGATGAGTCTTGTTGCGGACACTAAGGTGGTTAAAAGTCCTTAGGTGCTCCTTTCCATGGTGTTTAAAAGTCCATGGGGCCAAGGTGTTTAAAAGTCCTTGGGGCCAAGGTGTTTAAAAGTCCTTGGGGTGATTCAAGCATTGGACACAAAGGTGGTTAAAAGTCCTTGTGTGGTCCTCATTCATGGTGTTTAAAAGTCCATGGCCAAGGTGTTTAAAAGTCCTTGGGGCCAAGGTGTTTAAAAGTCCTTGGGGAAAGTTATTGAACTTGTTTTATAAATGAAATGTATCACTTGAGCCAATATGACATGTAAAGTACATTGAGATGCATGAGATGCATGTTTTAATGATTATGTTGAAGCATGAGATGCTTGTTTAAATAAATTTGAAGCATGGAATTGCTTGAATTAAAGTATGCTTTGAGCATGTACAATGGTTGACTATAAGCATGTTTTGTAAATGGTTTTAATTGCATTATTGAATGGTTTTAAAAGAGCACTCCTCACTAAGCTTTTGCTTACGCTCTCTCGTTTTCTTAATTCAATAATGCAGAGCATTAGAGTACATTGAGGGGCAGCAAGAGGAGGCAAGCAATCAAGTTCAAGTAAAGCTCAATGTATGAAGGTTTTATAAGTTCTTTTAGCTTTTGGTTGATTTGGCAATGGGGGACCAATGTGTATGTTTTGGGAGGTGTTTGAGACTCCCTGAGTTTGTTAAATGTTGATGAGATTGCTGGTTTTGTGATTGGCTTTATATTGCTTGCTTATGAAGGTTTATGCATGAATGGTAGTTTAAGTAAGAAGCATGTTATACAAATTGGGGCTTTTCATATGTGTTGTTTAAATGCTGAATTGTTGTTGCAATTATGGTCCTTGCATGTTGTATGATTAAGTGATATGGTTTGGTGATGTTAATTTGATGTTTGAAGCATGTTTGATGTTGATTTCGAGTCGAAATCAGGCAGGGGTATCGGTACTCGGGCTTGCGTATCGGTACGCCTGAGCCAAATATGCACATTCCTGCCCAGGCGTATCGGTACGGTTGAACAGGTACCGATACCGTATGAAGGCCGTATCGATACAGGGAAACTTGTATCGATACCGTTGCTGAAGTTTGGTTACTGCCTTCCCCGCGTATCGATACGACACGTGGCGTATCGATACCAGACCGTTAAATTCAGTTAAAAGTATCTTAACATGTTTTGTTTGGTTTACGTTTTGGTCCTGATTCATGTTTGTTCAATTGAATGAGTTTGAGAAGTCCCTTTTGAGCTGAAATTTCACAGGGAAGCATGAAACCTGACTAATTTCAAGATGGTAACTTTAATTTGGGTTAAGTCCCTTAATTTATCAGAATTTACAATTTGGTCCCTAAAGTTGTAATTTTTTCAATTGGGTCCCTGTTTGATCTCTGATGTTTGTGATCTTTTAGTATGTTGTTTGTGTGATCACAATTATGGTTAATGTGCATCTAGACAAGAGTAAAAAGAAAAAAAAAGGGTCGTTAATCAAGGTTGACTTTCGGGTTGACTTTGGTTTTCCCCGTGTGACTTTCTTAATTCGGGTCAACCGTCTAGACCGGGTTAAGGGGGTTACACCTTTGCGGCTTATCTCCTTCAGAAGTACCTAAATGACGGCCCCACCTTGCCACCCTACCCTACAGATCTAGCTACCGTAGATGCCCCAACACAAGGAACGCCATCAGTCGTCGTTGCCCGTCACACCACCTTCCGCAGATAGATGCCGTCTCTGACGCACTACCCATCATACTCATCCACCTCTGCTTCCAACACTGTGGAAGACTCCCCACAGCGGCATCAACAACATCATTCCCCCATCTGCACAGCGGCAACAATGGCCAACACATCCTCATCAAAAGAGGTGCAGTAGCAGCTGCCATCAATGGAAGCAACAGTAGCATCATCCATCCCAATGGCGATAGACCCCCAGGCAGCACCAACGGAGGAAGGAACTAGGAAGAGAAAGCGGCACATCATAGTTGTCGAGCCAGTGGACGACGAAACAGAATCAGAAGAGAGCGAAGCCCCTCATACCGAACCTCAAGAAGAACCTCGTCCCACTCTAAAAAGAGTCCAGCCCCCACAAACAGCCAAGGTTTCCCCTGATATGTCTGCCACCCGGACATCTGTCGGCCGCCGCCTAGTCATCCAATCCTCTTCCTCCTCTTTAGCAGCAAAGACTCAAGCCTCCTCTCAACCCTCAGCCAATTTTTAGAGTTTTTTTTCTTTTATCCTCTTCTTTATTTTTCTATTTTTTTTCTCTTTTTTCACTTGTAGTTATTTTTTTTTCTCTTTTTAGTTTTCTATTTTTTTAATTTTGTACATTGACGACAATGCCCATCTCGAGATGGGGGGATCGTAGCTCTCACATTTTTGTTTAGGCATACTTAGTAGTATATAGGTTGCATTGTACTTGCCTTAATATTAATCGGAATAGAAAAATTTGTTATAACTTGTGCCCATTATAGTTAGCCGATTAATTATTTTTGCACCAATAAATAAATTGAACTTAATTTGGGATAAGCATGAAAAATGACTTAGAATTTTTTTATTGCCAAAACTGTCAAACACTAATGTTACTTGCTAAATTTGTTAGAATATCTAATGAACATTGCATGCTTTGTTTTAGAATTCTTTGCAAAGTTCTAACAATGGTTGTAGGTAGCCACTGAGGCAGGAAACAGAAACAGAAAAAGGAAAGTACTGCCACTAACAGACAAGAAAATTTTTATGATGTCTATCCCTAGAGGTGCCCGAAACATGCTCTAGGAAGAATCATGTGTGAGGACACTCCGCTTCTATCAAAGTTCATGAATCTAAAAAAATTCTTTTGCAGTGACGGACAAATTAGCATGAGTGAATGAAAGTCTTCATGGGATGACTTTACTCAATGGGTTTGGGGTTTTGTAGTTTGCTCCTATCTTAATTTAAGACCTAGAAGAGTAGTTGTGATAAGCTGAAGCCCTCATTGCCATGATTAAATACTTGTGCTTATTTGTGTTGTCTCGACAGCAACCTTATATATCATAACAACATCTCTGTTTATCTAGTTATTCTGCATATTCAGCCTCTACACAGTTCTGCACACACTGCACTGGCATTATAATTTAATTCTTAGTTATTTTCTTGCTATTTTCCCTTCACTAATCTACTATAGGTGCCAAGGCCTTAAGGTGCAAAATCAAGTTGAAAACAGGTTTTTCTTTCTAGTTAATCTAAGGGCAAGTATGTTTAAGTTGCATTGCTTGAGGACAAGCAATAGTTCAAGTTTGGGGGTGTGTAAAGTGTCCATAAGTTCTATATTTCATGCACACTTCATCTCATATTATTGTTGTTCTTAAGTGCATTTTAGGTATAATTAGGTTCATGCATTACATTTTACAGTATTCTTTACTTTGCCATACTTTGTATTGATTATCTTTTATTTGGTGAAGAAAATGTATTGTTTTAGTTTAGTTTTAGTTTCAGGTACTAAAGGCTGACATAAGGAAAGAGGAGCTGAGGACATGATGTTGAGGTAGCATACCAAGGAGTTGTACTGATGCAGTTCCAGACAGAGACAACAACTTTCAAGTAGCTACCGCCGCCCTACCTACCGCTTGAGACAACAAGCTTTGGAATTGGAGAACTAGAGTGCGATCTGTAGGGCAGAAAATCCTGATTCTATTGATGTTGTCCGCTCTATTTTTCGAAGACTGTAGCAGCATGCAGAGCCGCCGAAAGAGGAGCACGAGATTACTTGTGGAGCAAGGTGACGTGATTAAGTCCATATTCAAGTCAAAGAAGTCTGAGTTTAAAGTTGCATTTAATGCAAAAGTTACTTTGAAAACTTCTACTCCAAGAAGGACTAGACCTAGCTAATGCCTATATATACTCGTTGTAATATTACTTTAAGACAGCTTAGGTTTTCCTTAGGCATATTTTAGGTTTTCTTGCCGCCATTATGTTCTAAAATTCCCCTTGGGTTTGGGTTATGTTGTAATTAGTGTGAGAACGGTTGTTTATGATTTTTAAGTTTTTTTTGCAAATAAAACTTCAAGGTTTACTTATTCCATGTTCTTCATAGTTTTCAATTAAGGCGAAAGATTAGTTGAATTCTATCCATTTGTTCGGTACCGAGAGAGTCGAACTCACGAATGGAGTAAGTACGATTTCATCTATAGACGGTGCGATCAATCCGGCCTAGACATAGGTTAGGGTTTAAGACGGCTAAAAGAGGACGAGTTAACATTGATGTCTTTGCACGATTCACGCTGCGACTGGTATTATCTGCAGTGGGCATCAACAAAATTCTGACTTAGACATAAGCGAGATCACTTTTGAAGCGTCCTACCGAGCCTTGTAGTTCTGCCGAGTTTGCCGATGAGACACAAATTTGTTCCCCTGCTGAGGCAACAAGAGGGTCTCAACAGCTTACCTGTCATCCCCTACAGAGGCTGGCAGCGCAAAACAACTTGTCCTATTCATCGCAGTTTCACACTAAGCAGCAGCATAACCCTGCCCATTCTATCAACCTTATTTCTTCTCTTCTATTTACTTGTGTTTTTATTTTATTTTCTCCTCAAACAAATCAACTTATTTGTGCATTTACTTTTCTTTGTGCAGGAACTACGATATCTTTTATACCAAAACTTGACAGGAGTGTGCACTTGCACTTATATTTAGAGAACATCTAAACACTCTACAAATTCACCTAGTATAATAGAATTAGATCCTTTTATGAATAAGTGCTTTAATTAAATTTAATTAATTTAATAGGAGAGAACATTATAGACAAATAAATGAATATTGAATAAGATTTTAAATGTCCTAAGTTGGTTAGTATCACATTGCAATGTGATGTTACTCAAGGGGATATTTAAATAAGAAATTCAATGTTCCATTTTAACATAGAAAATGGAAATCACCCATAGTTAGTTTAAATAAGATTAAAATAGGGTTAAATAATTAGTGGCACTAAAGTTAGGAATATTATTACTTTTGAGCATAATATGTGTAGTGTCCAATTAATTGGGTGTTACCATAAACGCCCAAAAATTAATAATATTCATAAAATTGAAATTTATTAATTAATGGAGCCCTAATTAGGTCTAACTTAAAATGGATAAGACAATAATTGAACATGCTTTAAACCTTTTGTGTTGAGATACATTTTGAATATAAATTGAAGTGCCCTAATGTATTTGGACGTTTCAAAACTTATATTCGTCCAAAATGTATTTTCTTACAAAAGGATATCCTCATTCGAAATGGAATCCATTTTACAATTAAAGATTTAATTAAATTCATATTAATGTTCTAAATGCCAAAATGCCACGTGGAATTAATGAGGTACTGATAACGGGCGTTGTAGGGGTGTTAACCCTCCTTACACGTAACTGACTCCCGAACAACGAATTTTATAAAAACGAATCTCTAGCTCCTTTTTATGGTGCCCGGTTTATCAAAGTGATCGGTGGCGACTCCAAAATGATTTTTAATAAAATAAAGGAAATTTGATTAAAATTGGAAAAATCATAATTTTAAGACCAAATTAATTAAAAACCCCCAATTTTCATAAACCCTAATCGTTTGGTTGTTTTTCCTCAAACGGGTTTTTAAAAAACCGGTTGCGACACAAATGTTATGGCCTCACCAAATTTGCTTCATGCAACTGGATACAATTTGACATATGTAAGCGAAATGGGTGTAAAATTCATCCTATCATTTTTTGGCCCACGCGAGTCTTTCTTGTTTCAATTCTATGAGTTTCCCGCTGTAGTTCCAAGTGAGGTAATGGTCACATTCTTCAGAGCCTCATATGTACTTGTATTGTTCACTTCATCATCTTTCCTCTTATAATTCCTCCAGGAGCTCTCTCCACTCTCAATCTGACCACTTTTGATCGCAACTTCTATCTGTTCTCTAGTCATCACAATTTCAGAAAAATTTTGAGTAGCATCACTGATCAGCCTCTCAAAAAGTGGTCCCCTTAGAGTTTGAACAAACATGTGGGCAACCTCACTTTCCATCAGTGGAGGTTGCACTTGAGCTGCGACATCTCTCCATCTTTGAGCACATTTCCGGAGCGTTTCATCATTTTTTGCTCCATGCCTTGCAACATAACTCGGCTAGGGACCATTTCTGTCACATGTTTGTAGTGCTCTACAAAGGCCCCTAAAAGGTCCTTCCATGATCGAATGTTCGCACGGCTCAACTATGTGTACCATCGGGTCACCGAACCAGTTAAGCTATCTTGGAAATAGTGTATGAACAACTTCTCATCTTTCAAGTGAGCGACCATTTTCTGGCTGTACATCTTGAGGTGGGCCTTTGGACAAGTAGTCTTGTCATCTTTGAGCACATTGCTGGAGCGTTTCATCATTTTCTGCTCCATGCCTTGCAACATAACTCGGCTAGGGACCATTTTTGTCACATGTTTGTAGTGCTATACAAAGGCCCTTGAAAGGTCCTTCCATGATCGAATGTTCGCATGGCTCAACTGTGTGTACCATCGGGTCACCGAACCAGTTAAGCTATCTTGGAAATAGTGTATCAACAACTTCTCATCTTTCAAGTGAGCAGCCATTTTCTGGCTGTACATCTTGAGGTGGGCCTTTGGACAAGTAGTCTCGTCATACTTTTCAAAATCTGGGGCTTTAAATTTCGGAGGTAATATCAAATCAGCCACTAAACTCATTTCAGCAGCACCTGGCCCCACCTCATATGCTTTTTGTAACTCCAACAAGCGGTCTTACAAGGCTTTGCAGCGCTCCTCATGCTTCCTTTCAATTTTAGCACGAATATTTTCTATCTCATTCAAAGTATTTAGATCCGGAAACTCTTCGCCACTTCCAAAATTTGCCCCAACATGTAATGGGAGACTGAGCGTCGCCCCGGCCAACTTGATGTGGATCCTCTTCGTAGAAGAAGGTTTTTTAGGCTGCGTTGTAACCCCCTTAGCCTGGCCTAGACGGTTGACCCGAACTACGAAGATTACACGGGGAAAACCAAAGTCAACCCGAAAGTCAACTTTGATTAACGACCTTTTTTTTCTTTTTAAACTTGTCTAGATGCACATTAACCCTAAGCGTACTCTTGAGAAACACATACTTCAAAAGCACATCGATCAAATTGCAATGAGGGACTCAATTGCACAAAATACAAAAGTTAGGGACCAAAATGTAAATTCTGGAAAGAAGGAGGACTTAACTGATTTTAAGATTACCAATACTTAATTAACCACATTACATGCGTCTCTATCAAATTTCACCTTAAACGAACATATCAAACTCAAGCAATTGCAAATACCATTTTCAGGACTAAAACGTAAAGCTTGCAAACCTTAAAACCATTCAAATCAGTGCCCAACGGTCGTCTGTTTCGAAACGGGGTTGACCGTTTCGAAACTCGGGTTCGTTCCGAGACCTGTATAAGAACAGGGCCTGACAGTGGCCAAAACGTTTCGGAACGGCCTCTATCTGTTTCGATACTCGAAGGCCATTACAGGCCCCCGTTTCGAAACGCTAGTGCCCGTACCGGTACAGATTGCCCAGAAGTTGCATAATTTGCTGGCTTTACATACATTAAACCACTCAAACGCATCCTAATGACTTCCTAATCATGCCAACAAGTCATTATACATATAAGGTACATGTTTGCATCATCAAAACACATTCATGGCATCAATCAAGGAAATCCACATGTCTATAGGCATGCATCCTAGTATTCAAAACCAAGCAACCAACAAATCACCAAATCAAGCACCAAAATGGCCATTTACAAATACAAATCAACATAGGCATCATGCCACAATTAGGGAGTCCAAAACATCTCCCAAAAGAACATCCTAGGTTCTCATTGCCAAATATCAAAAACTAATAGTTTTGTGAAAACATCACCATACATGAGCTTAGCCTTCCCTTGGATTCTTAGCCTCCTTGTCGCCCTCAAACACCTCAATTATCTGCATTATTGGTTCAAGAGAGAGAGCGTAAGCACAATTGCTTAGTGAGACATACTCTAAAGGAACAACACAATAATGCATTTCATAAAACACTTTTCACAAAGACCTTTAACACATAAACATCTTTTCTCATGCAACATTGTATACACATCAAGCATCTCATGCTTCATTAACATCAACATGTCATATTGGCTTCCAAGTGATAAACCATAACCATTTACAACATAAAACACAATCAGATACACGGATTACAAGCGTTGTCCCATACGCTTCATACACACTACCGAACACACAAGGTGGAGTTTACCGGTACAATCACAACCCCTCAACTCCCGTGATGGAGTTTAACGGTACAATCACAACCCTTCAACATCACTCATCGGTAGTTGTATAACATCATTAACGAGAACACGGGACACTCAACACAAGATCCACACATGGACTTTTAACCACCATTGTGATCTTAATCATCTCGTTAGTGTACTTGGATGGAGTTTACGGTACAATCTCAACCCCTCAACATCCAAGGCGACTTAATTCACGGTGCACCCAATCCTATAGCCGGCTAACTATATCCGATTCAAGTACTTTAAAACCAACATATCACTTGCCAATATACATCATTTATCATCAACAATTCACTGTTTTAAAGTATTTAATCAAATCCATTTATCAACATGCATCACTATGCATCCAAATCCACATTTACAACATTTCAAACCAAGGATCTCTTACCTTGAGTATCCTTCAACATATGCCTTTCAAAACCAGCATTAACCATGCTAAAACATGCTTTCAAAACAGAATTTAAACATGCAATTTATCAACAAATGCATCGAACCACTCCATAGCTCATACAAGAGAGAGTTTTCCCGAAAACTTACTCTTGAGCTTAGTTAAGTTGCTTAGACTTAAACTAAGCTCCCAAAACCTTCAAACATTGGTTTCAAAGCTGAAAACCCAACTTCACTCACCAATTCCGTTTCACAAGATTGTCGAACGCTGATCAAGCCTCCGGATCAACACCACAAGCATCCGAAGATGTCTCCCCTCTTTTAAACACATCAAAGCAGAGGATTAATGCATCATCATGCATTAAAATCTTCAGCCATCACACCTAAACTCGCTGCTCTAACCAATTCTAACATTTTGGCTACCAAACACAACCGAAATCACCTCCAAACACTTCCACTACATAACCCAGCCAAGATCCATCACTTCCAACCATTTCTAAACATCAATTAACATCCAAAATGAACCTAAACTCATCCTTATACCTCCAGCTATAACAGAACACCAATATCACCCCAAAAACCACCATTTTCATAAGCAAAAACTTAGGAAAATCAACCTATTCGGGATTGCATTGATTAAACCTCAATCACACATCAATAAACATCCAAAATACATTTAAAATCCATCTCAAAACAGAGCCCAAACAATCACCACGAATTTCTTCAAGATTTCTTCCAAATCTTGAGTTTTAAGCCAAAATCAAATTCATATCATTAAAACCTTTTATAAAACTTAATCTAAGGATTGAGAACTTGGTAATTTCAGTAAAGAACTGAGTATTTAGAGGAGAAGAACAACCTTACCTCTAAATGTAGATTTCTCCTTGTTTAGAGCCAAATTCCTTGAAAATTCAATAAGCAAAACAATAGGATTTGATGTAGAAAGGATTATGAATCAATTGATGATTGAAACCTCATCAATTGGTGTGAAAAGCAATAGAAATGTTGCTGTAGAAATGTGTTTGGATGAGGGAATTTTGAGAGAAAATGAGATGAGAAAGTTTTTAAGAAAAGTTAGTTATGAAAATCTAAAATATGGTTTTCCACTTTTCCTTTAATTAATTAAATCATTAAAATCTAAGAAAAATCTGGAGAAATCTTTCTTGGGTAAATTAGCTCCTTAAAGATTCAAAGTTTCAATCCTTACAAAACAGTCACCACTGAACTTTTCAAAAATCGCATTTTAGTCACTATTTCGAAATGTTGCACTTCCAAACCTTATTTTGTAAAATTGATTTCACCACTCTCTTATATATATTAAAAGAGGATTTTTAGATATTTCTCCATATTTTTAAAGCATCCCGAACTAGGCTTTCCCTAAAACCACCTTTTATATTCGAACCGAAAATTAGACCGGCCCGGTCCAAACCCTAAACTTCTAAGCCCAAAATTAGGGTGTTACATGCGTTCTGATGTGAGATGTAGTTTCAGCTTGATCATTCATGTCGTTTGAAGCACCTTCAAGCATCTTAGATTTTCCAGACTCCTTTGGTTCTAACAAGGCAGTCAACTAACTGATAATCTCTGCTTGTGTCTAGGCGAAATGGTCTTTGACAGTTTTCTCCATTCTATCAAATCGATTCTATGTCTCCACTCGATCATTCTCCAAACTGGCAATTCTATCTTCAACAGCCATGGCTTTAGAGCGCAAGCGAGTTCCGTATGAATGCACTATGATTGTGGTTTAAAGAAAACTGCCATTAAACCTTTCCTCTATTAAATTCCTTATTTTGCAATATATTATGAAGTTTTAAATGCGTGAATGCAAGAATGTATGAAGGCAAAAAGAAGGCATCGAATTTTAGGAACTAGTCTTTTGGAAGCATCCATTCGTCTAAAAGTTCAAATATAGAGAAAAGATAAGTTTCCTACAAGAAATTGCTAGCCCCAATTCCTAAGTTGACCAACTCGTGCAGCAAGCGAGTGAGAACTTCTCTATGTTCTTGCTCGACGTTAGGTTGCTCCAACAAACTCGTAGCTTATCTTGACAATATATGGACGTACGAGGCTACACTCCTGACTTGTTTCTTGAAACTCACAAATTCATCATTCTGGCTTTGAACAGTGCGTCGTGCCGCTTCATATTTGCCTTTCTATTCTCCATTTTCTACAGTCAGCGCTCCTTCATAACCTTCAAGTTTCTCATTCAGATCCTATACAACGTTCTCTAGCTCTATTACCTTTTTCTGTAGCCCTTCCTTCTCTATTGTGGTATTTTGTCCTCATTGTGGTATTTTGTAATTAGTTGCTCTAACTGCGTTACTTGACTTGTTAGATCAAAATTCCTAGCTTGTTCCTCTTCTGGCTTCTTTTTCGCTTTACTGTTTGATTCTTTTCTTGACCTAGACTTCTTTTCATACATCCTTTTATAATCATCTATGTCCTTGGTCATTGTATCTAGTTTCTCCGACAAGCTCTTCACTACTTTGCATGTTCCTTCCTTTTGCTTTGCCATATAATCATTGTGCAATTCCTGCAACTCTTTCAAATCATGACTAATCTTCTTGTTCTGTTCCACCAGCTCTTTTTCCTTTCCATCATGCATTCTTACATGCAGCTTCGCCATTGTTAGTTATTCGGTGAGATCATTGATTCCCTTTTTGTACTTCTTCATATCCAACTCACGATCATGTTTGAGCTTCTCTAAAGCCGAGAATGCTTCCTTAGCAGCCCGAATTGAGGAACTAGCATTTATCGACCTTTCTTGAAATGTGTTGTCGTTGATCCTTTGCGTTCTCCATTCATCGTATCTCGCCATCACTCCCAAGTCTTGATATGGTTGGACCCTTCTCGGCTTTTCTCATGCTCTTACAGTTTGAACTACTATCCCCTTGTAGTCATTCGTCTTGTGTGCGTACTCGAACTTTGCCATTCCCGCAGTAGCCGGTATAAACTGTCTTGAACCAAATTGCCTAGATACTAGCAAAGGGCAGTAAGTCGTTCCTCCCCAAATTCCCGGGAGTGGGACCCAGTCTTTGTCTCCACACCGATATATGAAAGTTGTTCCTCTATTCAACCATGTTGCCTTCCATACCACATTAGTATCTTTCAACTCCTTGAAGTATTCTTCCTAGTGTTTTTCACTCTTTTTCTCTAAAGGATAACTAGCTCTATGTTCTTCAATTGGTGAATATGTGTCAAGATATATGATTCCTCTATAAGAGGTGTTCCACATGTGACCTCTAAACCAGATTTCAAGTAGTTGTGTGCATCCCCAAAACCTTCCTTCTCCTGATCTCTTGGAAGCAGTCAATGATCTGTAAGTTTCTGTCAGGATAGCAGGCACTGGGTTGACTCTTTTCTCTAGTCGCTCAAATAGTCCCACAGTTGACGGGTCAATATGACCCAAAGTCCTTGGAAATAAGACCAACTCGTAAAAACACAGGGCGAAAAGACTTCTCATTCTGACTGGTTCATCATTACTTGACAATATTAGTTCTTTAAGGCTTCGTCAATTGATTCATTTTCTATCTTCATTCTGATTTGTGCTATCATTATTTGTCATTTTTCTATCCAACCACTCTGTTGTTTTTCCTGTTAATGATATTAATTTCTTGATGAAGCTTAAATTATTGACGAGTCTGGTATAAATATTATCACTTTTAATTCTTGGACAATTAACCAATATCTCATATTCCTCCAGTGTTGGTGTCATGTCTACTTGTCTGAAGGTGAAACAATTGTACACTGGGTTCCAAAACTGTGTCATGGCTCTAAGCAACTCTTTATCGACCTTTACATTTAATAGCAAGGCTATGTCTCCAAATTCTTTCCTAAATTCTTTCCTTCATTTCATTATCCCACTAATCCCGTATCTCTTTTACTTCCGGTAAACAAGTATTCTGATTAGTGTTTATCTTTACATAGCCCTTCATCTTGGACACTTCACTCTTATCGAGGTTGTCCCCCTTCTTGTGTCGAGTTTTCTCAGACCAGGTCTGGACTCTATTATCTTCTCCTATCTTAAACTCTCGGGACATATTGAATACTTTCAAATTGACTGACTCCCGATTCGATGCCAAAACAGATACAATTATGACAGGATTTATTCAAAACAAACAAAGCAAAAACAACAAAAAAACTCGTGTTAGTACTTGCGAATTAATATGAAAAGCAAGTAAAAAATTATTAATCTAGAGAAATACATTATATGTAGCAAAGAAAATAACTAGAGAAATGTATTTAAATCGGTAGCACCTATCCTAGGTCTTTGTCTGGCTCTAGTGAGATGGGCTTCTAAAACAGAATGTGGGCTTTGTTTTAGACTCTTGGCTCCCGAACTGTCGTTACCATCTATTGTGACAGTAAGACATCTATTCGGTAGTATAGATCCCTTATAATGGAGGCATGGGCCCCACGACGCGTAACATCCTCAAATATACCCTAAAAGTTATTCAAATCAATTGGTCATGCAATTGATTTAATTAAACCAAATTACCCTTTCATTTCGGTTATTAGGGACTTAATTACAAGAAGGAATTAATCAAATGATTAAATGGATGGGACCAAAACGAATTATATGATAAAAGTGGTGGACTTGCATGTCCAAACTATTGATTTCTCCTAATTACCCTTGGCTGAAAATTAATCAAAGGCTAATTAAAGGGTGAAATGGTAACTTCCACATTCCACTACCAAAATTGAGCTTAGTCACCTTCCTCCTTCATCCTATTCAGCCGAATTAGAGAGAGAATAAGGGAGAAAGAAAAGTTGATCAGCCATTGAAAAACAAAAAGAAATGCTTGCGTGTTGGTGAAATTAAGTAGAAAAATCAGATTTAATTAGCTTGGTGAGTTTCTCTCTTTGTTACTTCTTGCTATTGTGTTTAAATTTATGTATAAATGTTATCATGATGAAATGCCTAATCTTGGTTGCTGGAAATTTTGTATACAAGTTGCCAAACTAAATTGCTGATGAAATTGTAGAAGAAAGCATGCTCTTAGGCTGACCGAATTGACTTGGTGATTATATAGTGATACTTTCGATGTTTAAGTGACAAATCTCTGAATAACTTGAAAAATATATAATTCTGGAAAAATTATGTAGGAAGAAATTGTGTAAAATAATGTTTACTATTAGTTTGAGGTATTGGATGATTAAAGATGTAGTTTGAATTGCCGGAAAATTTGTTAGAATCAAGACTAGTCACCTAGGAATGTAAAACTGCCTTAAGGACTGAAATAATGTTAAATGAGTTCTGGAAATGATGTTTGGAAACAAGGGACTTGTGATAGGAATGAAACATAACTTGAATGTGGCTGATAATTAGCCTAATTGGATGCTTAAAATGATTAGTTGGCAAGATAAGTGGATTTGGACTAATCTGGAGAGTTAATTAACAAATGGACTATATTGTTCTGTTTTGATACCCTAAAGAACATGAATGAACAAAAAAATATAGATTGAAATTGTTTGTTAAGTCCTAAAATGAAAACAAGTAACAAATTAGTATAATTAAATGATTAGAAGCAAATTCTAACAAATCTACCTAGAAGCTTTGTTCTAGACAGTGTTTTTAAAAAATTAGTATAAATTCTAGGAATTGAATTATAAGCTAAAATTTTGATAGAATGAACCTTGAAATGTCTACTTTAATCAAGAACAAACGGCATAGGATTCTAAATTGTGTAGTGAAACCTGGAGATGAAAACTCATAAGTAGTGCAAACTGTCTAGGCAGTATAAATGTTGTGTCTTTAGACAATAAACTATATTAAGTGGATAAGAATTAAAATGCAACCCTAATATGGTCTTAAAGACAGTTTTTTATCTTTAAAATGATATAAAGTAATCAAAATTCCGATGTACGGGTTGAGAGATATGATTAGATTAGTAACAGAGGTGCAAGTTGCCAAAACTAGAAAACAATTTTGAGTTTTTTTAATTGTGCTTATTTGATTGAGCTTATATGTTTGAATTGGATGTTAATATGCTTTCTATGTGTGCTTACATGAATTTCTATACTAAGTAATTGAGGAGAATTTGGAAGAAGCATGGGCTTGCCATCCAAATAGAAAGAACAAAGGAATAGTCATCAAGGAGCAAGACTAGTAGAAAGCTTGGAGTATTGTGAGTGTAGTTGACTTTAGGGTTACGACTAGTGTCCTAACCACTATCGTATGTTAATTTACATTGTTTTAGATTGAAGCACGAAATGAATTTAATTCTGGATTCGGTAAATAATCTATGGGAAGATTGATTAAATGGAAACATGAAAGCATGCTCTACATTGTTAGATGTTTGTCTCGTTGAAGCATGATTTCGTTATCTATGTTTGAATAGCTATGTGATTGATTAAACAAGTATGAAATGAGTGAAATTCTACTGCCAATATCTGGTACATGATTCTGGAAAAATGCTTATATGATTGCTACATGTTAGAAATTATGAAATCATGAACATGAATTTGGTTCTATCTACTAGTAACATGAAATATGATATGCGACCTTGATATTTGTGATTTTTACTAACATGTAATACGTTTGATTAATCTAAAGGACATCGAAAGAAATTGAAAGCCCTTGGTTGACTAGTTGGTCTTAGGTAGAACGGCTTGCCTTAGAGTCTAGAGCTCCTCTGATTTAGTACCTTGTGTACTCTCTGTTTGGTTTCGAGAGCACCTAGTGAACATAATGCCTTGTACATTCTCTGTTGATATATTGATACTTTGCATATCCTCTGATTTGATGTTGTGAACATCCTTTGAATCAGTACTTTGTACCCATTGTGACTCGATTACCTAGTCCCACTAATCTACCAAGGCAAAATACTTAAAGACTCATAAATAAACTTGTTACATGTTCAATGGAAAATATGGTATGTTACTTGAATGAATTGGCATTGAAATATGTTTATGCTATGGAATATCGATGTATCAATCATATATGTTAAAATGTAAAAGTCGTGTAAAGGTAATGGATTCTATTCGAATGAAAGGACATAAACATGAACCATGTTTTGATATTTGATTCTTGCTTGATCATTGTGCTTGATACATTGTAATTGGCTATTTGAATGTGTTATATGATTTATATGTTATGACTTGATCTTGATATGCTTTGTGTATATGTTCTTATGATTGAAAAAGGGGTTAAGACTAGCTAGGTGATACCCTTTGGTTCGAAGCCTGGTTAGGTAAACTTGACTAAATAAAATAGTACACCTAATGAAATAAATGGATAGTTAAGTTGTTAGGAACTACTTCACTAAGTACTTATAGTACTTACCACTCTTTGTTTCCTTCTTCCAAAACCAACATGACCTCCTGTTCGAAAGCTATCTCCATCTTGATTTGAAGCCTTCACAAGCCAAGACAAGTATATCTTCTTTCATTATGCTAGTACTCCTAGTTGGTGGCTTAATGTCCTGTTTATTCATCCAAGTAGCATGCATTTGGTTGATATTACATATGTATTTGAAATGTGTATGAACTTAAGTGTAGATGGTGATGTTCTATAACCTAGTATGTAAATAGGTTCTTTTGACAATATGACCATTTTGTTTTGTAAATATGTATATGGCTTAGTGTTTTGTATGTAATAGATCACTAAGTATGTCATGGAAAATGTGAAAACTCCTTTTGATATGTACATAAATATGGTTGATGTTTGTTAAAACCATTTTGAATGCTATGCTTGGTATGTTTAATTGAGTGTGTAGTATTCGAATGGTAGTATAAGAATAATGTCCAATATATGATCTTAATATGTTCGAATTTGTATTTAACTCTCTTGTATGTTAACATGCTTTAATCGAATGGAATGAAAGACAAATGCCCATGTTTAGTTTGAATGTGGTCATGAATGTTCAATTTGTATTCCAAGTTGGTTCGAATAGGGTAGAATAAGAAGTTGAATTGGAAGTATGTTTATTCAATGTTTCCTATCATGTTTGACATACTCGATGTTTGTTTATATGAAAAGCATGAATGGTCATCTTCGTGATGTTTATATGATTGATTATAAATAAGTAATCATGTTTATAAGATTCATAAGTATGCTTATTTGATTATGTTACCGATAGGTATGATATGAATGTTAATAGTTTTTTAGCCCACTTTTTGATAAGTAACATTATAAGATCGAATTAGTTTTTACGAATTGTTTTCCAATTATGTCTGCTACGCGTCGTAACGCTCTTCGCTCCTATCTCGGGTGATGGGTGTTACACGACACATAAGGTTAGTATACCGGAAGAAGACAAAAATTCAAACTCGGAGCTGGAGAGCATCAATTCGGATATTGTCTCTCTCCCACTTAAGGGTGAAAAACCCAGGTCGAGGGTTTATGCATGAATGATAGATATATCATACACAAAAGCTACCCCCATTTTCCCAAAAAATCCATCCAACAATTCTCCAGAAAATCCATCCAACAATTCTCTTAAAAACTAAATTCAGATTATTGTTCGAAATGCAAAAAAAGACATGTGGAATTAATTAATAGGCCTGACTCTCAATTATATCCCCAGCAGAGTTGCCAAGCTGTTGCGACCGTTTTTAAAAAACGTTTGTGGAAAAATAGCTTGACGATTATAATTTTGGAAATCAGGGTGTTTCATTTTAATTGGTCTTAAAATTAGGGGTTTCCATGTTTAATAAAATTTCCTTTATTTTCTTAAAAATCGTTTTGGAGTCGCCACCGATCACTTTGGTAGACCGGACACCATAAAAAGCGTACCCGAGATTCTTTTAGTAAAATTCAGGTTTGGGAGTCAGTTACGTGTAGGGAAGGGTTAGCACCTCTACAAACGCCCGTTATTGGTACCTTAGTAATTTCACGTGGAATTTTTGCATTTTGAGCATTAATCTGAATATAATTAAATCTATTAATTATTAAATGAGTTCTATTTTGAATGGGAATATCCTTTTGTAAGAAAATACATTTGGGACTAATATAAGTTTTGAAACGTCCAAAATTCATTAGGACACTTCAATTTATATTCAAAATGTATCTTAACACAAAAGGTTTAATGCATGTCCAATTATTTTGTTGTCCATTTTAAGTAAAACTTAGTTAGGGCTCCATCAATTTAATTAATTAAGATTCTATGAATATAATTAAGTTTAGGGTTTATGTGATAACACCCAAATAATTGGGCACTATCCATATTAGGCCCTAAATCAACAATATTCCTTTTTTAATACTACTAACTAATTGTTCCTTATCTTAATTTGATTTTATTAAAGCTATTTAGGTGTGATTACATGTTTCTAAGTTTAAATGGTATGCTAGATATTTAAGTAGAATACCCTTTTGATTAACATCTCATTACATTGAGACACTAATCCAATTAGGGTATTGAAGTTGTCATTCAGCACCCATTTATTTTTCTACAATTTCCTCCCTATTCAATTATTTAATTAAGGAACATATACTAAAGGCTATAATCAACACAATTAAGTGATTAAATCTTCCTAACATGTATAATATATGCTTCATTAAAAATCATTCAATTGTACAAATAAATTAAATTAAAGCAATTAAATTATTTAAAGATGTAAATGACTAAATTGAAAGAATTTAAAACTTAGAAAAAAGTTAAAAGGGACTAAATTGAATTATATTTCAATTAGGAGAGCCGAATTACAACGATTTAGGGACTAAATTGGAAGAGAAGGAATACTAGGAAGCTCTAAACATGAAGCTTCAATGTAGGGTGCGGATCCCTTGCCCAGATCCGAATGACCCGTGCGGGTCGAGTCAACTTGGTGCCAAAACGGCACCGTTTGACTCTGAGTATATGTACCTCATTTACGAGCCCACTTTTTCCTCAACATTCATCCTTTTTTCTTCATTTTGCGCACTTTAATCCTATCTAAACACCCAAATCCTTTTATCTTATGTTTTCCCTCGATCAAAACCTCATTTTAACCCAAAAACCAAACATTGTTATTCAATTTTCTTATTATGATCCATCATGAAACCAATACCCTAACTAGATATGTTTCTCAGACGTTGGTCACCGGCCATCGTCTCCGGTCATGCTAAATTTTCCGACCGCTGCATGGTTTTTCCGGTCATCTTCTCCGTCCTGACCTGCAACTCCGGTCGCCATGCTTCGCCGTCGGAGCGATTTTTGGCCACCGTTTGCCGCTGCATCGAAATCCTAAAAACTCTAAAAATGCTCCAATTTTCGTCCTAAACCCTAATCTAAAGCCAATTTTGACAGAAACACCCGTCTTTCCCGTCCTAAGCTACCTACCTGAGACCAAAAACCCTTCCTCACTCTATCAATTTTTACTCCGGCCAGACCTATCTCTCATCTCTCATATTCCGATGATAATCAGAAGAAAAGCTAAGTGATCAAGACCCTTGAATTTCAGTTTTAGAATATTAGATCTAGGTTTTATTTGTGTTTTATCTACTTTTTTTTCTTTATTTCGAGGTTTAATTCAATTTTGTTTGATGTTTCAATGCAGGAAAATGAAAAACAGGAAGAAATGCTACCTTTTGATGAGCTCAGGCGACGATACGGTGCTCCGATCAACGACGACGGCGTTGGATTCTAGCGTCTCTTCCAATTTTGGTGAGACCTTTCGGTTTCTTCTCTCTCTCCAATTTTTGCCGCAATTACTGTTGTAATGATTGGCCTTAATTATTTTCTCTCTCTCCTAATATACCCGGTAATGGGAAATGACGCCACACTAACGTTGGCTCCAGCTAGGGACCGATACGCGTGAAGGTGTGATGAACCAATCGTGAGACGCCATGTGGCGTTGAATAGAGCAGGAAAAAGAAACACTATAACACCCCCTTCCCGGTCTGGTCGAGAACTGGGTCGGAAGGTGAAACTGATGATCAATACAGAAACCAATGCAATAAAATTTCATTTTATTATTAACAGTTTCAATCCACATCGTACAATGTGTCATTCCCATCAAATAACTCAGTCCAATTTATCCATACAAGCAATGATTAGTCGTTTACAGGCTAAATTGCAATTATTATAAGTTTTAGGGACGAATTTGTAATTTTGACAAACTAGGGGTCCTTCAATGCAATTGATCTTACCATTTTGAAATTCACTATTTAATGACAAGTCTGCAAGATTTCATTAGATTTGGAGATCATTAACTCATTCTATTTAACCTTACAATGTTTAGTGACTAAACTGTGAAATTAGAAATCTGTTCAATGAGCCTTTAACTAACTTACCTAACCCCGTATCGAAACACCCTAGAGTTTTTTTTGAAACGAGTGAACAATGGTTAACTCTTGTTGACCTTACCCTTAAGACAGTACCGATATGGGAATACCTTGTATCGAAACGTGTTGACCTCCTTTGACTTTGACTCGTTTCGATACGCTATGAACCAGTATCGAAACGAGGGATTCCAGAGACAAAATGTTTCAAAACAGCCATGGACCATTTCGGTACATCCTATTCTTCAAACTAATTTATGCTTACCAGTATCGAAACGTTATTCACTCGTTTCGATACGGCCTGACCTGTACTAATAGATTTTAGTTGGTATTTAATCAATTTGACCTAACGAACAATGTCCAAATGCAACAAAACTTTACACATAATATTTCAATGGTATAAACTACTAGCATGCCAAATTTCATGACCATGTGAATACGTTTACCATGTTTTTACCTTTTTTAGCTAAGTATGCAAATTTCAACTATTTCAAGTTAACCAAAAAGGCCATTTAGGGCTATTAACCATATTACAACTTAGGCATTACACCAACACAACAAAATGGGCATAAATGACTAGTTCAACTACTTTGCCACCTTCCTAGGAGTGTATAAGTCAAAAACACATTACTTGAGGCTTGTAGTGACTTGTCTTGCCTTTGTAATCCGATCTTTCGATGCACAAACTTTCAACCTGAAAAATGCATGAGACGTGACACGTTAGGCATACTTTGCCTAGTGAGGTAGTCATAAACAATATGAACAACAACAATGAATTGAATTTCTATGTTCATGATCTCATGCCTATCAATAACAATGTTATGCAATGTTATACAATTTTTAATATGTTCATTTCATAATTAACCTTTGGATTGAATGAAGATAGTGGATACACGAATTCCTACGCCTTGCAAAGTGAATGAATGATCTAACCCATTTGCCTCACCAATATGGCCAATATCAATACACATCCCTCTGCCTCGCCAAATCAATATAGGTTGTGGCCTTAGGACCGTAGTCCACCCGTAAACTGAGCTCGTGAATTCTATGACATGTCAATTGTATCCAATGTCCATTCCAATCCAAGGTTTTCAATGTTCATATCCATTTCAATAATCAATAGTATACCATTTTCTGATGATGTCCAATATTACCAATGAAAAGTATATGTATCTCATCATCAATATTTCATAGTTTGATGTCATTATCAATATCCAATGGTTTCTATAGAAAATTTCGACGACAATGACTCTATCAATGACAATGCACAATGACGATATCAATAACTATATCCGATGTTCAATAACAAACTTACCGACACTTACCAAAGTTTCCGATTAACCATCCAATGCAATTTCTTCAACAACAATGTTAGCGATGTAATCTAAATTATCAAATAATGATCTAGGAAGGCCTTTCGTTTAAACCCAAGACTCCAAATACACTCACTTTAGCAATCCGAAGCTTTCAAGGCTCTCGGATAACAATCCCCTTGTTCCTAGCTTGAGATGGAGATGGTGAAACCTCTTTCTCCACTTCTTGAGCTAGAAAGTCAATAGAAAACTATTAGAATCGATATTTCAATATCAAAATCAATACAACGATATCAAAATTGATATCCGACTTCAATATAAACACTAACGATGAAATATCCATGGATGGTCAAAACCCTAACTTGATATTAAAACCAATATATCCATGGAATCCAATGACCGATTAAGGATTATTGCTTACCCGATCGATAGTAACAATTCGATATCGATAAAACGAAGAAAAAGTGAAGCTCAAAACTCTCTCTAATGGAGGTGTGTGCTTGAGGGATGAAGATGAAGAAGATGAAGGTGTTTGCTTCATTTCTCGGGTAAGTCCTATCTTTAATTACTCTTTTTTCCTTTTTGTTTGTATATCACTTATGCTATTTAAGTTTCCTTCAATTGAAGGAAAGCTCTCCTGATAACCCACGTAGACATCATTTATTTGAGGAGGGGCTAATCCCAAGATTAGTCCCTCAACTCACACCATTTTATGATTTTACTCCTCAACTTGCATTATTTCCAACTTAGTCACTATATGAGTTCAATATGTTTCGATAGGGTCCGATGACAATATTTTTAGCTCAATTCATGATTCGAAATCAATAATTAACTAGTCGATACATTATTTAAACTTCATCAATGTAGGATTTCCGATCATCGAAACTTAATTCCGACTAGACCGAATTTCGAGGTGTTACAACTCTCCCCCTTAAGAAAAAAATCATCATCGAATTTTACCTGAACCGAATAGATGCAAATATTGTTGTTTCACGGTCTCTTCAGGTTCCCAAGTGGCTTCCTCAACGGCGTGGCTCCTTCATAGAACTTTAACCAACGATACTTTTTGTTGCGAAGTCTCTTGACTTCTCTAGCAAGAATTTGAACCGGTTCCTCCTCGTAGGACAGATTTGGTTGAAGTTCCACAGATTCAGGTTCCACAATGTGTGAAAAATCAAAACGATACTTCCGGAGCATTGATACATGAAAAACATCATGGATCTTACTCAATTCTTAGGGTAACAACAGTCGATATGCTACAAGGCCAACTCTTTTAATAACTTCAAAGGGTCCAATGAATCGGGGACTCAATTTTCCCTTTTTGCCAAATCTTAAGACTTTCTTCCACGGTAATACTTTGAGGAAGGCTTTCTCACAAACTTCTTACTTAATGTCTCTTCTTTTGAGGTCATCGTAAGCCTTTTGTCGATCAAAGGCAACCCTTAAATGATCATGAATTATAACGACTCGCTCTTCTGTCTCTCGAAGCAAGTCAGGCCTAACATCTTAGCCTCGCCAAGCTCCGACCAACAAAATGGAGTTATGCATCACCTACCATACAATGCCTCATAGGGAGCCATTTGAATTGATGCTTGGTATCTATTGTTGGCAAATTCGACAAGGGGTAGAGACTTTTCCCAAGTTCCACCAAATTCAATAATGCATGCTCAAAGCATGTCTTCCAAGATCTGTATAGAGAGGTTCAATGCAATGCAAGTTTCTAGGATTTTCAATGGACAAATTTTTTGATGATTTACATGGATTACCCTTTTCTGACTGGCCGTCAGATTGAGGGTGAAAAGTTGTGCTGAGATTAACTCTGGTGCCCAGAGCTCCTTGTAAGGTCCTCCAAAACCGAGATGCAAATCGGGGATCTTGATCGGAGATGATAGACTGAGGTACTCTGTGGAGTCGGATTACTTCCTTGATGTACAAGTCAGCTAGCCTAGAGAGACCGTAGTCCATTCTAACCGGTATAAAATGAGCTAACTTTGTGAAACGATCTACAATGACCCATATAGCATCATGCTTTTCAGGGTTAACGGTAGACCACTAAAAAAGTCCATAGTTATCTTTTCCCATTTCCATTTCGGTTGATCGATAGGTTGTAATAGTCCAGTAGGAGCACAATGTTCTGCCTTAACACATTGGCACGTGAGGCATTTGGAAATGAAATCAATTATGGTCTGTTTCATGCCCGGCGACCAATAAAGTTCGCGTAGATCTTTATACATCTTTACAGATCCTGGGAAAATAGAGAAAGAACTCGAATGGGCTTCTGAAAGGATATCGGTGCAAAGAGATTCATCATTAGGTACACAAACTCGAGCATGGAAACATAAGAGTCCTTCAGAGTTTACTCCAAAGTCAGGGTTATTTGATAGCTTAGAGACAATGGTTTGAAGCTTAGGATATTGCTCTTGCAGATCCTTGATCCACGAAACGATGGTAGACTGAACTTGGAGTTCAGCTACAAGAAAACGATGTTTCTGAAGTCGGAAGTGAGCGTTAATTTCTCGAGGGGCTACAATATAGCAATATTACGATGAGTTAATATACTGCACAACACATATAACTCCAAAATTTATTGTTAATGCTTACCAGGCGAAGGTTTGCGGCTGAGTGCATCAGCTACAACGTTGGCCTTGCCCATATGGTAATGATGACCAGATCGTAATATTTAAGGAGTTCCATCCACCTCCGTTGCCGAAGGTTCAACTCCTTTTGAGTCAACAAATACTTGAGGCTTTTATGGTTGGTGAAAAGATAGCATTTCTCTTCGTAGAGATAATGTCTCCATATTTTCAATGCGAAGACAACTGTAGCCAATTCAAGGTCATGGGTGAGATAATTCATCTTGTGTGACATGAGTTGTCTCGAAGCATAAGCAATAACCTTGCCTTCTTGCATCAATAAACATCCTAACCCTAGATGCGATACATCACTTTAAACTGCGTAGTCCTTTCTAGACTTGGGTTGGGTTAAGACGGGTGCATGAGTTAATACTTGCTTCAACTGATTGAAACTTCGTTGTTGAACCACGGTCCAAAGAAAATGAGCCTCTTTCCTCAATAATTTGGTTAAAGGAGCGTCTATCATTGAAAATCCTTTTACAAACCTGTGACAATAGCCAGCAAGCCCAAGGAAGCTTCTGACTTCACCGATGTTCTTCGGTGGTTGCCATTCTACAATGGCTTGAATTTTCTTCGGGTCCACTTGAATATCAGAAGCCAACAAGATATGCCCCAGAAAGGTAACTTCAGTGAGCCAGAACACACACTTAGATGATCTCGATGCTCCGCTTCATTCTTGGAATAGATCAATATATCGTCTATAAACACCACTACGAACTTGTCAAGATAGGGTCGAAAGACCCGATTCATCAAATCCATAAAATCATTCGGTGCATTGGTTAGCCCAAAGGGCATCACCAAGAATTCATAGTCTCCATATCTTGTACGGAAGGCAGTCTTTGGCACATCACACTCCTTAACCCTCATTTGATAGTAGCCCGACCTTAAGTCGATCTTGGAAAACATAGAGGTATCTTTTAGTTGATCAAACATGTCGTCTAATCCAGGTAATGGATATTTGTTCTTGATGGTTACTTTATTCAACTGTTTGTAGTCGATGCACAATCACATAGTACCTTCTTTCTTCTTAACAAAGAGAACCGGAGCTCCCCAGGGTGAAGAGCTCGGTTGAATGAAACCTTTGCTCAATATGTCTTGGGTCTTTGTCTTTAATTCTTTCAGCTGCACGCTGCCATGCGATATGGTGCAATGGAAACGGGAGCAGTCTCGGGTTCACCTCGATGCCAAACTCTACTTCACGAGTTGGGGGCAATCCCGGAAGTTCTTCGGGGAAGACATCCGGAAATTCACATACAATGTTAATGTCTTGCAGTTGTGGTTCGCCTTTGGTTTCCAATGTCAAAGCATACAATGATGGATTCCTCGCATTCATAAGTACACCACTTTCTTTACCCAAACCTCGAAGGTACAATTTTCTCTTACAACAATCTACCCAGGCTTGGTGCTCACTAAGCCAATCTAAGCCTAGGATGACATCAAATTCGTGAATCGGTAGAGCCAACAAATCTGCCAAAAAAGGAATCCCCTGAATCATTAAGGGATAATTCTTGCACACTACCCTTACGGTGACACAATCTCCTAGAGGATTGGTTACAGAAATTCTTGATGCTATTGGTTCAGAAGACATGTTATACTTCTTAACTAAAATGGTTCTTATAAAAGAACGAGTAGAACCAGGGTCAATCAATGCATGGAAAGGATGCAAATATAACTCAATGGTACCTACAATAACATCAGATTCATCCTCTTCTTCCCTGCTACTCACATGATACATTTGGTTAGGAGCTTTTGAATCTTGTTTATTAGAGGGTTTCCCCAGTCCACTCGATCGTCCATATGTTCCCGTTGATCCTTGCTTCAATCCTTTACCTCGAAAGGATTGAGTAGGAGAAGAAGCAGTGGCCGGTGTGATGACAGATTTGGTTGCATTCATAGGACAGTCACGAATAAAGTGACTCTGCTCACCACAATAGTAACAAGCTCCAGTCTGCTTACGGCATTGACCCGATGGGTGCCTATTCTGAAAAAAATTGCATAGAGGGTGATGGTTACCTCGATTGGAACCTCTAGTGCTGTCAATGGATCCGGCTTTAGCAAAAGGCTGCGTCACAGACTGAGGTCACTCAAAGTTCCCAGATCGAGAGTGTTGCGACTAAAAAATTTCAGAAAATACAAGGTGCCTCGGGTGTCGCTAGGACGAACCGGGTTTTAATTGTTTTTGAAAAAAATAATCGGATTTGTAAAAAATAGAGGAGTCGCCACCGGCCATTTAAAAATGGTAGACCGGACACTGAAATAAAACCAGAGATTCTTTCTTTTGAAAATGGGTTCGGGAGTCGGTTACACGCGGGGAAGGATGAGCACCCCGTCGTGCCCGAAAATCGGTACCAAAAACATTACCGCTTAATTAATATTAAATTTTGCGAATTAAAGTGACGATTCGTATCGAAATTTGGTTATACGGGTGAGTGAATTTTAAAAGTCTTAATATTCGAGAAGGAACGCCCGAACCACCACCACTACGACTGGTACTGGCCTCGTTCGTTCCCGAATAAAAAGACATTCGCATTGCAATTTATATGTAACGCCCCGGTTTTGGGCTTAGAAGTTTTGGGCTTGGACCGGTTCGGTCAAAGTGCTGTTCGAATATAAAAAGGTGAAATTAGGAAAGCCTAGTTCGGGTTGCATTAAAAATATGGAAAAATGTTCTAAAATCCTCTTTTAATATATATAAGTGAACTGTGAAATCAATTTTACAAAATGAGGTTTGGAAGGGTGACATTTTGGCTAGTGACCAAAATGTAATTTTTGAAAACTACGTGACTGTTTTAGAAAGGATTGAAACTTTGAATCTTTAAGGAGCTATTTACCCAAAGGGAGTTTCTCCAGATTTTTCTAAGATATTTAATGTTTTAATTCTGATTTTTAAAACAAAAGGAAAGTGGAGGGAAGTTATTTCTAACTAATTTTTCCTAAAATCTCATTTTCCTTTTCTCTCATTTTCTCTCAAACCAAACATCTTTCTCCAGAGTTTTTTCTTCTGATTTTGTCACCTAAACATCTCAATTCAATTCTCTTTTGATTGCTAATCATCTCATCAACAAAACCTCACCATTTGCTAATTGATTCTTCAAGCTTTTTGGTTCTAAAAGAGGAGAAACTCAAGTTTGGAGGTAAGAACGTCCTTCTCCTCTAAACACTCAGTTCTTTACTGAAATTCCTAAGTTCTCAATCCTTAATTGATGATTTATAAATGGTTTTAAAGTTGTGTAATGGATCATGGCTTAAAATGCAAGATTTGGTGATTTTTGATGGATTTTTGTATGATCTGATTGGGCTGTGTTTTAAGGTGTTAATTTAATGTTAAATGAATGTTAAATTGATATGGAATTGATTTTTAATTAATGCAATCCCGGATAGGTTGAATTTCCTAAGTTTAGCTTGTGTTTCTTGGTTGTTTTTGGAGTGATCTTGTGGATCTGATGTTGCTGGAGGTATAAGGATGTTGTTAGGTCCTTTTTAGATGTTAAATGATGTTAAAGGATGTTTAGTTTTGATGGATCTTGGCTGGGCTATGTTGAGGAGTTGTTTGGATGCATTTTCGGTTGTGTTTGGTAGCCGAAAATGGAGTGTGGATGAGAGCAGCGAGTTTAGGTGCTTTCATTGAAGCTATTAATGCATGATGATGCATTAATCCTCTGCTTTGATGTATTTAAAACAGGGGAGTCATCTTTGGATCCAAGTGGTGGTGATCCGGAAGCTTGATTTGGTGTTTCGGCAAGAAGCGAAACGGAATCGGTGAGTGGATTTTGGTTTTCGGCTTTGAAACCAATGTTTTGAAGGTTTGGGAGCTTAGTTTAAGTCTAAGCAACTTAGCTAAGCTCAAGAGTAAATTTTCGGAAAAACTCTCTTGGTGATGGCCATGGTTTTTGGTTGTATGCAATGTGTTGTTTGCATGATTTTAAATCTGTTTTGAAAGCATATCTAGCATGTTTATTTGCTGAGATTTTAAGCCATGTGTTGAAGGAAGCTCAAGGTAAGAGTTCCTTGTTTTTGAACATTGTTTAAATGTGGTTTGATGCTTAAAGATGCATGATGTTTATGGCTTTGTAAAATGCTTTAAAACAGTGAGATATTGATGATAATGATACATATTGGCAAGTGATGGTTAAGGTCACAAAGGTGGTTAAAAGTCCTTGTGTGAACCTTGTATATTTAAGAACATCAAGGTGGTTAAAAGTCCTTGGATGGTTCTTGGTTAAGATCACAAAGGTGGTTAATAGTCCTTGTGTGGATCTTGTAAAGTTTAAGAACAACATGGTGTTTAAAAGTCCATGGTTGGTTCTTGGTTAAGGCTCAAGGTGGTTAAAAGTCCTTGTGTAAGCCTTGGTGACTTAAGAACTCCAAGGTGTTTAAAAGTCCTTGGGAGATTCTTGTTAAGGACACAAAGGTGGTTAAAAGTCCTTGTGTGGTCCTTGCCATGGTGTTTAAAAGTCCATGGGCCATGGTGTTTAAAAGTCCATGGGGATAAGATCACAATGGTGTTTAAAAGTCCATGTGTGGATCTTATGTGAAATGTGTCACTTGTTGCCAATATGACTTGTTATGTACTTGAAGCATGAGATGCTTGTTTAAAATGTTTAAGAGCATGTTTAATGTTACTTGAAGCATGAGATGCTTGTTTAAAATGTTTAAGAGCATGTTTAATGTTACTTGAAGCATGAGATGCTTGTCTTAAATGTTAAAGAGCATGTTAAATGTTGCTTGAAGCATGGTTTATAAATGAGTTTTATAAACGCATTATTGAATGGTTTTAATGAGCATTCCTCACTAAGCTTTTGCTTACGCTCTCTTTCTCTTTTTCTTAAACCAATAATGCAGAGCATTAAGGTGCATTGAGGGCAGCAAGGAAGGCAAGCAATCAAGTGGAAGTTAAGCTCAAGTATGGGAAGGTTTTCTTAAACACTTTTAGCTTTTGGCATTTGGCAATGGGGGAGCTATGTGGATGTTTTGGGAGAGGTTTTGAACTCCCTAAGTTTGTTTAATGTTGTCAATAATGCTGGAACATGTAATTGGCCATTATGTGTTCGGTTTGGAGATTCAATGCTTGAATGGTTTGCTAAGTAGGAAACATGCCTTTAGATTTGGGGCTTTTCATATTTGATGCCATGATGACGAATGAATGATGCATTTATGTGTTTTTGGAACATTTATGGTTGATCAATTGTGTGTTTTAGCAGCCATTTCCCTGCATTCTGCGCAGGCCGTATCGGAACGGGAGCTACCGTTTCGGAACGGGTGCCCTGTAATAGCCCAGGCGTCCGAAACGGAAGACACCGTTCCGAAACAGAAAGTCCTCTGCCAGCCCTCGTTTCGGAACACGTTGCGGAACGGCCCCACGTTTCGAAACAGGTTCTCCCTGTTTCGGAACACCTGACCGTTGGGGGCTGACATTGGCAGTTATATGTTTTGAAATGTTTGCATTTTGGTCCTGAAACTTGTTTATGCAATTGTATGAGTTTGGGATGTCCATTTGAGCTGAAATTTGGCAGTGAAGCATGAAACCTGACTAATTACAAGTTGGTAACATTAATTTGGGTTAAGACCTTATAATTTACAGAATTTACAATTTGGTCCCTAAAGTTGTAAATTGTTCAATTGGGTCCCTGAATGATCTCTGATGTGTATGATCTTTGAGCATGCTGTTTGAATGATCATATCTAGGGTTAATATGCATCTAGACAAGTTTAAAAAGAAAAAAAAGGGTCGTTAATCAAGGTTGACTTTCGGGTTGACTTTGATTTTCCCCGTGTGACTTTCTTAATTCGGATCAACCGTCTAGGCCGGGTTAAGGGGGTTACATTTGGTGGTATCAGAGCTGAGTTCTTGAGTAATTGGGAATGAATGTGTGCGTGATTGAAGTATGTATGCTATGTATGCTTGTTGAGTGAAAGCATGATGAGTGGTTTGTGAATTTGATGCAATTGAGTTGTATGCTGTGGTGAAGCATGTTGTGGGTACCCATTGCCAAATCAAAGCTAATGAAATGATGTTGATTTTAAATGAAAATGAGCTTGAGTACTTGGATTGCTTACCTTGCTGGACCTGACTTTTTTTATTTGCATTGTGATTGCATGGTTAGAATATGGCCCCTCGTAGAGAGTTGAGGAGTAATGTGCGAGCTACGGCTCCGAACGAGAATGAGAATGAGGAGAATGCGGGAAGTGCGGTGTTACCTCCTCCACCTGGTGGTGGTGGTGCTGAGGGTGAAAGAGCTGAAGCCGCAGCTGGTGCTGGGGTCGCTGGACCTGAGGCTGGTCAGGGGCAAGCTATGCCTGACATGACGATGTTGGTGCAAGCTATTGCTGGTGCTTTTCGAGCGGCAGTAGCTGGAGCTCAAGGAGCTGGGCATCATGGAGATGCTGGAGTTAGATTACCCTTGGAACGTCTACGCAGTCTAGGAGGGACTGAGTTCAGGGGTATGTCTGCGGAAGGTTCTGAATCTTGGATGGAGAGTACCAAGAGGATCTTAGGTCAGATGAGTTGCAGTGATGTGCAAAAGCTGGGGTGTGTTGTATCCTTGCTACAGGATGATGCTTATACGTGGTGGACGACCACTATAGCTGGGATGGCGGAAGCTGACATAACTTGGACATTCTTCCAGAATGTGTTCAAGAGAAGGTATCTTGGTGTGAGGTACCTGGATGAAAAGAAGCGAGAGTTCATGTCTCTTACCCAAGGGAGCATGTCTGTGGCTGAGTATGAAGTGCAGTTTGTTCGACTCAGTCAATATGCGCCTGAGTTAGTCCCTGATGAGCGGGCGAGGTGCGAAAGATTCCGTTATGGTTTAGTGACGGATGTGAAGATGTATGTGCTGGCTACCGAGTATGATGATTTTGATGTGCTGGTGGGCCGAGCCAAGGATATTGAGATGAACTTGAGTTTATCTGCCAGAGGTGCTGGAGCAAGTGCTGGTAAGCGGGCAGCTGAATATAGTTCCGGTGGTGGACGGAACAAGAGGGGACGTGATCAAAAGTATCAGTCCTCAGCTAAGCGAGGTGGTGGTGTACCTGCTCGGGGAGGCAATGCTAGAGCTGATCCGAGTGCTTGTTGGACATGTGGTTCGCGTGGCCATATGAAGCGTGATTGTCCTCGTGCTGTGAGGGAGGTGCAAGCTCTTGTTGCGGCAGCTGGTAACGGGTGCTGGAATTGTGGATCTACGGATCACATGAGGAGAGAGTGTCCTATGTTGGCTGGTGGCCAAGTGCGTGCTCCTGTTGTTGCTGCACCACAGAGAGGTCGTGGGCGCGGCCGTGGTAATTTCCAGCGGAGAGAGGAAGGTGGTAGGGGTGTAGCTCATGTTGTGGCTATTCAGCCTGAGGGTGGAGGTCAAGCTAGGGTGTATGCTCAGCGGGAGGGGAGGAATGACGCGGATGTGATTGCAGGTACTTTTACTTTGCAATCCTTGTCATTACTTTCCTTGATAGATTCTGGATCTACGCATTCATACATATTGCGTGAGAATGCTGAATTGTTTGGTTTGCCTGTTGAGTCTTTGGATGTTGGTGTTCGTGTCACTAGTTCTTTTGGTGAAACTGTTGTGACTCGAAAGTTGTATAGAAGATGTCCTTTGGTTGTTCAAGATCATGTTTTTCATGTTGACCTTATGGAGTTGCCATTCTATGGTTTTGATGTAATTCTTGGTATGGATTGGCTTGCTGAGCATCGTGCTGTTGTGGATTGTGAAAATAAGCGAGTTTCGCTCAAGCTTGCGGATGATTATGAAGTTGTTGTGGTTGGTGAGAATGTGAAGTTTCTTGCCAATGTGGTGTCTACTTTGGAGGCGAGCAGGATGCTGAGGCAAGGTTGTGAAGCTTACCTAGCTTTTGTAATGAATCCTAGCTCTAAGGAGTTGCGGGTGCAAGATATCAGAGTTGAGAAGGAGTTTCCTGGTGTGTTTCCTGAGGAGTTGCCTGGGTTACCTCCTAATCGTGAAGTGGAGTTTGGGATTGAGCTGTATGAGAATACAACTCTTGTGTCCATTACCCCTTATAGAATGGCACGTAAGGAGCTTAAGGAGCTGAAGACGCAATTGCAAGAATTGCTTGATCGTGGTTTCATTCGGCCGAGTGTGTCACCTTGGGGTGCACCGGTCTTGTTTGTGAAGAAGAAGGATGGCACCATGAGAATGTGCATTGATTATCGTCAGCTGAACAAGTTGACTATCAAGAATCGGTATCCTTTGCAGAGAATTGATGATCTCTTTGATCAATTTCGGGGAGCTGCTGTGTTCTCTAAGATTGACTTGAGGTCAGGGTATTACCAGTTGAAGGTGAAGGATGTTGATGTGCCTAAGACAGCTTTCAGGACAAGGTATGGGCATTATGAGTTTCTTGTGATGCCGTTTGGTTTGACAAATGCTCCTGCTGCTTTCATGGACATGATGAATCGTGTGTTTCATGAATACCTGGACAAGTTCGTTGTGGTATTCATTGATGATATCCTCGTGTACTCGCGTACTGAGGAGGAGCATGAAGAGCATTTGAGGATTGTGCTGCAAGCTTTGTTGGAGAATCAGCTTTATGCTAAGTTGAGCAAGTGTGAGTTCTGGTTGAGTGAAGTGGTGTTTCTTGGGCATGTGGTTTCTGCTGAGGGGATTCGTGTTGATCCTCAGAAGATTGAGGCGGTGATGAATTTGAAGGTTCCTAAGTCTGTTCATGAGGTTCGTAGTTTCCTTGGTTTGGCGGGATACTACCGGAGGTTTGTGGATGGTTTTTCTAAGATTGCTGCACCTTTGACGAAGTTGCTGCAGAAGGATGTTAAGTATGAGTGGACAGAAGCGAGACAACAGGCTTTTGAGAAGCTTAAGGCAGCTTTGACGCAAGCCCCTATCTTGGTTCAACCTGAATCAGGGAAAGAGTTTGTGGTCTACAGTGATGCGTCCTATGTTGGTTTGGGATGTGTGTTGATGCAAGAGGGTAAGGTGGTGGCTTATGCATCGCGGCAGTTGAAGGTGCATGAGCGCAATTATCCTACGCATGATATTGAGTTGGCTGCAGTGGTTTTTACTTTGAAGATTTGGAGACATTATCTATATGGTGAGAAGTGTACTGTGTACACGGATCACAAGAGTTTGAGGTATCTGATGTCTCAGAAGGAGTTGAATCTCAGGCAGCGGCGTTGGTTGGAGTTGCTCAAGGATTATGACCTGACGATTGAGTATCACCCTGGGAAGGCTAATGTTGTTGCAGATGCCTTGAGTAGGAAGGTAGCTGTTGAGCTGAGGGCTATGTTTGCCAGTTTGAGTATTTCGCGTGATGGTGGTCTTGTGGCTGAGTTGCAAGTGAAGCCATCTTTGGTTCAGTTGATCAAGGAAAAGCAGTTGCTGGATGATTCCTTGGTGCCTCATGTTCAGGATATCGCGGAGGGTAGGCCTTCGGATTTCTGCTTTAATGATGATGGAGTGTTGTGTTTTGGTAGTCGGATAGTAGTGCCCAATGATGCTGAGTTGAGGCGTGCTATTCTGACGGAAGGTCATAGTAGTCCTTTTGCTATGCACCCAGGTAGTACTAAGATGTATCGTGATCTTCGTGATGAGTACTATTGGGTGGGTTTAAAGAAGGATGTTGCGGAGTTTGTGAGCAAGTGTATGGTGTGTCAGCGAGTTAAGGCTGAGCATCAGGTTCCTTCAGGGTTGTTGCAACCGTTGAGAATCCCTGAGTGGAAGTGGGAAAGGGTTACCATGGATTTTGTATCTGGTTTACCTTTGTCGCCATCGAAGAAGAATTCAGTGTGGGTGGTTGTGGATCGCCTGACGAAGTGTGCGCATTTCTTGCCTGTGCATACTACGTTTTCTTTGGATAAGCTTGCGGAGCTGTACATTGCTGAGATTGTGCGGCTGCATGGTGTGCCTAAGTCGATTGTGTCGGATAGGGATCCGAGGTTCACATCGCGGTTCTGGCAGTGTTTGCATCAAGCTTTGGGTACAAGGTTGAATTTCAGTACATCCTATCATCCTCAGTCGGATGGTCAGTCAGAGCGTGTTATTCAGATTTTGGAGGATATGTTGAGGTGCTGCGTGATTGAGTTTCAGGGCTCTTGGGAAAAGCATTTGCCTTTGGTGGAGTTTGCTTATAACAATAGTTATCAGGCAAGTATTCAAATGGCACCTTATGAGGCTTTGTACGGGAGGAAGTGTATGACTCCTCTTTGTTGGGCTGAAACGGGTCAAAAGTTGGTTTCGATGCCGGCTTTGTTGAAAGGAACCACCGAGAAGGTGAAGCTCATTTGTGAGCGTTTGAAGGCAGCTTCTGATCGGCAAAAGTCTTACGCGGATTTGAAGCGTAAGGAAGTTGAGTATGCGGTGGGTGATCGTGTGTTTTTGAAGGTTTCGCCTAGGAAGAAGGTGATGAGGTTTGGCCGGAAGGGTAAGTTGAGCCCTAGGTATATTGGACCATATGAGGTGGTTGAGCGTGTGGGTCCTGTTGCGTACAAGTTGAGGCTACCTCAAGAGTTGGAGAAGATGCATGATGTGTTTCATGTTTCTATGCTCCGGAAGTATAGATCTGATCCTTCGCATGTGATGCCTGTGGAAGAAGTGGAATTGAATCCAGATTTGACCTATGATGAGGAACCGGTGAGGATTCTGGATTCGGATAGTAAGGTTCTTCGTGGCAAGACCATTGAGTTGGTGAAGGTGTTGTGGAAGCACCGAGTTGTTGAGGAGGCCACGTGGGAACGGAAGGAGGACATGCTGAAGCAGTTTCCGTATCTCTTTCCTTTAGGTAAATTTCGAGGACGAAATTTCTTAAGGGGGGGAGAGTTGTAACGCCCCGGTTTTGGGCTTAGAAGTTTTGGGCTTGGACCGGTTCGGTCAAAGTGCTGTTCGAATATAAAAAGGTGAAATTAGGAAAGCCTAGTTCGGGTTGCATTAAAAATATGGAAAAATGTTCTAAAATCCTCTTTTAATATATATAAGTGAACTGTGAAATCAATTTTACAAAATGAGGTTTGGAAGGGTGACATTTTGGCTAGTGACCAAAATGTAATTTTTGAAAACTGCGTGACTGTTTTAGAAAGGATTGAAACTTTGAATCTTTGAGGAGCTATTTACCCAAAGGGAGTTTCTCCAGATTTTTCTAAGATATTTAATGTTTTAATTCTGATTTTTAAAACAAAAGGAAAGTGGAGGGAAGTTATTTCTAACTAATTTTTCCTAAAATCTCATTTTCCTTTTCTCTCATTTTCTCTCAAACCAAACATCTTTCTCCAGAGTTTTTTCTTCTGATTTTGTCACCTAAACATCTCAATTCAATTCTCTTTTGATTGCTAATCATCTCATCAACAAAACCTCACCATTTGCTAATTGATTCTTCAAGCTTTTTGGTTCTAAAAGAGGAGAAACTCAAGTTTGGAGGTAAGAACGTCCTTCTCCTCTAAACACTCAGTTCTTTACTGAAATTCCTAAGTTCTCAATCCTTAATTGATGATTTATAAATGGTTTTAAAGTTGTGTAATGGATCATGGCTTAAAATGCAAGATTTGGTGATTTTTGATGGATTTTCGTATGATCTGATTGGGCTGTGTTTTAAGGTGTTAATTTGATGTTAAATGAATGTTAAATTGATATGGAATTGAGTTTTAATTAATGCAATCCCGGATAGGTTGAATTTCTAAGTTTAGCTTGTGTTTCTTGGTTGTTTTTGGAGTGATCTTGTGGATCTGATGTTGCTGGAGGTATAAGGATGTTGTTAGGTCCTTTTTAGATGTTAAATGATGTTAAAGGATGTTTAGTTTTGATGGATCTTGGCTGGGCTATGTTGAGGAGTTGTTTGGATGCATTTTCGGTTGTGTTTGGTAGCCGAAAATGGAGTGTGGATGAGAGCAGCGAGTTTAGGTGCTTTCATTGAAGCTATTAATGCATGATGATGCATTAATCCTCTGCTTTGATGTGTTTAAAACAGGGGAGTCATCTTTGGATCCAAGTGGTGGTGATCTGGAAGCTTGATTTGGTGTTTCGGCAAGAAGCGAAACGGAATCGGTGAGTGGATTTTGGTTTTCGGCTTTGAAACCAATGTTTTGAAGGTTTGGGAGCTTAGTTTAAGTCTAAGCAACTTAGCTAAGCTCAAGAGTAAGTTTTCGGAAAAACTCTCTAGGTGATGGCCATGGTTTTTGGTTGTATGCAATGTGTTGTTTGCATGATTTTAAATCTGTTTTGAAAGCATATCTAGCATGTTTATTTGCTGAGATTTTAAGCCATGTGTTGAAGGAAGCTCAAGGTAAGAGTTCCTTGTTTTTGAACATTGTTTAAATGTGGTTTGATGCTTAAAGATGCATGATGTTTATGGCTTTGTAAAATGCTTTAAAACAGTGAGGTATTGATGATAATGATACATATTGGCAAGTGATGGTTAAGGTCACAAAGGTGGTTAAAAGTCCTTGTGTGAACCTTGTATATTTAAGAACATCAAGGTGGTTAAAAGTCCTTGGATGGTTCTTGGTTAAGATCACAAGGTGGTTAAAAGTCCTTGTGTGGATCTTGTAAAGTTTAAGAACAACATGGTGTTTAAAAGTCCATGGTTGGTTCTTGGTTAAGGCTCAAGGTGGTTAAAAGTCCTTGTGTAAGCCTTGGTGACTTAAGAACTCCAAGGTGTTTAAAAGTCCTTGGGAGATTCTTGTTAAGGACACAAAGGTGGTTAAAAGTCCTTGTGTGGTCCTTGCCATGGTGTTTAAAAGTCCATGGGCCATGGTGTTTAAAAGTCCATGGGGATAAGATCACAATGGTGTTTAAAAGTCCATGTGTGGATCTTATGTGAAATGTGTCACTTGTTGCCAATATGACTTGTTATGTACTTGAAGCATGAGATGCTTGTTTAAAATGTTTAAGAGCATGTTTAATGTTACTTGAAGCATGAGATGCTTGTTTAAAATGTTTAAGAGCATGTTTAATGTTACTTGAAGCATGAGATGCTTGTCTTAAATGTTAAATAGCATGTTAAATGTTGCTTGAAGCATGGTTTATAAATGAGTTTTATAAACGCATTATTGAATAGTTTTAATGAGCATTCCTCACTAAGCTTTTGCTTACGCTCTCTTTCTCTTTTTCTTAAACCAATAATGCAGAGCATTAAGGTGCATTGAGGGCAGCAAGGAAGGCAAGCAATCAAGTGGAAGTTAAGCTCAAGTATGGGAAGGTTTTCTTAAACACTTTTAGCTTTTGGCATTTGGCAATGGGGGACCTATGTGGATGTTTTGGGAGAGGTTTTGAACTCCCTAAGTTTGTTTAATGTTGTCAATAATGCTGGAACATGTAATTGGCCATTATGTGTTCGGTTTGGAGATTCAATGCTTGAATGGTTTGCTAAGTAGGAAGCATGCCTTTATATTTGGGGCTTTTTATATTTGATGCCATGATGACGAATGAATGATGCATTTATGTTCCTTACATGTTGAATGTCTTGCTGGTAAAGTTTGGTTGCTTTTGGAGCATGTATGGTTGATCAATTGTGTGTTTTAGCAGCCATTTCCCTGCATTCTGCGCAGGCCGTATCGGAACGTGAGCTACCGTTTCGGAACGGGTGCCTTGTAATAGCCCAGGCGTCCGAAACGGAAGACATCGTTCCGAAACGGAAAGTCCTCTGCCAGCCCTCGTTTCGGAACACGTTGCGGAACGGCCCCGCGTTTCGAAACAGGTTCTCCTTGTTTCGGAACACCTGACCGTTGGGGGCTGACATTGGCAGTTATATGTTTTGAAATGTTTGCATTTTGGTCCTGAAACTTGTTTATGCAATTGTATGAGTTTGGGATGTCCATTTGAGCTGAAATTTGGCAGTGAAGCATGAAACCTGACTAATTACAAGTTGGTAACATTAATTTGGGTTAAGACCTTATAATTTACAGAATTTACAATTTGGTCCCTAAAGTTGTAAATTGTTCAATTGGGTCCCTGAATGATCTCTGATGTGTATGATCTTTGAGCATGATGTTTGAATGATCATATATAGGGTTAATATGCATCTAGACAAGTTTAAAAAGAAAAAAAAGGGTCGTTAATCAAGGTTGACTTTCGGGTTGACTTTGATTTTCCCCGTGTGACTTTCTTAATTCGGATCAACCGTCTAGGCCGGGTTAAAGGGGTTACATTATAATTCGGATGCAACTCACAAATTTAAAAATGAGACAAATAAATTGCATGATTAAATAAAGTGGTACGTTACACTACGAACGATATAAGTGATGTATATAAGAACTCGATAAGCATACAAAAAAAAACTCCATAATGTAAGAAAACATAATGCTTGTCTAAACAAACTACGACTAAGATGTGCAATCATATGTTATATCGTGCCATATTGTGAAACAAAAATTTTAATTTTGATATAAATAAAAACCTAAGGACTAAACTGAAAAAGTCAAAACGAATTTTAAGTCCTCAAAATATCCCCATATAATTTTAATATAATGCCCAAGTTAAAAACATGTTCTTTCAAATATTTTTCTAAGTGTTTCAAACCAGAAACAGTGATTTTCAAGCACCCGTTCCGAAACGTCCTTAAGGTGTTTCGAAACGTTTTCATCACTGTCGACCATCGTTCCGAAACGTGTATCGAAACACTTTCACTCGTTTCGAAACGGTATAACTCGTTTCGAAACTGTTCTTCATATTTGTTTTAAAAAAGGCTTCAACGGTTCAAATATATGCTGAATTTTTAAATATTAAGAGGGTGTTTCGAAACGGATCAAGCCCGTTCCGAAACGACCCTTGACAGTAGCATTTTCGTTTCGAAACGGATCCAAAACGTTTCGAAACAGGTCTTAATATTAATTTGAAAATATGACCGTTAGAGTTTTTAACTAACTTTTTGAAACCGTTAAGGCGTTTCGAAACGGGCTAAGACCGTTCCGAAACGACCCTTGATAGTGGCAAAATCGTTCCGAAACGGCCCTAAGGCGTTTCGAAACGGGCTCTTAAATGCACCCCAATGGCTCTTTCTATTTTAGTCCGTTCCGAAACAGGTTCCCCGTGTTCCGAAACGGGTTGGTGCAGACTGCATTTATGGTGGCAAGAGAGGGTTCCAACGGCTCCATTTATGTTCCCAACCACCAAACGGCTAGAAATCAATGAGAATGTATAAAAGAGACATCCAAAAGCATCAGAAACAACTATTGATCCTAAAGCAAACATCCAAACATCAAATTCAAGCAATTGAGCAAAAATCCCACTTTGTGTAAAAATCCCAATTTGTGTTCTTCATTCATATTTTGTGAAATTGGGTTGAGTGCTTGTATTGGGGCTATCATTTGTATTGAGAGATACCTTATTAGCCTACAAATTTCTTTGTTCTCTTGTGCGAGGGTTGGGTTGATTTTTGGGTAGAAAAATAAACCGAAATTGTAAAGGGTTGCCTCCTTGTCCTAGAAAAGGGGAAGATCAATTTAGTGAAATTGTTGCAAATCCTTAGTGAAACTAAGGTAGTGGATGTAGAGTTCATTTGGAACTTGAACCACTCTAAATCCCTTGTTCATCATTTTTAATTTGCCAATTTCCACCACAATCCTTTAAATTTCCAATTCACCCCCCCTCTTGGTAATTATCGATCTTTCGATCCACTCAACAATTGGTATCAGAGCTTAACTCTTTGAGGATTAACAACCACAAGAGGAGATCCTTGGAAGAGTGTGATCATCAAAATATCAAGAGATGGCTTCAACCTCCGGTTCCGGAATGTACGAGTCACAATCAACCATCAAGCCTCCTTTCTTCAATGGTGACAACTATTCTTTTTGGAAGAATAAAATGAGGCTATTCATCAAGTCTAGTGACTATCTTGTGTGGGATGTCATTGAGGATGGGCCATACATTCCATTGAAGCAAGACGGTGAAGGCAAGATGGTGTTGAAGAAGAAAGCCGAAATGAGTGAAGATGAGAGGAAGAAGATTCAAGTTAACGATAAAGCTCTCCACATGCTTTTTTGTGCTTTCGGTCCGGACATCTACTCAAAGGTCTCATCCATTGAAAGTGCTAAAGAAGTGTGGGACACTCTTGAGACCACTTATGAAGGCACCAATGATGTCAAAGAAACTAAGATTGGACTTCTCAATCTTAGTTATGAAAACTTCAAGATGGAGCCCGATGAGACGATGTCAAAGATGTTTGATCGATTCTCCACAATTGTCAACGGTCTAAAGGGCTATGGAGAGATCATACCGGAAGACAAGCTTGTCCGGAAGCTACTCTATTCACTTCCCGAGTCTTGGGATGGGAAGAGAACCGCTATCATCGAAGCAAAGAACTTGAAGACACTAAAGCTTGATGAGCTTATGGGTTCTCTCCATACTCATGAGATCATGAAGCAAGGAAGGGAAGATGAGAAAAAGAAAGAAGAGAAAAGAGTAGAGAAGCTTGAGGTTGAGAAGAAGAAGAAGATGGGTATAGCTCTCAAGGCTAAAGCTTCACAACTTGATGAGAGCTCATCTAGTGATGAGGATGAACTTGAAGAATTGGCTATGATAGCCAAACGGTTCTCACGCTTCATGAGGTCCAACCGGGGTAGAAAAATCCAAAGAAAGATGGACTTCAAAGGGAAGAACAAAGAAGAAGGAAAGGATCCCATCATTTGCTATGAGTGCAAACAACCCGGCCACATCCGTTCGGAGTGCCCTCAACTCAAGAAGAAGGGCTTTGAGAAGAAGAAGAAACTCAAAGCCAAGCTTGCTACTTGGAGTGATGAGGAGTCATCGGAGGATGACGAACAAGAAGTGGCTAATCTTTGTCTCATGGCACTTGAGGAAGATTCCTCCTTGGTAACCTCTAACTCATCTACTTTAGATTTTTCATATGAAGAGTTAAATGATGCATATGATGAGTTACAAGAGGTATATGATGAATTAGTTGAGAAGTTTAAAGAGTCGGTCATTAAACACAAGAAAATCATTTTAGAGCTAAATGAGAAAAATGACTCACTCACTCAAGCTAATTCTAAATTTGAGAAAAAGATTTTAGGATTAAAAGATGAACTTAAATTCTTTCAAGATGAAAATGTTGATCTTAATAATCTTTTGTCTCAATGCAATAGTGAACACCAAAAGGTGTTAGGTAAGCTAAATGAGCTCAAAAAATCCTTAAAAAATGTTGGTAGTGTCAAGCATGAAGTAGGAGAATCCTCTAGAACACACCAACCTAAGAAAAGGACTAATTACTACAAACAAGGTAGCTACCCTAGACATAGTAGAGCTAAAAGAATTAGAAGTGTATGGGTTCCTAAGGAACTTGTAAAATCTAATAATATTATTGCTATGTCATCTTGGATTCCTAAGGGAACCAAGGTTTTGGGAGCTAACACTCATGGACCCAAAATGATTTGGGTACCAAAAACCAAGGTTTAATATCTTTGTTTGTAGGGGAGCATTGCTTCAAGGCCAAAGCACAAAGTCAAAACTCATGGTACCTTGATAGTGGATACTCGAGACACATGACCGGAGACAAGAGTCGATTCATGGATTTAAAGCCAAAAAGTGGAGGAGTAGTAACATTTGGTGACAACTCCAAAGGCCACATTAAAGGTATTGGCTCCATAGGTAATCACTCTACCATTCTTATTGAAAATGTCTTATATGTCGATGGTCTTAAACACAATTTATTGAGCATAAGTCAATTGTGTGATAAAGGATTTAATGTTTTATTTGATAAAAATGGTTGCAAAATTGTAGACATTAAATCTAATAATATTATGCTCATAGGTCATCGCATAGGAAACATATACATGGTGCATTTAGATGACATACATACATCTCATGCATGCTTAGTTGCTCAAAATGAAAATGATGCATGGTTGTGGCATAGGAAGCTAGGACATGCTAGCATTAGTGTTTTGGAAAAATTAGTCTCTCTAAATCTAGTTAGAGGTTTGCCCAAAATAAAATTTTCAAATGATAAAATTTGTGATGCATGCTCAAAGGGTAAACAACATAGGTCTTCCTTTAAATCCATTAATGATGTTTCTACTAGTAGATGCTTACAATTAATTCACATGGATTTATTTGGGCCAATTAGGACTATGAGCTTGGGTGGTAAATCTTATGCTTTTGTACTAGTTGATGATTTTTCTAGATTTACTTGGGTTCTCTTTTTAAGTACTAAAGATTAGGCTTTGGAAAAATTCATCACATTTTCAAAATTTACCCAAAATGATCTTGAACTTAGAATTTCACATATTAGAAGTGATCATGGAACCGAGTTTCAAAATTTAGGGTTTAAAGAATTTTTGAATGAAAATGGTATTAGCCATAATTTTCCGGCTCCTCGAACTCCTCAACAAAATGGCGTAGTTGAGAGGAAAAATAGAACTTTACAAGAAATGGCTAGAACTATGCTTTGTGAAAACAATTTACCTAAATATTTTTGGGCGGAAGCCACAAACACCGCTTGTTATATTGTAATTCGAGTAATGATTAGGCCAATTTTAAAGAAAACACCTTATGAGATTTTAAAATCTAAAAAGCCTAACATTAGCTATTTTCACCCTTTTGGGTGCAAGTGTTTTGTTTTAAATAATGGAAAAGACAACTTAGGTAAATTTGATGCAAAAAGTGATGAAGCCATTTTTATAGGTTACTCTTTAACCTCTAAAGCCTATCGAGTATTTAACAAAAGAACTTTAGTAGTAGAAGAATCTATTCATGTTGTATTCGATGATAACCTCCTTCCTAGGAAGGATTCTTGTGATGATGATGATGTAGGAATCATAAATGCCTTTGATGGAGGTTAAACTTCAAAGGAGGATGAGATTCCAACAAAAGAAGAAGACACATAAGAACCACCTCTTGAAGCCTTGAAGGACTTGGCTATTGAGGAAAAGGAAGTGAGCTACCCAAGGGAGTTGAAATATGTCAAAGATGGTGAAATCTTGGGTGATCCATCCAAGGGGGTAACCACTCGTTCTTCTCTTAGATTAATGAACCATGTTGCATTTATCTCATGCACAGAGCCTAAAAACATAAAAGAAGCATTGAAAGATGACTTTTGGATTATGGCTATGCAAGAAGAGTTAAATCAATTTGAGAGAAGTAATGTATGGACATTAGTTGATAGGCCTAGTAATCAATCTACAATAGGAACTAAATGGGTCTTTAGGAACAAACTAGATGAGAGTGGTAACATTGTGAGAAATAAAGCTAGACTTGTAGCACAAGGTTACACTCAAGAAGAGGGAATAGATTTTGATGAAACCTATGCACCCGTAGCTAGAATGGAAGCCATTAGGATGTTGCTTGCATATGCATGTTATCATAATTTCAAGCTTTTTCAAATGGACGTTAAAAGCGCATTTTTAAATCGTTTTATAAATGAAGAAGTGTATGTGGAACAACCACCGGGTTTTGAAGATTCAAAATTTCCAAATCATGTTTTTAAACTTACCAAAGCTCTTTATGGTTTAAAACAAGCTCCTAGAGCTTGGTATGAAAGGCTTTCAAATTTTTTGATTGAAAAAGGATTTGAAAAAGGTAAGGTGGACACTACACTCTTTATAAAAATGTATAAAAATGACATCTTAGTAGTTCAAATTTATGTTGATGATATTATTTTTGGTTCTACTAATGAATGTCATTGTCAAGAGTTTGCTAAGTTAATGCAAGGTGAATTTGAGATGAGCATGATGGGGGAGCTCTCATTCTTTTTGGGACTCCAAATCAAGCAAAAGAAGGATGGCACCTTCATCAACCAAGCAAAATACATAAAGGATATGCTCAAGAAGTTTGGCTTGGAGAATGCAAAGCCTCAAGCCACTCCTATGAGCTCATCTACAAAGCTTGACAAAGATGAAGGAGGTAAGTGTGTTGACTCTAAGCTTTATCGTTCTATGATTGGATCTTTGCTTTACCTTACCGCAAGTAGACCGGATATCTTGTTTAGTGTTTGCTTGTGTGCTAGGTTTCAAGCTAGTCCTAGAGAGTCTCACCTTATAGCCGTTAAGAGAATCTTTAGATAACTTAGAGACACTCCTTGTTTAGGCCTTTGGTATCCTAGAGACTCTACCTTCAACCTTCATGCTTACTCGGATGCGGATTATGGGGGTTGCAAAATTGATAGGAAAAGTACTTCGGGAACTTGCCAATTCTTAGGTAGTATGCTCATATCTTGGTTCTCTAAGAAACAAAATAGTGTAGCCTTATCTACCACCGAAGCCGAGTACATATCCCTAGGGAGTTGTTGTGCTCAAGTCCTTTGGATGAAGCAACAACTCTTAGATTATGGAATTAAAGTTGGAACCATACCCCTAAAATGTGACAACACTAGTGCTATTTGTTTAACAAAAAATCCCATCCAACACTCTAGAACCAAACATATAGAAATAAGGCATCATTTCATTAGAGATCATGTCCTTAAGGAAGATGTGGTTATAGAGTATGTAGACACCTTGAATCAATTAGCGGACATTTTTACAAAACCCTTAAACAAAGAGCGTTTTTGGTCCCTTAGGAGAGAGTTAGGTCTAGCTAGCCTATCTTGATCTTTTAGGACCTCTTTTGTGCTTAAATATGCTTGATTTTGTGAAATGCCATGTTGATGTGTTTAAACTCTTAATTTCATCCATGCTTATAGTTAGGGGGAGTATGTTTATGCTTAAATATGTTTTGCCTGCTCATTCATGCCATTTATGCATGTTAGGCCTCTTAAAATTTCATTTTTCTACATTTTTAGAGCCTCATCTGCACTTCCAGGCCCAGGTGTATCGAAACGGGTGAACCTGTTTCGATACGGATACCTTAAATCCAGCTCTGAGAGAAGGGCGTTTCGAAATGCCTCCAAGGCGTTCCGAAACGTTTTTGCTACTGCCAAGGGGTGTATCGGAACGTGTTCCGATACGGGTCAAAGGGGTTTCGATACAGTCAACACTGTATCGAAACGATCTGTTTATGGTTTTAAAATGGTCAAAACCCTAGCCGCCCGTTCCGAAACGGTCTTGACCGTTCCGGAACGGCATCGCGGACTGCTTTAAATTAGGGCTTTTAATGATAAAGTTAACTTTATATCAAACTCTTAAAACCCTAAACCGCCTCCCTCTCTATAAATACCCTCTCAAACTCTTTAATTTTCACAAAATTTTGAGGGGTTTTACTCTACAACTCAAGTCTAAGCAAGTTTCATCAATCTTGTGCAAGGATTTTTCTCAAATCATCCAAAATCCAAAACTAAGGTAATTTTTCCTTTTTTTTCTTTCAATTCATGTTCGAATCTTAGGTTAGAAAATTTTATTTTTGTATAAATTATATGTTTTTGTTGTGGGTTTTCAAAATCTTGTAAATTTTTTTTCAAATCTCAAAATTTTTGATTCGAATATAAAATTTTTCAATCGTATTTTTTAAACTGTTTTTTTTTATTTTAATTTTGTTTTCAAAAACCTAAGTGGGATTTATTATTGGATTGATTTTAAATATCAATGCATACACTTAATTTTAAATCACTTGCTTAATGTTTTTAGATGGCGGATCAATCGAACAAAAAGCGCAAGGCCGTTCAATCCGGTGATTCGAGCATTCGTCCAAATATTACGATGCTTTTTCAGAAATCTCTTAAAACTCCGGAGGCACGTGCTCGTTTCTCTTATGTCAAGGATTTTGCAATTCGCAAGGAACGTGTCATTGATCTTGAGTTCCTCAATTCCGAGTGATTCCTTTTCCGTTATCTCGCTCGTTTGGATGAGTGGAATCTTATGTATCTCTTGAGCCTTCCGGATGTTCGCTACAAAAACATGGTACTCATCTTTTACTCTAATGCTCGTTTTCTTTATGATGAGACCAAAACCGAGATTATAGGAATTGAGTCATCCTTATTGGGCAAAAAGTTTGTTGTTAATGTTGCTCTTTTGGAGTCTGCTCTTAAACTTAAGGATGAGGGTCTTGAGGATGAACGCCACTTTGGCAATTTTACCGGCAAAGCACTTTTCTTGGATGTGCACGATCGTGTTCTCCACTTGATGGTTTCTTGGTTCATTCGACCTTCCGGAGATAAATACTCCCACATCCGTCACACCGATCATTTTTGGCTAGAGTGTTTCCGTAAGGGTGAGCGCCCAAATGTGCCTAAGATTATTTTTGCCGAGATAGTCAATAATATTAAGCTTATTGACACAAATGAGTTGAAGTCTTTCACTTATGGCATAGTCTTGAGCGCCTTATTTCATGATCTTGGCATCGGTTGTTCTTATGACTCTCCGGAACCTCGGAAGACCAAGATTGGTGAGTCATCCCTTCGCATGTCCGGGTTCACATATGTGAATGGTGTTTGGGAAAGAGTTGATAGAGAAGCGGATCCTCCTCTCGTTGCTCCTCCACCGCAAGTTCAAGCCGCAAACAATGATGCCCTCACGGCTTTCCTTACCGAGCGATTCAATGCCTTGGACTCTCGGTTCGATGCTTTGGACACTCGCATTACTTCGGGCTTTGAATCTATGGGCAACCGGTTGAAGAATGTCGAGGATCGTCTTCATACTCTTGAGACTTCTCATTCCAACTTGGACCTATCCTTCTCCACGCTTTATGGGCAATGGATGAAGTTTCACCGCTCTCAAGCCAAGAGCGATGATGATACTTCGGATGATGATGACGAGGCTTAGGATATTTCTCTCATATCATATCATATTATCTATGCATTTTAGGATTAAGGTTGCATCTTTATGTTTTCTCATGTTTTAGGAACCTATGCTTATGGCTTTTTTTATTTGGGATTTTATGTTTGAACTTAATGTTTGAATTATGTTTTGGATATTTTGATTATGAATTTATAATATGGTTGCTTATTATTGCTTATTGGTACTAATCCTTTATCTTCTCTATGAGCTTTTATTGTTCTTTTTGATCTAACAAAAATGGGGAGAAGAAATTTAAGAGCCACACTAAAAACTAAAATTCCTTTTAAATTTTAAAAGGTTTTTAAAGGTTTACAACTTGAATTTCAAATCAAAAATTTCTTTTAACTTTAAAAACCTATCTTAAATTAAGGGGGAGTTAGAATATTTTCAAAACTTTCAAAATTCTCAAAAATTCTAACTTTGATTTTGTTATATCAAAAAGGGGGAGATTGTGAAACAAATATTTTAATTTTGATATAACTAAAAACCTAAGGACTAAATTGAAAAAGTCAAAACGAATTTTAAGTCCTCAAAATATCCCCATATAATTTTAATATAATGCCCAAGTTAAAAACATGTTCTTTCAAATATTTTTCTAAGTGTTTCAAACCAGAAACAGTGATTTTCAAGCACCCGTTCCGAAACGGCCTTAAGGCGTTTCGAAATGTTTTCATCACTGTCGACCATCGTTCCGAAACGTGTATCGAAACACTTTCACTCGTTTCGAAACGGTATAACTCGTTTCGAAACTGTTCTTCGTATTTGTTTTAAAAAAGGCTTCAACGGTTCAAATATATGCTGAATTTTTAAATATTAAGAGGGTGTTTCGAAACGGATCAAGCCCGTTCCGAAACGACCCTTGACAGTAGCATTTTCGTTTCGAAACGGATCCAATACGTTTCGAAACAGGTCTTAATATTAATTTGAAAATATGACGGTTAGAGTTTTTAACTAACTTTTTGAAACCGTTAAGGCGTTTCGAAACGGGCTAAGACCGTTCCGAAACGACCCTTGACAGTGGCAAAATCGTTCCGAAACGGCCCTAAGGCGTTTCGAAACGGGCTCTTAAATGCACCCCAACGGCTCTTTCTATTTTAGTCCGATCCGAAACAGGTTCCCCGTGTTTCGAAACGGGTTGGTGCAGACTGCATTTATGGTGGCAAGAGAGGGTTCCAACGGCTCCATTTATGTTCCCAACCACCCAAACGGCTAGAAATCAATGAGAAGGTATAAAAGAGACATCCAAAAGCATCAGCAACAACTATTGATCCTAAAGCAAACATCCAAACATCAAATTCAAGCAATTGAGCAAAAATCCCACTTTGTGTAAAAATCCCAATTTGTGTTCTTCATTCATATTTTGTAAAATTGGGTTGAGTGCTTGTATTGGGGCTATCATTTGTATTGAGAGATACCTTATTAGCCTACAAATTTCTTTGTTCTCTTGTGTGAGGGTTGGGTTGATTTTTTGGTAGAAAAATCAACCGAAATTGTAAAGGGTTGCCTCCTTGTCCTAGAAAAGGGGAAGATCAATTTAGTGAAATTGTTGCAAATCCTTAGTGAGACTAAGGTAGTGGATGTAGAGTTCATTTGGAACTTGAACCACTCTAAATCCCTTGTTCATCATTTTTAATTTGCCAATTTCCACCACAATCCTTTAAATTTCCAATTCACCCCCCTCTTGGTAATTATCGATCTTTCGATCCACTCAACACATATATTATATATATATCCACCCCCTAAATATTATTAGTACATAAAACACACTATTGACTAATTAAGAAAACATAAATGTGAGGCAAAAATAAAATACAAACTGACAGGGACCCCAACGATAATAAAACCATTTGAAACATTGATTATAAATGCGAAACGGGACTGAATTGAAAAGAAACGGAAACTTGAAAGGACGCAAAGGGGAATTTTACCAATCGAAAACTGATTAAACGGAAACAGGGGCGACATTAAAAAGGTTTAAAAGGTTAGAGGGACCTGGGACGTGATTTCAAAAAACGGAAACCCCTGCGGAGGCATTTTCGCAACACAGGATGGCTTAAAACGGGGTTTGACCATTTTTAAAAAACCGAAAGGCTATAAAATGGGCTTTAAACACACCAAAACCCCCTTTTGCCCAATTCGAGTAGAAAAATCCCTCTTTCTTTTACCCGGCCGATCGTTCGAATCCCAAAAAGAAAAAAAGCAGTGCCGACCGGTTGCCGTTAATCGGCGACGGCGGAATCCCGATTAAACCTAAAAGCTTCAAGCCGTCAACGACGAAAAACCCTTTGCCCCTTTCAAAACCCTAAAACAAAAACCCAAAATGTTTCAAACAACCGGGGTTCAACCCTATGAAGAAGAGAGAGCCCTTCCCCTGTGCTTCCGATGGCTCACCCGGTTGACTCCCTAAACGGGAGCCGATGGGTTTATCGCCGGCTCGAATCAAGAGACAGAAGGAAGGAATGGCTTTCGACAGGTGAAAAGATTTTTTTCTTTTGTTATTCTTTTGACATGCATGCAATGGGATCTGAAAAAAGAATACCTCAGAAGGTTTTTTGGCTATTATTTCTCTCTCTGTAATTTTTCCGATCGTTTACACTGTTTTTTGGCTCAAATTTTATATCCGAAATGTTTACATGTGAAACATAAGATGTCTCCTCTCTGAATCTGATTTTTGGTTGCCTAGTTGACTTCGGTATATTATTTGTTGTTGTTTTTTTCTTTTGCCATTTTCGGGTTCTGATCTGGTTGCGTTTCATGTCGTTTGTCAGTTTTGGCCGAAATGGGGAGGGACATCGGCATGCACCGGGTCAGAGGCGTACGACTGCGACAGAGGGCTCAGACGGCGTGGGCGCGTCGGGAGGACAGCCGCGCGTGGAGACTCCAAGGGGCGCGCGTGGATCGTACTCGCCTGGGACGTAATCGTGACCGTTCGACTCGTTCTGGATCTGACGGCGACAACGCGTGCGGCGCCTGGCTTGATGGTAACCCTTGCTAGGATTTGCTTAAGAGCGATCTGGGCCATCGATTTCGAGCTAGATCGGATGGCTGGGGTTGTGCGGCGCGAGGGCTTCACCAGGCTCCTTTAGGGTTTTCCTTGGGGGCGCGATCTAGAGCGTCAGATCTAAGCAGATCTGACGGTTGTGGGCTTGGCGACGTGAGACCAAATGGAGGCTCATCTAGGTTTTTTTTCGGTGAGACGATCTGGACCTTTGGATCTGCTTCGCCAGATCCGACGGCTCCTGATGTGTGGCGGCTGCAGAAGACATAAACAATGTGTTAGGGTTTCTTTTTGGTGAAAAGGGCTGAACGGGCCATATGCATGTATATTATTTTTGGGCTTTAAATGGGTTGAGTTGTAATATATTTTCTGAATTTTAATGTAAGTGGACTTGGCTTATTGTATTTATAATGTTTGGGGCTTTATTTATTGTACCTTTATAATACATAATAATCATAATAGTAACACTAACGTCAATAATAATAATAATAATATAATAACAAATAATACTGAATAATAAGTAATATTAATAATAGATAATAACTATAACAATAATGAATAATAATGAGTATAAGATAATAAGGGTAGTAACATTATATTCATACATATATGTGTATTTATTTATATATTAAGGAAGATATAGTAGGCATATATATATATATATATATATATATATATATTCTTTTTTGTTCTTTTTTCTTGTTTTCTTGTTTTCTTTTCTCTCTTTTTTTTGTTCTTTTTGCCAAGCCCATACTTCTAAGCCCGATACTGACATAAACAAAAGAGGTTTAAGGTCCGGACAAAATTAGTGATTACAGCTGCCCCTCTTTGCTTATACTTGTGGAACAAGAATAAAGCAAAGACCATAAACACTAATTTTGTCCTACTTCCCTGTTGGCCGGTTCACTTCTGACGCAGCCACGTGATTCCAAGCAACTCCTCTTCCCAACGCCTTTTAATCGTGAGTTCTCCCTCCGAATGCCCCGAACAGGTAGACAAAGAGTTTTTTTAATAGATTTCCATTCTCCAAGTGCCCGAACGGATAGACAAGTTCTATTCTCCAAGTGCCCAATCCATGAGCATATTTTGAATATCTTTCTCTTCTCTTTTCAAAAAAACAAGCTGGTCATTCAAACAACCTTGCCTTCCCCTTCGCGGTCTAAAAGCAAGTTGTCCATTTCGCGGTCAAAAAGCAAGCTGAAATTCCAAATACGTTGGCCTCCTCTTCGCGGCAGAAAGGCGAACTTGGGCGTCCAAGTGGATTTGCTTTCCCTTCACGGTCGTAAAGCAAACTGGTCATAACTATATCTGTCCAACTTCCATGTTGGACGATTTACTCTCCTGGAGCTGCAACGCGCTACACCGAGTAATTTTCTCTTTGAAGGCTTAAGAATATGAGTTCTCTCTCTATAGAACTCATTTCCTTGGTGTATTCCTCGAGTGACAGTTCTTCCTATATAGAACTCTCGTCCACGTATTTCTGAAATTAAATATCTCGAAGTCCTCTCTCTGTAAGACCCTCCGCTTTCGAGATCTTGAAGCCTTAGGATTCTGAGTTTTTTCTCCACTAAACTCCTCTTCCTTAGCGTACTCTTCGAGTAGTAGTTCTTTCTCTATCGAACTCCCCTCTGAAATCAATGATCTACTAGTCCCCTCTCTATAGGACCCTCCGCTTTCGAGATCCTGAAGTCGTAAGTTCCTCCTATATAGAGCTTGTTTGGACCCTTTCTCTGTAGGATCCTTCATCTTGAAATCTTTCGGCAAGCTTGAAAGCTTTGATCTGAAATCCTTGAGTGGTGAACATGAAAGCTTCACCTAATATTCTGGAGCGGCGGCTTGAAATGCTTCGCCTGAAATCTTTTTTAGTTCTCGCCTTATCGTTTTCTCTTCGTCCCGATAGGTATTCAAGTTGTCTTTCAAAAATCTGTGTAAAAGGATAAAATTAAGAAATTTTGATCTTTTTAAGAAAAATATCCTTTAGGAAGGATATAGTTTTGAGGAAAACATCTTTTTTTAAAAGGGATAAAGTTGAGAAATTTTGATTTTTAAGAAAAATATCCTTTGAGAAGGATGAAATTGAGAGATTGAGTTTTGAGGAAAACATCCTTTTGGAAGGATAAAATTGAGAAATTAAGTTTTGAGGAAAACGACCTTTTGGAAGGATAAAAAATTGAGAAATTTGAGTTTTGAGAAAAACGACCTCTCGAAAGGATAAAAATTGAGAAATTTGAGTTTTAAGAAAAACATCCTTTTGGAAGGATAAAAATTGAGAAATTTGAGTTTTGAGAAAAACGACCATTTGGAAGGATAAAATCGAATTTTAAGAAAACCATCTGGAAGATTAAAACCGGGGGTTGGAAGGATTTTAGAAATCCGAATTACGCAAGTCGAAGGACTCTTGACTCTTGTGAGATTTGCTTCTCCTCTCGTGAAGCTGAAGATATGTTCTTTTACCAATCTTCAAACGTCTGTTTAGAGAAAACAAAATGCTATGATATGATTTAGTATGCCCCTAGCATGGGTAACATCTAGCTATCGATGATGCATGAGCATATTTCAGGATGCAATGATGCATGTGTTTACGAGAATGCAAAGATGCATGTGTTTACGAGAATGCAAAGATGCATGGATTTAGTTTGTTTTCGTTTTTTAGGGTTAGTGGTCGTTGTCTTGGGACTACAACCATCCATTAGTCTTATGTCTCGACAAAACTGGCCCCCAAACTTGTCACTCATTTTTCGTTCAAGTATTCATGTCGAGTGACTTTGGTCGTATTTAGAAACTTCATCTACACTTTTTCTAGCCTTGTGCTATCTTTCATCCATTCTGAGTCAAACTCTTATGTACAAAACCCTTGTTACCCCACAGACAATTATGCCCCTCTCGAGTACTACTGGACCCTTGTTCTTCTTCTTCTCATCCACTTCTGGAATTGTTTGCCTCAAAGTGCCCATTCGGGTTTTCACTTTGAACCCTTCTCTTTTTTTGTTCTTTTTTTCTTGTTTTTCATTTTTCTTTCTTTCTTCTGTTTTTTTTTCTTTTTTTCTTTTTTTTTTCTTTTTTCCCTTTTTTCTTTCTTTCTTCTAATTTTTTTCTTTCTTTTCTTTTTTCCTTTTTTTCCTGACTTTTGATTGCCTAAATAGATAAACAGATTTCCATTCTCCAAGTGCCCGAACGGATAGGCGGGTTCTATTCTCCAAATGCTCGAATAGATGAGCATATTTCCATTCTCCAAGTGCCTGAACGGATAGGCGGGTTCTATTCTCCAAATGCCCGAATAGATGAGCAGATGTCATATATCTTTGTCTCGAGCTTCGAGTATCTCTCTCCTTTGCTCTAAAGTTCTTGGGCTTTGAGTTTCTGTCTCCTACGCCATGAGTTTGTGATCTGAAGCGTTCCTCTTGAATTTCGTCTCAATCCCCAAAGTGTCTTTTGGGTTTTCACTGTGTCTTCTCTTTTCTTTGTCCTCTTTCTTCTTCTTTTTCTCTTCTTGGGCGCTCCTTTGAGTTTTCATCTTGAAGTCAACTTCTCTCTTTTTCGCTTCTTCTTGAAGGGAGGACTTACACTGATTAGAATCCCATTGCCCCCACTTGCTTTAGGCTTATGTACCTTCTAACTGACCTCTGGTTAATGTTGACTGCATTAAATGGTGTCTTCTGTCCAAAGATGCCACCAATTTTTGGCCCTTGTTCCTCTAAATTCGTGGTCAAGAGCGCCTCTTCTGAATTTCGCTCCGTTGACCCGAAGTGCCTTTGGGTTTTCGCCTTGGCTCCTCTTCTCTTCTTCTTAATCTTTCTTCTTTTCTTAGGCGTACTTTCGCCTTCATCGCCTTTTGTCGAGTTGATTTCAGACGATATTTAATGTCTCATTCGGTGCGTGCGCACACAGTCCTTCTTGGGACATTCCTTTCGGCAAGATGCTTAGGTTCCGAGGGTAACTTCTGTTCCCCGATTCTCAACATCAAATTTTCTACCTTCATGTTCTATTCTAACACTTCTTAGCGAAGGTCGACTTCGTAGCTCAACATTTCACCGAAGACGGTCATGATATTTCAATTGGAGGTATTAGCAATGCTTGAACCTCCGAGGGTGCCCCTCTGGGTACTGATGGCTTTACCTCGGGCCACGATCAATCCGCTTGTTCATTCCTATGTAGGAGACTTATGCAAGTGATTGGGTGAAAATAATTTTATTATGAAAATATACATTTGAAGAATCATGTCAAGTGAAAATCAAGTTTGGGGTCTTTGAAAAAAGGTCGACCCGAGTGACATTTTCCGAATGTTGCAGAGATGCACATATGAAATCTTTTCTGGGCTATTAGGCTTCCGAGAGGAGCGACTCCCATACCTAATTTCTACCCAATTTAAAGGTGGCTCTCTTTAACTCACTAACTCACCATGCCCCATCCTTCCCTCTCTTCTGATCTCAATCAGGCATTAGAAGTGTGGCAATCCTTGAAGAAAGGTTAACCCCGATAGGCGGAATGTGATCTGAAGACAAATTCATCCTTTCGTGCATGGTCCAAATGGTCTTTTATGGCTTGTAATGTAGGCTAAGGCTCACGGCTATGAAAGAAAGGGTAAATAGGCTCAAACAAGTGTTTAAGGGTGGTGAAACCAAGCATCATTTCTTCCAATCTGGAGTCTCTCGATTATGCTCCGATGAAATGCTATCTCTTTTCTTATTTCTTTGGATCGCTCTAGACTGTCCCCTTTTTGGGGTTTTCACCCTAGAGTTTATTTCCTTTCATCAAGTGTAGTTTTGGATCAATGTGCACCTTCGCATTGTATTGGTGCACGCTCTTGCTCAAAGGTGAACAATTTTTCGAGGCTCATCTAAGCAGAGATTCATTTGGATAGGGAATCCTCTTGTCCCTTTTCTTTATCCGCTTCTCTCCTTTTACAAAACTGCACTTTTCACTTTAGTGTTTTTGCTTTTGATTTCTTCAACCTTTATGTCGGTAACTTTTGACTTGATTTGGGTAACTCTTTGAGAACCGACTTTTCTTTCGATGTTTCCTTTTGATGTTTTTGCTGCTCAAATTGAAAGTGTATCTAATGAATATGTTCTCTTTTATTGCCCTTTAATTCACAAGGCCTCGTCTTCATAGCACAATAAGGATCCCATGTCATTCACTCGTCCATAGACTTCTGTCTCATTTGCCCCTGGTGTAGGGGTGATCCTTGGTTTGTGTTCAATCAGGAGAAAAAAGTTTGATAGGCTCAAACGGGGACAACAATGGGTATTTTTTATTTTCTTTCTATGTGAATGGATTTGAAGGAATGACAAATGTCCTCCCATACACGGATATCAAAATTAGTCTTCAGGTGGTAGAAGTTTTAGGGTTATCACTTCATTCAAAGACCTTGAACAACAATACTCGAGAGGGAAAATTCACTCAATGGGAGTGGCCCATTATTCTTGAACACTCATTTGTCATTCCTCCCTTGGCCTAAGTAGAGCATAGAGTTTTCATATTTATAGCGTCGTCACAACATTCGGTCTTTTAGAAAAAAAAATTCTCTTTTTTTTTGAATTGAATTAAAGTAAATCTTAAAAAGTATACATGTGTGTAATTTGAAAAAAAGAGTAAGCTTATGAAATGTTTGAAGAATTAAGGAACACCAAAATATTTTCTAAATAATAAAATGAAACTTTCGTTATGATGAAAATAAAACTTACAGCTTACTTATTTCTTTTGCATTTTTCCCAAATGCACAGGGATCAACGGATTTGAATTGCCTTTACCGATAGCCGTTTGCTCCGGGCTAGTTGTACCATTCCCCTAGGTACAATCAGTTTTCACCAATAATGAGAATTGGATTTTTGCAAAGGATTTATTTTCCTTCGACCATTCGTGAAAATGGATTTTCGATGGACATTTGAATGATCCATTGTCTTAAACTTTACCGCGTTTAAGCACGTTGTGCCAACATTTCTGTCGGACTTGCTCAAACATCGCTTCTTCTTTCATGAAGCGATGTAAAGTCTCCAATTCACTTTTCTTGAACCAAGACTTGCATTTTTCCCAAATGCACAGGGATTAACGGATTTGGAATGCCTTTACCAGTAGCCGTTTGCTCCGGGCTAGTTGTACCTTTCCTGGGTACCATCAGTTTTCACCAATCATGGAAATTGGATTTTTGTAAATGATATATTTTCCTCGTATACAATATTATCTCCTTTTGTTTCTGAAACAAATGTTCTTGAAGTTGTTTGAGCTTATCCATCCTAACCACTAGGTCGTTCATGCTTTTGAAGCTGTACTGGCTAGAAACTGTTCTTTTGTCCATTTTCTCTCTCTCTTTCTCTCCGATATGAGTGTTTCCCCCCAATTAGTAATGATGAAATGCCTTAAGAAAGTTTCAATGATGAATGTATTATGGACTCAAATTAACAAATGCATGATCCTGAGATCGGTGCATGGTTGACAATTTTAATGCTGCTTTGAAATGAAGTATGAAACAAATGCCACAAATGTATGCAAGTCAAAGGTGTTGGTCATATAGGTGATTTCCCTTAGGTCAACTTTCATTTGAATGTATAGGAGGCTCATCGTTACAAGATAGTCATAGCAAAAGTCCTACGGGTACCCTTCTTGCCCCCGAATCATGTTCAAGGAAATGAAAACTTCGGCAAAAATTGTTGGGGCCGGATTTGCTTTCTTCTCTAGCAATTCACGACCCTCTAAATTTGCTAGTATAATGTCCCAGAAAACAAGCTCTTTCCTCGAAGCTGAATCCATCTGTTGACCTAATCCATGCCCTTTCCGGTTGCCACGCTCTTTTCGGTTGCCTCTTTGCACTTGGTCGGGTAGTTTCATGACTTTAGTTGTTCGGAGTAGATCCGGTCTTGCTTGACTTCCTCGGGGTGGAGTAAGGTTGTGCCTTCTTCGATGGTGGGCACCAGATCTTACACTGTGTGTACGCTCGGTAAGCTGCTCCCTTAACCTTTCTAATTCACCTTTGACCGATGATGGACTTGCTAATTGACAACATCTTTTCTATCAACCTCCCGTCCATAATGATAGCCCTTGATCGGGTAAAACCACCTTGACTCAACACCTTTATGCCATGAAATGCATGCGAGAATAAATGCAAAAAGATCATAAGAATAATCGTTAGTGTCGGATAAACATGATAAAAAGGCAAGCATGAAAGCAAGCAACCCTATTTATCCCGTCTAATGAACCTAGGCTGTCCGCATGGCTCTAAAAGGGGTGGGCAATCTAGTTCTCCACATGCAGTTTTGGTTCTAGGAGGTACTCGAACTGTCCTCGCTGTCCCCTTCTAAGGGTAGCAAGACCCCCGGTCATCACCCATTATAGGCTCCTCTCAATCGAGTTCAATTCGAGGGGACCCTTTCGCTATATCCGGACGGAGAAATGATATTCCCACGAAGATATAGGGTACTCGAGCCCCGAAGGTACTTGCTAGGCCCTGACGGAGGAACAATATCCCCACGAAAGCACTAACGTTTTCCCCCCACTTAAAACAAACGAGTTTAAATGCAAATTTTAAATGCGTTTAAAATGAACTCGCACTTATAAACAAATATCGATCGATTTGGTCACTTTAATTCGCAACTTCTAATATTAATTGAGCGGTAAAGTTTTGTTTGGCTCGACTCTCTTTTTTGTCTTTGAAAATAAAAACTTTCCCCAGCAGAGTCGCCATCTGTTGCGACTAAAAAATTTCAGAAAATACAAGGTGCCTCGGGTGTCGCTCGGACGAACCGGGTTTTAATTGTTTTTGAAAAAAATTAATCGGAATTGTAAAAAATAGAGAAGTCGCCACCGACCATTTAAAAATGGTAGACAGGACACCGAAATAAAACCAGAGATTCTTTCTTTTGAAAATGGGTTCGGGAGTCGGTTACACGCGGGGAAGGATGAGCACCCCCGTCGTGCCCGAAAATCGGTACCAAAAACATTACCGCTTAATTAATATTAAATTTTGCGAATTAAAGTGAAGATTCGTATCAAAATTTGGTTATACGGGTGAGTGAATTTTAAAAGTCTTAATATTCGAGAAGGAACGCCCGAACCACCACCACTACGACTAGTACTGGCCTCGTTCGTTCCCGAATAAAAAGACATTCGCATTGCAATTTATAATTCGGATGCAACTCACAAATTTAAAAACGAGACAAATAAATTGCATGATTAAATAAAGTGGTACGTTACACTACGAACGATATAAGTGATGTATATAAGAACTCGATAAGCATACAAAAAAAAACTCCATAATGTAAAAAAAACATAATGCATGTCTAAACAAACTACGACAAAGATGTGCAATCATATGTTATATCGTGCCATATATTATACATATATCCACCCCCTAAATATTATTAGTACATAAAACACACTATTGACTAATTAAGAAAACATAAATGTGAGGCAAAAATAAAATACAAACTGACAGGGACCCCAACGATAATAAAACCATTTGAAACATTAATTATAAATGCGAAACGGGACTGAATTGAAAAGAAACGGAAACTTGAAAGGACGCAAAGGGGAATTTTACCAATCGAAAATTGATTAAACGGAAACAGGGGCGAAATAAAAAGGTTTAAAAGGTTAGAAGGACCTGGGACGTGATTTCAAAAAACGGAAACCCCTGCGGAGGCATTTTCGCAACACGGGATGGCTTAAAATGGGGTTGACCATTTTTAAAAAACCGAAAGGCTATAAAATGGGCCTTAAACACACCAAAACCCCCTTTTGCCCAATTCGAGTAAAAAAATCCCCTTTTCTTTTACCCGGCCGATCGTTCGAATCCCAAAAAGAAAAAAAGCGGTGCCGGCCGGTTGCCGTTAATCGGCGACGGCAGAATCCCGATTAAACCTAAAAGCTTCAAGCCGTCAACGACGTAAAACCCTTTGCCCCTTTCGAAACCCTAAAACAAAAACCCAAAATGTTTCAGACAACCGGGGTTCAACCCTATGAAGAAGAGAGAGCCCCTCCCCTGTGCTTCCGATGGCTCACCCGGTTGACTCCCTAAACGGGAGCCGATGGGTTTATCACCGGCTCGAATCAAGAGACAAAAGGAAGGAATGGCTTTCGACAGGTGAAAAGAATTTTTTTTTCTTTTGTTATTCTTTTGACATGCATGCAATGGGATCTGAAAAAAGAATACCTCAGAAGGTTTTTTGGATATTATTTCTCTCTCTGTAATTTTTCGGATCGTTTACACTGTTTTTTGGCTCGGATTTTATATCTGAAATGTTTACATGTAAAACAAAAGCTGTCTCCTCTCTGAATATGATTTTTGGTTGCCTAGTTGACTTCGGTATATTATTTGTTGTTGTTTTTTTTTTCTTTTGCCATTTTCGGGTTCTGATCTGGTTGCGTTTCATGTCGTTTTTCGGTTTTGGCCGAAATGGGGAGGGACATCGGCATGCACCGGGTCAGAGGCGTACGACTGCGACAGAGGGCTCAGACGGCGTGGGCGCGTCGGGAGGACAGCCGCGCTTGGAGACTCCAAGGGGCGCGCGTGGATCGTACTCGTCTGGGACGTAATCGTGACCGTTCGACTCGTTCTGGATCTGACGGCTACAACGCGTGCGGCGCCTGGCTTGATGGTAATCCTTGCTAGGGTTTGCTTAAGAGCGATCTGGGCCATCGATTTCGAGCTAGATCGGATGGCTGGGGTTGTGCGGCGCGAGGGCTTTACTAGGCTCCTTTAGGGTTTTCCTTGGGGGCGCGATCTGGACCGTCAGATCTAAGCAGATCTGACGGTTGTGGGCTTGGCAGTGTGAGACCAAATGGAGGCTCATCTAGGGTTTTTTTCGGTGAGACGATCTGGACCTTTGGATCTGTTTCGCCAGATCCGACGGCTCCTGATGCGTGGCGGCTGCATAAGACATAAACAATGTGTTAGGGTTTCTTTTTGGTGAAAAGGGCTGAATGGGCCATATGCATGTATATTATTTTTGGGCTTTAAATGGGTTGAGTTGTAATATATTTTCTGAATTTTAATGTAAGTAGACTTGGCTTATTGTATTTATAATGTTTGGGGCTTTATTTATTGTACCTTTATAATACATAATAATCATAATAGTAACACTAACGTCAATAATAATAATAATAATAATATAATAACAAATAATACTATATAATAAGTAATATTAATAATAGATAATAACTATAACAATAATGAATAATAATGAGTATAAGATAATAATGGTAGTAACATTATATACATACATATATGTGTATTTATTTATTTATTAAGGAAGATATAGTAGGCATATATATATATATATATATATATATATATATATATATATATATATATATATTCTTTTTTGTTCTTTTTTCTTGTTTTCTTGTTTTCTTGTCTCTCTTTTTTTTGTTCTTTTTGCCAAGCCCATACTTCTAAGCCCGATACTGACATAAACAAAAGAGGTTTAAGGTCCGGACAAAATTAGTGATTACAGAGAGGGCTGTGAATAGATATTTTGTTTGGGGCCTTGATATCACCCCTTTCTTTTCCATCTTGGAGGTCGAGAATCATCCCTGAACCTCTTCTTAGAATTTCCAAACCCACTAGCTCGTTGAGCTCTCTGGATAGCTTCAGTGGCCTTGACTCGGTTCCCAGATCCTGGAAGTTGGTGATACAAAGGGCCGTAAACATTGGTCGTAGCTCATCGCTAAGGTCAGCTATAAATATTCTGCACTTGTCTTCCTCTTTCTTTATAAATTTTGCTCTGTATCGACAATATTTGCAGAAATCAGGGATATATTGCTCGATAGGTCACCCACCCTGCCTCAGATGGAAAAAGGTGTTCCGCCTTTCCGCAAGGTAATATTCACTAATGTACTTATTCCGCAACTCTCGGAGAAAGAACTCCCAAATAACCGATTCTTCAGGAGCTGTGAGAATATTGGTTTCCCACCACATGAGAGCTTCATCAGACAATAACACAATAGCACCCTCGAGCTTGTGTTCATCCGAACACAGCAGCTGCTTGTTCAAGATACGAAACGTGTTATCCGACCAGTATTCGTCAACTTCCTAATTATCATCATCTTGTTCGGTAAAGGAATAGGCTCGGAGTGAAGCCAACTTGTCCATAGAGGCACGAATATACTAGACAACATGAGGGGTAGGCTGAACAGATGGTGTTGCTTGCATCGCAACCATAAACTGTTTGAACATATTCACATTATTTTGGTAACATTCAGCCTGAGCAGTAGGTGCTGTAGGCTCAGTACAGGGTCCTGTGGTCGCGGTGGTTTCTAAGAATTTCCTTCTCTAATCTCCTCGCCATGTGTCGAGGAGCTAGTAGAGAGCTCGTCTATATGAGCTTTGTTCGTTTGAGACATATCTATATGAAAGATCGGATTAGTCGACAAGTCACAATATACATAATTAAAACTCCTAGGTTGCAAAGTAACACAATAGCAATGCAACAAGCTTTAGTTTAGTCCTAGAATCGACTAAACTCCAGCTCTGATGCCGCAAATGTAACACCCCTTCCCGGTCTTGTCGAGAACCGGGTCGGAAGGTGAAACCAATGATCAATACAAAAACCAATGCAATAAAGTTTTGTTTTATTATTAACAATTTCAATCCACATCATACAATGAATCATTCCCATCAAATAACTCAGTCCAATTTATCTATATAAGCAATGATTAGTCGTTTACAGGCTAAATTGCAATTATTATAAGTTTTAGGGACCGATTTGTAATTTTGATAAACTAGGGGTCCTTCAATGCAATTGGTCTTACCATTTTGAAATTCACTACTTTAGTGACATGTCTGCAAAATTTCATTCGATTGGGAATTATTAACTCATTCAATTTAACCTTACAATTTTCAGTGACTAAACTGTGAAATTAGAAATTTGTTCAATGAGCCTTTAACTAACTTACCTAACCTCATATCGAAATACCCTAAAGTTGTTTCAAAACGGGTGAACAATGGTCAACTCATGTTGACCTTACCCTTAAGACCGTACCGATACAAGAATACCACCTATCGAAACAGGTTGACCTCCTTTGACTTTGACTTTGACCTGTTCCGATACGCTATGAACCTGTATCGAAACGAGGGATTCCAGAGACAAAATGTTTCGAAACAAACACGGACCGTTTCGATACATCCTACTCTTCAGGCTAATTTATACTTACCCGTATCGAAACGCCATCTCCCGTTTCGATACGGTCTGACATGTAATGATATATTTTAGTTGGTACTTAATCAATTTGACCTATCGAACAATGTCCAAATGCAACGTAACTTTACACACAATATTTCAATGGTATAAACTACTAGCATGCCATATTTCATGATCATATGAATACGTTTCCCATGTTTTTACCTTTTAGAGCTAAGTAGGAGAGTTTCAACCATTTCAATTTAACCAAAAAGGCCATTTAGGGCTATTAACCATATTACAACTTAGGCATTAATCCAACACAACAAAATGGGCATAAATGACTAGTTTAACTACTTTTCCACCTTTCTAGGAGTTTATAAATAAAAAACACATTACTTGAGGCTTGTAATGCCTTGTATTGCCTTTGTAATCCGATCTTCCGATGCACAAACTTTCAACCTAAAAATTGCATGAGACATGACACGTTAGGCATACTTTGCCTAGTGAGGTAGTGATAAACAATATGAACAACAACAATGTATTGAATTTCTATATTCATGATCTCATGCCTATCAATAACAATGCTATACAATGTTTAACATGTTCATTTCATCATTAACCCTTGGATTGAATCAAGATAGTGGATACGCAAATACCCGAAGCCAACACGATATGCCCTAGAAAGGCAACTCTAGTGAGCCAAAACTCACACTTAGAGAACTTTGCGTACAACTGCTTCTCTCTTAGGGTCTGAAGTACAAAATGGAGATGATCTCGATGCTCCGCTTCATTCTTGGAATAGATCAATATATCGTCTATAAATACCACTATGAACTTGTCAAGATAGGGCTGAAACACCTGATTCATCAAATACATAAGAGCGGTCAGTGCATTGGTTAGCCCAAAGGGCATCACCAAGAATTCATAGTGTCCATATATTTACGGAAGACAATCATTGGAACATCACACTCCTTAACACTCATTTGATAGTAGCCCGACCTTAAGTCGATCTTGGAAAACACAGAGGCATCTTTTTGTTGATCGAACATGTCGTCTATTCTAGGCAATGAATATTTGTTCTTGATGGTTACTTTATTCAATTGCATGTAGTCGATGCACAATCGCATAGAACCATCATTCTTCTTAACAAAGAGAACCGGAGCTCCCCAAAATGAAGAGCTCGGTTGAATGAAACTTTTGCTCAATAGGTCTTGGATATGTGTCTTTAATTCTTTCAACTCCACAGCTGCCATGCGATATGGTGCAATGGAAATGAGAGCAGTCCTAGGTTGCACCTCGATGCCAAACTCTACTTCACAGGTTGGGGGCAATCCCGGAAGTTCTTTGGGGAAGACATTAGGAAATTCACATGCAGTGTCAATGTCTTGCAGTTGTGGTTCGCCTTTGGTTTCCAATGTCAAAGCATACAATGATGGATTCCTCGCATTCATCAACACGACACTCTCTTTACCCAAACCCCGAAGGTACAATTTTCTCTTACAACAATCAACCCATGCTTGGTTCTCACTAAGCCAATCTAAGCCTAGTATGACATCAAATTCATGAATCGGTAGAGCCAACAAATCCATCGGAAAATTAATCCCTTGAATCATTAAGGGACAATTCTTGCACACTACCCTTACTGTGACACAATCTCCTAGAGGATTGGTTACAAAAATTCTTGATGCTATTGGTTCAGAAGACATGTTATACTTCTTAACTACAATGGTGCTTATAAAAGAATGAGTAGAACCATGGTCAATCAATGCATATAAATGATGCGAATATAACTCAATAGTACCTGCAATAACATCAGGTTCATCCTCTTCTTTCCTGCTTTTCACATGATACATTTGGGCAAGAGCTTTTGAATCTTGTTTATTAAAGGGTTTCCCTGGTCCACTCGATTGTCCATATGTTCTAGTTAATCCTTGCTTCGATCCTTTACCCCGAAAGGATTGAGCAGGAGAAGCAGGTGTGACGACAGATTTGGTTGCATTCATAGGACAATCACGAATAAAGTGACCATGCTCACCACAATAGTAATAGGCTCCATTCTTCTTACGACATTGACCCGCTGAGTGCCTATTCTAACAATAATTGCAAAGAAGGTGTTGGTTACCTTGATTCGAACCTCGAGTGATGTCAACAGACGCGGCTTTAGCAAAAGACTGCGTCACTGGCTGATGTCTCTCAAAGTTCCCAGATTGGGAGGGCTGTGAATAGATATTCTATTTGGGGCCTTGATATCTTCCCTTCTTGTTCAATCTCAAAGGTCGAGAATCATCCCTGAACCTCTTCTCAGATTTTTCAAACCCACCAGCTCGTTGAGCTCTCTGGGCAGCTTCAGTGGCTTTGACTCGGTTCACCAGATTCTGGAAGTTGGTGATACCAATGGCCATAAACATGGGTCGCAGCTTATCACTAAGGCCGGCTATAGACATTATGCACTTGTCTTCCTCTTTCTTTATAAATTATGCTCCGTATCAGCAATATTTGTAGATATCATGGATATATTCCTCGATAGGCCGCCCACCCTGCCTCAGATGGAGAAAGGTGTTCCACCTTTCTACAAGATAATATTCACTAATATACTTATTCCGTAACTCTAGGAGAAATAACTCCCAAGTAACCGATTCTTCAGGAGCTGTGAGAATAGTGGTTTCCCACCACATGAGAGCTACATCGGTCAATAACGCAATAGCACACTCCCACTTGTGTTCATCCGAACACTGCTGCTGCTTGCTCAAGATACGCAGCGTGTTATACAGCCAATATTCGGCAACTCCGGGATTATCATCATCTTGTCCGGTAAAAGAATAGGCTCGGAGTGAAGCCAACTTGTCCACAGGGGCACGGACATACTAGAAAACATGACGGGTAGGCTGAACATATTGTGTTGCTTGCATCGCAACCATAAAACTTTTTAACATATTAGCCATATTCTGGTAACATTCAGCTTGAGTAGTAGGTGCTATAGGCTCAGTACCCTGAACGGGTGGGTTCTGTGGATTTCCTCTTTAATCTCCTCGCCATGTGTCGAGGAGCCAGTAGCAAGCTCATCTATATGAGCTTCGTTTGTCTCAGACATATCTATATGAAAGATCGGATTAGTCGACAAGTCACAATATACGTAATTTAAAACTCCTAGGTGGCAAAGTAACACAATAGCAATGCAACAAGCTTCGGTTTAGTCCTAGAATCGACTAAACTCTAGCTCTGATAGCACAAATGTAACACCCTCTTCCCGGTCTGGTCGAGAACCGGGTTGGAAGGTGAAACCGATGATCAATACAAAAACCAGTCTAATAAAATTTCGTTTTATTATTAACAGTTTCAATCCACATCGTACAATGAATCATTCCCATCAAATAACTCAGTCCAATTTATCCATACAAGCAATGATTAGTCGTTTACAGGCTAAATTGCAATTATTACAAGTTTTAGGGACCAATTTGTAATTTCGACAAACTAGGGGTCCTTCAATGCAATTGATCTTACCATTTTGAAATTCACTACTTTAATGACATTTCTGCAAAATTTCATTCGATTTGGAGATCATTAACTCATTCAATTTAACCTTACAATGTTCATTGACTAAACTGTGAAGTTAGAAATTTGTTCAATGAGCCTTTAACTAACTTACCTAACCCCGTATCGAAACACCCTAGAGTTATTTCCAAACGGGTGAAAGATGGTCAACTCTTGTTGACCTTACCTTTAAGATCGTACCAATACGGGAATACCCTGTATCGAAACGGGTTGACCTCCTTTTTCTTTGACCCATTCCGATACGCTATGAACCTTTATCAAAACGAGGTATTCCAGAGACAAAATGTTTCAAAACAGCCATGGACCGTTTCGATACATCCTATTCTTCAGGATAATTTATGCTTACCCGCATCGGAAGGTCATCACCTGTTTTGATACGACTTGACCTGTAATAACAGATTTTAGTTGGTACTTAATCAATTTGACCTATCGAACAATGTCCAAATGCAACGAAACTTTACAAACAATATTTCAATGGTATAAACTACTAGCATGCCATATTTCATGACCATGTGAATATGTTTCCCATGTTTTTAACGTTTTGAGCTAAGTATGGAAATTTTAACCATTACAAGTTAACCAAAAAGGCCATTTAGGGCTATTAACCATATTACAACTTATGCATTACACCAACACCAAAAAATGGACTAGTTCAACTACTTTGCCACCTTCCTTGGAGTTTATAAGTCAAAAACACTTTACTTGAGGCTTGTAGTGACTTGTCTTGCCTTTGTAACACGATCTTCTGATGCACAAACTTTCAACCTGAAAAATGCATGAGACGTGACACGTTAGGCATACTTTGCCTAGTGAGGTAGTCATAAACAATATCAACAACAACAATGTATTGAATTTCTATATCCATGGTGTCATGCCTATCAATAACAATGCTATGCAATGATATACAATGTTTAACATGTTCATTTCATCATTAACCCTTGGATTGAATCAAGATAGTGAATACACGAATTCCTACGCCTCGCCAAATGAATGGTCCAATCCCTCCGCCTCGCCAAATCAATATAGGTCGTAGACTTAGGATCGTAGTGCACTCGTACACTAAGCTCATGAATTCTATGGCATGCCAATTGTATCCAATGTCCATTCCAATCCAAGGTTTTCAATGTTCATATCCATTTCAATAATCAATAGTATACCAATGTCCGATGATTTCCAATATTACCAATGACAAATATATGTATTAGAATACACTCACCTTAGCAATTCGAAGCTTTCAAGGCTCTCGGATAATAATCCCCTTGTTCCTAGCTTGAGATGGAGACAATGAAACCTATTTTTCCACTTCTTAATCTAGAAAGTCAATAGAAAACTATTAGAATCGATATTTCAATATCAAAATCAATACAACGATATCAAAATCAATATCTGACTTCAATATAAGCACTAACGATGAAATATCCTTGGATGGTCAAAACCCTAACTTGAGATTAAACCCAATATATTCATGGAATCCAATAGAGGTGTGTGCTTGAGGGATGAAGATGAAGAAGACGAAGGTGTTTGCTTCAATTCTCGGGTAAGTCCTCTCTTTAATTACTCTTTTTTCCTTTTTCTTTGTATATCACTTATGCTATTTAGCTTTCCTTTAATAGAAGGAAAGCTCTCTTGATAACCCACGTAGACATCATTTATTTGAGGAGGGGCTAATCACAAGATAAGTCCCTCAACTCACACCATTCTATGATTTTACTCCTCAACTTGCATTATCTCTAATTTAGTCACTATATAAGTTCAATATCTTTTGATAGGGTCCGATGACAATATTTTTAGCTCTATTTATGATTTGATATCAATAATTAACTAGCTGGTACATTATTTAAACTTCATAAATGTAGGATTTCTGATCATCGGAACTTAATTCCGACTAGACTAGATTTCGGGTTGTTACAAACACAACAACCGATTTGGGCGGGAATTGGGATTTAGCTGATGTATTTTGTGTTTTTTTGGGTTTTAGGCTTAGGAAATGGGCTTTGCATTTGTAATCCGGGCCTTCAAGTGTTTTTATTATTGTAATTGGACATTTTGTAATATAAATGGACTCTTTGGGGTGTTTTGTTTATTTGGTTTATTTATTTATTTTGATTTGAATTATATATATGTACACCTAGACAAAATACGGGTGTTACACATGTATTCACAAAACAGTCCATATTATCTTTAATTACTCAAAAATAATCCCTAAAATACATGTAATTTCTTATACTTTCACAAAACAATCTAGCATTGTTCATTTTAATGTACAATAGCCTCTAACAAACATATATCCTCTTAAAACAATGCCTATCGAGTATTAACAGCCCCTCCCCTGCTTCATATTAATTCCAAATAGTCCATAATTGTCCTCACATGTACAAAATAATCCCTAACTCATGTATACACATTTATATACTCTAAACAGTCCACAAATGTTTGTACCCATGTTTAATCAATCCATTATGTTTGCATACATTTTTATATGCATTAAAACAGCTCGCGATTTCAATTATTTATATACAAAACAACACTTAATCACAAAACAACCCCTATAGATTTTATAGGGAAGTATTTTACCTCCTCCTTAAAGTTAACCCACCAAGTGCTCCAAAATTTGAATCATGTGGCTTAAATTTTCATACAACCATGGAGGTTTTCTCTTACTCTCTCTCTCAATTTATTTCTCAGTCATAATGGGGAAGAAGGAGATGATTATAAGGATCATTCTCCTTTGGCCGAATCATCCCCACTTGCCTTCCTCAAGGTTGGACAAGTGTTCAAGTCCCCAAGGTTAGGGATTTTTAGCATGCAATCCCCTATTCTATCAAGAATTCATTTTAGTCCTTTCTAATATAATTATTCAATTATTCTTTTCTTCAATTTTGGTCCTAAACCATCTAATTAGTCCAATAAATGATAACCCTAAGCAAATTAGCTAGTGTTAAATATAGTTTATTCCTAGGCCAAGATTTGGGATATTACATGAAGAATGAATCTGACAGCAAATGAATGGTCTCTTGCTTGAGTGGTGATTATTCCCGTATTCAATTTTCAGCATGCAATATCTTAAATAATCTGGTAATATCTTAAGCTCCCAATATTGGATCGATGCGATTCAAAGTGCGTTGGGAAGCTAAGAAATAGAGGAAGAAGTTTGAAGAAGTCTTCAAGACTCATATCTTCCTAGATCCCATACAAACTGGCGAACAAATTGACTGAATGTATAAGACTCATTGAATTCCCTCCTTAAGTGCTGATTTAATTCATGCCTTTACTCTCCCTTAAGTGATTGAATCCCAAGAGACTTCAAACATGTGATTAATCCATCTTGGTGTCCATTGGAATGTCAAATTTATTCAGCCTTCATACATCTAATAATACAAAAAGACATTAAAAATAATGCAACATAAATGAACTATCATACTTAACGAACTATCATGCTTAAATGAACTAACATGCATATTTATTCATGCTCATGCAACTATATACATAAAAATATAGATATAATGTGCACAAAATATAATGCATGCGGATACACTATAATGGGAACACATATATTCATAATGCGAACAAAATATATGCAATGTGAATGCGAACAAAACTAATACAATGCACATGAACATAATGCGAATATGAACGCATGCTAATAGAAAGTAAATGCAAGTGCGCAAGCAACATATTGCATGGCTATTCATGCGTTTTCATTAGTGAACACGTTGATTTTGGCGGACAGATTGACAATGGTATACAGATCTCGTCCGTGAGCTGCTGGAAGAATTCCTTGATGCGACTCGGATCACATCGCATTAGATTTTTCTGTGCAGGTTCGGTTGATATATTTTCAAAGTCGAACAAAAAATTCTCATTTGATTTTTAGAGGCTCAAATTGTATCTATTGGTGGTGTATAGTTCTTTTGTGGTGCTTCTGTGTGGCATTGGACGATGAGGCACCACATGGTGGTTTGACTGGTAGTGGTGTGCAAATCATTTGGTATTGGTTTCTTGATTGTTGGGGTAGGTAGGATTGTTTTAATCTCGAGTAATGGGGCTTACTTGAATTTTTATCTTGCTATTGTAGGTGGGTTGTTCTCTTTGAATTGTCGGTTGCTTGTTGTGCGTATAGTTGTTTGAGTTTGGTGTTTTGCTTTGGCGTTTTGTTCTTGTCTAGGTGTTTTCTCTTTGTTAATACTATTTGTAACCCCCTTAACCCGGCCTAGATGGTTGACCCGAATTAAGAAAGTCACACGGGGAAAACCAAAGTCAACCCGAAAGTCAACCTTGATTAACGACCCTTTTTTTTCCTTTTTAATCTTGTCTAGATGCACATTAGCCCTATTGTGATCACTCAAACATCATACTCAAAGATCACAAACATCAGAGATCAAACAGGGACCCAATTGAACAATTTACAACTTTAGGGACCAAAATGTAAATTCTGATAAATATGAGGACTTAACCCAAGTTAAAGTTACCAGCTTGTAATTAGTCAGGTTTCATGCTTCACTGTGAAATTTCAGCTCAAAAGGACATTCCAAACTCATGCAATTGCACAAACAAGATTCAGGACCAAAATGCAAACAATGCAAAACATTTAACTACCAATGTCAGCCTCCAACGGTCGCCCGTTCCGGAACAAACAGAACCCGTTTCGGAACACGGGGCTGTTCCGCAACGCGTACCGCAACACGGGCTGGTAGTAGCCAAACCGTTTCGGAACAATCCCTCCCGTTTCGGACGCCTGGGTTTGTTTAAGGCACCCGTTCCGAAACGGGTGACACTGTTCCGAAACACCCTGCACAGATTGCCCCAAAATGCATTCTTAAACATGCAATTAAACATCCAAACATGCTCCAAATGCTACCAAACTTTACCAGCACGCAATTCAACATATATAAGACATTCTTGCATCAACAATTCATCAAAACAACATCATATGCAAAAAGCCCCAAATCTATAGGCATGCTTCCTACACAAGCAAACCATACAAGCATAAACTTCCATCTCAAGCATATAAAGGCCAAACACAAAATCCAGCATTCTCAACATCATTCAACATACTTAGGGAGTTCCAAACATCTCCCAAAACATACACATTGGTCCCCCATTGCCAAATTACCAAAAGCTAGAAATGCAGTTATAAAACCTTCCATACATTGAGCTTTACTTTCACTTGAATACTTGCCCTCCTTGCTGCCCTCAAAGAGCTCTAATGTTCTGCATTATTGAATTAAGAAAACGAAAGAGAGCGTAAGCAAAAGCTTAGTGAGGAATGCTCATAAAACTATTCAATAATGCATTTATAAAACATTTATAAATCATGCTTCAAATCATCAATTGCACATGCTCAAAAGCATACTTTAAACAAGCATCTCATGCTTCATATCATACATTTCATATTGGCTACAAGTGATAAGTTCCATTTCTTTTTAAAACAAGTTCATCAACTTTCACCCCAAGGACTTTTAAACACCTTGGTCCCAAGGACTTTTAAACACCTTGGCCATGGACTTTTAAACACCATGAAAGAGGACCACACAAGGACTTTTAACCACCTTTGTGTCCACATCAAGTTTCACCCCAAGGACTTTTAAACACCTTGGCCCCAAGGACTTTTAAACACCTTGGCCCCATGGACTTTTAAACACCATGGAAAGGATCACACAAGGAATTTTAACCACCTTTGTGTCCATTACAAGAACCATCCAAGGACTTTTAACCACCTTGATGTTCTTAAGTAAACAAGGCTCACTCAAGGACTTTTAACCACCTTAGTGACCTTAACCTTTTTAAAACATCACTTGCCAAAATACATCATATTCATCATTTAATCCACTGTTTTAAAGCATTAAACCAAGCCATATACATCATGCATTTTAAAGCATCAAACCACGTTTTATCAATGTACAAAAACAAGGAACTCTTACCTTGAGCTTCCTTCAACATATGGCTTACAAAAACAGCAATTACCATGCTAAAACATGCTTTCAAAACCGTATTTAAATCATGCAATAAACCACATTGCATCACAACAAAATCATGGCCACCACTAGAGAGTACTTCCCGAAAACTTACAGTTGAGCTTAGCAAAGTTGTTTAGACTTAAACTAAGCTCCCAAGACATTGGTTTCAAAGCCGAAAACCATTTTCACTCACTCACCGATTCCACTTCGCCTCTTGCCGAAGCACCAATTCAAGCTTCCGGATCAACAATCCTTGAATCCAAAGATGCCTCCCCTGTTTTAACACATCAAAGCAGAGGATTAATGCATCATCATGCATTAATTGCTTCAATGAAAGCACCTAAACTCGCTGCTCTCATCCACACTCCATTTTCGGCCACCAAACACAACCGAAAATGCATCCAAACCACTTCACAACAAAGCCCAGTCATAAACCATCAAAACCTAACATCCTTTAACATCATACAACATCTAAAAAGAACCTATTAACATCCTTATACCTCCAGCAACAACAGATCCACAAGATCACCTCAAAAACAATCAAGAATCACAAGCTAAACTTAGGAAACTCAACCTATTCGGGATTGCATTGATCAAAACTCAATTCCTTATCAATTTAGTGTTCATTTAACAACAAAAACACATCTCAAAACACAGATTTATCAGATCAAACGAAAAATCACCAAAAAACACCAAATCTTGCATTATAAGCCAAGATCCAATTCATAACTCAAAAGCCTTTAATAAAACATCAATTAAGGATTGAAAACTTAGGAATTTCAGTAAAGAACTTATAGTTTAGAGGAGAAGGACGTTCTTACCTCCAAACTTGAGTTTCTCCTCTTTTTGGAATCAAAACCTTGATGAATCAAGTAGCAAATGATGAGGTTTTGTAGATATGTTGATTAGGAATCAAAAGAGAGTTGAAAGGAGAGATTTAGGTGAGAAAATCAGATGAAATTATCTGGAAAGAAAGTGTTTGGGTTGAGAGAAAATGAGAGAAAGAAAATTGGAAAGTTAGTTATCCAAAATAGCCAAAATGGCTTTCCCTCCTCTTTTAATATGTTTAAAATCAGAATATAGCTTAAAATATCTTAGAAAAATCTGGAGAAACTACTTTTGGATTAATAGCTCCTTAAAGATTCAAAGTTTCAACCCTTTATAAAACAGTCACCAAACTTTCGAAAATTACATTTTGGTCACTAGCCAAAATGTCACCCTTCCAAAACTCATTTTCCAAAATTGATTTCACAGTTCACTTAATTATATTAAAAGATGATTTTAGAACATTTTTCCATATTTTTAATGCATCCCGAACTAGGCTTTCCTAATTTCACCTTTTAGATTCGAACAACACTTTGACCGAGCCGGTCAACGCCCAAAACTCCTAAGCCCAAAACCGGGGCGTTACAACTCTCCCCCCCTTAAGAAATTTCGTCCTCAAAATTTACCTGAAGGAAAGAGATAAGGAAACTGCTTCAGCATGTCTTCCTTCCGCTCCCACGTGGCTTCCTCAACACCTCGATGCTTCCACAGCACCTTCACCAACTCAATGGTCTTGCCACGAAGAACCTTGCTATCCGAATCCAGAACCTTCACCGGTTCCTCATCATAGGTCAAATCCGGATTCAAAACCACTTCCTCCACAGACATAACATGCGAAGGATCAGATCTATACTTCCGAAGCATAGAAACATGGAACACATCATGAATCTTCTCCAACTCTTGAGGTAACCTCAACCGATACGCAACAGGACCCACACGTTCAACCACCTCATATGGTCCAATGTACCTAGGGCTCAACTTACCCTTCCGGCCAAACCTCATCACCTTCTTCCAAGGCGAAACCTTCAAGAACACACGGTCACCCACCGCATACTCTATCTCCTTACGCTTCAAATCCGCGTAAGACTTCTGCCGGTCAGAAGCAGCCTTCAACCGCTCACAAATGAGCTTCACCTTCTCGGTGGTTCCCTTCAACAAAGCTGGCATCGAAACCAACTTTTGACCAGTTTCAGCCCAGCAAAGAGGAGTCCTACACTTCCTCCCATACAAAGCCTCATAAGGTGCCATCTGTATACTCGCCTGATAACTATTGTTATAAGCGAACTCAACCAAAGGCAGATGCTTCTCCCAAGAACCTTGAAACTCAATCACGCAGCACCTCAACATATCCTCCAAAATCTGGATAACTCGCTCAGACTGACCATCCGACTGAGGATGATAGGATGTACTGAAATGCAACCTTGTACCCAGAGCTTGATGCAAACACTGCCAGAAACGCGATGTGAACCTCGGATCTCTATCCGACACAATCGACTTTGGCACACCATGCAGCCGCACAATCTCAGCAATGTACAGCTCTGCCAGCTTATCCAAAGAGAACGTAGTATGCACAGGCAAGAAATGCGCACACTTCGTTAGGCGATCCACAATCACCCAAACAGAATTCTTCTTTGATGGAGACAAAGGTAAACCAGATACAAAATCCATGGTAACCCTCTCCCACTTCCATTCAGGGATTTTCAACGGTTGCAACAACCCAGAAGGAACCTGATGCTCAGCCTTAACTCGCTGACACACCAAACACTTGCTCACAAACTCTGCAACATCCTTCTTCAAACCCACCCAATAGTACTCATCATGAAGATCACGATACATCTTAGTACTACCAGGGTGCATAGCAAAAGGACTACTATGACCTTCAGTCAGAATAGCACGCCTCAACTCAGCATCATTGGGCACTACTATCCGACTCCCAAAACACAACACACCATCTTCATTAAAGCAGAAATCCGAAGGTCTACCCTCCGCGATATCCCGAACATGAGACACCAAGGAATCATCCAGCAACTGCTTATCCTTGATCAACTGAACCATGGATGGTTTCACTTGCAACTCAGCAACAAGACCACCATCTCGCGATATGCTCAAGCTAGCAAACATAGCTCTCAGCTCAACAGCTACCTTCCTACTCAAGGCATCCGCAACAACACTAGCTTTTCCAGGATGATACTCAATCGTCAGATCATAATCCTTGAGCAACTCCAACCAACGTCGCTGCCTAAGATTCAACTCCTTCTGAGACATCAGATACCTCAAACTCTTGTGATCCGTGTACACCGTACACTTCTCACCATACAGATAATGCCTCCAGATCTTCAGAGCAAAAACCACTGCAGCCAGCTCAATATCATGCGTAGGATAATTGCGCTCATGCACCTTCAACTGCCGCGACGCATAAGCCACAACCTTACCCTCTTGCATCAGCACACATCCCAAACCAACATAGGATGCATCACTATAGACCACAAACTCTTTCCCCGATTCAGGCTGAACCAAGATAGGAGCTTGCGTCAAAGCCATCTTCAACTTCTCAAAAGCCTGCTGTCTCGCTTCTGTCCACTCATACTTAACATCCTTTTGCAACAGCTTTGTCAAAGGAGCAGCAATCTTGGAAAAACCATCCACAAACCTTCGGTAGTATCCCGCCAAACCAAGAAAACTACGGACCTCATGAACAGACTTAGGAATTTTCCAGTTCATCACCGCCTCAATCTTCTGAGGATCAACACGAATCCCCTCAGCTGAGACCACATGCCCAAGAAACACCACCTCCTTAAGCCAGAACTCACCCTTGCTCAGCTTAGCATAAAGCTGATTCTCTAACAAAGCTTGCAGCACAATCCTCAAATGCTCTTCATGCTCCTCCTCAGTACGCGAGTACACGAGGATATCATCAATGAACACCACAACGAACTTGTCCAGGTATTCATGAAACACACGATTCATCATGTCCATGAAAGCAGCAGGAGCATTTGTCAAACCAAACGGCATCACAAGGAACTCATAATGCCCATACCTTGTCCTGAAAGCTGTCTTAGGCACGTCCACATCCTTCACCTTCAACTGATAATACCCTGACCTCAAGTCAATCTTAGAGAACACAGCAGCTCCCCGAAATTGATCAAAGAGATCATCAATCCTCGGCAAAGGATACCGATTCTTGACAGTCAACTTGTTCAGCTGACGGTAATCAATGCACATCCTCATAGTGCCATCTTTCTTCTTCACAAACAAGACCGGTGCTCCCCAAGGTGACACACTCGGCCGGATGAAACCACGATCAAGCAGCTCTTGCAACTGCGTCTTCAGCTCCTTCAACTCCTTAGGTGCCATTCTATAGGGAGTAATGGACACAGGAGTTGTATTCTCATACAGCTCAATTCCAAACTCCACCTCGCGATTAGGAGGTAAACCAGGCAACTCCTCAGGGAAAACACCAGGAAACTCCTTCACAACCCTGATATCTTGCACCCTCAGCTCCTTAGAGCTAGGATTCATCACAAAAGCTAGATAAGCTTCACAACCTTGCCTCAGCATCCTGCTCGCCTCCAAGGTAGACACCACATTGGTAAGAAACTTCACATTCTCACCGACTACAACAACTTCATAATCATCCGCCAGCTTAAGCGAAACACGCTTATTTTCACAATCCACAACAGCACGATGCTTAGCAAGCCAATCCATACCAAGGATCACATCAAAACTATAAAAGGGCAACTCCATAAGATCAACATGAAAGACATGCTCTTGAACAACCAAGGGACACCTTCTATAAAGCTTTCGAGTCACAACAGTTTCACCAAAAGAACTAGTGACACGAACACCAACATCCAAAGACTCAACAGGCAAACCAAGCAATTCAGCATGCTCACGCAAAATGTATGAATGCGTAGATCCAGAATCAATCAAAGAAAGCAATGACAAGGATTGCAAAGTAAAGGTACCTGCAATCACATCCGCATCATTCCTTCCCTCACGCTGAGCATACACCCTAGCTTGGCCTCCACCTTCAGGCTGAATAGCCACAACATGGGCTACTCCACGACCACCTTCCTCACGTCTCTGGAAATTACCACGGCCGCGCCCACGACCTCTCTGTGGTGCAGCAACAGCAGGAGCACGCACCTGATCACCAGCCAACCTAGGACAATCTCGCCTCAAATGGTCTGCGGATCCACAATTCCAGCATCCATTACCAGCTGCCGCAACAGGAGCTTGCACCTCCCTCACAGCACGAGGACAGTCACGCTTCATGTGACCACGTGAACCACAGATCCAACAAGCACTCGGATCAGCTCTAGCATTGCCCCCTCTAGCAGGTGCACCACCACCTCTCTTAGCTGAGGACTGATACCTCTGATCGCGTCCCCTCTTGTTCCGCCCACCTCCGGAACTATATTCAGCAGCTCTCTTACCAGAACTTGCTCCAGCACCTTTCGCAAACAAACCCAAGTTCATCTCTATATCCTTGGCTCGGCCCACTAACACATTAAAATCATCATACTCAGTGGCCAGCACATACATCTTAACATCCGTCACAAGACCATAACGGAACCTCTCGCACCTTGCCCGCTCATCAGGTATCAGCTCAGGTGCATATTGACTGAGTCGCACAAACTGCACCTCATACTCAGCCACACTCATGCTCCCTTGGGTAAGAGTCATGAATTCACGTTTCTTTTCATCAAGATATCTCACACCAAGATATCTCCGCTTGAACACATTTGGAAGAATGTCCAAGTCACATCAACTTCAGCCATCCCAGCTATGGTGGTCGTCCACCACGTATAAGCATCATCCTGCAGCAAGGACACAACACAACCCAGCTTTTGCACATCCGTGCAGCTCATCTGACCCAAGATTCGCTTGGTACTCTCTAACCAAGCCTCAGAACTCTCAGCTGACATACCTCTGAACTCAGTCCCACCAAGACTGCGCAGACGCTCCAAAGGTAGTCTACCTCCAGCATCTCCCTGATGCCCAGCTCCTTGAGCTCCAGCTACTGCTGCTCGAAAAGCACCCGCAATAGCTTGTACCAACACAGACATATCAGGCATAGCTTGCCCCTGACCAACCTCAGGTCCTGCAGCTCCAGCACCAGCTGCTGCAGCTCCAGCTCTTTCCCTCTCCGCACCACCACCACCAGGTGGAGGAGGAGGTAACACAGCACTACCCACATTCTCTTCGTTCTCATTCCCATCCGGGGTCGTAGCTCTCACGCTACTTCTTAACTCTCTACGTGGTGCCATACTTTTACCATGCAATAATAATACAAATAAAACAAAGTCAGGCCCAGCAAGGTAAGCAATCCAAGTATTCAAGCTCAATTTCTTTCAAAATCAACATCATTTCTTTAGCTTTTGTTTGGCAATGGGTACCCACATCATGCTACATCACAGCATACAACTCAATTGCATCCAAATCACAAGCCACTAAACATGCTTTTAATCAACAAGCATACAAGGCTTACATACTTCAATCATGCATACAAACATTCCTAATTACTCGAAAACTCAGCTCTGATACCACCAAATGTAACCCCCTTAGCCCGGCCTAGACGGTTGACCCGAATTAAGAAAGTCACACAGGGAAAACCAAAGTCAACCCGAAAGTCAACCTTGATTAACGACCCTTTTTTTTCTTTTTAATCTTGTCTAGATGCACATTAGCCCTATTGTGATCACTCAAACATCATACTCAAAGATCACAAACATCAGAGATCAAACAGGGACCCAATTGAACAATTTACAACTTTAGGGACCAAAATGTAAATTCTGATAAATATGAGGACTTAACCCAAGTTAAAGTTACCAGCTTGTAATTAGTCAGGTTTCATGCTTCACTGTGAAATTTCAGCTCAAAAGGACATTCCAAACTCATGCAATTGCACAAACAAGATTTAGGACCAAAATGCAAACAATGCAAAACATTTAACTACCAATGTCAGCCTCCAACGGTCGCCCGTTCCGGAACAAACAGAACCCGTTTCGAAACACGGGGCCGTTCCGCAACGCATACCGCAACACGGGCTGGCAGTAGCCAAACCGTTTCGGAACGGTCCCTCCCGTTTCGGACGCCTGGGTTTGTTTAAGGCACTCGTTCCTAAACGGGTGGCACTGTTCCAAAACACCCTGCACAGATTGCCCCAAAATGCATTCTTAAACATGCAATTAAACATCCAAACATGCTCCAAACTTTACCAGCATGCAATTCAACATATATAAGACATTCTTGCATCAACAATTCATCAAAACAACATCATATGCAAAAAGCCCCAAATCTATAGGCATGCTTCCTACACAAGCAAACCATACAAGCATAAACTTCCATCTCAAGCATATAAAGGCCAAACACAAAATCCAGCATTCTCAACATCATTCAACATACTCAGGGAGTTCCAAACATCTCCCAAAACATACACATTGGTCCCCCATTGCCAAATTACCAAAAGCTAGAAATGCACTTATAAAACCTTCCATACATTGAGCTTTACTTTCACTTGAATACTTGCCCTCCTTGCTGCCCTCAAAGAGCTCTAATGTTCTGCATTATTGAATTAAGAAAACGAAAGAGAGCGTAAGCAAAAGCTTAGTGAGGAATGCTCATAAAACCATTCAATAATGCATTTATAAAACATTTATAAATCATGCTTCAAATCATCAATTGCACATGCTCAAAAGCATACTTTAAACAAGCATCTCATGCTTCATATCATACATGTCATATTGACTACAAGTGATAAGTTCCATTTCTTTTTAAAACAAGTTCATCAACTTTCACCCCAAGGACTTTTAAACACCTTGGTCCCAAGGACTTTTAAACACCTTGGCCATGGACTTTTAAACACCATGAAAGAGGACCACACAAGGACTTTTAACCACCTTTGTGTCCACATCAAGTTTCACCCAAGGACTTTTAAACACCTTGGCCCCAAGGACTTTTAAACACCTTGGCCCCATGGACTTTTAAACACCATGGAAAGGATCACACAAGGAATTTTAACCACCTTTGTGTCCATTACAAGAACCATCCAAGGACTTTTAACCACCTTGATGTTCTTAAGTAAACAAGGCTCACTCAAGGACTTTTAACCACCTTAGTGACCTTAACCTTTTTAAAACATCACTTGCCAAAATACATCATATTCATCATTTAATCCACTGTTTTAAAGCATTAAACCAAGCTATATACATCATGCATTTTAAAGCATCAAACCACGTTTTATCAATGTACAAAAACAAGGAACTCTTACCTTGAGCTTCCTTCAACATATGGCTTACAAAAACAGCAATTACCATGCTAAAACATGCTTTCAAAACCGTATTTAAATCATGCAATAAACCACATTGCATCACAACAAAATCATGGCCACCACTAGAGAGTACTTCCCGAAAACTTACAGTTGAGCTTAGCAAAGTTGTTTAGACTTAAACTAAGCTCCCAAGACATTGGTTTCAAAGCCGATAACCATTTTCACTCACTCACCGATTCCACTTCGCCTCTTGCCGAAGCACCAATTCAAGCTTTCGGATCAACAATCCTTGAATCCAAAGATGCCTCCCCTGTTTTAACACATCAAAGCAGAGGATTAATGCATCATCATGCATTAATTGCTTCAATGAAAGCACCTAAACTCGCTGCTCTCATCCACACTCCATTTTCGGCCACCAAACACAACCGAAAATGCATCCAAACCACTTCTCAACAAAGTCCAGCCATAAACCATCAAAACCTAACATCCTTTAACATCATACAACATCTAAAAAGAACCTATTAACATCCTTATACCTCCAGCAACAACAGATCCACAAGATCACCTCAAAAACAATCAAGAATCACAAGCTAAACTTAGGAAACTCAACCTATCCGGGATTGCATTGATCAAAACTCAATTCCTTATCAATTTAGTGTTCATTTAACAACAAAAACACATCTCAAAACACAGATTTATCAGATCAAACGAAAAATCACCAAAAATCACCAAATCTTGCATTATAAGCCAAGATCCAATTCATAACTCAAAAGCCTTTAATAAAACATCAATTAAGGATTGAAAACTTAGGAATTTCAGTAAAGAACTTATAGTTTAGAGGAGAAGGACGTTCTTACCTCCAAACTTGAGTTTCTCCTCTTTTTGGAATCAAAACCTTGATGAATCAAGTAGCAAATGATGAGGTTTTGTAGATATGTTGATTAGGAATCAAAAGAGAGTTGAAAGGAGAGATTTAGGTGAGAAAATCAGATGAAATTCTCTGGAAAGAAAGTGTTTGGGTTGAGGGAAAATGAGAGAAAGAAAATTGGAAAGTTAGTTATCCAAAATAGCCAAAATGGCTTTCCCTCCTCTTTTAATATGTTTAAAATCAGAATATAGCTTAAAATATCTTAGAAAAATCTGGAGAAACTACTTTTGGATTAATAGCTCCTTAAAGATTCAAAGTTTCAACCCTTTATAAAACAGTCACCAAACTTTCGAAAATTACATTTTGGTCACTAGCCAAAATGTCACCCTTCCAAAACTCATTTTCCAAAATTGATTTCACAGTTCACTTAATTATATTAAAAGATGATTTTAGAACATTTTTCCATATTTTTAATGCATCTCGAACTAGGCTTTCCTAATTTCACCTTTTAGATTCGAACAACACTTTGACCGAGCCGGTCAACGCCCAAAACTCCTAAGCCCAAAACCGGGGCGTTACAACTCTCCCCCCCTTAAGAAATTTCGTCCTCAAAATTTACCTGAAGGAAAGAGATAAGGAAACTCCTTCAGCATGTCTTCCTTCCGCTCCCACGTGGCTTCCTCAACACCTCGATGCTTCCACAGCACCTTCACCAACTCAATGGTCTTGCCACGAAGAACCTTGCTATCCGAATCCAGAACCTTCACCGGTTCCTCATCATAGGTCAAATCCGGATTCAAAACCACTTCCTCCACAGACATAACATGCGAAGGATCAGATCTATACTTCCGAAGCATAGAAACATGGAACACATCATGAATCTTCTCCAACTCTTGAGGTAACCTCAACCGATACGCAACAGGACCCACACGTTCAACCACCTCATATGGTCCAATGTACCTAGGGCTCAACTTAATTATATTAAAAGATGATTTTAGAACATTTTTCCATATTTTTAATGCATCCCGAACTAGGCTTTCCTAATTTCACCTTTTAGATTCGAACAGCACTTTGACCGAGCCGGTCAACGCCCAAAACTCCTAAGCCCAAAACCGGGGCGTTACACTATTACATAGCAATCTTTTCCTCTATCCTAGGTGTAGGGAGGTTTTTAACGAGGCACACGATTGTATTCTTATTGTATGATATTTCTATGAATTAAATCATACTTTCTGATAAGAAAAACACAAATTCTTACCCCATATCACCGAACCTAAAACCAACAAAACTTATGGTAAAAAAATTGTGTTATAACATAAAATCTTAAAGGATAACTCTGTTAGTACCTATAAACACCTATGGTCGCGTGTCAAAAATAGAGAAAGTAAGACCACGGACGGTATAAAACAAGGGACGTTCAACGATGAGCGTCACAACGGAGCTGAACCATGACACACAAGATCGCCCGTAAACTGTTCAATACCCTCCGCAATCTGTAGCGAACAGACAATGTCATGAGCAACATCGCTCCTCACCCGGTGGACACATGATTAGACATGTGTCAACAAAATTACAGAGGAGAATCTAGGACATCAAATCATAGCCAGTCCAATCAACGCGCCATGATAACTCTATCTTGAAACATGTCCAAGCGATATAAAACCGGACATGCAGCCAAAAGGAACTGAGATCTTCTATGCCCGACACCATCACCACCCAAAAGAAAAGAGAAATACATAAGCTCTAACCCAGAGCGACCGTCCCGATCTTCGTCGAACCACCATCTTTGACCCTTGACCATATTGTCAATCAACAATTGGTGCGATGAGCATGGACTCTTCACCTTTCAGTCTGATTTTCAGGAAGCAACGTAAAGCGACCCCCAATAGGAGAAATCATGGAAGAGTATATGGAGGAAGGAAAAAGAGAGAAGAAGAGCACAAAGAGAAGGATGAATGCAACATTTAGAGCAACATTTGGAAATCATGGAAGAGTATACCCATGCGGCACTAAAACAGCTTAGACAAAACCAAGAATGTATCAGAGGATGAATGCAACGTTTGGAAGAAGAGCACAAAGAAAAGGATGTGGAGAATCTCGGAGCCATTGCAAAAAATAGGGATCAGTGTACGCATGTAAAGAAAATCAGCCAGGGCACCACGACAGTAAATCCCTTAAGAGATTTAGCTGAAAGCTGTCAGTCTAGAACCCATAAACCATAGCCGGAGGGAGGAAGCTTACTATCATGTAAGAGTAGAAGAGAATCACGAAACAAGAAAATAATTACAACGTTACTTAGAAAGAAAAAGCGAGGACCGCAAGTAAGAAAACAAACCCATCAGCATGCAAAAAACTGAATTAGAAAAGGACCACCGCCGAGTTTCAAAACTTACCAACCCGTAATAGACCCACCATCGTGTATCCCACACCATGCAAAACATCTAAAAATTATGAAGCCCCCACCACAAATGAGGCTTAACGAAATCAGAGAAAAGTCGGATAAAAGGTGTGAATGACATAAGGAGTAGGGACATGACATAGATGAATGTATCCATATAAAAAATGTAATAGATTTAGCCTTTAGAAAGGGACAATTAGGTGAGTTCGTTAAAGATTAAGATGGGGTGCACCCAGTAGGAGCTCAAGCGAAGAGCAAAATAAGTTCGGATGAGGAATGTAGGGGACCGTTGTGGCCACCTTGCTAAAAGAAAGAAGGCAATCCCTACTGATGAAGAACAAAGATACAAAACTCGGTAAGTAGAGCACCCCTAGTCTTCTTCCGCAATCGAAGCAAGCGGTCACAAACGGCGTTCGGAGCAAAGCTTTGAACCATTCAACAGCCGCGCCTGGTATCAAGGATACAAAAAATTGATGATTGGTCACCAAACAGAAGTGCACCAAATAGGCAAAGGTACAACCTAACTCCTCTAATTCAACATGCATTTCATTTTAACCTTTTGTGAATATTTTAACCTGTGTGTTCAACATTGTATCCAATTACTTTAGTCAAATAAATACCTTTTCCTACAAATGTGTTTTTATCCATAGTAAAGAGACCGCAAAGATGAAAGGCTCTCCAGCCACTCTGAAAGCGAGTGTGCATAGTAAAGTGACCGCAACGATGAAAAGTTCGCTAGCCACTCCCAAAGTGAGTGTGCATAGTAAAGCAACCACAAAGATGAAAAGATCGCTAGCCACTCCCAAAGCGAGCGTGCATAGTAAAGCGACCGCAAAGATGAAAGGCTTGCTAGCCAGTCCCAAAACGAATGTGCATAGTAAAGGGACCGTAAAGATGAAAGGCTCGCTAACCACTCCCAAAGCGAGGGTGCATAGTAAAGCGACTGCAAAGATGAAAGGCTGGCTAGCCACTGCCAAAGCGAGTGTGTATAGGAAAGCGACCACAAAGATGAAAGGCTAGCTTGCCATTCCCAAAGCGAGTGTACACAGTAAAGTGACCACAAAGGTGAAAGGCTTGCTAGCCACTCCCAAAACAAGTGTGCATAGTAAAGGGCAAAACACCATTTTTAAGGAAAATTAACAGAGCAAAACATTCATCTACGGAGGGATACTGCCCATTTGGGTATCTAGTCAACCGATGCTAATTAGTATAACAATTAGCAAGTTGTTGTCGCCATTAAGAAAGCATCTGCTGCTTTTAAGAAGCATACATAGAGAAATCATCTCAAGGATTGCCTCTTCCAACACAAGTGAGCCAAAATAAAAATCTCACTGAGGGGGCATGAATCCCCCAATTCGAAATATTATACGCAGAACGTTTAACTTTTAGAAGAAATGAAATCTCTTTACCTTAAAGGAGTATGCGACCATACAATAAAAGATAGTTCGTCGCTCCCAAAGTATCACAAGCTCTCAACATTGGAAGTAGATGCACACAACCAAATTCCTAGCATGACCATTCAAGTAAGTCTACTGCAAAGTTTATTGTGAACATATTTAAAACAAAGAAACAAAAAAATCATTTTCAAAAAACCTTTACAACCATCTCACATCTGGCAAAAGCAAACCTCAACATTCAAGAAGGACAATTGACAAATAGGGAATTTGGTGGGCAGGCCCCTATTTTTACTATATGTTTGATTGAATTTGAGAATTCCTTTTAGCATAGTTCGCTTTTGTATGAAACAAAAATACCCAACCCCCTTGTGTATGCCACTTACCTGACAACGACGAATATTAAAACACAATATTTTATTGTCTAGGAGCAAAACTCATCCCAAAAAACTAACTAACGACGCAAAAATGCAATCCACATCTGGAAGGCGTTGTCGTTCTATCAGAAGCAAGCAAAACAACCCCAAAAGAAACCAGCTAGTTACGCGTAAAAAAGGCCCTTTAAATTATTTGCATACAACAAGCGAAAGGGGCGTTAATATCTACCACCATCGAATGAATTAGCAACGAATAAATCAATACATGAGTAAGTAAATGTACATCAATACGACCTACCTCATTTAGGGGGCAATGTTTCACAAGTATACCCAACGTGATTCGCCCCAACAATGCGATATCAAAAGAAACACCCCAGCTAACTCATGATAGTGATCTCATCTAAAGCAAATGAATGTCAACAGACACAACATTATAAACCACACAAACGATTGCCATTCTCAAACGCGGATCCATAAATAATAACATCGCTTAGTATTCCTATAAAGTACGATGCTCGAAATATGAAAAAAAACACACAGAATATGCAACTCAGATTGCCACAAACCATTCCTCCAAAGGGAGGCAAGGTCTTCACCTCATCGTTAACCCCTCTAAGCCACGCTCACTAGTAACGCAAAGACGCTAACAAGTATCTACCACCTCCAAGCGAAAGCACAATAAAATGATCAATTTGCACATAAGTGAATTAGTATATAATCACAAAAGTAATCTCACTCGTGGGAAAAAGCCCTCCCAATTCAATCTAACTACGCAAATATACAATCCGCTCCGAGAAAGCAATGTCGTTTCATGAAAATGGACGTAAAGTAAACTCTCCCAAGAATCCAATTGCAAAAGGAACACGAGTTCGCCACCCTTTACCCAACAAAGATCGAAAACATTCAAGATCCATATTTTTCATCACTGCTCTCAAAGTAGACGAGTACAAAAAATAAGGAACGCCCTAATCTAAAACAAACTTCTTGACACGTGAAAGAATAGCATTTTCAAATTAAATAGCAAAGCATAATCGCTGCTGAAACGACACACGATTCCAAAGGAAAGGCATTTGAACAAACTTACTCCAACAAAAAAGTCATATTCGCAACTGCAAAATAAAAAAAATGAACAATCCAGCTTATCTTACAAATTTACAACTAACGTAAGTTTACATTAATACACCAACGTATTAAAGAAAATAAAATGCAATACAAACACTGAAATAAAAATATAATTCCAACTTTGTAACTTGTCTTTCACAAGTTTCCCATCACTAGGGAAAAGAACCCAATCATAAAAGGAACATCAAAATGCCATCAATTTATACGTTCCTCAAAATCACGCAATTATTATTACCAACGAACTCCACCACAAACTACTTCGAGAAAGTAACTATATTTGCGAATATAAATATGTGAAGTAATAACATCACAATTAAAAACCATCACACGTGGAAGGAAAATGTTCACCTATTAAAATTTAATGCAAGTACAAACAAACTAACACAAGCCAAACCGCAATAACATTTTAATACTGACAACCTCTCTTACACGAACATAATAAAAGAAATATTATAAATATAGGTTCGTATAAGGGAAATAAGGAACCGCCTGAAGACCTTTCTGACGAACTTGATCAGGAGAAGCCTATAAATGAGCAACAAGCTCCTCTATTGAGAAAAGTATGCCATTCTTAATGTTACAGGAAGAGTACATGGAGATGACAACTATCTCTCTCATTCCCGCTTTAGTTTTCCTTACGAATCATCTTATGCGAACTATTTGTTGCCACGGTTGCTTACACCACAAGCACCACAAGTGGAAAACGAACAGTCATTTCGATGAAACATATTTAGGAGCCTACAAAAACTAAGCAAACATCAACAACATCAATATCATGCCCAGCAACTGCCTCCTCCCGATGTAGCAATAAACACGAACATGCAATAGTATACGAAAAGCCTTGCGCCCAAGATTTTCCGAATACATTGATTGTTGACACTCCTTACTATAGATGGCTAATCATATCATTCTGAATACTATTGTTTGGTGACGCAAGTAGCCTAATCCGCAAAGATAACCCACCCCCAGGATCTACGAAACGTAGTTTCAGCACGCTACTCATTCCTACAAACATATTTCCTCTCGTCTTCTCAAAATGGCACAAGCAAAGCCGCAAAAAGAAAACCACACAGCGAGAAAATAAACTACTCATAAATTAGGTTATGAAGATACAGACCAAAGGAGCCTAATTTATAGCAGAAAATTGGAATACCAGGCGACGATGTTTTACATACCAATAAGGAGGGCCACCAATACAAGCATTTAATTCTAAAGCTTTAAAATCTCGAGTAAATAACTAAGATCACGAAACCGTGAAACTTCTAATCAATAATTGATCAATTAGGCGTATCAACCTGTCACCGCCAATCAAGAACTCTCCCTTTCATCATAATCCATACTGATTTGTACAAATCGCCGAAAAGAGCCAATAAATAAAAAACGTGAAATACTAAGCCAATGAGTACCAAGCGAAGCACCAACACTCGATGTTCTACTTCTCAAAGTATCTGACATCCATATTTTCTTACACAATTATCCACAATATGGAAATATCAATAGCATTGTTGAGGCTCCCCAATCGACGCAAGTTACTTTGTGGTGCCAACACAACCAATAATAGAAAAAACTTTATCAGAAATGAGAGATGAGAAGTTCCTGACAAGCCAAATTAGATCCACTACATAACATCACCAACTTACATAGCAAATTAGAAAGGCGTAAAATAACATATTACAAGCTGCGAAGAAATCAAAAGCACAACAGTTCCACGCTATTCAAATCATTATGGTCCCTCTTATGATTTAGTTTTCAACAAGAAATTTATTTGTCGGAAGCAACTTACGCGGGGTGTTTCCCAAAAGCAATAAAGAGAAACACCCAAACAAACACAACATATAAAAGTAGCACCTTCATTACTTAACAAATACCCCAGCTGAATTCAACAACATAGAATAAAATAGAAGAAGTTTTCATCTTTTGACAAAACAAAGCCAAATCAGAGAATTAAAGCCTATAAAGAAGTAAGAAAGGACGGACCAACCACTTGGATGAATTATTCAATTTCATACGATAAGGGAATATAATTACTCTCAACTCTTCTAGAGTTGCGATTTAATTAAAAGCTAATCAGGTTTTCCAGATCTTCCTGACCTGAACAGAAAATAGCAAAATAGCCAAAACAACCCCCACAACAAGTTCTTCCCCCATGCGAAAAAACAAAGAAATAAATAACAACAACATTTGTACACCCCAGATACAATCACCCGAAACACAACTACCATCAATTCCATCCACAACACCGCTACAGTCATTCAGAGAAGAGGACACATTTAAACCAAACACAGAAGAAACTACAATATTTCTATATTTCACAGCAAAACTTTACCACGAGGGCCTAAATAGGTTTCTCACGTCGAAATCCACGGCTACCTCGCAAAAAGTACCAAAATCAATACCCTAACATCAAAAGGACATCAGGCCAACTAAAAGCTAAGAATAGCAGCATCTCGGGATCTCTCCATCTCGTCAACCATAAAGGCAGAGGTGGTGTCCACAACTGCCTTAACTTTCTCTGCCACATAAACATCATGGGTAGCCTCTAGCACCATAATCTCATTTTTGTGCGATTCTTTAAGCTCTATTAATTTCCTTGTGAAATTTGAAAAACTTTTATCTATCGCGGTCTTTACTTGCTCGAGCTCCTCTTTTAGACCTCAAATCTCCATCTTAAAACTCTACTTTGTGGTCTGAAGAAACTTATTCTTAATTCTAAGAGCATGATTACTTTCCTTTTATTTCTCAGCAATCTCCTCTGCGTGCTTCCTATGCAAGTTCCCTAACCGCGCCCGAACATTTGCCTCATGTTTTTCTTGCAACTCCCTTAACTGAGCAGCATAACATCCCACCTACGAAAGAAAATTGGTATTCTACTCGAGAAGACCTGAGTAACCCTCCACTTGCGAACGTAGCTTCGCATTTTCCTTAAGAAGGACCTTCACATTCCTTTCCACGTTAAGCTGAACACAACCTAGTTCTTGGATGAGACCCCAACTCCCATCAACATTTCTCCTAACACTAGTACAAGGTAGAGAAGCGCCACCATTATTCGCATACAACACAAACAACCCCTTACAAGCATATTCAGGATGGAACCAATTCTTCAACCCCGACACCCCCTCGAAGGATAAAACACGCTCCATGGAGTGAAGGGTTCGCTAAATTCGCAGAGAGAAATGTCGTCAGACATAAATATTAGAGGAGTCACCGCAACATCTAGAAAATATGCGGGCACATCAGATGCAACGACAAGGGGTATGTCTTCAGTGGAGCAAAGAATAACAATAGAATTAGTAGCAGTTGGCCCTACAAACAAACCAATAAACAAACTTTGTCCCAAACTAAGTAACAAAGCCACTAAAAGCAACAATAACACATCACTTAACACACTTGACGATGCACTAGAAGGTGATAGGCCATCACTCAAGCTAGCAAGAACAACACCCCTAATAGTGCACGTTGTATCCTTGTAAGAAGAGCTGTGAAGTTCGAACGGAACATGTGGAGCATCAGGGTTTAGCTCAGGAAAAATATCAGTAACCTCAGCGTCGAACACTGGCCTCTTTCCCAGCATCTTTTCCTCAACACCCAAAGGATACTTCTTTGAGCCATAAGGCCTCATTCACCTTGCCACACTTTCTCGTGCCGCCTCTACGACATCCGTTGGCACTCCTGCAGAGGCATTTTGGCTGCAAGGGGAAATCCCCAGATTAGGAGCAACATGAACTATGTCCACCAAGACATCATTGCCTTAGCTAGCGCCACCAAAAAAGGCGAACTTACTTCTCCACTGTTAAAAGCATCCGACAACGCCATTATTACTAGCTCTTGCAAACCCAACAAATCGCTACTTTCCAAAAATGGTAGAGTATCCAGCACCACAATCTAATATCTCATTATCTCACCAAAGACCCGCATAGGAGAAACCACGGTCCCTGTAAAACATATAAAAAAGTGGAGATAAAGATAAAAGATCAATGAACCACGAAACGCATACAAGTAGGAAGGATTCATTCTCCATCAAAGGCACAACAAACTGTTACCAGTATATGTTCATCTCTTCCACCTATGTTCCAAGCGCGGATAGCTCCCCTCGTCATCTGAACTAGATATAGCAAGCGAACTTGTAACTGGTCGTTTCTTTCTCCCCTTGATGCGATCAAATCCATATGGGCTCACATTAACATAACCCTTTGAAGCAACCGGAGCAGCTTCCCGCTAACCTCTCATGGAGAACATCCTCTTCATGATATTTCCAGGGATGAGCACGAACGCCATTATGCTCCAAAAAGAAATTGGTCGTTTTTTCCTCATCACCTAGAAGAACCATCACGACTCGTTTATCGCCCCCTTCACCAAAGGGACAAGCCTCCACATGAATAGGCACATTCACCAAAGAACCCTCTAGAAACACATTAAAATCCTCTTCGTCCCAACCATTGATACTTTTCCCTTTTAAGAAATGTACCCAAACATTTCTAAGGGTGTATACCTCCTCAAAGAAACAAGGTGAATCACTTTCTAGCCTCTTGATAAGCTTCAGCTCAATGGGTGATTTTCCCAATATTAGGTGGCACAACTCTATCCTTTGCCGGTCGGTGCCATACAATAGGGAAAGGAAAACTCCCAACAATATACTCCACTTTAATGTATTTTGTCATATTCAGACGAAGATTGTCAGTCCAATTTATCATCAACGATCCTTTCCCTCTACAGCGACAAATAGTAACGAAACCCTTCACATTCTTATCATGGCCATCCATCACATGATAAAAGTAGCGGAACACTTGAATAGATGGTTCATCCCCATGAATCTTACAATTTAGGAAATAATTCACCAAATTCCAACAACTAGTTCAACTTAATTGACTCGACGCTATGTTAAACCAGTTCAACCAGTTCACGTAGAAAAGATGCAGTGACAAGTGGAATCCAACTTCAAAAGTAAACAAAGGGATCAAAAACCACGACCTTCCATTATCAAAGCATGTACCCATACGAAATGTCTCAACTGGAACACTGAATCGATAACAAAAATGGTTAACATCAAGAAAACCCTGACACTCAAACATCTTCAACAACTCGCCTGGTTCGGTAGTACAACGAACCTCATCGCTCACTACAACAGATGATTCATCCATTAACATAGGAAAGATTGTATTTTGCTTACAAAATTTCACTGTTACTCTTCTAAAAAAACTCAAAAATAACAAATAAGACTAACAAAATAAAACCAAGAATTCCAACTAAAGTTAATAAATAACTAAGAATCATGTCTTTCTTGACACGCTTCATCAATGAAAAGGTTCATCATGTAACGTTTCACATGCAACGGTTTACTCCCAAAGATAACCGATCAGTCAGCCAATAAATTCCATTCACGCGACGTTTCGTAAAACATTCACACCTCTCATATAAACAATTTTCCCTCTTCAAATTCCTCAGGTTCGCCAAGGTCACTTTATAATCTTCCCTCACATAGGGGGAAATTGTTAGTACCTATAAACACCTACCTCCACATGTCGAAACCAGAGCGATTAAAACCATGGACGGTATAACACAAGGGACATTTGGCGATGAGCGTCACAACGTAAGTGGACCACGACACACAAGATCCCCCGCAAATTATGTGATACCCTCCACAATATGTGGCGAATAGACAAAGCCACGAGCAATATTGCACCTCACTCGGTGGCCACATAACTACACGCGTGCTCATAATAGATGCCGAGAAATACCTAGGACGTCAAATCATTGCTAGTCCAATCAATGTGCCACGATAACCCTATCTTGACACATGTCCAAGCAGTATAAAATTGGACATGCACCCGAAAGAAACTGAGATCGTCTATCCCCAGCACCATCACCACCCAAAAGACAAGAGCAATACGTAAGTTCTGACCTAGAGCAACCATCACGACCACCGTCTCTAAACACTAACCGTTCTGACAATCAATAAACTTTATTTGTTACCAAAGTCATAAGAAATAGGGTACCTAAAAAAATTGTTACGAAACCTACATAAATTTTTATAGAACTGATATGAAAAAAGGTAATAACACAAATTTCTACTTCATATCACCAAATCGAAAACCCTTTAAACAAATAGTAAAATTTATGTTATAACCCGTTTTCTAACATTTTCAGTAAGAATTTATGTTGGTCTCAGTACGAATTTATGTAGGAACATAAAATCTTATGTGTTTGATAAGAAATAATATTTTTGGGTAGTATTTAGGTTATAACATAAATTCTTACCATGTGTTTGAAGGGTTTTAGATTTGATTAACTAGGGAAAGAATTTATGTTGCAACACTTTTTCTTAGCTTTTCTGTTATATTTTGTGTTATAACTTGTTGACATGTTTAACCTTTTACCATATTTTCTTTTTAAATCCAAGGACTCAGATTTCGTTTAACCCGATCTAACGGTCTTATTGGTACTACCTTCTTTTATCCATTTTAACGTATTTTCTTTCAGACTTTCCTTGTTTCGTTGTCTTGGGACAAAACCCTTCTCTTCATTTTTGTTCCTCGAGTATTCATATTTATCTTCACGTCGGTCTTCGGGCAAAGCTTCATTGCAAACATCAAATATATCATCAACGTCGTTAGGGACGGAGCCGGAATTTGAAGTTAGAGAATAAATTTAAATATTTAAAAAGTGAGGAAGACAAATGTACAACTAATTTATTTATTGAAATTATTTTATAATAAAAATGAGTTGAGGGACATGGGCTCCGCTCGAACCCATATCCTTTTGTCCTTGAACGTCGTTAGACTTTTTCGTGTCGTATCAAATCTTGGAACCAACAAAACCGCCTCTGATGTCTCCAGGAAAAAGTGGAAAAAGCCGCATGTTTTGTTGGGACAACGTTCCTTATCCTAGTGGTGTCACTTATCATTGAGATGGACCTTGGGTAGCAATTTAATGAGCTTGAATTTTGCAGCAACAGAGCCTCGGGCTTGTATAAAATACATCAGGTTAGTGTATGGCTAATAAACAGCGGGATGTTAGAGTCTTCAGATCGTATAACTTTTGATTTTGACCGTTATATTTAGATTCCCATTAAAAACACGCGAAAATGGGAAAAGGTCATTGCCGGTAAGTATCAGAATGTTGTATGAAGTTTCGCAACTGTATGGGGAGAAAAGTTGTGTTGCAACGTAAAAAGATAAAATGAGGCATATGTTTCAGAACTATAAAATATGTACCGAAACCAATAGTTAATAATTTAAACCCAAATAGTTAGTGAAGTATTTGATAAGTAAAGTTGGAAGAAGATATCTCGGAATTTGATATTGAGTAATGAAACAATATGATGTGAAAGTAACATTTAGGTTAACATGTAACAATTGACGTTTTTCTCCTGACATCGGTACTTTTGTACATGTTTCGAAACCTATAGAAAAAGTGTAAAGTAGAATTGTTTAAAGTGACTTTAAGAATACATGTTTGTGTAGTAAATTTCAGAACTCACGTATAAGTACCGAAACCAGAAGAAAGGTACGTTGGATAGATAAAAGTAGACAGAAAAGCCGTAAAAGTGAAGGAACTATGGAATGAGAATCGAACCTTCTATTTCCCAACTGAAAACCTGCATAAAACTTTGAAGCTCCGTTTCAGTCAGTGGAAGGATCGAAACATTAACTTAGGTCTGTAACTGACCTATGCAGTCGTTCTCCATCGCAAAAGAAACAACCCAAAACCCTAAGGTTTGTTTATTTGCGAAATAATTGAAATCTAGGGATTGCGTTTCGAAAATTTGGTATGGAATTGCATTTCGTGTTAGAGGAAATCTGTTTAAACTGAATATAGTCCGGGTTGTATTTTTATATATTTGTTATGAGAATGGTACATAATCGGTTTGAACCAAAAAAGGTTAGATTTGTATGTAATGAGGATGGGTTTATTTATGAGTTAGTTCGTTTGCTTCTACACTGATTCATGTGAAGATTTAATTCTCAGGATGAGTACTGCAAATCTAAATCTCGTTTTTGACGAAGATGCTGATAGAATTGGTAAAGAATTTGGTGATAAAGATGGTAATGATGAAGTTGGTAAAGAAGGTTCTGATAAAGTTGCTGATAAAGATTGTAATGCTAAAGAAGTTGGTCATAAAGATGGTAATGAAGTTGCTCCGTCTGAGATGCTGGCCATATATGATAAGGGGTACAGGAAAAAACTTGTCCTCCCTTCATGAAATTTTAGTTTTAGTAACTTGATATTGATCTTATTGAAATGAAATACAGAATGAATGATTGAATGTATACCTTTTTTTATTGTTTTACAGTAAAGGTGTATGTATAAGGATGAAGCAAAGAGAGGAAAAAGTGACTACTAAGGTAGGTTTCAATTGATTATTATGTGTAATAAATGTTAAATTCATTTGAATTTGTCATTCGTAGGTTCGTAAAGAGTTAGGAAAGAAAGCACGTAAAGTCAAGGAATCTGCGGAAGTCATGGAAGTAGACAAAGGCATCAAAGCTTTGAATAGACCTAAGATAATATGTTATGGAAGCAGTCAAGGAAATTGCAAGGTTGCTTTTGTGGAGACTGTCGTTGTGAGATGTAACGATGGTGGTACAACGAGGGAGATGATGTCAGAGATGGTTCAACAAATAATGTAGGAGGTGGAAGGGGTAAAAGAGGTTGTCAATAGGGCAAAGGAGAAGCAAATTAAAAGTGATGAGCAAATAATGTCCAAGGTGAATGGGATAAAAGAGGTTGTCAATGTCGGAATTCAGAAGCAAATAAAAGTTAGGGAGAAATTAGACAATATGAGGGGGTAGATGATAAGAATTTTGGAGAGAAATTGAGTTTTCTTTCTGAAGAAGTAGCAGAAGTGCGGGTCAACATGACCTACTTGAAAAAGAGCTTGGTAGAGAAGATAAACGATGTTGAAGTCAAAATAGACGGTGTTCATTAGGCTATCAAAGCATATTTGTACGAAATGAAAGGTAATTTATAGTAGACGTCAAGGAATATGGAGGCTAATAGGGAAAATATTATGAATGAATTTAATAGGATTGTTTCCCGTAATTTAATGGGGGAAACGTCACAAACATCAAAAAATTCTCCATCTTCTAAATTCAAAACATTCAAAGGTGGAGCTAGGCGCTGGTTAAATTTAGATAGAAACTATGATTTTCCAGCACCGATGAAGAATGAAGTAAAATCAGCTAATCTTATTTAAATAAAGATTCTTGTCATCTTGTTCTTTTCTTGACAAGTGTAATGTTATATTGTAGGATCTGCCACTTATCCACCATGTTAGTTGGAAATCCCCTAGACTTGGAAAAGATAACCATGGAAGTTAATTTGGAATAATTATGTTATGCAGTAATTACAATTCAATAGAATGGTAAGCGTTGGTTGTGTTTTAGTGTTGTAATAGAAAATGGCGGTTGCCGATATGCATTGAAAATGATTGGGCCTTTAGCCTATAAAAGTGAACATTGGAAATTAGACTTTTTCCATTAAATGTTGTACCTTAATTGTTATGCAACTATTATTTTTGTGACATAATTTATGATTTTTGTTGTTGTCATCATAGCTTTCAATCCTTGTTTTGAAAGGTTGAGATTGAGTCAAAAGAACTTCCATATGTTGTACTACCTGATAGGCTTCATGACGAAGAATAGGCCTACTATGATTATTTATGGAATACCTCGTTGACGCAAGAGTAAGCCTTCAGTTCTAAAAATATACGTTGTCATATTGTGAAATGTAAAAGAAAAGACATAACAAAATGTTTATATTCAATTATGTGGTCATTAAATTCGACAACATTTGTTGCACTGTTAGAGAAATAGATATGTTACGACCCAACCAACAACCCGACGAAATGGTTAGTGTAATAAATAGCGTGTATGGCTTGAAATTATATGAAACATTTGTAGCCTATTTTGCTAATTGGTCATTATTGTTTTGTATATTTGCAAGATTATTGACTTGGTGTCCGTGTGCGAGGCTCCCAAAGAGGCGATGGAAAAAATAAATGTTGGGCCTTTATGCCTTGTTATCTTGATGTATGTTTTTTTGTTGCCATCTTATACAATGTTTATGCCATAGGTCATTTTCGATAAATTGTTTTCGATTGTAAAAATAAAAAAAAAGTTATTAATTGTTGCGTATCCAGAAACTAGAGGCATTGCATGGCATAATGTCAGCGTTTGCAGAGTCTTATGCTGGTACAATGAAGTTTTATAGGAACTTTGATGTCGCTGATATAGTAAGTAGAAATGGGTTAAAGGATTTAGTTGTTAAATGGGTTATAGGTTTTACAATTTGTTTGAGGATAAGGAAAATTTTAATTTAGTTGACGAGAAAACATTTTTTAGATATTCATCCCCATGAAAGATTTATAGGATTGGTACTTGTGTGTCTTGCATATGGCACGTGGGGAAGTTTGGATACTAGATAGCCTACCAGATACTAATGGGAGGCAACGTAGGGAGGAAGTAGTTAGGAAAATGGTGAGAACATATCCATTTGTCATGTTATGTTGTTAGTTGTTAGCATTGTATGTTATTAACGTCTATGAATGAATTTTGTACTGTATTTTCATTATTGTTCAAGTAGGCACTTTTGCAGAATTTGGTAAGCAAGAGGACTTCGTGAAGGTGTTTGACAAACCGAAGGTGGCATTCGAGAAGCTGAAATTTGAACATCCCAAAGTAAAAGAAGAATGGAGGTTTTCAGCTTTCCATATATCTTGTAGTGTTATCATGAAATTAGTAATTAAATGAGTAGAACCGCATTGAACTTGATAGAGAGGACAGTGGTATGCTCGTCACTGCATGGATTAAAAGCATACGAGTAGGTACCCAGATCAATGATCTGTTGCATATCGTAACTGAATGATTATCAATCCTATTTCATTTATAATTAAATTTTGAATGCTTTAGATGAAAGGGAATTGTGTACAAACATATTTACTTATTTCCAAGTATAGGGACTTAGAGAATGTGACAAGATGCAGCTGCTATACCAGCTATGTGTACATGAAGCAAACACGAACATGTTTGTGATGCACCATGATGTGGAAGAACATAAGAAATCGATACAGGGAAATGATTTGGGAAAGAATGCAAAACATCCGAGAAGTATTACTCGACTTCAGTATTCACGCGAAACCATAGAGGAATGCATCAGGTTCATATCTAAACCATTATCTTTGCACAACTATATCATATTAATTTGATATGCAATCATAGTTTTTAATTTCTATTATGTACTAACAAAATTGGGTTTTTAGATAATTTATAATATGAGTTATTTGACTTTGTTCCCATTTCCACTTGGATTGACGCATATTTTGCATCGATTTGTAAACCTCCAACAACTTTTTGTGAGAAATTTTCATCGGTCCCATCTTGATTGACGATAAGTTTAAATTTTTAAAAATGTTAGTGTCAACTAATCATACTTAATTCAGGTGATCTTATGCTTGCAAGCAGGTTTGTGCAGATGTACAAATTGTGAGTGGTCGATCTTGGTTGGTGTAGATTTGACAGCGTCCCTCTTTTTTGTGAGAAAAAATATTGTTGTACTGTACATCCCATACAGAGGTTTTATGTATTTGTACACTAGTTTCGAACTTTTCACCCCATATTTAACATACTATGACTTTTAATATTTGAAACTATGGATGCGGGTATGTAAAGTTGTAAAGCGAAAGTTAAATTGGAATCTTTAGGAAATCATGTTACATTTGTGGCTTGACGTGATACGTTCGCTACTTTATTTGCAAACGTTCGATACACGTGGTATTATAAGGAAATGACACTCCAAATGATTTTTGCAAGACATGTTTGTGCATTACTAGTAACGTCCTACCCTCAAGTGCCATGTAAAACAATTCATGAACTGTAACCTTATCTCCTATCCATGATAAAACCAATTCAGTAAAAGAAAAACAAAACAAAACAAAGTCAGAACCCAAGCAATCCTTTCATTTCTTCTTCCCCTATCATTGGCCCTGACTTTCCTTAAGAGTCCAAGAATAAGTACATGTGCACGCGGGCTTATAGGTGGTTCGTACCACAGGAAAAAAATTACATGACTTTTGAAATATTTGTCCATGGTTAGAACACCCAAAAAAATCTTGTTCCCAGATTGTTATCTGAGGAGGATATCTTCAACACGACAGGCTTTCTACAACTGTAGGTCGGAATTTCGTTCGCCTAACAGACATAATCCATCTATCCACATTTGTTTCTTATTTCTTCTTCACATATTTTTAGCGGACAAAGTGTAACCCCCTAAACATGGTCTAACCGTTTTACCGACTCCAGCAAGTTACACGGGGAATATTAAGGTAAACCCGCAAAGGTTCACCTCAATAAACGACCCTTCTTTTTTTTCTTTTTATCATGTCTAGATTCTCTTATTAACCCTAAGGTGTTCAGGTGAACAGTGGAAGAAGATACGCCACAAAACCCTCAACGATATATGTTTAAATTTCATAATTACGTTATTAGGGACCATTATGTAAATACATATAAATTCATGGACTTTTGATAAATTAATGTTACCAACCTTTAATTAACCAGGTTTCATGCAAGCACGTCAAATTTCAGCTCAAAGACCATTCAAACTTATCTAATTGTATTCGCATTAGACATGGACCAAAACATAATGAAACAGAACCTCAAAACACATCATAACTGCCAATAACGGCTAACTGCATCAATACACGAGCAAGTGTATCGGTAGACTTTTACGATCCCAAATTCCAGAGGCTTAAACATGTATCGATACTCCTCTTACCGTACAGATACGCTATGGAAAGTTTCCTTGGACAGTATTAGTAAAGTAGCCCTTGTATCGAAACCCTTAGCTTAATTGAGCCTAGCCGTATCGATACATACGCATGGGCCTGATATGCCAGATTTTGCTGGTTTAACATGTATTTACCCAACTCTAATCACATAATCAAACATACAACATATATGCAACATATCCTAGGATCAATCCTCAGCCATAAACATCAGAATAAACATCAATCATAGCATAATACTTCAAAAAGGGAAATGTATAGGCATGCTTCCTATATTTCAAGCCAAGCAACATACCAAAAACCATAGAAAAGCATAAACCAAACATTATAGGCCACTTACAAGTCCAAAATAGAAAATGAAACTTGCTCAAACAAGGATTGTAACACCCCAATTTTGGGCTTCGAAGTTTAGGGTTTGAACTGGACCGGTCTAATTTTCGGTTCGAATATAAAAGGTGGTTTTAGGGAAAGCCTAGTTCGGGATGCATTAAAAATATGGAAAAATATCTAAAAATCCTCTTTTAATATATATAAGAGAGTGGTGAAATCAATTTTACAAAATAAGGCTTGGAAATATGACATTTCGAATTAGTGACTAAAATGTAATTTTTGAAAAGTTCGTGACTGTTTTGAAAGGATTGAAACTTTGAATCTTCAAGGAGCTAATTTACCCAAGGAAGGATTTCTCCAGATTTTTCTTAATTTTAATGATTTATTTAATGTTTAATTAATAAAAAGAAAAGAGGGAAAAACCAAATTTTAGTTTCATAACTAACTTTTGCCAAAATTTTCCCATTTCATTTTCTCTCAAAATTCCCTCAGCCAAACACATTTCCACAACAAATTTTCTTTTGATTTTCACACCAAATGATGAGATTTCAATCCTCAAATGATTCCTAATCATTTCTACATCAAATCATCTTCATTTGCTTATTGAATTTTCAAGGATTTTGGCTCTAAACACGGAGAAATCCACATTTAGAGGTATGAACGTTCTTCTCCTCTAAATACTCAGTTCTTTACTGAAATTCCCAAGTTCTCAATCCTTAAATTGAGTTTTATAAAAGGCTTTGATGTTGTGATCTTGATTTTGGCTTAAAACTTGAGATTTTGATTAAATCTTGAAGAAATTCGTGATGGATGTTTGGGCTCTGTTTTGAGATGTCTTTTTAATGTATTTTGGATGTTAAATGATGTGTAATTGAGGTTTAATCAATGCAATCCCGTATAGGTTGATTTTCCTAAGTTTTTATTGGTGAAAATGGTGGTTTTTGGGGTGATCTTGATGTTCTGCTATAGCTGGAGGTATAAGGACGTGATTAGGTTCTTTTTGGATGTTAATTGATGTCTAAGGATGTTTAGAAGTGATGGATCTTGGCTGCGTAATGTTGTGAAAGTGTTTGGATGTGTTTTCGGTTGTGTTTGGTAGCCGAAATGTGAGTTTTGGTGAGAGCAGCGTGTTTAGGTGTTATGGTTGAAGATTTTAATGCATGATGATGCATTAATCCTCTGCTTTGATGTGTTTAAAATAGGGGAGAAATCTTCGGATCCTTGTGGTGTTGATCCGGAGGCTTGAACGGCGTTTCGGCAAGCTTGCGAAACGGAATTTGTGAGTGAAGTTTGATTTTCAACTTTGAAACCAATGTTTGAAGGTTTTGCGAGCTTAGTTTAAGTCTAAGTAACTTAACTAAGCTCAAGAGTAAGTTTTCAGAGAAACTCTCTCTTTGATGAACCATGAAATGGTTGGATGCAATGTGTTTTATTTGCATGTTTAAATTCTATTTTAAAAGCATATTTTAGCATGTTTAATGCTGGTTTTGAAAGCCATGTGTTGAGGGATGCTCAAGGTAAGAGATCCATAGTTGACATTGATAAATGAGGTTTTTATGCATAGTGATGCATGATGGTTTAATGGCTTGGTTTAATGCTTTAAAACAATGGATTGATGATGGAAAATGATGTATATTGGCAAGTGATGTATTGGTTTAAAAGTACTTGAATCGGATATAGTTAGCCGGCTATAGGATTGGGTGCACCGTGAATAAAGTCGCCTTGGATGTTGAGGGGTTTTAATGGTACCGTAAACTCCATCCAAGTACACTAACGAGATGTCTAAGATCATAATGGTGGTTAAAAATGCCATGTGAGGATCTTGTGTTGTGTGTCTCGTGTTCTCGTTAGTGATGTTATACAACTACCAATGAGTGATGTGGAGGGGTTGTGATTGTACCGTTAAACTCCATCACGGGTGTTGAGGGGTTGTGATTGTACCGGTAAACTCCACCTTTAGTGTTTGGTAGTGTGTATGAAGCGTATGGGACAACGCTTGTAATCTGCGTATCTGATTGTGTTTTGAGTTGAAAAATGGTTATGGTATCACTTGGAAGCCAATAATGCATTATTGAGTTGTTTCTTTAGAGCATGCCTCACTAAGCATTTGTGCTTACGCTCTCTTTCTTGAACCAATAATGCAGATAATTGAGGTGTTGTGGGCAGCAAGGAGGGCAAGTAATCCAAGGGAAAGCTAAGCTCATGTATGGTGACATTTTCACAACATTATTAGTCTTTGATATTTGGCAATGGGAACCTAGGTTGTGTTGTTGGGAGATGTTTTGGACTCCCTAAGTTGGGTATGAGGCCTATGATGTTTGGAACATGTAAATGACCTTTTGGTACTTGTTTTGAGGATTTGGTGATTGCTTGAATTCCAATATTAGGATGCATGCCTATAGACTTGTGGTTTTTCCTATTTGATGCTACGAATGATTTTTGATGATGCAAATATGTTCCTTTAATGTATGATAACTTGTTGGCATGATTAGGAGGTCATAGGGATGTGTTTGATTGGTCGAATGTATGTTAAACCAGAAAATTCTGCACTTTCTGGGCAGTCCGTATCGGAACGGGCACTACCGTTTCAAAACGGGGGCCTGTAATGGCCTTCGTGTATCGGAACGGGTAGAGAGCGTTTCGAAACGGATTTGCACTGCCAAGCCCTGTTTCGGAACTAGTCTCGAAACGAACCCGCGTTTTGGAATGGTCAACCCCCGTTCCGAAACACTGGACCGTTGGGCACTGATTTGAATGGTTTATGTTTTGCAAGCTTTACGTTTTAGTCCTGAACTTTGTATATGCAATTGATTGAGTTTGGAATGTCCGTTTAAGATGAAATTTGACAGGGAAGTTTTTAATATGTTTAATTTGATATTGGTAACCTTGAAGTTCGTTAAGTCCTCTTAATTTTTAGAATTTACAATTTGGTCCCTAATTTCGTATGTTATGCAATAGAGTCCCTTATTGCTTTCCGATTGCTGTGATTTTTTAGTATACTTATCTCAAGAGTACGCCTATGGTTAATGTGCATCTAGACAAGTTTAAAAAGAAAAAAAGTGTCGTTAATCAAGGTTGACTTTCGGGTTGACTTTGGTTTTCCCCGTGTAATCTTTGTAGTTCGGGTCAACCGTCTAGGCTGGGCTAAGGGGGTTACATTTGGTGGTATCAGAGCTGAGGTCTCGAGTAATTGGGAACGGTTATGTGGGTGATGTGTGTGTGATTGCTTTGTATGCTTTTTGAGTGAAAGTATGATTTGTGAATTGTGAGTATGTTGCAATTGTGATGTATGCTGTGGTGAAGCATGTTAGAGGGACCCATTGCCATATCAAAAACTAATGGAATGATTTGTTTTTAATTGGAAGTGAGCTTGAGTACTTGGATTTCTTACCTTGCTGAGCCTGATTATGTTTATTGCATTTGTCGTAGTGCATTGTTTAGTGAATGGGACCTCGTAGAGAGACGAGGATTAATACGCGAGCTATGGCTCAAAACGAGAATGAAGAGAATGCTGAGAATGTAGTGGATTTACCTCCTCCGCCCGGTGGTGGTGGTGCTGGAGGTGATGGAGCTGGTGTTGGTGCTGGTGCTGGGGTCGCTGGACCTGAAGCTGGGCAGGGGCAAGCTGCTCCTGACATGACAGTTTTGATTCAAGCTATTGTTGGAGCCTTTCAGGCGGCAGTAGCCGGAGCTCATGGAGCTGGGCATCAGGGAGATGCTAATGCTAGACTACCTTTGGAACGTCTGCGCAGTCTGGGAGGGACTGAGTTCAGGGGTTTGTCTGTTGAAGGTTCCGAGTCTTGGTTGGAAAATACCAAGAGGATTTTGGGACAGATGAACTGCAATGATGTGCAGAAGCTAGGCTGTGTGGTGTCGCTGTTGCATGATGATGCGTATACCTGGTGGACGACCACTATCTCCGAAATGGAAGATGCTGATGTGACTTAGACGTTCTTTCTGAATGCGTTCAAGCATAGGTATCTGGGTGTACGATACCTGGATGAAAAGAAAAGAGAGTTCATGTCTCTGACAAAGGAAGTATGACAGTAGCTGAGTACGAGATCCAGTTTGTCTGTCTCAGTCAGTACGCACCTGAGCTTATCCCTGATGAGCGGGAGAGGTGTGAGCGTTTCCGTTATGGTTTGGTGACGGATGTAAAGACCTATATGTTGGCCGCTGAGTACACTGACTTTGATGTGCTGGTTAGTAGAGCGAAGGATATTGAGCAGAACCTGGGTTTTTCTTCTAGAGGTGTTGGTTCTAGCTCGGGCAAGCGAGCTGCTGAGTATAGTTCCGGTGGTGGACGGAACAAGAGAGGACGTGATCGGAGGTATCCGTCTTTTGCTAGGCGTGGTGGTGGAGGGCAAGGTGCGCCTGTTCAGGGGGACAAGGCGAGAGCTAATCAGAACACATGCTGGGCGTGTAGATCGCGTGGTCACTTGAGGCGTGATTGTCCTCGGGCAGCGAGAGAGGTGCAGGCTCCTGTTGTGGTGACCGGTAATTCGTGCTGGAACTGTGGTTCGGCGGACCACATGAGGAGAGAGTGTCCTCTGTTGGCGGGTGGTGGTCAGGGACGTGCTCCTGGAGTTGTTGCACCATAGAGAGGTCGTGGGCGCGGCCGTGGTAACTTCCAGCGCAGAGAGGATGGTGGAAGGAATGTGGCTCACGTGGTAGCTGTTCAGCCTGAGGGTGGTGGCCAGGCTCGAGTGTATGCTCAGCGGGAGGGGAGGAATGACACGGATGTGATCGCAGGTACTTTCACTTTGCAATCCTTGTCATTACTTTCCTTGATTGATTCTGGATCTACACACTCATACATATTGCGTAAGCATGCTCAATTGCTTGGTTTGCCTGTCGAGTCTTTGGATGTTGGTATGCGTGTAACTAGTTCTTTTGGTGAGATCGTTGTGACACGAAAGCTTTATAGAAGATGTCCCTTGGTTGTGCAAAACCATGTTTTTCATGTTGATCTTATGGAATTGCCTTTCTATGGTTTTGATGTAATCCTTGGTATGGATTGGCTTGTTGAACATCGAGCTGTGGTGGATTTTGAGAACAAGCGAGTTTCGTTGAAGCTTGAGGATGATTATGAGGTAGTGGTGGTTGGTGAGAATGTGAAGTTTCTTGCCAATGTTGTGTCTACTTTGGAAGCAAGCCGAATGCTCAGGCAAGGTTGTGAAGCCTATCTAGCCTTTGTAATGAATCCTAGCTCTAAGGAGTTACGAGTTCAAGATATCAGGATTGTGCGAGAGTTTCCTGGTGCGTTTCCGGAGGAGTTACCTGGATTGCCTCCTAATCGCGAAGTGGAGTTTGGAATTGAGCTGTATGAAAACACAACTCTAGTGTCCATTACTCCTTATCGAATGGCACCTAAAGAGTTGAAGGAGCTGAAGACGCAACTTCAGGAGTTGCTTGATCGTGGTTTCATTCGACCGAGTGTGTCACCTTGGGGTGCACCGGTCTTGTTTGTGAAGAAAAAGGATGGCGCTATGAGAATGTGCATCGATTACCGTCAGCTTAACAAGTTTACTATCAAGAATCGGTATCCATTGCCGAGGATTGATGATCTTTTTGATCAATTTCGGGGAGCGGCTATGTTCTCTAAAATTGACTTAAGGTCAGGGTATTAGCAGTTGAAGGTGAAGGATGTGGATGTGCCAAAGACAGCCTTCAGAACGAGGTATGGGCATTATGAGTTTCTTGTGATGCCTTTTGGTTTGACGAATGCTCTTGCATCTTTCATGGACATGATGAATAGAGTGTTCCATGAATACTTGGATAAATTTGCTGTGGTGTTCATTGATGATATTCTCATGTACTCTCGTACTGAGGAGGAGCATGAGGGGCATTTGAGGATTGTGTTACAGGCTTTGTTGGAGAATCAGCTTTATGCCAAGCTGAGCAAGTGTGAGTTTTGGCTCAGAGAAGTTGTGTTCCTTGGTCATGTGGTTTCTACTGAGGGGATTCGTGTTGATCCTCAGAAGGTTGAGGCAATGATGAATTGGAAGCCTCCTAAGTCTGTTCATGAAGTCCATAGTTTCCTTGGTTTGGCGGGATACTATCGGAGGTTCGTGGATGGATTTTCAAAGATTGTTGCACCTTTGACGAAGTTGTTGCAGTAGGATGTTATGTTTGAGTGGACGGAAGCGAGACAGTAGGCTTTTGAGAAGCTGAAGGCAGCTTTGACGCAAGCTCCTATCTTGGTTCAACCTGAATCAGGGAAAGAGTTTGTGGTGTATAGTGACGCATCCTACGTTGATTTGGGATGTGTGTTGATGCAAGAGGGTAAGGTGGTGGCTTATGCATCGCGCCAATTGAAGGTGCATGAGCGTAATTATCCTACGCATGACATTGAGTTAGCTGCGGTGGTTTTTGCTTTGAAAATTTGGAGACATTACCTGTATGGTGAGAAGTGTACTGTGTACATGAATCACAAGAGTTTGAAGTATCTGATGTCTCAGAAAGAGTTGAATCTTAGGCAACGACGTTGGGTGGAGTTGCTTAAGGATTACGATTTGACGATCGAGTACCATCCGGGTAAAGCTAATGTTGTAGCGGATGCCTTGAGTAGGAAGGTAGCAGTGAAGTTGAGGGCTATGTTTGCCAGTTTGAGTATTTCGCGTGATGGTGGTCTTGTGGCCGAGTTGCAAGTGAAACCATCCTTGGTTCAGTTGATAAAGGGTAAGCAGTTGTTGGATGATTCCTTGGTGCCACATGTTCAAGATATTGCTGAGGATAGGCCATTGGATTTCTGCTTTAATGATGATGGAGTTTTATGTTTTGGGAGTCGGATAGTAGTGCCCAATGATGCTGAGTTGAGGCGTACTATTCTGACTGAAGCTCATAGTAGTCCTTTTGCTATGCACCTTGGTAGTACTAAGATGTATCGTGATCTTCGTGATGAGTACTATTGGGTGGGTTTAAAGAAAGATGTTGCTGAGTATGTGAGCAAGTGCATGGTTTGTCAGCGAGTTAAGGCTGAGCATCAGTTTCCTTCTGGGTTGTTGCAACCGTTGAGGATTCCTGAATGGAAGTGGGAAATGATTACCATGGACTTCGTGTCTGGTTTGCCTTTGTCGCCATCAAAGAAGAATTCGGTGTGGGTGATTGTGGATCGCCTGACGAAGTGTGTGCGTTTCTTGCCTGTGCATACTACGTACACTTTGGATAAGCTTGCGGAGCTGTACATTGCTGAGATTGTGCGGCTGCATGGAGTGCCAAAGTCTATAGCATCGGATCGAGATTCGAGGTTTACATTGCGTTTTTGGCAGTGTTTGCACTAGGCTTTGGGTACACGGTTGAATTTCAGTACTTCTTATCATCCACAGTCGGATGGACAGTCTGAGCGTGTTATCCAAGTGCTGGAGGATATGTTGAGGTGTTGTGTGATTGAGTTTCAGGGTTCTTGGGAGAAGCATTTGCCGTTGGTGGAATTTGCTTATAACAATAGCTACCAGGCAAGTATTCAAATGGCACCTTATGAGGCTTTGTACGGGAGGAAATGCAGAACTCATCTTGGTTGGGCTGAAACAGGTCAGAAGTTGGTCTCGATGCCAGCTTTGTTGAAAGGAACCACCGAGAAGGTGAAACTCATTTTTGAGCAATTGAAGGGAGCTTCTGATCGGCAAAAGTCTTACGCGGATTTGAAGCGTAAGGAGATTGAGTATGCGGTGGGTGACCGTGTGTTTTTGAAAGTTTCGCCTTGGAAAAAGGTGATGAGGTTTGGCCGAAAGGGTAAGTTAAGCCCTAGGTACATTAGACCATACGAAGTGATTGAGCGTGTGGGTCCTGTTGCGTACAAGTTGAGGTTACCGCAAGAGTTGGAAAAGATTCATGATGTGTTTCATGTCTCTATGCTTCGGAGGTATAGATCGGATCCTTCGCATGTTGAAGCCCAAAATTGATTTCACCACTCTCTTATATATATTAAAAGAGGATGACATGTTGAAGCAGTTTCCGTACCTTTTTCCTCCAGGTAAATTTCGAGGACGAAATTTCTTAAGGGGGGAGAGTTGTAACACCCTAATTTTGGGCTTGGAAGTTTAGGGTTTGAACCAGACCGGTCTAATTTTTGGTTCGAATATAAAAGGTGGTTTTAGGGAAAGCCTAGTTCAGGATGCATTAAATATATGGAAAAATATCTAAAAATCCTCTTTTAATATATATAAGAGAGTGGTGAAATCAATTTTACAAAATAAGGCTTGGAAATATGACATTTCGAATTAGTGACTAAAATGTAATTTTTGAAAAGTTCGTGACTGTTTTGAAAGGATTGAAACTTTGAATCTTTAAGGAGCTAATTTACCCAAGGAAGGATTTCTCCAGATTTTTCTTAATTTTAATGATTCATTTAATGTTTAATTAATAAAAAGAAAAGAGGGAAAACCATATTTTAGTTTTATAACTAACTTTTGCCAAAATTTTCCCATTTCATTTTCTCTCAAAATTCCCTCAGCCAAACACATTTCCACAACAGCTTTTCTTTTGATTTTCACACCAAATGATGAGATTTCAATCCTCAAATGATTCCTAATCATTTCTACATCAAATCCTCTTCATTTGCTTATTGAATTTTCAAGGATTTTGGCTCTAAACAAGGAGAAATCCACATTTAGAGGTATGAACGTTCTTCTCCTCTAAATACTCAGTTCTTTACTGAAATTCCCAAGCTCTCAATCCTTAAATTGAGTTTTATAAAAGGCTTTGATGTTGTGATCTTGATTTTTGGCTTAAAACTTGAGATTTTGATTAAATCTTGAAGAAATTCGTGATGTATGTTTGGGCTTTGTTTTGAGATGTCTTTTTAATTTATTTTGGATGTTAAATGATGTGTAATTGAGGTTTAATCAATGCAATCCCGAATAGGTTGATTTTCCTAAGTTTTTATTGGTGAAAATGATGGTTTTTGGGGTGATCTTGATGTTCTGCTATAGCTGGAGGTATAAGGACGTGATTAGGTTCTTTTTGGATGTTAATTGATGTCTAAGGATGTTTAGAAGTGATGGATCTTGGCTGCGTAATGTTGTGGAAGTGTTTGGATGTGTTTTCGGTTGTGTTTGGTAGCCGAAATGTGAGTTTTGGTGAGAGCAGCGAGTTTAGGTGTTATGGTTGAAGATTTTAATGCATGATGATGCATTAATCCTCTGCTTTGATGTGTTTAAAAACAGGGGAGACATCTTCGGATCCTTGTGGTGTTGATTCGGAGGCTTGAACGGTGTTTCGGCAAGCTTGTGAAACGGAATTGGTGAGTGAAGTTTGGTTTTCAGCTTTGAAACCAATGTTTGAAGGTTTTGGGAGCTTAGTTTAAGTCTAAGCAACTTAACTAAGCTCAAGAGTAAGTTTTCGGAGAAACTCTCTCTTTGATGAACCATGAAATGGTTGGATGCAATGTGTTTTATTTGCATGTTTAAATTCTGTTTTAAAATCATATTTTAGCATGTTTAATGCTGGTTTTGAAAGCCATGTGTTGAGGGAGGCTCAAGGTAAGAGATCCTTGGTTGACATGATAAATGAGGTTTTTATGCATAGTGATGCATGATGGTTTAATGGCTTGGTTAAATGCTTTAAAACAGTGGATTGATGATGGAAAATGATGTATATTGGCAAGTGATGTATTGGTTTAAAATTACTTGAATCGGATATAGTTAGCCGGCTATAGGATTGGGTGCACCGTGAATAAAGTCGCCTTGGATGTTGAGGGGTTGTAATGGTACCGTAAACTCCATCCAAGTACACTAACGAGATGTCTAAGATCATAATGGTGGTTAAAATGCCATGTGAGGATCTTGTGTTGTGTGTCTCGTGTTCTCGTTAGTGATGTTATACATGTAACCCCCTTAACCCGGTCTAGACGATTGACCCGAATTAAGAAAGTCACACGGGGAAAACCAAAGTCAACCCGAAAGTCAACCTTGATTAACGACTCTTTTTTTTCTTTTTAATCTTGTCTAGATGCACGTTAACCCTAATTGTGATCACACAAACATCATACTCAAAGATCACAAACATCAGAGATCAAACAGGGACCCAATTGGACAAATTACAACTTTAGGGACCAAATTGTAAATTCTGAAAACTTTAAGGACTTAACCAGATTTTAAGTTACCAACTTAAAATTAATCATGTTTCATGCTTCTCTGGCAAATCTCAGCTCGAACGGACATCCCAAACTCATACAATTGCACAAACAAGTTTCAGGACCAAAATGCAAACATTCTGAAACATTTAACTGCCAATGTCAGCCCCCAACGGTCACCCGTTCCGAAACAGGCAGAGCCCGTTTCGAAACACGGGGCCGTTCCGCAACGCGTACCGCAACGGGGGTCTGGTAGTAGCCATTCCGTTTCGGAACGGTGTCACCCGTTTCGGACGCCTGGGTTGGTTCAGGGCACCCGTTCCGAAACGGTGTCAACTGTTCCGAAACACCCTGTACAGATTGCAGCATAAAGCATTCTTAAACATGCAATTGATCATCCAAACATACTCCAAAAGTCACCAAACTTTACCAGCATGCAATTCAACATATATGAGACATACTTGCATCAACAATTCTACAAAATATCCACATATATGAAATACCCCAAATCTATAGGCATGCTTCCTACTCAAGCAACCATTCAAGCATAAACTTCCAAATCAATCTCATATAAGCCAAATACTTGTTCCAACAACATCAACATCATAAAACCATACTTGTTCGAACATATACGAACACATAAACACCAACCCAAGAGATTCTACCCCATTGCTTTTATTAACTATAGCTATTCACCGAGACATACATCTCAAATGGAGTCCTTCTTGAATCCCTTGCTTCTCGCTGTCCAAACTTCAAGAATCTGCATTGATGGACAAAAAGGAGCGTAAGCACATAATGCTTAGTGAGGAATGCTCAAAACCAAAACACCATCAATGCAGCGGGTCACAAAACACTTTTAAAACAAACCCGAATTGTTTACCAAGCAAAGTTTGAAAACTCCTTTTCAACAACATGCTTAAAACCATGCATTACACATACATGAAAACCAACCCTTAGCTTAGCAAGCTAAGAAAACCTTTTCAAAGCTCAACTTGCAAAATCATCCATTTAACCATTCCATGCATAAACACCATATGCAAAGCTAAATTCAAAACCTTGGAAAACACTTCCATTTCACAACATACTTTTCTTATACTTGAAAACCATTCAAGCAAGAAACCCTTTAAAACCATTTACTCAATCAATCTTACACATGCATTAACCAAAGGCAACTTATGAACTACAACATCATCATCACATGCCTTTTAAAACAAGTCTTAACAAGACTCCAATGCATTTAAGAGATTCCATGCACACATGCATCATTTACCAAATGATTATCAACACTTGTTCAACTTAACAAGCAACCATGCATTCATAAGCATTATACACTTTTCATGCAACCATGCATCTTTTCAAGCATTAAACACTTTTCATGCAACCATGCATCTTTTCAAGCATCTCATGCTTCTTTATAATCAAGAACATCATATTGGCTTACAAGTGATCAACCACATCCACTTTTCAACTCAACACCCAATCGGATACGCGGATCACAAGCGTTGTCCCCCACGCTTCATACACACTACCAATCCAAGGTCTCCAAATGGACTTTTAAACACCATTTGACCTCAACATCCTAAGGTTCCCATGTATGGACTTTTAAACACCATACAACCTTAGCTTTTCCCGAGGTTCCCATGTATGGACTTTTAAACACCTTACAACCTCAACTTTTCCCAAGGTTCCCATATATGGACTTTTAAACACCATACATCCTTGACATGCACAAGGTTCCCATGTATGGACTTTCAAACACCATACAACCTTTGCATCACCGATTGATAGTTGTATAACATCACTAACGAGATCCGGGACACCCTACACAAGATCCACACATGGGCATTACACCTCCATTGTGATCTTAACAAGCACAAGGTTCCCATATATGGACTTTTAACCACCATATAACCTTTGCTTAACCAAGGTCCTCGAATGGGCATTCCACCTCCATTATGAACTTAACATCTCGTTAGGATACTTGAAGGGAGTTTACCGGTTCACACTTAACCACTCCACCTCCAAGGCGACTTTATTCACGGTGCACCCAATCCTATAGCCGGCTAACTATATCCGATCAAAGAAACCAAGAACCACTTACATCACTTGCCAATATAACCACCTTACAACATTAGTCCAATGTTTCACATGCATAACCATAATGCAAAAACCATCATTTACCATCATTAATTCACTGTTTTAAAGCATTACACGAAGCCATTGAACAACATGCATCACCATGCATCAAAACCACATTTTCAATGTATAAAACCAAGGATCTCTTACCTTGAGCATCCTTCACTTATGGCTTTCAAAACCAGCATTAAACCATGCTAAAATATGCTTTCAAAACAGAATTTAAATCATGCAAAACACATGCATTTCAATCATCAACCACAATTGCCTTAAAAGCCAATTCATAACACAAACCAAGAAAGAAATCCATTTACTTACTCTTGAGCTTAGCAAAGTTGTTTAGACTTATACTAAGCTCCCAAAACCTTCAAACCTTGGTTTAAAAGCTGAAAACCCAACTTCACTCACCGATACACAAAACAAGGCTAGCCAACAAGCCTTCCAAGCAACCGAAACCTTCCGCAACACCTCTAAAGCTCACGGATCAAACTCCCCTGTTTCAAGCACACAAAAACATAGCATTAATGCATCTTTATGCATTAGAAACACCAGCAACTCAACACAACTCGCTGCTCATCACAAATCCAACATTTCGGCTACCAAACACAACCGAAATCACCTCCAAACACTTCCAAAACTTAACCCAGCCAAGATCCATCTCTTCTAGCCATTTTTAAACATCAAATAACATCCAAAATGATCACAAACACATCCTTATACCTCCAGGTATAACAGATCACCAAAAACACTCCAAAAATAACCAAAAACTCAAGCCAAACTTAGGAAATTCAACCTATCCGGGATTGCATTAATTAAACCTCAACTTCTAATCAATTTAGCATTCATTTAACATCAATTTGACACCTCAAAACACTGCCCAAACAGATCACACGAAAATTCCACCAAAATCAAGCAAATCTTGCATTTTAAGCTAAAATCAAGATTTCAATTGAAAAGCCTTTAACAAATCACAAATCAAGGATTGAGAACTTAGGAATTTCAGTAAAGAACTGATAGTTTAGAGGAGAAGGACGTTCTTACCTCCAAACTTGAATTTCTCCTTTTTAGAACCAAAAAGCTTGATGAAACCACTTGCAAATGGTGAAGTTTTGTTGTAGAGATGATTAGGAATCCAAAGAGAATTGAAAAGGAAGATTTGAGTGACAAAATCAGAGGAGAAAATCTGGAGAGATGTGTTTGGGTTGAGAGAAAATGAGAGAAAAGGAGAATTGGGAGAAAAATGGAAAGTTAGTTATAAAATAGTCAAAATGACTTTCCCTCCTCTTTCTTTATGTTTAAAATCAGAATAAAGCCTTAAAATATCTTAGAAAAATCTGGAGAAACTCTTTTTGGAATAATAGCTCCTTAAAGATTCAAAGTTTCAATCCTTTATAAAACAACCACGCAACTTTCAAAAATTACATTTTGGTCACTAGCCAAAATGTCAACCTTCCGAACCTCATTTTCCAAAATTGATTTCACAGTTCACTTTTATATATTAAAAGATGATTTTAGAACATTTTTCCATATTTTTAATGCAACCCGAACTAGGCTTTCCTAATTTCACCTTTATATATTCGATCAGCACTTTGACCGAACCGGTCAACGCCCAAAACTTCTGAGCCCAAAACCGGGGCGTTACAACTCTCCCCCCCCCCCCTTAGGAAATTTCGTCCTCGAAATTTCAACTGGCGACAAGAGAACCACAACCTTCTCAAACCAACACACAAGGCAACACAACAGCCTCAACCATCACTGAACACATTCCACACAAAACTCCACCAAACTCAACACCACCACATACTGTTCACAAAATCCAGAACACTCAAAGATAGCCACAAATTAACCTCTCACATAACCGAACTGTACACAGCCCCAACATCAACCTGAAGAACTTCAACCTTTACAGCACACGACACTGCAACACACAACTCCCAAGACTTGTTTACACGGTGACATCAACAAAACCAAATCAACCACTATGCAAACTTCTCTGCTTCTAAAACTCTTGCAAACTCCCAAACCTCTTCCAAAGATTTTCCCAACAAGCAAAAATTCTTAAGCATCAACTGCTTACCCAAACTCCTCAACGAATGCTGATAATCCTGCACATCTGCCGCTAACATTACCATAACGACTTACCAGAACTACTTACCCACAATCCAAAATTTACAGCACAACCCCAACTCGACTCCGTCAGCCACTTCACACACCACCAGCTGACTACAAAGAGATTCACATACTCACAACCAACCAACCACTTCTCACAAGATTCCTTTCAAACGACAATGGCCTTTAATCTTTCATTGCCTAACCACCACAAGTTTTGACCACAACACCTGCCTTACTAGAACATCGCCCAACCTGACATACAGACCAACTCCTCAAAGGTTGCTAAGAACCAACACTTACAAACACAACCTTTCCACAACCACTTAAATGCTAAGCTACCTCAGCACTTGGAAACACAACCACTAAACTGCAACTTCCCTTAGCACCAAGGAACTACTCCTTCCACTAAATTACTCAAACCACTTGATCGATTCTAACGTCAACCGGTATTTTCCACCACCAAACCACTAAACCCCTTTCAGCAACAAACACTATCCCTCTACTACAGGCTACACCATTCTCACTATCTCTAGCAACTAGCTTAATAGTCTCCACTACTTCTAACTCCCACTCAGCACCAACACAACCTCTAAAAACCCATCATCCAACCTAAACCAACCACCACATTAACAGATTCGATTAGTTATTAGCGAGTGTGAACGTCGTATGCATGATCACCAACATGCCCTATCAATGCCTGATGTACATGTATGCAAAACCTCTAATGTCATGCCACATGTATGCATGGACCAGCACATATATATAATATAGCATATAACAATGATTTTAACTGTGCATGAATGCCAGTTCACACCCTCCAATAACATCCTCAAAATCCGTCTAAAAACAACCTCCTACCACACTTCTAACTTATCTAACTCCATCATACCAACAACCATTAACCACAAGATACTCACTAAAACCTTCTTCACACCAAAGATGTTTCCAAACTACAACTATTACCCCAAACATGCTAGCAACAAGACTAAACTTACCACGCAAGGAAACCAACAGAAACCAAACCAGGGTAACTAGAGCAAAGATTACTTAACAAGGTTACCTGAAAACACAACACCACCCTGAAGACTCATCAGACGAGCTCTCTTCCTCGCGGAACCATCATCCTCCTGCCGCACCGCTGCAGCACCAGCTAACACACTAGAGTCACCACCGACCTCTTGCGGTAAGGAACCTTGGCTGTTCCGAGCCAACATCAAACAATCACGTCTCATATGTCCAGCAGACCCACGTTTCCAGCAATTCTCATTTCCCAAACTCTTCACAACCTTCTGCTCTTTCTGCCACCTCTGAACCTTGCCTCGGCCGTGCCCACGACCTTTCAGAGACCCTTTGGCTATCACCAAAGCTGACTTCACCCCAAGAGGACAATCACGCTTCACATGCACTTTAGAACCACAGTTCCAACAAGCACCCGCGCCCCAACAACCTCTAACATGGTGCCTTTCACAACGATCACATACCGGTGGCTGAGCTTCCACTCCTTGCTCAAGCAACACTTGCTCCACAACAGCACTACCTTCACATTGCTTAACCCTTGGAAACTTCTCTCCAAGATACGTTTCATAAAAGGCAGATACAAAGAAATCCCAGTCGATATCATGGATATGTGACGCCACCGCCACAGATGTCCACCAGACACATGCATCCTCCAACATCAAAGAAACAACACTTCCCAACTTACAAGCATAATCACAGCCCTCCTGATCCAAAATCAGAACCACACTGGCCAACCAGGCCCCAAATGCCTCAGGTGTTGAACCATGATATTCCACAGCACCCAAATCAAGCAAACGCTGCTTCGGCAAACCCATACATTCCACAGCCAGCGCATCCACTGACTTTACCGTTACCACAACCTGAGATGTTCCCAACACCTCCTGAACAACAGGTGATGAACTCTTCATCACAGAACCAGCTTCTTTCCCTTGCCTTAACACCTCAACCCCAGACACAGAAGACTGAGACAAAACACCTCCACGGAATGGTGAATTCCATGCCCTAACCACCTGCCCCAAGGCAGCAACCATCTCACCCAACTGCCATTCTATCATCGACTTTGCCATACTACTAACAACAACAAACAATCACAACAAAACAAACAAACCAGTTAGACCAGCTTTAAGCAAGGATTCAAACTCCAACTCCCAAATAACACAATAGCTATATTAATAAGGCAATGGGTATCCCAAATCCTCCCCTTTACATGACATAACAGTCAACACAACATGGATATTACAACATCAAGCATATCAAACAACATACTTTGATCATGCTTACACCAAACAGCATCCACTTTCAACAGCATACTAGCAACATAACATACTCATTACATGCTCATCAAGCATATCACCAGCTCACAACATTAGCACAAATCCACATAAGCTCAACTAATATTCATAACCACAAAACATACTTGAAAACATCAGCAACATGCTCAGAAACACGTGTTTCAACCAACTTTCAACCACACAACAAGGTAAACATCAAACACACATCACAACAACTTACCGTTTTTCCCCAAACATTCGCAACTCAGCTCTGATACCACCAAATGTAACCCCCTTAACCCGGTCTAGACGATTGACCCGAATTAAGAAAGTCACACGGGGAAAACCAAAGTCAACCCGAAAGTCAACCTTGATTAACGACCCTTTTTTTCTTTTTAATCTTGTCTAGATGCACGTTAACCCTAATTGTGATCACACAAACATCATACTCAAAGATCACAAACATCAGAGATCAAACAGGGACCCAATTGGACAAATTACAACTTTAGGGACCAAATTGTAAATTCTGAAAACTTTAAAGACTTAACCAGATTTTAAGTTACCAACTTAAAATTAATCATGTTTCATGCTTCTCTGGCAAATCTCAGCTCGAACGGACATCCCAAACTCATACAATTGCACAAACAAGTTTCAGGACCAAAATGCAAACATTCTGAAACATTTAACTGCCAATGTCAGCCCCCAACGGTCACCCGTTCCGAAACAGGCAGAGCCCATTTCGAAACACGGGGCCGTTCCGCAACGCGTACCGCAACGGGGGTCTGGTAGTAGCCATTCCGTTTCGGAACGGTGTCACCCGTTTCGGACGCCTGGGTTGGTTCAGGGCACCCGTTCCGAAACGGTGTCAACTGTTCCGAAACACCCTGTACAGATTGCAGCATAAAGCATTCTTAAACATGCAATTGATCATCCAAACATACTCCAAAAGCCACAAAACTTTACCAGCATGCAATTCAACATATATGAGACATACTTGCATCAACAATTCTACAAAATATCCACATATATGAAATACCCCAAATCTATAGGCATGCTTCCTACTCAAGCAACCATTCAAGCATAAACTTCAAAATCAATCTCATATAAACCAAATACTTGTTCCAACAACATCAACATCATAAAACCATACTTGTTCGAACATATACGAACACATAAACACCAACCCAAGAGATTCTACCCCATTGCCTTTATTAACTATAGCTATTCACCAAGACATACATCTCAAATGGAGTCCTTCTTGAATCCCTTGCTTCTCGCTGTCCAAACTTAAAAAATCTGCATTGATGGACAAAAAGGAGGGTAAGCACATAATGCTTAGTGAGCAATGCTCAAAACCAAAACACCATCAATGCAGTGGGTCACAAAACACTTTTAAAACAAACCCGAATTGTTTACCAAGCAAAGTTTGAAAACTCCTTTTCAACAACATGCTTAAAACCATGCATTACACATACATGAAAACCAACCCTTAGCTTAGCAAGCTAAGAAAACCTTTTCAAAGCTCAACTTGCAAAATCATCCATTTAACCATTCCATGCATAAACACCATATGCAAAGCTAAATTCAAAACTTTGGAAAACACTTCCATTTCACAACATACTTTTCTTATACTTGAAAACCATTCAAGCAAGAAACCCTTTAAAACCATTTACTCAATCAATCTTACACATGCATTAACCAAAGGCAACTTATGAACTACAACATCATCATCACATGCCTTTTAAAACAAGTCTTAACAAGACTCCAATGCATTTAAGAGATTCCATGCACACATGCATCATTTACCAAATGATTATCAACACTTGTTCAACTTAACAAGCAACCATGCATTCATAAGCATTATACACTTTTCATGCAACCATGCATCTTTTCAAGCATTAAACACTTTTCATGCAACCATGCATCTTTTCAAGCATCTCATGCTTCTTTATAATCAAGAACATCATATTGGCTTACAAGTGATCAACCACATCCACTTTTCAACTCAACACCCAATCGGATACGCGGATCACAAGCGTTGTCCCCCACGCTTCATACACACTACCAATCCAAGGTCTCCAAATGGACTTTTAAACACCATTTGACCTCAACATCCTAAGGTTCCCATGTATGGACTTTTAAACACCATACAACCTTAGCTTTTCCCGAGGTTCCCATGTATGGACTTTTAAACACCTTACAACCTCAACTTTTCCCAAGGTTCCCATATATGGACTTTTAAACACCATACAACCTTGACATGCACAAGGTTCCCATGTATGGACTTTCAAACACCATACAACCTTTGCATCACCGATTGGTAGTTGTATAACATCACTAACGAGATCCAGGACACCCTACACAAGATCCACACATGGGCATTACACCTCCATTGTGATCTTAACAAGCACAAGGTTCCCATATATGGACTTTTAACCACCATATAACCTTTGCTTAACCAAGGTCCTCGAATGGGCATTCCACCTCCATTATGACCTTAACATCTCGTTAGGATACTTGAAGGGAGTTTACCGGTTCACACTTAACCACTCCACCTCCAAGGCGACTTTATTCACGGTGCACCCAATCCTATAGCCGGCTAACTATATCCGATCAAAGAAACCAAGAACCACTTACATCACTTGCCAATATAACCACCTTACAACATTAGTCCAATGTTTCACATGCATAACCATAATGCAAAAACCATCATTTACCATCATTAATTCACTGTTTTAAAGCATTACACAAAGCCATTGAACAACATGCATCACCATGCATCAAAACCACATTTTCAATGTATAAAACCAAGGATCTCTTACCTTGAGCATCCTTCACTTATGGCTTTCAAAACCAGCATTAAACCATGATAAAATATGCTTTCAAAACAGAATTTAAATCATGCAAAACACATGCATTTCAATCATCAACCACAATTGCCTTAAAAGCCAATTCATAACACAAACCAAGAAAGAAATCCATTTACTTACTCTTGAGCTTAGCAAAGTTGTTTAGACTTATACTAAGCTCCCAAAACCTTCAAACCTTGGTTTAAAAGCTGAAAACCCAACTTCACTCACCGATACACAAAACAAGGCTAGCCAACAAGCCTTCCAAGCAGCCGAAACCTTCCGCAACACCTCTAAAGCTCACGGATCAAACTCCCCTATTTCAAGCACACAAAAACAGAGCATTAATGCATCTTTATGCATTAGAAACACCAGCAACTCAACACAACTCGCTGCTCATCACAAATCCAACATTTCGGCTACCAAACACAACCGAAATCACCTCCAAACACTTCCAAAACTTAACCCAGCCAAGATCCATCACTTCTAACCATTTTTAAACATCAAATAACATCCAAAATGATCACAAACACATCCTTATACCTCCAGGTATAACAGATCACCAAAAACACTCCAAAAACAACCAAAAACTCAAGCCAAACTTAGGAAATTCAACCTATCCGGGATTGCATTAATTAAACCTCAACTTCTAATCAATTTAGCATTCATTTAACATCAATTTGACACCTCAAAACACTGCCCAAACAGATCACACGAAAATTCCACCAAAATCAAGCAAATCTTGCATTTTAAGCTAAAATCAAGATTTCAATTGAAAAGCCTTTAACAAATCACAAATCAAGGATTGAGAACTTAGGAATTTCAGTAAAGAACTGATAGTTTAGAGGAGAAGGACGTTCTTACCTCCAAACTTGAATTTCTCCTTTTTAGAACCAAAAAGCTTGATGAAACCACTTGCAAATGGTGAAGTTTTGTTGTAGAGATGATTAGGAATCCAAAGAGAATTGAAAAGGAAGATTTGAGTGACAAAATCAGAGGAGAAAATCTGGAGAGATGTGTTTGGGTTGAGAGAAAATGAGAGAAAAGGAGAATTGGGAGAAAAATGGAAAGTTAGTTATAAAATAGTCAAAATGACTTTCCCTCCTCTTTCATTATGTTTAAAATCAGAATAAAGCCTTAAAATATCTTAGAAAAATCTGGAGAAACTCTTTTTGGAATAATAGCTCCTTAAAGATTCAAAGTTTCAATCCTTTATAAAACAGCCACACAACTTTCAAAAATTACATTTTGGTCACTAGCCAAAATGTCAACCTTCCGAACCTCATTTTCCAAAATTGATTTCACAGTTCACTTTTATATATTAAAAGATGATTTTAGAACATTTTTCCATATTTTTAATGCAACCCGAACTAGGCTTTCCTAATTTCACCTTTATATATTCGATCAGCACTTTGACCGAACCGGTCAACGCCCAAAACTTCTGAGCCCAAAACCGGGGCGTTACAATACAACTACCAATGAGTGATGTGGAGGGGTTGTGATTGTACCGTTAAACTCTATCACGGGTGTTGAGGGGTTGTGATTGTACCGGTAAACTCCACCTTGAATGTTTGGTAGTGTGTATGAAGCGTATGGGACAACGCTTGTAATCCGCGTATCTGATTGTGTTTTGAGTTGAAAAATGGTTATGGTATCACTTGGAAGCCAATATGAGATGTTAATGTTATTTAAGCATGAGATGCTTGTTGTATATGCATTGTTGCATGAGAATTGATATTGTGTGTTAAAAAGGCCTTGTGAAAGGTGTTTTATAAAATGCATTATTGAGTTGTTTCTTTAGAGCATGCCTCACTAAGCATTTGTGCTTACTGTCACGGACCTATTTCTTCAAGCTCAAATCCGTGCGGCACTAGCACTCTCGGCATGATGCTAGTCAGCCTTACTCACGCAACGATATGGCAAAACACAAGGAGTAAGAGTGTTTACAAGGAAAGAACCTTGTATTAAGCAACGGAAGCTTTACAAGAGCTTTACAAGTATGAAGTGAATGACTTCTTAGGTGATTTACAAATGAGGGAGGTAGCCCTATTTATAGGCACCAACCTCCTCAACGGACGGTTAGGATCGATTTGATCCAACGGCTAGGAGTTTGCCTCCCAAAATATCTAAGGTGCCTAGATTTCTCTAAATAAGTCCCTACTTATCTATATACATCTATAGCATTCTAAGGTATTCTAGAATATTCTAGAGCTGTCCCTATAGATCTATACTTGTGTATAGTCTTCTAGAACGTTACGGAGGTGTCCAGACTAGTCTCATGCCTTCCGGAGTTGTCCTGATGCTTCCCCGAGCATCCCGAGCATTCTAGATCCTTCCGGGTGGGCCTAGATGGTTGTGGAGCGTCCTGGAACCTCCTAGAACCTTTTGGAGACGTTGAAAGAGAGTTGTAGGAAACAAGTCACTTTCGTATTGGACATGACCTCATCACATGAGGTCCTTCACATAGGTAGCACTTTACCCTCGTGCTGGCCTTTGGTGCGGACTTAGCCTGTGTGTTGCCACAATTCCCTCTCGTGGGCTTGTCTTTGGTGACGCCACCTTGCTTACCCCGTACAAGCTTGGTCGGTGACTTGGCCTTACCCTCGGCCTTCGGAGATGATGGGTCGCTTTGTCCATTGGGGATGGAACTTCTCTCGTTCCTCTTGGTGTCCCCTACTGATTGAAGTGCTAAAATTAGTTGCATGGATCCCATTTGTGCACCTTCGTCGCCACTGTCGGTGTCACTACCTTCTCGGTGCTTGGCTAGGAGTGAGTTAAGGGCTTGGCATTGCAGGCATTCACGAGTCCAATGGTCACCATCACAAATGAAGCAACTGCTCGGTGGTGACTTCCTCGCACCTTGGAACTCCTTGGACTTACCCTTGTCCTTGCTCTTCCAAGGGGACGAGTCTCGGTGTCTTGGTGAGTGGCCTTCCTGATGGCCCTCCTTGGGATAGCCCTTGTCTCCCCCACCTTTGGCATGACTGCCCTTCTCATCCCTCGGCTTAGGGGTGGTCTCCCTGTGGCTCGAGTAGTCGATGAGGCTCTCGGCCACGACAATTGCGTCGGCAAGGGTTTGGACTCCCCTTCGCCTTAGCTCGGTTTTGGCCCAACTTTGGAGACAATCTAAGAAGTAGAAGAGCGAGTCTTTCTCGGACAGATCGGGGATCTCGAGCACCAAACTAGTGAACTCCCTCACGTAGTCTTGGATGCTCCCCGACTGCTTCAACCTTTAAAGGCGAGCTCTTGCCTCATCCTCGGCATTCTCCGGATAGAATTGCCTATTGAGCTCCCTTTTGAAATCGTTGAAGGTAGATATGGTGCACGTACCTCTCTCGACATCGAGACGCCTTCTACTCCACCAAAGCATGGCGGTGTCGGTAAGGTATAAGGTTGCGGTCTGGATTTTAGAGGTATCCTCCCTGATGCCAACGGCTTCTAGGTATTGCTCCAAGCCATACAAGAAGTTGTCGACTTCTTTGGCGTTGTGTGACCCCGAAAAAGTTTGAGGCTTAGGCACCTCCACCCTTCTAGCCTCCACGGTGGTGCTTGGCCCGGCTGCCATAGCACGTTTGCACAAGGCAAGGTCGCCTAGCAATGCTTCTAGTTGAGCATACACATTGGTAAGTTCACGTTGGAACGACTCACGTACCTTTGTGAGCTCTCCCATGAGTGCGTCGCGTACTTCGCCCATTTCCGCGCGCAAGGTCTCCTCTAGCTTGATCTTCATAGCCCTCACGGCTGTGTGGATCTCGGCATCCTCCGCCTCTAAGCCTTCAATCCTCTCTTGAAGGTCGTCCACATGGGCACCCATGCCCGATACGCCTTCCTCCACGTGAGTCAAGCGCGACTCCAAGCTAGAGTGTACGTCCTTGGATTTGGCACGAGGCCTTGTCTCGGCAGGGTCAGCCTGTACTTCTTGCCCAGCTTGGTCATGCGTGACCTCGGTCTCGGACGGGCTAGCAACTTGGTTCTTGTTGGTCTTGGCCATGCTCCCGAGCGATCGGAACTTGCTCTGATACCAACTGTCATGGACCTATTTCTTCAAGCTCAAATCCGTGCGGCACTAGCACTCTCGGCACGATGCTAGTCAGCCTTACTCACACAACGATATGGCAAAACACAAGGAGCAAGAGTGTTTACAAGGAAAGAACCTTGTATTAAGCAACGAAAGCTTTACAAGAGCTTTACAAGTATGAAGTGAATGACTTCTTAGGTGATTTACAAATGAGGGAGGTAGCCCTATTTATAGGGACCAACCTCCTCAACGGGCGGTTAGGATCGATTTGATCCAACAGCTAGGAGTTTGCCTCCCAAAATATCTAAGGTGCCTAGATTTCTCTAGATAAGTCCCTACTTATCTATATACATCTATAGCATTCTAAGGTATTCTAGAATATTCTAGAGTTGTCCCTATAGATCTATACTTGTGTATAGTCTTCTAGAACGTTCCGGAGGTGTCCAGACTAGTCCCGAGCCTTCCGGAGTTGTCCTGATGCTTCCCCGAGCATCCCGAGCTTTCTAGGTCCTTCCAGGTGGGCCTAGATGGTTGTGGAGCATCCTCGAACCTCCTAGAACCTTTTGGAGACGTTGAAAGAGAGTTGTAAGCCTCTCTGGGGCGTTCTAGAACCTTCTTTGGTTCATGCCTTGCCTTAAAACGCCCATGGGTGCATCGAGCACGCCCAAAACTCTTCATTTGGCCTCGGTTGGCCTCGGTGCTTAAGGATGGGGCGTGACATTACGCTCTCTTTCTTGAACCAATAATGCAGATAATTGAGGTGTTGTGGGCAGCAAGGAGGGCAAGTAATCCAAGGGAAAGCTAAGCTCATGTATGGTGACATTTTCACAACATTATTAGTCTTTGATACTTGGCAATGGGAACCTAGGTTGTGTTGTTGGCAGATGTTTTGGACTCCCTAAGTTTGGTATGATGCCTATGATGTTTGGAACATGTAAATGGCCTTTTGGTACTTGTTTTGAGGATTTGGTGATTGCCTGAATTCCAATATTAGGATGCATGCCTATAGACTTGTGGTTTTTCCTATTTGATGCTATGAATGAGTTTTGATGATGCAAATATGTTCCTTTAATATATGATGACTTGTTGGCATGATTAGGAGGTCATAGGGATGTGTTTGATTGGTCGAATGTATGTTAAACCAGAAAATTCTGCACTTTCTGGGCAGTCCGTATCGGAACGGGCACTATCGTTTCGAAACGGGGGCCTGTAATGGCCTTCGTGTATCGGATATTCCAACCCCTGTTTCAGAACAGGCCTCGAAACGAACCCGCATTTCGAAACGGTCAACCCCCGTTCCGAAACACTGGACCGTTGGGCACTGATTTGAATGGTTTATGTTTTGCAAGCTTTACGTTTTACTCCTGAACTTTGTATATGCAATTGATTGAGTTTGGAATATCCGTTTAAGGTGAAATTTGACAAGGAAGTTTGTAATATGTTTAATTTGATATTGGTAACCTTGAAGTTAGTTAAGTCCTCTTAATTTTCAGAATTTACAATTTGGTCCCTAAATTCGTATGTTATGCAATTGAGTCCCTTATTGCTTTCCGATTGCTATGATTTTTGAGTATGCTTATCTCAAGAGTACGCCTAGGATTATTGTGCATCTAGAAAAGTTTAAAAACAAAAAAAGGTCGTTAATCAAGGTTGACTTTCGGTTGACTTTGGTTTTCCCCGTGTAATCTTCGTAGTTCGGGTCAACCGTCTAGGCCGGGCTAAGGGGGTTACAAGGATTTTCCCTGAAATATGTTTATCACCTTCTTCCAAGGCGACACTTTCAAGAATACACGGTCACCAACCGCATACTCGATCTCCCTAAGCTTCAAATTCACGTAGGATTTCTAACGATTTGAGGCAGCTTTTAGACGATCACAATTAAGCTTCACTTTCTCATTTGTGCTTTTCAACACTTCGAGCAATGAAACATGCTTTTCCCCAACCTCAGCCCAACACAAAGGTGTATGACACCTCCTACCATACAAAGCCTCAAACGGTGCCATCTGTATACTAGCTTGGTAACTATTATTATATACAAACTCCGCCAAAGGCAATTGTTTCTCCCAGGTTCCATCGAACTCAATAACACAACATCTAAACATATTTTCCAAGACTTGAATCACACGTTCAGACTGACTATCCGACTGAGGATGATACGAAGTGCTGAAGTTCAATCGTGTACCCAAAGCTTGATTTAGACATTCCCAAAAGCTCTCAGTCAATCGCGAATCTCTATCCGAAACTATAGACTTGGACACTCCATGCAAGCGCACAATCTCAGTGATATACAAATTCGCCAACTTATCCAAAGTATATGTCGTATGCACAAGCACAAAATGTGCACACTTCGTAAACTGATCAACAATCACCCAAATGGAATTCTTCTTAGTTGGCCTTGACGGCAACCAGACATAAATTCCATGGTCATTCTTTCCCATTTCCATTATGGTATCCTCAATGGTTGCAACAACCCGGAAGGAAATTGATGTTCAACCTTAACACACCGACACACCATGCACTTAGCAATAAAATCAACCACATCTTTCTTTACACCAACCCAATAGTACTATTCTTTCAAGACTCGATACATCTTAGTACGACCGAGATGCATAACAAAAGGACTACTATACGTTTCGGTCAAAATAGTTCGCCTCAACTCATCATCATTAGGCATTATCCGATCTTTGAAACATAACACCCTATCATCATTAAAATGAAAATCCGTTGGATTCCCATCCATGATAACGTTAACATACGACACCAATTCTTTATCATAAGGTTTCTTATCCTTTATTGACTATCACAAAGATGGCTTCACTTGCAACTTGGCCAAAATACCACCATCTTGCATCACACTCAACCGTGCAAACATCGCTCTTAACTCCACCGCAACCTTCCTACTCAAGGCATCCGCCACAACATTAGCGTTACCCGGATGATACTCAATCGTCAAATAGTAATCCTTCAGCAACTCCAACCATCGACGTTGCCTAAGATTCAAATCCTTTTGTGTCATCAAATATTTCAAACTCTTGTGATCCGTATACATAATACACATCTCACTATAAAGATAATGCCTCCAAATCTTTAAGGAAAACACAACTGCGGAAAGCTCAAGATCATGGGTAGGATAATTACGCTCGTGCACCTTCAGCTGCCTAGATGCATAAGCCACAACTTTTCCACCTTGCATCAAACACATAACCCAAACCAACGTAGGACGCATCACTATAAACCACGAACTCTTTACCCGACTCAAGTTGAATCAAGATAGGAGCTTGCGTCAAAGCTTCCTTCAACTTCTTGAAAGCTCGCTGTCTATCTTCTGTCCACTCAAAACGAACATTCTTTTGCAACAACTTAGTCAACGGAGCAGCAATCTGCGAAAAACCATACACAAACCTATGATAGTATTATGTCAACCCAGGGAAACTATGAACTTCCTGAACCAATTTAGGTGATTTCCAACCCAGCACTTCCTCAATCTTATGTGGATCAACCTAAGGAGGATCATGATCAACATTTGCGAATTGTGCTTCAGGCTTTGTTGGAAAACCAGTTGTATGCTAAGTTGAGCAAAGGTGAGTTTTGGCTTAGGGAAGTTGTCTTTCGTTGTAATGTTGTGTCAGCCGAGGGGTTGGCATACTGGCTCATGCGTACAAATTGAACTTCATATTTGGCCACAATCATGCTACCTTGAACCAAAGACATGAACTCATGTTTCTTATCATCCAAATATTTAACCTCCATATACTTATTCTTAAAGGTAGCTTGGAAAAACTCCCAATCCACATCATTAGACTCCATAACTGTAGTTATAGTCGTCCACCAACTGTATGCATCACCTTAAAATAGGGAAACAACACATCCCAGCTTACGGGCATCATTCTACACAAATCCTCTAACAGTAACCTCGTTTGTCTAGCAGCAGGCGTAAGAACTTGCACTCCAGCAACAATAGCCTGGAACGCTCCAGTTATCGCCTGGACTAAAGGCGTCAAATCACCCAAGACTGGATCAGCTGGCGTAAGGGGTACTTGCTCCACATTCTCAGGTGGATTAGACGAAGGAGGTGGAAAACCTCCAGGAGATATTTCATTCTCCTTATTTCCTTACCCTTTGACAACAACAATCGAACCAGATTACAACTCTCTCCTCGGTCCAATCGTGCTAAAATATTTCCAAGGCATGATAATTTCAACAAAACAAAACAACCAGGCCAACTTCAAGCAAGGATCCAAGACTTCCATTATAAATCAAAACAATTCAGACTATAGTAATAAGGTAATGGGCATCCAACTTTCCCCCCAATATGACATAGAGTAATTAACTTACATATCACAAACACCATGCATATCACATAAACAATCAATGATAAAAATATATCGTAAGCAATCACCGTGCATAGTAAACACGAGAATTCATTCAAACAATGATAATTCAACCATTATACCTCCCAAATTTTTTGTAAACATGGCTCTGATACCAAAAAATGTAACCGCCTAAACTCGATCTAATCGTTTTACCGACTCCAGCGAGTTACACGGGGAATATTGAGGTAAACATGCGAAGGTTCACCTCAATAAATTACCCTTCTTTTTTTTCTTTTTATCTTGTCTACATGCTCTTATTAACCCTAAGGTGTTCAAGCGAACAACAGTAGAAGATACATCACAAAACCCTCAACGATATATGTTTAAATTGCAGAATTACGTTATTAGGAACCATTATGTAAATATAGATAAATCCATGGACTTTCGATGAATTAATGTTACCAACCTTTAATTAATCACGTTTCATGCTAGAACATTAAATTTTAGCTCGAAACGACCATCCAAACTCATCTAATTGCATTCGCATTAATCAGGGACCAAAACGTATTAAAACAGAACCTCAAAACACATCATGACCGCCAATAACGGCTAATCGTGTCGGTACACGAGCAAGTGTATTGATACACTTATGATCCCAAATTTTATATTTTAGAGGCTTAAACTTGTACTGATACTCCCCTTACCGTACCGATACGCTATAGAAATTTTCCTTGGACCGCATCGGTACAATAGCTCGTGCATCGAAACCCTTAGCTTAATTATGCCTAGTTGTACCGATACAGGCTTAGGCGTATCGATACGCCTGGGCCTTATATGCTACATTTTGTTGGTTTAACATGCATTTACCCAACTCTAATCACATAATCAAACATTCAACATATATACAACATATCCTAGGATCAATCTTGAGCTATAAACATCATAAGTAACATCAATTATAGCATCATACTTCAAAAAGGAAATATATAAGCATGCTTCCTATATTTCAAGCCAAGCAACATACCAAAAACCATAGCAAAGCATAAACCAAACATTATAGGCCATTTACAAGTCCAAAATAGCAAACCAAACATGCTCAAACAGGGAGTTTAACAATACATCTCCCAAAACAACAATGGAACACATATTGCCCTTATTACTTATTAGTATGAAAACATACGTTCAAGTAACAGAGACTTTCTCGATTCCTTGCTTCTCGCTGCCTTCCAAGCTCTAATTCTCTGCATTGATGGACAAAGAGAGCGTAAGCACACAAGGCTTAGTGAGGAGTGCTCGAAGACAAAACACCATCAATGCATTTTAAAACCATTTTCCAAAACCACGTTGAAATCTCATTTCAATTACTTCAAAACATCATTTGAAACATCAAGCTTTTAAAACCATGCACTTTAACAATTCAAAAACCATCATATTAAACCATATGCAACATATATTTTAAAACCATACAACTCACATTGCTAGTGTCACGGCCCAATTTTTTCGACCCGATCAAACCACGCATCAAGGGGCCCAATTCCAACAAACATCTCCCCAAACACGAAGCACCAGGCTACACCAGGGCACTGGCTCACTTAAGGAACAGAGCAACAGATCGAGAGGCCGAGTGTGTGCTCACCAAGGGACGACAACCGAGGGGCGTAGTACGGGGAAAACCTAGAGGGCCACAGCTCGTGCGTACATTCCACCACACCGACGGGAAGCTTCTGCAACCCACGGTGTTGGGTATGTGGACCAAGAGACTAGACGCACGGACCACGAAAACGAACAGGGCGAGCCCACCGCACCCCAAGGGTCCGAAAGGGGTGCACACCGAGGGGCCTAAGAGCCAGCACCAAGGGTGCACACCGAGGGGCCTAAGGGCCGACACCAAGGGTTCACACCGAGGGGCCTACGGGCCAGCACCAAGGGTGCACACCGAGGGGCCTAAAGGCCGGCATCACGAGTGCACACCGAGGGGCCTAAGGGCCGACACCGAGGGTGCACACCATGGGGGCCTAGGGCCGCACCCTAGGGTCCGATCCCACCGCACACCAGGGTGCCGGCAGCAGCACATGCCCAGGAACTGAGCAGACCGAGTTCAATGCACCCCAAGGTCCCGACAGCGGCCCATGGTCAAGGACTGAGAAAGCCGATCACGCCACACACCAGGGGCCCGACAACAACGCGCACGGAGGGACTGGACAGGGCCATTCGGACGCACCCCACGGGTCTGCACACGACCTTGGGCCCAGCATCCGCGCAAACCAGGCCGTCCTTGAGGTTTAGGGACCATGAATCCTTTTGGGACAATGATTACTTCTCCTTGAAGGAGTACGACATTAACTATCCTAGTTAGAGTAGGATTAGGACATAGAGGGGCTATTTCAAGAGGCTTACCCCCACCTCATTATTCATCTTTCAATTGTTCTTTGGCCTTGAGCCATATTTTCGTTAAGCACTCTAATAAAAGGTGTCGGGCATTCGCCCGGCTTTTCCCCACATCACTTTTCTTTGGCCGTCACCCTTTTGTGTTAAATCGTTTCCGCATGGATCTAAGCACTCTCGCCTAGATCGTCGAGCTGACTTAGGCTCCACTCACGCACAAAGGTGCCTAAGGCCACACATCTGACCGGTCGAGATTCAAGAGACGTGACAAGTGGTATCAAAGCAAATGAGTTTGCTCGAGATGGCCAAGAATGTAACCCCCTCGTCCCGGTCTGGTCGACTGACCGATCCAAGTAGGCTACACGGGGAAAACTGATGTGAAAACCCGTTAAGGTCCCACCTCAGTTAGCAACCCTAGAAAATTTCTTTTAATTATATCTTGTCTAAAGGCACATTCATTTCCTATATGATCACGACAGCGGAAAAACCACGAAGAAAAAGCAACCAATCCCAAAAGAACACTTTAAACAGCCCATTTTAAACTTACATAGCAGGTTGTATCGATACACCAGTCAAGGGTATCGATACGCCTTGACCAAATCAACTGCCTCATGTCAAACCAGGAAGACCGTATCGATACAGCCCTTGGGCGTATTGACACACCGTCATCGATCAACATCTCGCGGCCAACGTTACAAAACCATACCGATACGCTTAGAGCCCGTACCGATACACCAAAAACTCGTTAAAATCTCAGAATTCCAGTAAAGATTTGGCGTATCGACACGCCCTTGAGTATCGGTACCCTAAGCCAATTCTGAGTCCCAAAGTGTAAGACCGTATCGATACGGCACTTAGGCGTATCGATACGCCATGCACTGCAAGACTCCAAATTGCAGCAAAACGATGCGAGACTCAACTCTAAATGCAATTTACGACTCTCCTAATCACATACAACAAACCGTACAACACATAGCAACCAAGATCTACTATATAAAGCAATTTAGGTGAACAATGAGGCATTTCCAACATGGCATTCATACAAGATGGATATTGCATATCAAGGCATGCTTAAAAGCTTAAAAGCCAAAAAGGCACATGTCTTCACTCATAGGTTTACATGCTTTCCAAACAACATATAGCATCCAAAGGCATAACCTTACATCACCAGCATATGACCAAAACATAACATGGTTACAAATCCAAAGCATAACGTAAATAACATTCAACATTTATGAGTCATACAACGCTCATACAATCACATAGCAGCCTCATTGCTAAACTACTACTTTATTTACTAAACCATACTTGAGCAACTACAAAAGCTTGGAATGCCCCTTTCCTTGCTCTTTGCTAACTCCACGCTAATTATCTACATTGTCGAAAACGAGAGCGTAAGCTAGAAGCTTAGTGAGGATGCTCTAAAACCAAAACAACGACAATGCAGAGTTCAAGAATATAATCCTTAACATCACACTCAAGCATACTTAAGCATCAATATAGCAAAACTAGCTAGCAACTCAAAGGGAAAAACATGGCATCTTACTTCATGCTAAGCTCAACAAGATAAAGCAATTATCTATACAACATAACCACATGAACAAGTACATTGGCCACTATTAGTTTACTCGGATATGCGGATTACACTCAACAACAACAACATTACCTCGGTGGGATTACACTCATCACCGGACCTCGCATGGATGGGATTACACTCATCATCGCATGCCCTACGAATGGGATTCCACTCATCATCACGTATAGTATAAACATTTCATGTGGAATATTACATCACCGTACTCCTCCTTGATGGCTTAACGCCAACAAGGCCACGCGCGAATTTGACTCATTCGTGTGCACACTAATCCTAATGATCCATCATTTATACCCGGTAAGTTAACTAGTGCCAATCATACTATTAAAACCACATCATGTCCAACCAACATGCATATCACATAGCCATCACCACACACATCAATGTATATTCATACACCAACAATTCATGCTCCACAAGATCATAATAGGCATAAACATTTAAAGCTTATAAACACACAAGAAGTTAAGCTACCAACTTAACTTCTACCTTGGAATGGCCTACCAAGCACATCCCAAAACCTCAACTACACACTTGAACCAATTTAAATAAGTTTGAAAGTTTCACTCACCACCCTTCCTTAAGCAAACCAATCAAAGCTACTCAAGCCTCCACAAATTCCGGTGTTTCCCTTTGCTTCTAACCAATCAAAAGACAATGTATTACTAAACCAAATCATTGCCAACTCAGCCACAATCTCAACCTATAATCATAAGCCAAAACTTCATAATTTGAAACTCAAGCTAACAACCAATCCACATTTTTGTACACCATTTTTACGCAGCCAAAATCTACCATTTCCAACACCCAAATTACCTCTACACAAAACCAAAACCACACCAAAATTTCAAGTTTTGACACTTTCAAAAATGCCCCCAAGACCCATTTCGGGATTTTTGACAAAATCCCTCCATTTCAAGATATAAGGTGTATTTAGGCAAGGTTAACTCAAGACTTAACTAAACAAACCAAAAACAAGTCAAGAACCAAATAAAGTTTCATGCTTTCTTCAAACCTTGAAAACTTGAAAAGCTAAAAGATGATCCATTTTGAAATCTAAAACCATTGAGATGCTTGGAATTAGGAGAAGAAATAAAAAACGGAGTTACCTTGAAAGGAGCTCTTGAAATGATGAAGAAAAGAGATGGACCAGTGATTTGGGGAGGGTTTGGGTTTCTCACGTGGAAATGAAAAATGAAGAAGAAGGCTATCTCTTCCTTTTTTGTTGAAAAAGGCTCATCTTTTCCTTATTTTGAAATATTTACAAAAACGCATCACTAGGATTTTAGTCTTATTTAAATTAAAACTAAGGTCTAATTAAATTAAACCGACTCTGACGACTCGAACCCAACTTACATACTCAACTTCTGACCCCAAAACACGGGTGTTACAAAGAAAGACGAAGCTGGGGCAGCATCAAAGGGCACAGAGACCCAAGTAACTGACAAGGCAACTGAGAAGACAACCGATAAAAATACCGATAATAAAAGGGCCTCTTCAAAGGATCGGTTGACAACACTCGAGGTCAAGATTGAACGACTCGAAACCGGGGCAAAAGAGACGGTAGAGTCCCACGATGTTGTCGACGATCACTTAGAAAAATTAGAAACCAAAGTCTGCCCCCTCAATGATAAAGTCGCAGAAGAGGTTGAAAAACTTCTCAACGAAGCATACGAGACATTGAATCGGCAAGACATTTCCCTTCAAGTTGCAATGGAGGCAACGAAGTGAGAGTTGTTAGGGGAAATTAAGAAACTCAGTGCTTAATTATCCCTCTATAAGAATGCCATGCTGACCCAGGATCGACGTGAAAAAACTGAAGGAGTTCAAAGGAGCAAGCGACGATCAAGAAGTGAAAAACTTCATTTAGAACTTGGAGAATTACTTTCGACTCTCTGGCATCGATGACGAGGACACCAAGGTAAACACCGCTTCTGTTTACTTAGTTGATGCGGCTCTCCTATGGTGGCGTCACAAGTGTTACCAATCAAAAAGTGGGATGATCCCTATCAAAACATGGAAAGAATTTCATTCCGAATTCACTGAGAACTTTTACCCAAAGAAAGCTCAAGAAAAAGCTCGAGAGAAGCTTCATCGATTAAAACACGGCGTCTCAATTCGGGAGTACATCAACAAATTCACCGAACTCAGGCTCCAAATTCACAACATGAGTGAAGCCGACGCTCTCTTTATTTTCAAAAGCGGGCTACAATGTTGGGCTAAAATGGAGTTACACCGAATGGGAACCCAGGATCTTTCCAAGGCATTGGACGCAACCGACTCTCTTGTAGAATTTGAACAAAAGAAGTCAGACAAGCCAAGACAAAAGTCGAAGTACGAAGACGACGACGAGGAAGATCGGGATGGACAACCCAAGGGTGAACCCAAGAAGCCATCAAACGGAGATTTCAAACTCCGTAAGCCGTGGGTAAAGAACAACAACAACTTTAGTTGTTACAATTGCGGAGGCAATCACATGAAAAAAGATTGTCCCGAACTCGAGAAAGCGGTAGCCATCCAAGGAGATGATAGCGATGACGAACCAGAACCCACTGAACTCAATGCCATTATCAGTTCCATGGAGACTAAGAAGGGTTCCAAAGAGAAGGGACTGGTGTTCGTGGACATCACCGTGGCAGGCCAAGAACTGAACTCGCTAATAGACACAGGCGCCTGAGAACTGTTCGTGTCAGAACACACTGCCGAAAGACTTGGCCTTAGGGTTGAGAAGGCAAGAGGGTTTATTAAAACCGTGAATTGTCCGTCGAATCCTATCACCAGGATAACGAAAGGAGTCAAACTCAACATCGCGACTGGTCCGGCAAAGAAACCATCAAATTAATTCCCTTTGACGACTTTAACGTAGTAATTGGCATTGATTTCCTTGACCGAATCAAGGCTTTCCCTTTTCTGTTATGCAATTGCTTGTACATACTTGACCCTAAGCGCCCATGCGCGGTGAAGTCGAAGCGACAACCCGAAGTTAGGGCCAAGATGGTGTCAACCATGCAGTTCCACAAAGAGGGACATAAGAAAGTGTCAACGCCCTTAAGAACAAGGACACATGAGAAGCCGACCATGTCCAAAGAAGTCCCAATAGAGACGGGACAAGTTTCACCCGAACCACCGAGGACTCTCCCACCAAAGCGGGAAGTCGAGCACAAGATCGAGCTTGTGCGAATGACGGGGCCACCCACCCGGGCATGTTTACATAGACGAACCAAGAAGCGGGTAAACAAAAAGCACATGGACAGAAACTTCCAAGTTGGAGACCTAGTCCTTGTCAAGTTGATTGGAATATCACACCACTCAACCGCCCACAAAAGGCTTGTACGAAAGTACAAGTGTCCATTCGAAGTATCTAAACAAGTAGGTAAGAAGACCTACCAAGTGGAGTTTCCATCGACCATCAAGGCTCATCGAGAGTTCAATGTTAGTTCAATCAAGCCATACCATCGAGGAAAGATGGGAAATGTTCAGGGCAAGCCACACCAAACACCTAACAAAGTAAAAGTCTCCTATGTCGATGAAATTGGAGACATCCAAGCAGAAAGGGTCATACAACGATCATGACAACAACCGAGGCATGAGTACTTTGTCTAATGGTAAGGACTTCCCAATAGAAAAGGGAGTTTGGAACTAGCCAAGGTCGTATGTCAGTTCAAAAGACAAGTAAGTCGATGCCATCTTAACCAAGCGACGAGGGCGTCACTAACTCCAGTAGGGGAGAATGTCACGACCCAATTTTTTTGACCCGATCAAACCACGCATCAAGGGGCCCAATTCCAACAAACATCTCCCCAAACCCAAAGCACAAGGCCACACTAGGGCACTGGGCTTACTAAAGGAACAAAGCAGCACATCGAGAGGCCGAGTGTATGCTCACCAAGGGACGACAACCGAGGGGCGTAGCATGGGGAAAACTGAAAGGGCCACACCTCGTGCGTACAATCCACCACATCAACGGGAAGCGTCCGCAACCCACGGGGTGGGGTATGCGAACCAAGGGACTAGACGCACGGACCACGGAACCGAACAGGGCGAGCCTGCCGCACCCCAAGGGTCCGACAGGGGTGCACACCGAGGGGCCTAATAGCCAGCACCAAGGGTGCACACCGAGGGGCCTAAGGGCCGGCACCAAGGGTGCTCACCGAGGGGCCTACGGGCCGGCACCAAGGGTGCACACCGAGGGGCCTACGGGCCTGCACCAAGGGTGCACACCGAGGGGGCTAGAGCCGCACCCTAGGGTCCAATCTCACCGCACACTAGGGTGTCAACAACAGCACGTGCCCAGGAACCGAGCAGACCGAGTCCGACGCACCCCATGGTCCTGACAGCGGCCCACGCTCAAGGACCGAGCAAGCCGATCACGCCGCACACTAGGGGCCCGACAACATCGCGTACGAAGGCACTGGATAGGGCCAGCCGGATGCACCCCACGGGTCTGCACACGACCTTGGGCCTAGCCTTCACGCAAACCAGGCCTGCCTTGAGGTTTAGGGAGCACGAATCATTTTGGGACAAGGATTACTTCTCCTTGAAGGAGTACGACATTAACTATCCTAGTTAGAGTAGGATTAGGACATAGAGGGGCTATTTAAAGAGGCTTACCCCCACCTCATTATTCATCTTTCAATTGTTCTTTGGCCTTAAGCCATATTTTTGTTAAGCACTGTAACGCCCCGGTTTTGGGCTTAGAAGTCTTGGGCGTTGACCGGTCGGTCAAAGTGCTGTTCGAATCGTAAGAGGTTAAATTAGGAAAGCCTAGTTCGGGTTGCATTAAAAATATGGAAAAATGTTCTAAAATCATCTTTTAATATAATTAAGTAAACTGTGAAATCAATTTTGGAAAATGAGTTTTGGAAGGGTGACATTTTGGCTAGTGACCAAAATGTAATTTTCGCAAGTTTGGTGGCTGTTTTATAAAGGGTTGAAACTTTGAATCTTTAAGGAGCTATTTACCCAAAGGGAGTTTCTCCAGATTTTTCTAAGATATTTTGAGTTATAATTCTGATTTTAAAGATATCATAAGGGAGGGAAATCTCATTTTGGCTATTTTCTCAACTAACTCTCTATTTTCTTTCTCTCTTTTTCTCTCAACCCAAACACTCAATTTCCAGAGATTTGATTCTGATTTTCTCACCTAAATTCCTCCTTTCAACTCTCATTTGATTCCTAATCATTGTATCTTCAAAACCTCTTCAATTGCTACTTGTTTCAACAAGGATTTTCATTCCAAAAAGAGGAGAAACTCAAGTTTGGAGGTAAGAACGTCCTTCTCCTCTGAACTTCAAGTTCTTTACTGAAATTCCTAAGTTTTCAATCCTAAATTGATGATTAATTAAAGGTTTTAAAGTGTTGAAATGGATCTTGGCTTATTATGCAAGATCTTGATGATTTTTGATGATTTTCGTTAGATCTGAGTAATCTGTGATTTGAGAGGTGTTTTTGATGTTAAATGATCTCTAAATTAATAAGGAAATGAGTTTTGATTGATGCAATCCCGGATAGGTTGAGTTTCCTAAGTTTAGCTTGTGTTTCAAGGTAGTTTTTGTGGTGATCTTGTGGATCTGATGTTGCTGGAGGTATAAGGATGTTGTTAGGTTGTTTCTAGATGTTTTATGATGTTAATGGAAGTGTGGTTTTGCTGGTTTACTGCTGGGCTTTGTTTAGAAGTGTTTTGGATGCATTTTCGATTGTGTTTGGTGGCCGAAAATGGAGGTTGAATGAGAGCAGCGAGTTTAGGTGCTTTCATTGAAGCAATTAATGCATGATGATGCATTAATCCTCTGCTTTGATGTGTTGAAACAGGGGAGGCATCCTTGGATCCAAGAGTTGTTGATCCGGAGGCTTGATTTGGTGCTTTGGCTTGAAGCAAAGTGGAAATCGGTGAGTGCATTTGTGAGTGAAAATGGTTTTCGGCTTTGAAACCAAGGTTTTGGGGGCTTAGTCTAAGTCTAAACAACTTTGCTAAGCTCAAGTGTAAGTTTTCGGATTTTCTCTCTAGTGGTGGCCATGATTTTGATGTGATGCAAAATGATGATTTGCATGTTTTAATTACTGTTTTGAAAGCATGTTTTAGCATGGTATTTGCTGATGTTTTAAGCCATATGTTGAAGGTAACTCTAGGTAGGAGTTCCTTGATTTTATACATTGAGATAATGTGGTTTGATGCTTTGAAATGCATGATGAAAATGGCTTGGTTTAATGCTTTAAAACAGTGGATTATATGATGAAAAAGATGTATATTGGCAAGTGATGTTTTGAAAATGTTAAGGTCACTAAGGTGGTTAAAAGTCCTTGAGTGAGCCTTGTTACCTAAGAACATCAAGGTGGTTAAAAGTCCTTGGATGGTTCTTGTTGCGGACACTAAGGTGGTTAAAAGTCCTTAGGTGCTCCTTTCCATGGTGGTTAAAAGTCCATGGGGCAAGGTGTTTAAAAGTCCTTGGGGCCAAGGTGTTTAAAAGTCCTTGGGGTGATTCAAGCATTGGACACAAAGGTGGGTAAAAGTCCTTGTGTGGTCCTCATTCATGGTGTTTAAAAGTCCATGGCCAAGGTGTTTAAAAGTCCTTGGGGCCAAGGTGTTTAAAAGTCCTTGGGGAAAGTTGTTGAACTTGATTTTATAAATGAAATGTATCACTTGAGCCAATATGACATGTTAAGAATATTATGAAGCATGAGATGCTTGTTTTAATGTTTATGATGAAGCATGAGATGCTTGTTTTAATAATATGTTGAAGCATGGGATTGCTTGTTTAAAAGTATGCTTTTGAGCATGTACAAAGGTTGATTATAAGCATGTTTTATAAATGTTTTTAATTGCATTATTGAATGGTTTTTAAAGAGCACTCCTCACTAAGCTTTTGCTTACGCTCTCTCGTTTTCTTAATTCAATAATGCAGAGCACTAGAGTGTCTTGAAGGGCAGCAAGAAGGGCAAGAGTTCAAGTACAAGTAGAGCTCAATGTATGGAAGGTTTTTGTTAAACATTTTAGCTTTTGGTTGATTTGGCAATGGGGGACCAATGTGTATGTTTTGGGAGGTGTTTGGAACTCCCTAAGTTTGTTGAATATTGTTTTGAATGCTGGTTTTTGGATTGGAACCTTATATGTTTGTTTTTGAAGTTAATGCTTGAATAGCTAGCTTGTATAGGAAGCATGCCTATAGAATTGGGGCTTTTTGCATGTGATGTTGTATTGTTGAATTGATGATGCCTATATGTCCTATATATGTTGAATTGCATGCTGGCAAAGTTTGGTAGCATTTGGAGCATGTTTGAGTGATCAATTGCATGTTTTGGTATGCTAGTTTGCTGATTTTTGTGCAGGCGTTTCGGAACAGTGAGCACCGTTTCGGAACGGGTGCCTGGAATGAACCCAGGGGTCCGAAACGGGGTGCACCGTTTCGAAACGGTTTGGTCTCTGCCAGACCCTCGTTGCGGAACTGGTATCGGAACGGCCCGTGTTTCGGAACAGGGTCAACCTGTTTCGGAACGGTCGACCGTTGGGGGCTGACATGGGCAGTTATATGTTTTGAAATGTTTGCGTTTTGGTCCTGAATCTTGTTTGTGCAATTGTATGAGTTTGGGAAGTCCTTTTGAGCTGAAATTTCACAGAGAAGCATGAAACCTGACTAATTTCAAGTTGGAAAGATTAATTTGGGTTAAGTCCTTTAATTTATCAGAAATTACAATTTGGTCCCTAAAGTTGTAATTTGTTCAATTGGGTCCCTGTTTGATCTCTGATGTTTGTGATCCTTGAGTATGATGTTTGTGTGATCACAATTAGGGTTAATGTGCATCTAGATAAGATTAAAAAGAAAAAAAAGGGTCGTTAATCAAGGTTGACTTTCGGGTTGACTTTGGTTTTCCCCGTGTGACTTTCTTAATTCGGGTCAACCGTCTAGGCCGGGTTAAGGGGGTTACATTTGGCGGTATCAGAGCTGAGTTCTCGAGTAATTGAGAATGTTTGTATGCATGATTGAAGTATGTTTGGTTTGTATGCTTGTTGTATGAAAGCATGTTCAGTGGTTTAAGATGTTGATGCTTTTGAGATGTATGCTGTGATGATGCATGATGAGGGTACCCATTGCCAAACAAAAGCTAAAGGAATGATGTTGATTTTGAAAGAAATTGAGCTTGAATACTTGAATTGCTTAACTTGCTGGTCCTGACTTTGTTTTATTTGTATTGTTATGCATGGTAAAAGTATGGCACCACGTAGAGAGTTAAGGAGTAGCGTGAGAGCTACGACCCCGGATGGGAATGATGAGAATGCGGGTAGTGCTGTGTTACCTCCTCCTCCGCCTGGTGGTGGTGGTGCTGAGGGAGGGAGAGCTGGTGCTGAAGCAGCTGGTGCTAGAGCTGCAGGACCTGAGGTTGGTCAGGGGCAAGCTATGCCTGATATGTCGATGCTGGTACAAGCTATTGCGGGTGCTTTTCGAGCAGCAGTAGCTGGAGCTCAAGGAGCTGGGCATCAGGGAGATGCTGGAGCTAGACTACCCTTAGAGCGTCTGCGCAGTCTTGGTGGGACTGAGTTTAGGGGTATGTCAGCTGAGAGGTCGGAAGCTTGGCTAGAAAGTACCAAGCGTATCTTGGGGCAGATGAGCTGCACTGATGTGCAAAAGTTGGGATGTGTTGTGTCTTTGCTGCAGAGCGATGCCTATACGTGGTGGACGACCACAACCTCTGGGATGGCTGAAGCTGACATCACTTGGACATTCTTTCAGAATGCGTTCAAGAGGAGATATCTGGGAGTGAGATATCTGGATGAGAAAAAGCGTGAATTCATGACTCTAACCCAAGGGAGTATGAGTGTGGCTGAGTATGAGGTGCAGTTTGTGCGACTCAGTCAGTATGCACCGGAGCTGATTCCTGATGAGCGGGAAAGGTGCGAGAGGTTTCGTTATGGTCTCATAAAGGAAGTAAAGATGTATGTGCTGGCCACTGAGTATGATGATTTTGATGTGTTAGTGGGCCGAGCAAAAGACATAGAGATGAATCTGAGTTTGTCTGCGAAAGGTGCTGGAGCAAGTTCTGGGAAGAGAGCTGCTGAGTATAGTTCCGTAGGTGGACAGAACAAGAGGGGACGTGATCAGAGGTTTCAGTCCTCAGCTAAGAGAGGTGGAGGTGCACCTGCTATGGGTGGTAATGCTAGAGCTGACCCTAGTGCTTGTTGGATCTGCGGTTCACGTGGTCACATGAAGCGTGACTGTCCTCGTGCTGGAAGGGAGGTGCAAGCTCCTGTTGCGGCAGCTGGTTATGAATGCTGGAATTGTGGTTCTGCTAACCACTTGAGGCGAGATTGTCCGAGGATGGCTGGTGGTCAAGAGCGTGCTCCTGTTGTTGCTGCACCGCAGAGAGGTCGTGGGCGCGGCCGTGGTAATTTCCAGAGACGTGAGGAAGGTGGTCGTGGAGTAGCCCATGTTGTGGCTATTCAGCCTGAGGGTGGAGGCCAGGCGAGGGTGTATGCTCAGCGCGAGGGAAGGAATGATGCAGATGTGATTGCAGGTACCTTTACTTTGCAATCCTTGTCATTGCTTTCTTTGATTGATTCTGGATCTACGCATTCATACATTTTGCGTGAGCATGCTGAATTGCTTGGTTTGCCTGTTGAGTCTTTGGATGTTGGTGTTCGTGTCACTAGTTCTTTTGGTGAAACTGTTGTGACTCGTAAGCTTTATAGAAGGTGTCCTTTGGTTGTTCAAGAGCATGTCTTTCATGTTGATCTTATGGTGTAACGCCCCGGTTTTGGGCTTGGAAGTCTTGGGCGTTGACCGGTTGGTCAAAGTGCTGTTCGAATCGTAAGAGGTTAAATTAGGAAAGCCTAGTTCGGGTTGCATTAAAAATATGGAAAAATGTTCTAAAATCATCTTTTATTATATTTAAGTGAACTGTGAAATCAATTTTGGAAAATGAGTTTCGGAAGTGTGACATTTTGGCTAGTGACCAAAATGTAATTTTTGAAAGTTTGGTGGCTATTTTATAAAGGGTTGAAATTTTGAATCTTTAAGGAGCTATTTACCCAAAGGGAGTTTCTCCAGATTTTTCTAAGATATTTTAACACATAATTCTGATTTTAAAAGAATCAAAAGGAGGGAAAATCTATTTTTAGCTATTTTCTCATTTAACTACCTATTTTCTTCCTATCTTTTTCTCTCAACCCAAACACTCAATTTCCAGAGATCTCATTCTGATTTTCTCACCTAAAAACCTTCTTTCAACTCTCAATTGATTGCAAATCATTGTGTCTTCAAAACCTCTTCAATTGCTTCAAGATTTATCAAGCTTTTCAATTCCAAAAAGAGGAGAAACTCAAGTTTGGAGGTAAGAACGTCCTTCTCCTCTGAACTTCAAGTTCTTTAATGAAATTCCTAAAGTTTTCAATCCTAATTTGATAATTGATTAAAGGTTTTAAGGTTGATTTATGGATCTTGGCTAATTATGCAAGATATTGATGATTTCACTTGATTTTCGTTTGGTCTGTTAAATCTGTGTTTTGAGAAGTGTTTTTGATGTTAAATGATCATTAAATTGATGTGGAAATGAGTCTTGATTGATGCAATCCCGGATAGGTTGGGTTTCCTAATTTTAGCTTGTGTTTTAAGGTAGCTTTTGTGGTGATCTTGTGGATCTGGTGTTGCTGGAGGTATAAGGATGGTTGTAGGTTGTTTTTAGATGTTAAATGATGTTAATGGAAGTGAGGTTTTGCTGGTTTGTGGCTGGGCTTTGTTTAGAAGTGTTTCGGATGCATTTTCGGTTGTGTTTGGTGGCCGAAAATGGAGGTTTAGTGAGAGCAGCGAGTTTAGATGCTTTCATTGAAGCAATTAATGCATGAAGATGCATTAATCATCTGCTTTAATGTGTTGAAACAGGGGAGGCATCCTTGGATCCAAGATTTGTTGATCCGGAGGCTTGATTTGGTGCTTTGGCTTGAAGCAAAGTGGAAATCGGTGAGTGGATTTGTGAAAATGGTTTTCGGCTTTGAAACCAAGGTTTTGGGAGCTTAGTTTAAGTCTAAACAACTTTGCTAAGCTCAAGTGTAAGTTTTCGGATTACTCTCTCTAAGTGGTGGCCATGTTTTGATGAAATGTGAAATGATGATTTTGCATGATTTGTTTACCGTTTTGAAAGCATGTTTAAGCATGATAATTGCTGATGTTTTAGCATGATATATGCTGAGGTTTTAAGCCATGTGTTGAAGGTGTCTCTAGGTAAGAGTACCTTGTTTACAATGCATTGTTAAATGATGATTTAATGCTTTGAAATGCATGATGAAATGGCTTGGTTTAAATGCTTTAAAACAGTGGATTACATGATGTATAAAGTGTGTATTGGCAAGTGATGGTTTGTAAAAGTGAAGGTCACTAAGGTGGTTAAAAGTACTTGAGTGAGCCTTGTTACCTAAGTATGTTGAATGTTGATGATGTTGCTGGTTTTTGGGTTTGAACCTTATATGCTTGTTTTGCAAGTTGATGCTTGAGTGGATAGCTTGTGTAGGAAGCATGACCATAGAATTGGGCGTTTTTGCATATGATGTTATTTTGTTGATTTGATGATGCTCATATGTCCTAAATGTGTTTAATTGCATGCTGGTAAAGTTTGGTGATGTTTGGAGCATGTTTGAGTGTCCAATTGCATGATTAGTTATGCTTGTTGCTGAATTTTGTGCAGGCGTTTCGGAACAGGGGTGTACCGTTTCGGAACGGGTGCCTTGCATGAACCCAGGCGTCCGAAACGGTATACACCGTTTCGAAACGGTTTGGCCTCTGCCGAAGCCACGTTCCGGAACCCGTTTCGGAACAGCCCGTGTTTCGGAACAGGGCTAGCCTGTTTCGGAACGGTCGACCGTTAGGGGGCTGACATGGTAGTTATATGTTTTGAAATATTTGCGTTTTGGTCCTAAACCTTGTATGATCAATTGCATGAGCTGTGGATGTCCTTTTGAGCTGAAATTTCACAGAGAAGCATGAAACCTGACTAATTTCAAGATGGTAACTTTAATTTGGGATAAGTCCCTTAATTTATCAGAATTTACAATTTGGTCCCTAAAGTTGCAATTTGTTCAATTGGGTCCCTGTTTGATCTCTGATGTTTGTGATCTTTTGATATGTTGTTTGCATGATCACAATTAAGGTTAATGTGCATCTAGACAAGATTAAAAAGAAAAAAAAGGGTCGTTAATCAAGGTTGACTTTCGGGTTGACTTTGGTTTTCCCCGTGTGACTTTCTTAATTCGGGTCAACCGTCTAGACCGGGTTAAGGGGGTTACATTTGGTGGTATCAGAGCTGAGTTCTCGAGTAATTGGGAATGTGTGTATGCATGATTGAAGCATGGTTTGGTTGGTATGCTTGTTGAGTGAAAGCATGTTCAGTGATTTGTGATGATGATGTGTATGTGATGCATGTTGTGATGATGCATGATGAGGGTACCCATTGCCAAACAAAAGCTAAAGAGATAATGTTGTTTTTGAAGGAAATTGAGCTAGAATACTTGGAATTTGCTTACCTTGCTGGTCCTGACTTGTTTTACTTTGTATTGTTATGCATGGTAAAGTATGGCACCACGTAGAGAGTTAAGGAGTAGCGCGAGAGCTACGACCCCGGAGGGGAATGTGAACGATGAGCACACTGGTAGTGCTGTGATACCTCCTCCTCCACCTGGTGGTGGTGGTGCGGAGAGGGAAAGAGCTGGAGCTGAGGCAGCTGGTGCTGGAGCTGCAGGGCCTGAGGTTGGTCAGGGGCAAGCGATGCCTGACATGTCTGTGCTGGTACAAGCTATTGCGGGTGCGTTTCGAGCAGCAGTAGCTGGAGCTCAAGGAGCTGGGCATCAGGGAGATGCTGGTGCTAGACTACCCTTGGAACGTTTGCGCAGTCTTGGTGGGACTGAGTTTAGGGGTATGTCAGCTGAGAGGTCTGAAGCATGGTTGGAGAGTACCAAGCGTGTCTTGGGACAGATGAGTTGCACTGATGTGCAAAAGCTGGGATGTGTGGTGTCACTGCTGCAAGGTGATGCTTATACGTGGTGGACGACCACAATCTCTGGGATGGCTGATGCTGATGTTACTTGGACGTTCTTTCAGCATGCGTTTAAGAGGAGATATCTGGGAGTTAGATATCTGGATGAGAAGAAGCGTGAATTCATGTCTCTTACCCAAGGGAGCATGAGTGTGGCTGAGTATGAGGTACAGTTTGTACGCCTTAGCCAGTATGCACCGGAACTGATACCTGATGAGCGCGAGAGGTGCGAAAGGTTCCGTTATGGCTTGGTGACGGAAGTTAAGACCTATATGTTGGCTGCTGAGTACAATGATTTCGATGTGTTGGTTAGTCGATCCAAGGACATTGAGATGAACCTGAGTTTGTCTGCTAAGGGTGCTGGAGCTAGTTCTGGAAAGAGAGCTGCTGAGTATAGTTCCGGTGGACGGAACAAGAGGGGACGCGATCAGAGGTTTCAGTCCTCGTCTAAGAGAGGTGGAGGTGCACCTGCTAGGGGTGGCAATGCTAGAGCTGACCCTAGTGCTTGTTGGATTTGTGGTTCCCGTGGTCACTTGAGGCGTGACTGTCCTCGTGCTGGGAGGGAGGTGCAAGCTCCTGTGATGGCAGCTGGTTATGAGTGCTGGAACTGTGGTTCAGCTGATCATCTGAGACGTGATTGTCCGAGGGTGGCTGGTGGTCAAGAGCGTGCTCCTGTTGTTGCAGCACCGCAGAGAGGTCGTGGGCGCGGCCGTGGTAATTTTCAGAGGCGAGAGGAAGGTGGACGCGGTGTAGCTCATGTTGTGGCTATTCAACCTGAGGGTGGAGGCCAAGCGAGGGTGTATGCTTAGCGCGAAGGAAGGAATGATGCTGATGTGATTGCAGGTACCTTTACTTTGCAATCCTTGTCATTGCTTTCTTTGATTGATTCTGGATCTACGCATTCATATATTCTTCGTGAGCATGCTGAGTTGCTTGGTTTGCCTGTTGAGTCTTTGGATGTTGGTGTTAGAGTCACTAGTTCTTTTGGTGAAACTGTTGTGACTCGTAAGCTTTATAGAAGGTGTCCTTTGGTTGTTCAAGAGCATGTCTTTCATGTTGATCTTATGGAGTTGCCCTTTTATGGTTTTGATGTGATCCTTGGTATGGATTGGCTTGCTGAGCATCGTGCTGTTGTGGATTGTGAGAATAAGCGGGTTTCGCTTAAGCTTGGGGATGATTATGAAGTGGTGGTAGTTGGTGAGAATGTGAAGTTTCTTGCCAATGTTGTTTCTACCTTGGAGGCGAGCAGGATGCTGAGGCAAGGTTGTGAAGCTTTTCTAGCTTTTGTGATGAATCCTAGTTCGAAGGAGCTGAGGGTGCAGGATATCAGGGTTGTGAAGGAGTTTCCTGATGTTTTTCCTGAGGAGTTGCCTGGTTTACCTCCTAATCGTGAGGTGGAGTTTGGTATTGAGCTGTATGAGAATACCACTCCTGTGTCCATTACTCCCTATAGAATGGCACCTAAGGAGCTGAAGGAGCTGAAGACGCAGTTGCAAGAGTTGCTTGATCGTGGTTTCATCCGGCCGAGTGTTTCGCCTTGGGGTGCTCCTGTCTTGTTTGTGAAGAAGAAGGATGGCACAATGAGGATGTGCATTGATTACCGTCAGCTGAACAAGTTGACTATCAAGAATCGGTATCCTTTGCCGAGGATTGATGATCTCTTTGATCAATTTCGGGGAGCTGCTGTGTTCTCTAAGATTGACTTGAGGTCAGGGTATTATCAATTGAAGGTGAAGGATGTGGATGTGCCTAAGACTGCTTTCAGGACAAGGTATGGGCATTATGAGTTCCTTGTGATGCCGTTTGGTTTGACAAATGCTCCTGCTGCTTTCATGGACATGATGAATCGTGTTTTTCATGAATACCTGGACAAGTTTGTTGTGGTGTTCATTGATGACATCCTTGTGTACTCGCGTACCGAGGAAGAGCACGAAGAGCATTTGAGGATTGTGTTGCAAGCTTTGTTGGAGAATCAGCTTTATGCTAAGCTGAGCAAGTGTGAGTTCTGGCTTAGAGAGGTGGTTTTTCTTGGGCATGTGGTCTCAGCTGAGGGGATTCGTGTTGATCCTCAGAAGATTGAAGCAGTGATGAGCTGGAAAGTTCCTAAGTCTGTTCAGGAGGTTCGTAGTTTCCTTGGTTTGGCAGGATACTACCGAAGGTTTGTAGATGGTTTTTCCAAGATTGCTGCTCCTTTGACGAAGTTGCTGCAGAAAGATGTTAAGTATGAGTGGACAGAAGCGAGGCAACAAGCTTTTGAGAAGCTGAAGATGGCTTTGACGCAAGCTCCTATCTTGATTCAGCCTGAATCAGGGAAAGAGTTTGTAGTCTTCAATGATGCATCCTATGTTGGTTTGGGGTGTGTGCTGATGCAAGAGGGTAAGGTTGTGGCTTATGCGTCGCGGCAGTTGAAGGTGCATGAGCGCAATTATCCTACGCATGATATTGAGTTGGCTGCAGTGGTTTTTGCCCTGAAGATCTGGAGGCATTATCTGTATGGTGAGAAGTGTACTGTGTACACGGATCACAAGAGTTTGAGGTATCTGATGTCTCAGAAGGAGTTGAATCTCAGGCAGCGACGTTGGTTGGAGTTGCTCAAGGATTATGATCTGACGATTGAGTATCATCCGGGAAAGGCCAATGTTGTTGCGGATGCCTTGAGTAGAAAGGTAGCTGTTGAGCTGAGAGCTATGTTTGCTAGCTTGAGCATATCACAGGATGGTGGTCTTGTTGCTGAGATGCAAGTGAAACCTTCGTTGGTTCAGTTGATCAAGGATAAGCAGTTGTTGGATGATTCCTTGGTGTCTCATGTTCAGGATATCGCGGAGGGTAGGCCTTCGGATTTCTGCTTTAATGAGGATGGAGTGTTGTGTTTTGGTAGTCGGATAGTAGTGCCTGCTGATGCTGAGTTGAGGCGTGCTATTCTAGCTGAAGGTCATAGTAGTCCTTTTGCTATGCATCCTGGTAGTACAATGATGTATCGCGATCTTCGTGATGAGTACTATTGGGTAGGTTTGAAGAAGGATGTTGCTGAGTTCGTGAGCAAGTGTTTGGTGTGTCAGCGAGTTAAGGCTGAACATCAGGTTCCTTCTGGTTTGTTGCAACCGTTGAAAATCCCTGAATGGAAGTGGGAGAGGGTTACCATGGATTTTGTATCTGGTTTGCCTTTGTCTCCGTCGAAGAAGAATTCTGTTTGGGTGATTGTGGATCGCCTGACGAAGTGTGCACATTTCTTGCCTGTGCATACTACGTTCTCTTTGGATAAGCTGGCAGAGCTGTACATTGCCGAGGTTGTGAGGTTGCATGGTGTGCCTAAGTCGATCGTGTCGGATAGGGATCCGAGGTTCACATCGCGTTTTTGGCAGTGTTTGCATCAAGCTCTGGGTACAAGGTTGCATTTCAGTACATCCTATCATCCTCAGTCGGATGGCCAGTCTGAACGAGTTATTCAGATTTTGGAGGATATGTTGAGATGCTGTGTGATAGAGTTCCAAGGTTCTTGGGAGAAGCATCTGCCTTTGGTTGAGTTCGCTTATAACAACAGTTATCAGGCGAGTATACAGATGGCACCTTATGAGGCTCTGTATGGGAGGAGGTGTAGGACTCCTCTGTGTTGGGCTGAAACTGGTCAAAAGTTGGTTTCGATGCCTGCTTTGTTGAAAGGGACTACCGAGAAGGTGAAGCTCATTTGTGAGCGGTTGAAGGCTGCTTCTGATCGGCAGAAGTCTTACGCGGATTTGAAGCGTAAGGAGATAGAGTTTGCGGTGGGTGATCGCGTGTTCTTGAAGGTTTCGCCTTGGAAGAAGGTGATGAGGTTTGGGCGGAAGGGTAAGCTGAGCCCTAGATACATTGGAGCGTATGAGGTTGTTGAGCGTGTGGGTCCTGTTGCGTATCGGTTGAGGTTACCCCAGGAGCTGGAGAAGATTCATGATGTGTTCCATGTTTCTATGCTCCGGAGGTATAGATCTGATCCTTCGCATGTGTTGCCTGTGGAGGAAGTGGAATTGAATCCGGATTTGACCTATGATGAGGAACCGGTGAAGGTTCTGGATTCAGATAGCAAAGTTCTTCGTGGCAAGACCATTGAGTTGGTGAAGGTGCTGTGGAAGCATCGCAGTGTTGAGGAAGCCACGTGGGAGCGGAAGGATGATATGCTGAAGCAGTTTCCTTATCTCTTTCCTTCAGGTAAATTTCGAGGACGAAATTTCTTAAGGGGGGGAGAGTTGTAACGCCCCGGTTTTGGGCTTGGAAGTCTTGGGCGTTGACCGGTTGGTCAAAGTGCTGTTCGAATCGTAAGAGGTTAAATTAGGAAAGCCTAGTTCGGGTTGCATTAAAAATATGGAAAAATGTTCTAAAATCATCTTTTATTATATTTAAGTGAACTGTGAAATCAATTTTGGAAAATGAGTTTCGGAAGTGTGACATTTTGGCTAGTGACCAAAATGTAATTTTTGAAAGTTTGGTGGCTATTTTATAAAGGGTTGAAATTTTGAATCTTTAAGGAGCTATTTACCCAAAGGGAGTTTCTCCAGATTTTTCTAAGATATTTTAACACATAATTCTGATTTTAAAAGAATCAAAAGGAGGGAAAATCTATTTTTAGCTATTTTCTCATTTAACTACCTATTTTCTTCCTATCTTTTTCTCTCAACCCAAACACTCAATTTCCAGAGATCTCATTCTGATTTTCTCACCTAAAAACCTTCTTTCAACTCTCAATTGATTGCAAATCATTGTGTCTTCAAAACCTCTTCAATTGCTTCAAGATTTATCAAGCTTTTCAATTCCAAAAAGAGGAGAAACTCAAGTTTGGAGGTAAGAACGTCCTTCTCCTCTGAACTTCAAGTTCTTTAATGAAATTCCTAAAGTTTTCAATCCTAATTTGATAATTGATTAAAGGTTTTAAGGTTGATTTATGGATCTTGGCTAATTATGCAAGATATTGATGATTTCACTTGATTTTCGTTTGGTCTGTTAAATCTGTGTTTTGAGAAGTGTTTTTGATGTTAAATGATCATTAAATTGATGTGGAAATGAGTCTTGATTGATGCAATCCCGGATAGGTTGGGTTTCCTAATTTTAGCTTGTGTTTTAAGGTAGCTTTTGTGGTGATCTTGTGGATCTGGTGTTGCTGGAGGTATAAGGATGGTTGTAGGTTGTTTTTAGATGTTAAATGATGTTAATGGAAGTGAGGTTTTGCTGGTTTGTGGCTGGGCTTTGTTTAGAAGTGTTTCGGATGCATTTTCGGTTGTGTTTGGTGGCCGAAAATGGAGGTTTAGTGAGAGCAGCGAGTTTAGATGCTTTCATTGAAGCAATTAATGCATGAAGATGCATTAGACATCTGCTTTAATGTGTTGAAACAAGGGAGGCATCCTTGGATCCAAGATTTGTTGATCCGGAGGCTTGATTTGGTGCTTTGGCTTGAAGCAAAGTGGAAATCGGTGAGTGGATTTGTGAAAATGGTTTTCGGCTTTGAAACCAAGGTTTTGGGAGCTTAGTTTAAGTCTAAACAACTTTGCTAAGCTCAAGTGTAAGTTTTCGGATTACTCTCTCTAAGTGGTGGCCATGTTTTGATGAAATGTGAAATGATGATTTTGCATGATTTGTTTACCGTTTTGAAAGCATGTTTAAGCATGATAATTGCTGATGTTTTAGCATGATATATGCTGAGGTTTTAAGCCATGTGTTGAAGGTGTCTCTAGGTAAGAGTACCTTGTTTACAATGCATTGTTAAATGATGATTTAATGCTTTGAAATGCATGATGAAATGGCTTGGTTTAAATGCTTTAAAACAGTGGATTACATGATGTATAAAGTGTGTATTGGCAAGTGATGGTTTGTAAAAGTGAAGGTCACTAAGGTGGTTAAAAGTCCTTGAGTGAGCCTTGTTATCTAAGATCATCAAGGTGGTTAAAAGTCCTTGGATGAATCTTGTTGCAGACTCTAAGGTGGTTAAAAGTCCTTAGGTGCTCCTTTCCATGGTGGTTAAAAGTCCATGGGGCCAAGGTGTTTAAAAGTCCTTGGGGCCAAGGTGTTTAAAAGTCCTTGGGGTAATTCAAGCTACGGACACAAATGTGGTTAAAAGTCCTTGTGTGGTCCTTTCATGGTGTTTAAAAGTCCATGGCCAAGGTGTTTAAAAGTCCTTGGGGTCCAAGGTGTTTAAAAGTCCTTGGGGAAAGTTGTTGAACTTGATTTCATAAATGAAATGTATCACTTGAGCCAATATGACATGTATAGTACATGAGATGCATGAGATGCATGATTTAATGTTTATGTTGAAGCATGAGATGCTTGTTTAAATGAAATGTGGAAGCATGATAATGCTTGATTTAAAGTATGCTTTGAGCATGTGTAAAGGTTGTCTTATAAGCATGTTTTACAAATGGTTTTAATTGCATTATTGAATGGTTTTTAAAGAGCACTCCTCACTAAGCTTTGGCTTACGCTCTCTCGTTTTCTTGATTCAATAATGCAGAGCATTAGAGTACATTGAGGGCAGCAAGAGGAGGCAAGCAAACAAGTTCAAGTTGAGCTCAATGTATGGAAGGTTTTGTTAAACATTTAGCTTTTGTATGTTTTGGCAATGGGGGACCTATGTATATGTTTTGGGAGGTGTTTAAGACTCCCTAAGTATGTTGAATGTTGATGATGTTGCTGGTTTTTGGGTTTGAACCTTATATGCTTGTTTTGCAAGTTGATGCTTGAGTGGATAGCTTGTGTAGGAAGCATGACCATTGAATTGGGCGTTTTTGCATATGATGTTATTTTGTTGATTTGATGATGCTCATATGTCCTAAATGTGTTTAATTGCATGCTGGTAAAGTTTGGTGATGTTTGGAGCATGTTTGAGTGTCCAATTGCATGATTAGTTATGCTTGTTGCTTAATTTTGTGCAGGCGTTTCGGAACAGGGGTGTACCGTTTCGGAACGGGTGCCTTGCATGAACCCAGGCGTCCGAAACGGTATACACCGTTTCGAAACGGTTTGGCCTCTGCCGAAGCCACGTTCTGGAACCCGTTTCGGAACGGCCCGTGTTTCGGAACAGGGCTAGCCTGTTTCGGAACGGTCGACCGTTAGGGGGCTGACATGGTAGTTATATGTTTTGAAATATTTGCGTTTTGGTCCTAAACCTTGTATGATCAATTGCATGAGCTGTGGATGTCCTTTTGAGCTGAAATTTCACAGAGAAGCATGAAACCTGACTAATTTCAAGATGGTAACTTTAATTTGGGATAAGTCCCTTAATTTATCAGAATTTACAATTTGGTCCCTAAAGTTGCAATTTGTTCAATTGGGTCCCTGTTTGATCTCTGATGTTTGTGATCTTTTGATATGTTGTTTGCATGATCACAATTAAGGTTAATGTGCATCTAGACAAGATTAAAAAGAAAAAAAAGGGTCGTTAATCAAGGTTGACTTTCGGGTTGACTTTGGTTTTCCCCGTGTGACTTTCTTAATTCGGGTCAACCGTCTAGACCGGGTTAAGGGGGTTACATATGGAGTTGCCCTTTTATGGTTTTGATGTGATCCTTGGTTTGGATTGGCTTGCTGAGCATCGTGCTGTTGTGGATTGTGAGAATAAGCGGGTTTCGCTTAAGCTTGCGGATGATTATGAAGTGGTGGTGGTTGGTGAGAATGTGAAGTTTCTTGCCAATGTTGTTTCTACCTTGGAGGCGAGTAGGATGCTGAGGCAGGGTTGTGAAGCGTATCTGGCTTTTGTGATGAATCCTTGTTCTAAGGAGTTGAGGGTGCAGGATATCAGGGTTGTGAAGGAGTTTCCTGGTGTTTTTCCTGAGGAGTTGCCTGGTTTACCTCCTAGTCGCGAGCTGGAGTTTGGAATTGAGCTGTATGAGAATACAACTCCTGTGTCCATTACTCCCTATAGAATGGCACCTAAGGAGATGAAGGAGCTGAAGACGCAGTTGCAAGAGCTGCTTGATCGTGGTTTCATCCGGCCGAGTGTGTCGCCTTGGGGTGCTCCTGTCTTGTTTGTGAAGAAGAAAGATGGCACGATGAGGATGTGCATTGATTACCGTCAGCTGAACAAGTTGACTATCAAGAATCGGTATCCTTTGCCGAGGATTGATGATCTCTTTGATCAATTTCGGGGAGCTGCTGTGTTCTCTAAGATTGACTTGAGGTCAGGGTATTATCAGTTGAAGGTGAAGGATGTGGATGTGCCTAAGACAGCTTTCAGGACAAGGTATGGGCATTATGAGTTCCTTGTGATGCCGTTTGGTTTGACAAATGCTCCTGCTGCTTTCATGGACATGATGAATCGTGTGTTTCATGAATACCTGGACAAGTTCGTTGTGGTGTTCATTGATGATATCCTTGTGTACTCGCGTACTGAGGAAGAGCATGAAGAGCATTTGAGGATTGTGCTGCAAGCTTTGTTGGAGAATCAGCTTTATGCTAAGCTGAGCAAGTGTGAGTTCTGGCTTAGGGAGGTGGTGTTTCTTGGGCATGTGGTCTCAGCTGAGGGGATTCGTGTTGATCCTCAGAAGATTGAAGCGGTGATGAACTGGAAAGTTCCTAAGTCTGTTCAGGAGGTCCGTAGTTTCCTTGGTTTGGCAGGATACTACCGAAGGTTTGTGGATGGTTTTTCCAAGATTGCTGCTCCTTTGACGAAGTTGTTGCAGAAAGATGTTAAGTATGAGTGGACAGAAGCGAGACAGCAGGCTTTTGAGAAGCTGAAGATGGCTTTGACGCAAGCTCCTATCTTGATTCAGCCTGAGTCAGGGAAAGAGTTTGTGGTTTACAGTGATGCATCCTATGTTGGTTTGGGGTGTGTGCTGATGCAAGAGGGTAAGGTTGTGGCTTATGCGTCGCGGCAGTTGAAGGTGCATGAGCGCAATTATCCTACGCATGATATTGAGCTGGCTGCAGTGGTTTTTGCTCTGAAGATCTGGAGGCATTATCTGTATGGTGAGAAGTGTACTGTGTACACGGATCACAAGAGTTTGAGGTATCTGATGTCTCAGAAGGAGTTGAATCTTAGGCAGCGGCGTTGGTTGGAGTTGCTCAAGGATTATGATCTGACGATAGAGTATCATCCTGGAAAGGCTAATGTTGTTGCGGATGCCTTGAGTAGGAAGGTAGCTGTTGAGCTGAGAGCTATGTTTGCTAGCTTGAGTATATCGCGGGATGGTGGTCTTGTTGCTGAGTTGCAGGTGAAACCATCGTTGGTTCAGTTGATCAAGGATAAGCAGTTGTTGGATGATTCCTTGGTATCTCATGTTCAGGATATCGCGGAGGGTAGACCTTCAGATTTCTACTTTAATGAGGATGGAGTGTTGTGTTTTGGGAGTCGAATAGTAGTGCCTGCTGATGCTGAGTTGAGGCGTGCTATTCTGACTGAAGGTCATAGTAGTCCTTTTGCTATGCACCCTGGTAGTACTAAGATGTATCGTGATCTTCGTGATGAGTACTATTGGGTAGGTTTGAAGAAGGATGTTGCAGAGTTTGTGAGCAAGTGTTTGGTGTGTCAGCGAGTTAAGGCTGAACATCAGGTTCCTTCTGGTTTGTTGCAACCTTTGAAAATCCCTGAATGGAAGTGGGAGAGGGTTACCATGGATTTTGTATCTGGTTTACCTTTGTCTCCATCAAAGAAGAATTCTGTTTGGGTGATTGTGGATCGCCTGACGAAGTGTGCGCATTTCTTGCCTGTGCATACTACGTTTTCTTTGGATAAGCTGGCAGAGCTGTACATTGCTGAGATTGTGAGGCTGCATGGTGTGCCTAAGTCGATTGTGTCGGATAGGGATCCGAGGTTCACATCGCGTTTCTGGTAGTGTTTGCATCAAGCTTTGGGTACGAGGTTGCATTTCAGTACATCCTATCATCCTTAGTCGGATGGTCAGTCTGAGCGAGTTATTCAGATTTTGGAGGATATGTTGAGATACTGCGTGATAGAGTTCCAAGGTTCTTGGGAGAAGCATCTGCCTTTGGTTGAATTCGCTTATAACAATAGTTATCAGGCAAGTATACAGATGGCACCTTATGAGGCTCTGTATGGGAGGAAGTGTAGGACTCCTCTTTGTTGGGCTGAAACTGGTCAAAAGTTGGTTTCGATGCCGGCTTTGTTGAAAGGGACCACCGAGAAGGTGAAGCTCATTTGTGAGCGGTTGAAGGCTGCTTCCGACCGGCAGAAATCTTACGCGGATTTGAAGCGTAAGGAGATAAAGTATGCGGTGGGTGATCGTGTGTTCTTGAAGGTTTCGCCTTGGAAGAAGGTGATGAGGTTTGGTCGGAAGGGTAAGTTGAGCCCTAGATACATTGGACCGTATGAGGTTGTTGAGCGTGTGGGTCCTGTTGCGTATCGATTGAGGTTACCTCAGGAGCTGGAGAAGATTCATGATGTGTTCCATGTTTCTATGCTCCGGAAGTATAGATCTGATCCTTCGCATGTGATGCCTGTGGAGGAAGTGGTTTTGAATCCGGATTTGACCTATGATGAGGAACCGGTGAAGATTCTGGATTCAGATAGCAAGGTTCTTCGTGGCAAGACCATTGAGTTGGTGAAGGTGCTGTGGAAGCATCGCGGTGTTGAGGAAGCCACGTGGGAGCGGAAGGAAGACATGATGAAGCAGTTTCCTTATCGCTTTCCTTCAGGTAAATTTTGAGGACGAAATTTCTTAAGGGGGGGAGAGTTGTAACGCCCCGGTTTTGGGCTTAGAAGTCTTGGACGTTGACCGGTCGGTCAAAGTGTTGTTCGAATCGTAAGAGGTTCAATTAGGAAAGCCTAGTTCGGGTTGCATTAAAAATATGGAAAAATGTTCTAAAATCATCTTTTAATATAATTAAGTGAACTGTGAAATCAATTTTGGAAAATGAGTTTTGGAAGGGTGACATTTTGGCTAGTGACCAAAATGTAATTTTCGCAAGTTTGGTGGCTGTTTTATAAAGGGTTGAAACTTTGAATCTTTAAGGAGCTATTTACCCAAAGGGAGTTTCTCCAGATTTTTCTAAGATATTTTGAGTTATAATTCTGATTTTAAAGATATCATAAGGGAGGGAAATCTCATTTTGGCTATTTTCTCAACTAACTCTCTATTTTCTTTCTCTCTTTTTCTCTCAACCCAAACACTCAATTTCCAGAGATTTGATTCTGATTTTCTCACCTAAATTCCTCCTTTCAACTCTCATTTGATTCCTAATCATTGTATCTTCAAAACCTCTTCAATTGCTACTTGTTTCAACAAGGATTTTCATTCCAAAAAGAGGAGAAACTCAAGTTTGGAGGTAAGAACGTCCTTCTCCTCTGAACTTCAAGTTCTTTACTGAAATTCCTAAGTTTTCAATCCTAAATTGATGATTAATTAAAGGTTTTAAAGTGTTGAAATGGATCTTGGCTTATTATGCAAGATCTTGATGATTTTTGATGATTTTCGTTAGATCTGAGTAATCTGTGATTTGAGAGGTGTTTTTGATGTTAAATGATCTCTAAATTAATAAGGAAATGAGTTTTGATTGATGCAATCCCGGATAGGTTGAGTTTCCTAAGTTTAGCTTGTGTTTCAAGGTAGTTTTTGTGGTGATCTTGTGGATCTGATGTTGCTGGAGGTATAAGGATGTTGTTAGGTTGTTTCTAGATGTTTTATGATGTTAATGGAAGTGTGGTTTTGCTGGTTTATGGCTGGGCTTTGTTTAGAAGTGTTTTGGATGCATTTTCGGTTGTGTTTGGTGGCCGAAAATGGAGGTTGAATGAGAGCAGCGAGTTTAGGTGCTTTCATTGAAGCAATTAATGCATGATGATGCATTAATCCTCTGCTTTGATGTGTTGAAACAGGGGAGGCATCCTTGGATCCAAGAGTTGTTGATCCGGAGGCTTGATTTGGTGCTTTGGCTTGAAGCAAAGTGGAAATCGGTGAGTGCATTTGTGAGTGAAAATGGTTTTCGGCTTTGAAACCAAGGTTTTGGGGGCTTAGTCTAAGTCTAAACAACTTTGCTAAGCTCAAGTGTAAGTTTTCAGATTTTCTCTCTAGTGGTGGCCATGATTTTGATGTGATGCAAAATGATGATTTGCATGTTTTAATTACTGTTTTGAAAGCATGTTTTAGCATGGTATTTGCTGATGTTTTAAGCCATGTGTTGAAGGTAACTCTAGGTAGGAGTTCCTTGATTTTATACATTGAGATAATGTGGTTTGATGCTTTGAAATGCATGATGAAAATGGCTTGGTTTAATGCTTTAAAACAGTGGATTATATGATGAAAAAGATGTATATTGGCAAGTGATGTTTTGAAAATGTTAAGGTCACTAAGGTGGTTAAAAGTCCTTGAGTGAGCCTTGTTACCTAAGAACATCAAGGTGGTTAAAAGTCCTTGGATGGTTCTTGTTGCGGACACTAAGGTGGTTAAAAGTCCTTAGGTGCTCCTTTCCATGGTGGTTAAAAGTCCATGGGGCCAAGGTGTTTAAAAGTCCTTGGGGCAAAGGTGTTTAAAAGTCCTTGGGGTGATTCAAGCATTGGACACAAAGGTGGTTAAAAGTCCTTGTGTGGTCCTCATTCATGGTGTTTAAAAGTCCATGGCCAAGGTGTTTAAAAGTCCTTGGGGAAAGTTGTTGAACTTGATTTTATAAATGAAATGTATCACTTGAGCCAATATGACATGTTAAGAATATTATGAAGCATGAGATGCTTGTTTTAATGTTTATGATGAAGCATGAGATGCTTGTTTTAATGATATGTTGAAGCATGGGATTGCTTGTTTAAAAGTATGCTTTTGAGCATGTACAAAGGTTGATTATAAGCATGTTTTATAAATGTTTTTAATTGCATTATTGAATGGTTTTTAAAGAGCACTCCTCACTAAGCTTTTGCTTACGCTCTCTCGTTTTCTTAATTCAATAATGCAGAGCACTAGAGTGTCATGAAGGGCAGCAAGAAGGGCAAGAGTTCAAGTACAAGTAGAGCTCAATGTATGGAAGGTTTTTGTTAAACATTTTAGCTTTTGGTTGATTTGGCAATGGGGGACCAATGTGTATGTTTTGGGAGGTGTTTGGAACTCCCTAAGTTTGTTGAATATTGTTTTGAATGCTGGTTTTTGGATTGGAACCTTATATGTTTGTTTTTGAAGTTAATGCTTGAATAGCTAGCTTGTATAGGAAGCATGCCTATAGAATTGGGGCTTTTTGCATGTGATGTTGTATTGTTGAATTGATGATGCCTATATGTCCTATATATGTTGAATTGCATGCTGGCAAAGTTTGGTAGCATTTGGAGCATGTTTGAGTGATCAATTGCATGTTTTGGTATGCTAGTTTGCTGATTTTTGTGCAGGCGTTTCGGAACAGTGAGCACCGTTTCGGAACGGGTGCCTGGAATGAACCCAGGGGTCCGAAACGGGGTGCACCGTTTCGAAACGGTTTGGTCTCTGCCAGACCCCCGTTGCGGAACTGGTATCGGAACGGCCCATGTTTCGGAACAGGGTCAACCTGTTTCGGAACGGTCGACCGTTGGGGGCTGACATGGGCAGTTATATGTTTTGAAATGTTTGCGTTTTGGTCCTGAATCTTGTTTGTGCAATTGTATGAGTTTGGGAAGTCCTTTTGAGCTGAAATTTCACAGAGAAGCATGAAACCTGACTAATTTCAAGTTGGTAAGATTAATTTGGGTTAAGTCCTTTAATTTATCAGAAATTACAATTTGGTCCCTAAAGTTGTAATTTGTTCAATTGGGTCCCTGTTTGATCTCTGATGTTTGTGATCCTTGAGTATGATGTTTGTGTGATCACAATTAGGGTTAATGTGCATCTAGATAAGATTAAAAAGAAAAAAAAAGGTCGTTAATCAAGGTTGACTTTCGGGTTGACTTTGGTTTTCCCCGTGTGACTTTCTTAATTCGGGTCAACCGTCTAGGCCGGGTTAAGGGGGTTACAAGCACTCTAATAAAAGGTGTTGAGCATTCGCCCGGATTTCCCCCACATCACTTTTCTTTGGTCGTCACCCTTTTGTGTTAAATCGTTTCTGCACGGATCTAGGCACTCTCGCCTAGATCGTCAGGCTGACTTAGGCTCCACGCACGCACAAAGGTGCCTAATGCCGCACGTCCGAACGGTCGGGATTCTAGGGACGTGACACTAGCCTCAATTTAAGCATTCCCTTGCATAACATACCATATGCAAAGCTCAAAGAGTAAAGCGAAGGAAAAGACAGTTTGTTGTGGGAAATATAACTAGTATTAAACTGAAGGAAATGGGTTTAGAGGAGTTCAAAACGTTACCTAACCTGAAATCGTAGTCGTTATGAATTATTTCATGTTCATGTTATTGGTGACGGTGATTCTAACATGAAATTTATTTTTGGTGGTTGCTATTTTTTTCATTTTAGAACCAAATATGTAATTTGTACACTAACCCTAGTGATGTAAATTTAAATGGGTGTCGATACGTTTTAAGGGAAACTCAAATAAGCACTACAACATGTAATATTTTAGGTTTCACGGCCAAGGCTCCAATATGTATATGCAGACGTTCGGTACTACTCCTATTACTACAATTTATTAAAACTGCTAATATTCCTTCAGCAGACATTAAACTTGTTCATTCTTACATAATATGATAATATTAGTGCGGTCTACTTATTATTTTATTCATGACTTTATGCAAATTTATTATTTAAATCGTGCTTTGAAAGCTGAGGTATATATTACTATTATGATAAGTATAATTAATGGAGTACCGCATCATACCTAACGTTAGTCACGACCAAAAGGAGCAGAAACACATAATTAAATATATCAGAAAGGTTTCGTTACATATAATTGGAATCTTAAAGGGTTTCAGTACATATAATTAGAATCTTAAAACTGAAATCAATAGTAAAACATATGATATCCTAGGTTTCACTTAAACTAGATCGACATTTTATATGCATACCTTCCATACTCTTATTATTATACTCTTTTTTCCTTCAGTCTCCGTTTAACTTTTCATTCTCACAGACATTAGCATTTATCATATTACTTTGCTCCAAATAATTAATTTGTACCCAAATAATTTTAATGTGGTGCTATTTGTGTTCATTTTAGTTCTGCGCAGCCATGTATAACAATGGGTGTCTGTTGACACCCAAATTTTTTCAAAACTTTCTTTTTCCCATATAAATTGTATATACTAAATTTTAAAAAATATATAAATGACACATTTTTATAAATATAATGACATATCTTTATAAATATAATGACACGTCTTTATAGATAAAATGACGCCCCCTTAAATATCATTAAAAAATGACACATCTTAAATAAACTTCTGGCTCCGCCCCACTTCCTCCGAGTAAATTTGTACCCTAAAACTACAGAAGCAAAACCAAAATCGGTAAGAGTTACCTGTAATATAGGGTTTTTGGTTTATTAGACAATCTTTTTTGGAATTTGGGTTTTTAGGTGTAGGATTTAAGTCCTTAAGTTATGTGTTCATTTTACCAAAATAAATTGTATTAAAAATGCTGATATTTGTGTTCATCTTAGTTCCTTTGATAGTTACGCTTTTACCCTAAATCGTACAAAAACTACAACAAATTCGGTAGGACTAACCTCCATGTTGTTATTTAGGGTTATGAGGTTATGAGATGATTTTTTATGGCTACAATGATTTTGTTTTAGGCTACATCTATCAGCTTCTTATTGTTGGTGGATTAGGATTTACGGTGTAGTTTAGGATATGAAGGATTAAAAGTGACGAATTCTTATGGCTTTCAAGTTTATGGTTTCAACCATGATATACGGTTTATTACTAATGGGTTAGGGTTTAAGATGTAGTTTAAGGTTAGTGGTTTATGTGATTAATCTATATTGTGTAAGGTGTAGTTTAGGGGTTATGGTTTATGTGGTTAAATTGTATGCTGCAAGGTTTATATTTCTCTTGCCAGTAATTAAGCCAACAATCTAGAAGGCATTTGGATAAGGGTTTAGGGTTATTAGTTTACAGTTTAGGGCTGAAATTTTAGGGTTTAGGGGATAAACCAATGCTTGTCGACATACTTCTGTTACACTCCTACCTAAACACACCAGTTCAGATGCATGAGAGAATCTAAATAGTCATATCTAATTCTCTCTCTCTCCTGCCAATTCCACTTCCCCATGACAACAACAACCATACACGTGTTTCAAACGTTGTTTCCCTATTAACGACGATTCCTGACGCGAGGTCAGGGATTCCTGACGCCAATTCCACTTTCATGTTTTGTTATATTTTCTTAACTGAAAATGTTCAGTTTGGACAAAGTATCGAAACTTAATAAATAAGTTTCGAAACTTGTAGAAAAACTCAAACAAACGAAATAAAAAAGGTAAAGATGTTTAATATTTTCAGTTGGAGGACAAGTTTCAAAACTTGCAAACTAAGTAGCGAAACTTGTACAAAAATTAAAAATAAACAAAACAAAAACAAGCATTTTCTTAACTAAAATATACTTGAGAGTTTACAACTAAAAAATATAATAATAAAATAAATTTCACTAATTCATAATTAGACGTTGCATAAAAATAGTTTTACACAAGTTGATTGAAAATAAATTAGGTTTACATCTTATTTTATTAGATTAGATTTTATGGCAAGGATGTAATTATGGAAATAACAAGGTGAAGTACATCATTTAACATCTTATTTTGCACTAAAAATGGAGGGTTTGATAGCTATTTGTACCCAAATAAGCTAAAGCTCTTTAAAAAGTTGTTTGCCAAACACCCCCAAAATATATCACAAGGACAATACATGGACGTGCATAACCACCCACAATTAGTTCATATTAGGGCTTTACAATTATTGTGATAATTCCACCGTAAATCAGCAGTTGAGACAGTCCTCAACGATTAGGTGCTTCTCAGTTGAAACTGGACAAGATTTGAGAGCAGGTACATACAGCAAGCAAAGCGAATACCATCGATAATATAGGCATTCCCATTGTAATTGTTTAGAGACCAAGGAACTCTGAATCATGCAAGTGCATAGCCTACAACTGTTGGTTTGTTTTAGGCTAGCATTACAGTTCTTGTGATAATTCTAGACCTTTTCATAAGAAAACATGACAAAAGTAAGTGAAAAACAATGTTAAATTTCCTTAAGGTCAGGTCGTTTACTACATCTCTGAGACTCCGATCTGAATGGGGCGCCTGCGGATGTAGTTCCAAACAACAACAAACAATAGTATTTGAAAAATCTTGAGACCAAAGAAACAAGGTTTCTAAATACCATGTTTTTTGTTGTTCATCCCTACAAGTGGCTAAACACAACCTTTCAAATAAATTTGCTTGTTGAGAAGAAAAACAAACAAAAACTCATCCAGGCTCTAACAAACTAAGCCTCCGTACGGTTTCCATCACCTCCAGTTAATAACATAAGCCATGCATATATAATGCTTTAGAGACTAACACTAGAAAGGAAAAAATTGCTAATGAATGAGGGTATTGTAGAGCGTTAAGGTGTTCTCTAAATATGAGCGCAAGTGCACACTCTTGTCAAGTTATAGTATAAAAGATATCATCTCCCACAGAGGTTGGACAACTTATTCAAATTGCACTTTCCTCATAGAAAATAAATACACAAGTAATTTTAGCTTACAAAAGAATTAAAAGTAAATAAAACACAAGTAATTGATAGAAGAGATTAGGGTGATAGAATGGGTTAGGTTATGCTGCTTAGTAGTGTGAAACTGCGTTGAATAGGTTAAGTTGCTCTGTGATGCCAGACTTTGCTGCCTCGGCGGAGGATGGCAGATTGGCTGCTTCGATGCTTTTGCCGCCTCGACGGTGGAACGAATGATTGGCTCGGCGAAAAACTCGACAGACCGTCAAGGCTCGGCAGAACGCTTTGATATTGATCTCGCTTATGTCTAAGTCAGAATACTATTGTTGCCCACCGTAGATGATATTCGTCATGATGTGAATCTTGCAAAGACAGCAACCTTGGTCCGTCCTCCTTTAGCCGCCTTTCACTCGCACTACGTCTAGGCCGAATTGATCAACACCTGATTAGGATGAGGATCATACTTATCCCTTTCGCGAGTTCGACTCTCTCGATACCGAACAAATAGATAGTTAACAACTAATCTTTCAAACTTAATTGAAAACTATGAAGAGCATGGAATAAGCAAAACTTGAAGTTTTATTGCAAAAACAAACATAATTCCTAAATAATTGTTCTCACACTAGTTTACAACATAACTCAAACCCAAGAGAAAATTTAAAACATAATGGCGGCAAGAAAACCTAGACTATGCCCAAAGAAAAACCTAAGTTGTCTACAATTACAAAATATGTCAAGTATATATAGGCATTAGCTAGGCTAAGTCCTCCTTGGAGTAGAAGTCTTCATAGTAGCATTTGCATTAAATGCAATCTTTTATTCTGACTTCTTTGAGTTGAATGTGTACTTCTTCTCGTTGCGTTGCACCGCAAGTTATCTTGATCTCCTCTTTTGGCGGCTCTGTCCACTGCTGCATGTGTTAGAATATTGAGTGGATGATAACGTTGGAATCAGGATTTTCTATTCTACAGATCGCACTCCAATTCTCCAATTCCTCATCTTGCTGCCCTGGGTGGCAGGTACGACGACGGCGGCTACTCAACAGCACTTCTCTCTGTCTGGAACTACATCAGTACAGCTCTCTGGTCTGCTGCCTCTGCATCCTCTCCTCTGGTTTGTCCTCCTCCTAACAACTTCTAGCCCTAGAATGCAAACTAAACTAAAACAAAATCTTTTCCTTACCAAATAAAAGATAATCAATAAAATCATGGCAAAATAAAGAATACTGTAAATATGCAATGCATGAACCTAAATATGCCTAAAATGTATTTAAGAACAACAATAATATGAGACGGAATGCATATAAAATATAGGACTAATGAGCACTTTACACACCCCCAAACTCGAACTATTGCTTGTCCTCAAGCAATGCAAACCTAAACATACTTGCCTTTTAAAGTAATCAGAAAGAAAAAATGGTTTTAAACTTGATTTAGCACCTCAAGGCTGTGGCACCTACATTATATTAGTGAAAGGAGAAGAGCAAAAATTACCTCATAATTAAACTATAATGCAGTGCAGTGTGTGCAGAAATTGTGTACAAGCTGAATCTGAAGAATATTCTAAGTAAACAAGGATTTTGTCATGGTATATATGGTTGCTGCCGAGGCAGCATAATTAAGCACATTTATTTAATCATGACAGTAAGGGCTTCAGCTCATCACGACTACTCTCTAGGTCTGAAATTAAGATATGAGCAAACTACAAAACCCCAAACCCTTTGAGCAGAGTCATCCCGCGAAGACTTTCATTCACTCATGCTAATTTGTCCGTCACTTCAAGGATTTTCATATTCATGGACTTTGATAGCAGCGGAGTGTCCTTGCACATGATTCTTCCTAGAGCTGGTTTTAGGCACCTCTAGCGAAAGACAACATAAAATTTTCTTTCATGCTGTGGCAGTGCTTTTCTTTTTCTGTTTGTTGCCTTCCGCGACAGCTTCATGCAACCATGTTAGAATTTTATAAATAATTCAAGCAGGCAATGTTTACCAAAATTCTAACAAATTCAACAAGTAACATTAGTGTTTTTAATTTTTGCCATTCATAGAAAAATTCTAAGTTTACGTCATGCTTTCCCCAAAATTACGTTCTTTTTAATTGGTGCGAAAAATTTAAAGTCGGCTATCCTATCATAGACACAAGTTCTAACAAAAATTTTCTTTTGATTAATTTTTTAAGGCAACTACAATGCAATCTATATGCTACTATGATGCCCAAACAAAAATATGAGAGCTACACCTCTCAAACTCGAGATGGGCATTGCCCTCAATGCACAAAATAAAGTACAAAAGAAAAACAGAAAAAATAAATAATAAGATAATTAAAACATAAAAATAAGCAATAAAAGAAGGAAAAGAAATAATGCTAGAAGTTGGCGGAGGGCTGAGAAGAAGTTAGGGTCTTTTCAGCAGAGGAAGAAGATGAAGACTGGATGATAAGGCGACGGCTGGCAGGTGACCGGGCGGCAGACTTGGCAGGTGAAATCTTTGATGTCTGTGGTGGCTGGACTCTCTTAGTAGTGCGGTGAGGAGCTGCATTTTGGTCTGGATCAGATTCAGACTCCTCTTCCTCTGGCTCGGTGGAGATGATGTGCCGCTTTCTCTTCTTGGTTGCCTCTGCCAAGGGTTATGCCGGTGGATCCTCTGTTGCCATGGGTGCCATTTTTGCTGCCGTCGACTGCTCAACCTCGTTGGACTGGGAGGTGTTTGCCACTGTTTCCACTGTGTGGGCAGGAGAGATATGTTGTTGATGCCTCTCGAGAGTGTCAGCCATCGTGTTAGAAGCGAAGGTGGCGGAGTAGGATGGATAGTGTGTCGGAGATGACATCTAGCGGCAAAAAGCGGTATGGCGGGTAACTACTTCTGATGGTGTTCCTTCTTTGGGTTCGGCTGCGGCGACTAGGTCTGCAGCGAAGGTAGGCAGGGAGGGGTCGTTATTGGGAAATTTTTGAAGAAGGTAAGCCAGAAAGGCCTCTTGGACCTCTCCCACATATTTCATGAATGTCAATTGTTGTCACTCGATCCGTTTGTTGCTTTCGATAAGAGTGCGAAGTAGGGCAATGACTTCATTGTTTACGGCAGCGTTAGTACTGCCTTGGGCTGCTGGTGTAGCTGGCATGGCGGGGGAGGGCTGTGATGGTGTGATCTGCTCCGTTTTTGGAGCTTGCATCATCTACAGGTGGACTTTTCTGGTCCAGCCCTCTTTTGCAGTTGTCATCTCATCATTTGGATCAGATGGGACGTTGAAATTGGCACACAAGCTCGTGATGAGAGATGGGAAGTAAAGCCGACCCTTTGATATTCGGAAGCAATTGTGGATCTCCTTGCATATGATTTCCCCAACATTTATCGATCTGTTCATCATTATTAAGTGAATGAGAGCGAGAGGCGGTCGATCTACTGTGGAGTTATGAGAGGTGGGCAGCAGACGCCGTTTGACGAATGTGTTCCATAGCATCGCCTCCGACAGCAATAAACGACGTTGCATTGAGCCGCCATGTTTTCTCGCAAGCCAAGGTGTGTTGGGTTCGCACAGTCGGGCCTTGATTCTGTCATAGTCGATAGCCGTTAGTGACTGCCTCCATTCTTCCTGAGGGTTGTCTTCCATCTCGAGCCCATAGAAGTTGTTTATCACTGCCGCATTGAGCTTGACGGGTTCTCTGCAGACAAATACAAACGGCAGTTCAAGACGGGGGTGGTGGGCATAAAATTCCTGGACAAGCGTGATGTTTGTCACCTCCGGTTGTCGTACAATTATTTCCCAACCCTTTCTATGTATTCTCTTAAATAGGGCGGGCTCAAGGCCAAGATCTCCCGTCTGCTGTGAATAATGGAACCCTTGTTCCTCTCATATTTCTTGTTTTGCGAACTGGGTTATGTACCTTCTTGCATCATCATTGGAGAAGAAACGTTGAAACATGGGTTTGGATTGATATGTTGATGCCATGTGCGAGACGATTTGTTTGTAATTTGAAACTAAAAGATGATAATGAGAAAGAAAGTAGTGGATTCAATAATGGTTAAGAATGAGATGAAAGTGAAGTAAATAAATGGGAGAAGTGGGGTTTATATAGATGGTGTCGAGAAATGTCGTGGCAGCATTAAATGTCCAACGGGCAGATTTCTTTGCGCACGTTACGGGTTTTTTGCTCGTTACTTCTATAGTGGTTGGCAGCTAGCCGTTACAATGTTTCTACGCTGGGGTGCCCTCAGCTGTCTTGGCGGGATGTTGGGCGGGCTACTTGTTAGGCCTTATTCTTGGTCCAGCTTTTTATTCCTAAAACCTGAAATAAAAATAAAATAATTAAACACTAAAAATAAAATAAATTTTGAAAAATAAAAATGTGGAGAATACTTTTAACTTAATTTAAAATCCAATCCTAAAAGAAAGAAAATAAATTCCAATGAATTAAATTATATTCCTAAAAAAATAAAAAATAATATAAAATTAATTAAGTTACGTTGGGAGTGCATTGGGGAGCATCTCCCAGACATAACCACTTCATGAGGTGATGTGTTGTTCTCCCTCTCGGGGTCCTCTTGTTCTTTGGGGTTCTTCTGTCTATTCTGCTGCCTGCCCTGGCGGCTACTATGTTTCCCTGTTTTAGTGCTGTATTATGAAGCCTGAGCGTCTGGGTATCCTTCTTTTTCCATTATTGATGGCTGTAAAACATTTAGTTTTATGCTTTGGTTGTCCACTCTCATCATCAGATAGTTTTATGCTTTGGTTGTCCAGCCTCATGATAAGCTCCCCATGCCCCACATCAATTAGCGTTCTGCCCGTGGCTAGAAAAGGTCACCCAAGTATGATAGGGACGTTCTCGTCGACCTCACAGTCTAGGATGAGGAAGTCTGCTAGGAAAATAAAGATGCCTACGCGAACCAGGATGTCTTTGACTTTACCCTTTGGTTGTACAAATGAATGGTCTTATAGTTTTAGCATGATGGAGGTGGCTTTGGCTTGCCCAATACCTAACTTGTCGAAGACCGCCTTTGGCATTAGGTTAATGATGGCTCCTAGATCGCACAGGGCTCTCATCGCATCGTTGCTGCCGATTCTGCATGGAATAACGAAGCTGCCCGGATCTGTTCTTTTGGCCAGTAGCTTGTTGTGCAGCATAGCCATGCACTCTTCTATCACAGCTACGGTTTCAAACTCTCCAATTCATTTCCTCTTGGAAACCATGTCCTTCAGATATTTCGCGTAATTGGGTATGTTCTGGATGGCTTCCACGAGAGGGATGTTAATGTGCACCTGTTTTGGAATATCCAGAAATTTCCGGAACTGGTGCTCTTGTTTTTGTTGCTTAAGTCTTTGGGGGAAAGGTCGTGGCAGACAGATGTCCTAAATGTGTTCCTTGCATGTAAATCTAATATGTGGCGACTCAGGATCATCCTTCTTAGGGTTGCTGTCAGTCTCATCTACGGGGGTGGCTGGTATTGATGCTGTTGCGGCAGGCTGTTCTATTTGCTGGTCCATTGGTTGTTCAGTTCTGGGTTCTTCCAGTTGTTTCCCACTTATGGTTGATATGGCTTTACACTGTTCATAGGTGGGTTTGGCTGCTACCTATGTGCTGTTGAAAGATGAACCTTTTGCCCTATTGCTTATAATCTCCGTGAATTCCCCAAACTGGGTCTCCAGGTTCTTTATTGCAGCCTCTTGATTGTTCATCCTCATCGCAGTCCTGTCCATAAACGACTTAGTCTTATCAATAAATTTATTAGTATGAAAAATAAAATCAGCGGTTCTAGACATAAAAGTATGTAAAGTATTTTCGAGTGAGTTATTGCTCGTAGTCTGTTGCTGCTGAGGCTGCTATCTGGATAGGTTCTGTTGGTATCCTCCTGGTTGCTGAGTTGGATTTGCAGCCGTGTTTGGATTGCTCCAGGAGAAGTTTGGGTGCTTCTTCCAGCTTGGGTTGTATGTGTTGGTATTGGGCATGCTATTCCTTTCATAGCTTCCCATGAAGTTGGCAGATTCACTACACTCAGAGGAATCGTGGTTGCCCCCACACTCATCACAAAAAGGCTCTACAGCCTTGGCCACATATGTATTTCCTTTGGCCAAATTCATCACCAACTCGGTCAGTTTGTCCAAACGGGCATTAACAGATTCAGTGGCCTCTACTTCATTCACAACAGCTGGCGGCCTTATGTCGTCGCGGCGGGCTGTAGGGAACTTGTAGTCGTTATTTGAAATTCTGTTTAGAATCAGGAGTGCCTACTCAGGTGGTCTATCCAGGATGATTCCATTGCCTGAGGCGTCGAGCATCATTCGTATCGGTTGGTTTACTCCATTGTAGATCATCGACATTTGCGTCCAGGATGAGAAACTATGAAGTGGGCAGTTGTTCAGCATCTGTTTGTACCTTTCACAAGCTTCATACATTGGTTCGTCATCCCCTTGGCGGAAGGCTATGATCTCGTTTCTCAACATGTTTGTGACGTTTGAAGGACTTAAACGATCTAAGAAATCCTTGCACAGCTCCATCCAAGTATGGAATGATCCCGCCGATTGGTTTTTCAGCCATTGTTTTGCCCTATCCCTCGGAGAATAGGGGTACACTCTCAGCTACAACACGTTTTAATGGACTCCATGTATCTTGAAAGCTCTGCATATGTCTACGAATCCTCATGTAAAGTGTCCACAAGTTCTATATTTCATGCACTTTCCATCTCATAATATTGCTGTTTTTGAGTAGATTTTAGGCATAATTAGGACCATGAATTGCATTTTACAGTATTTCTTTACTTTTCCATGTTTTTCTAGATTATCTTTTATTTGGTAAAGAAAAGGTATTGTTTTAGTGTACTTTTGGTTTTAGGTACTGGAGGCTAACATAAGGAAAGAGGAGCTGAGGATGCGATGTTGAGGCAGTGAACCAAGGAGCTGTACTGATGCAGTTTAAGACAAAGACAACAGCTGCCGAGTATCTGTCGCCGCCCACCGTGCCGCCCATGGAAACAGACTATGTAATTGGAGAACCGGAGTGCGATCTGTAGTGTAGAAAATCCTGATTATATCTATGTTGTCCACTCAATTTTTTTTGACGTCTGTAGCAGCGGGGTAGAGCCGCCGGAGGTGAATCTTGAGATTGCTTGCGGAACAAGGCAACTTTATAAAGTCCACATTCAACTCAAAGAAGTTAGAGTTTAAAGTCACATTAATGTTAAAAGCTACTTTGAAGACTTCTACTTCAAGAAGGACTAGAGCTGGCTAATGCCTATATATACCCATTGTAATTCTAGTTCAAGAGAAAGAGGTTTTCCTTAGGCATAGTTTAGGTTTTCTTGCTGCCGACATGTTCTAAATTTCTCCTTTGGTTTGGGTTATGTTGTAATTAGTTGTGAAAACAGTTGTTTAGGTTTTCAAGTTTGTTTTTGCAAATAAAATTACAAGGTTTACTTATTCCATGTTCTTCATAGTTTTCAACTAAGGCGAAAGAATATTTGAAATCTATCCATTTGTTCGATATCGAGAGATTTGAACTCACGAAAGGAGTAAGTACGATTTCATCTATAAAATGGTGCGATCAATCCGGCCTAGACATAGGTTAAGGGTTTAAGGCAACTAAAAGAGGACGAATCAATCTTGTTGTCTTTGCATGATTCACGCCACGACTGGTATTATATGTAGTGGGCATCAACAGAACTGTGACTTAAACATAAGCGGAGTCACTTTCGAAGCGTTCTGTTGAGCCATGTAGTTCTTTCGAGTTTGCCGTCGAGACACGATTACATTCCCATGCTGAGGCAGTGAGAGGGTCTCAACAGTCTACCTGCCATCCACCACCAAGGTAGCAGAGTCTAGCAGCGCAAAACAACTTGACCTATTAAACACATTTTCACACTAAGCAGCAACATAACCCTGCCCTCTCTATCAATCTGATCACTCCCTCTTCAATAATTGTGTTTTTATTACTTTTCTTCTCGTATAACCAACTTACTTGTGCATTTACTTTTCCTTGTGCAGGAACAACAATTTGAATCAAGTTGTCCAATCCCTGTGGGAGACGATATCTTTTGTACTATAACTTGACAGGAGTATGCATTTGCACTCATAAATAGAGAACACCTAAACTCTCTACAAGTTTTTGGCGTTGTTACCCGGGATTGGTAAAAGCGAAATTCATTTTAATTTTTCTTCACTCTTAATTCTATTTGCATTTAATTTCAGTTGAAAAAAACTATGTGGGAAAGTGCTTATTCAGGTGCCCCAGAAGTTAAGGGTAGCAATATTTGGGAAAGTTCTTGCGAATTTTGTGAAGGCAATCATGCATTCGAAAGTTGCCTTTAACTTTTTGCAACGGACATGTCGTGGAAAACCACACAGGAATGGTTGCTTGAATATGAACAGAAAGTGTCGCCATAATAGCAACAGGGACAGTTGATGCCATTACCGCAGTTGCCGCCACAGCAGCAAGATTTTTCATGGTATGAGCTAAAATCTCAAAAAAAATACCATAATAGTTTTGATGTAGAAACCGACATGCCCTGTCAAAATAGTCTTCTACAAGAACAATCAAACTTCTTGGAGGACACACTTCAAGCTTTCCTTGCGCTCAAGGATAAATTATTAGCTTCTATGGATGCCAACATCACTAAGATGGATGCACATCTGAGAAATTCAGTCCTCATTGATGCTATGGATGAACCTCCACAATTAAGGGATATTGATGTCCCAGAACAAGAAGACGAAGAGCAATGCGAGGAAAGATCCCCAATATGTGCAGAGCAAATCAAGCCTCCAAGCCAGGAGGATGCAGAATGCTGCCCAGACAACATGATTGACAGTTGTTTCGGCAGCTACCTAGAACCCTTCCCTGAGGACAAACTGACAGCACCTGAGCAAAGCCATGCCTCACAGAGATGCCCGCCACGACATAAGCCTCCATAATGATGCCCGCCTCGCAGACACCTCAAAAGCTATGGATTATATATATCTACAGGAGTCGTTGCAGGCATATTTACAGCCGTCTAAATCTTTACTGATGGAGATTCTCGACGAGCATACAAAGTTTCCCCTTGATCTGAACAACATTATGACAGAAGATTGTTGCAGCACCTGGTTGTCGCAGAAGTTGCCTCGACAGCAAAGCCTACTTTCCACCGTAACGAACTTCGACGTGAATAAGGTAAGTACATGGTTAGGGAGTAGGGGTGTTCAAATGGTTAATTCGGTCGGTGGCCGAACCGAATTACCAAAAATCAAATTAACCAAACATTTTAAATCTTTAACCATTAACCGAACCGAATTTTTTTCGAAATATATTAACCGAACTGAATAAATTTCGGTTAATTCAGTCGGTTTTCGAATTAACCGAAATTTATTAGTAAATTAAAGAACTGATTTTCACCGGTGTAAGACAATTTTGATTGTTTAGTAAATTAAAGAACTGATTTACACATGTGTAAGACAATGTTGTTTGTTTAGAAAATTAAAGAACTAACTTACACCGGTGTATGCCAGTGTTGAGTGTTTAGTAAATTAAAGAATTGATTTACGCCGGTTTAAGACAATTGTAACCCCTTTATCCCGGTCTAGACAACAAACCGGTCCAAGCAAGTTACACGGGGAAAACCGAAGCCCTAGAAAATTTTTCTTTAATTATCTTGTCTAAATGTATCGTCTATTCCTATGTGTGAAAATGACTGCGGAAAACGAGGACAATTGCATGCTTACAGAACCAAAACCATACATGAAAGATACACACGAGGCTCACAAGAAAGATTACGACAAACGGGTCTAAAGCCCAACATCGGAGAACCTTTAAAGATGCCAAAATGGCCAATCTACAGGCCTGCGTTTCGAAACAGATTTGTCGGTTTCAATAAGTGGGCTCCAATTTAAAAGCCAGACCAGGTCGTACCGATACGGTCCATTTCGTTCCGGTACGGGGATCTCCAGTAACAAAATGTTCCAGAACAGGTTCCTAAACGGGCACTCACAGAGGCAAACCGTATCAAAACGCGTTCCGAAATGGGGGCTCACAGCCTCAAATTGTATCGAAACGACACCACCCTTGTTCCTATACGAGTATCCCTAGGGCTACACCCGTTCCGAAACAACCACGAGCGTTTCGAAACGCATGCACTCTTTGTGACCCTGAAAACTATTATCTGCATCTCCAAGTGTTCCCAAACATATCCCAAAACCACAAGAATCAAGAAACATCAACCATACCCTTAATCTAGAGGCATTTCATCCTACCACAAGCATTATCAACCATAAAGCATACATAACAAGGCCATTCATTCAAATAAACATACATCCACATCACATAGCATAAAACATGGTTATAAGCCTTCAATACAAACACTTAGGCATCAACATAAACATGGTTTACAAGTCCACAACAAAAAGCGTTAACAACATAAAGCCAACACATAGGAGTCTAGATACACGCTCCTACAACACGTAGCATCCCCATTGCTAACTAATACATTATTTACTAAAACATACTTGAGCAACCACAATCGTGCTTGGATGCCCTTTTCTTGCTCCTTGCTAACTCCACACTAATGATCTGCATTGTCGAAAACGAGAGTGTAAGCTAGAAGCTTAGTGAAGGAGCTCTAATCCAAAACAAAGACAATGCATGGTTCAAGAATGATATCCTTAATACATTCACAAGGCATACATTTACGGTAACATAGCAACATAGCCAAACGTTAAGAGAATGCATGAACATGGCATCTTACCTCATGTTATGCTAAACAAAGATATAACAATATCTTACACAACAACCACACACGAATAAGTATATTGGCAATTGTATACTACTCGGATATCCGGATAACTTCCGTTGGGATTTTCGCCCCAACATACTCAACAATCATATTACCTTCCGGTGGGATTACACACATCATCGTTTTCACTCTTGGATGGGATTACACTCATCATCACATGCTAACATTTTCCGGTGGAATATTACCTCACCGTACTCCTTCTTGATGACTACACGTCACCAAGGCCACGCGCGAATTTGACTCTTACTGTGTGCACACTCATCCTAATGATCGATCATTTATATATTGTAATTATAACTAGTGTCAATTATATTAAACAAGTCTCACCATGTTTCCACAATCATGCAACACAACATGTCTGTCACCAACATGCAACATCAATATATATCAACATGCATAACGAACACATACTACACAAGTCCACAATTATGCACATTAAGCAAAAACTATTCACACTAGATTGGCCTACAAAGCACAATCTAACACCTCAACCACACACTTAAACTAATTTAAAATTGTTTTAAATAACCACTCACCGAGCACCCTTAAGCAAACCGAGAAAGCCGATCAAGTCTCCAAATTTCCCGGAATCGAGCCCGAAGCTTCTCCAATGATTTCTCTTGATTCTAATAAATCAAAAACAACATATTACTAACCAAATCATCCACAAAACCACTGCCACAAATCAGTTTACAAACACAAGACTATTTCTCTACAATTCAAAGCCAAAACTAACACAAAATCCCCATTTTCGGACTAACACACAACCCAGCCGAAATCTATCAATTCCAACACCCAAATCATCATTAAACACCTTCAAAACAACCCTCAAGCATCACTATATCATCAGCCCAACTCTCCTACACCAAACTATCTCAATAAACCAAATTTTAAATCGTTTAAAACACCCACAAAAACCCATTTCGGGATTTTCATCAAAACCCCACCATTTTCACATATAATACTCTTTAGAGCAAGATTAAAACATATATTAAATTTCCAAATCAAAACCCACATAAAAACCTATCAAAGCTTCCTCCTTTTCTTAAATTTTGAAAACTTGAAGAACTATAAAAATGGTGTTTATGAGAATCTAAAACCATGGAAATGTTAAGAACGATGAGGAGAAGTTAAAAATTCTCTTACCTCGAGGAAATTACTTGAAATCGGTGAAGAAATGAATGGAATAGTGATTAGGGGGTTTGGGGAGGTTTTTGTCGTGGAAAACTTGAAGGAAGAAGATGATGAAGACATTTCAAAAGCCCTTTTTTACTCATATTTTTCCTTTATTTTTTTTAAAATTACCTTTTTGCCCTTAATGAAAACTCATGGCCCTTTTTAATTAAAACCAAGCCCAAATTAAATTAAAACGAGCCCACGACTCGAACCCGATTTAGTTCTCCTAACACCCGACCCCTAAACCCGAGTGTTACAACTCTCCCTCACTTAAGGAGTTTCATCCTCGAAATTACCTGACTGAAAGAGATACGAAAACTGCCTCTCCATATCTTCCTTTCTATCCCAAGTGGCCTCGTCCACACCTCGACGTTGCCACCTCACTTTGACCAACTCAATTGATCTACCACACAACACTTTGCTGTCTGAGGCTAAGATCTCAACTGGTTCGTCATCATACGCCAAATCCGGATTCAAATCAATCTCTTCCAAAAGCATCACGTGCGACGGATCTGATCTATACTTACGAGCATCGAAACATTGAACACATTGTGAATCTTCGCTAACTCGGTTGGCAAATGTAACTGATAAGCAATCGTACCGATTCACTTTACAATCTCATACGGTCCAATGTACCTCGGACTCAACTTCCCTTTTTTGTCGAATCTCACAACTTTCTTCCCCGGAGAGACTTTCAAGAACACTCTATCTCCCACGACATACTCAACTTCTTTCCTCTTCAAGTCGGCATAAGATTTATGCCTATCCGCAGCTGCCTTCAACCGATCACAATCGACTTCACCTTATCGGTAGTCCCCTTAAGCAAATCTGGCATCGGTAACAACTTCTGACCTACTTTAGCCCAACAAATCAGAGTTCTACATTTCCTACCATACAGTGCCTCATACGGATCCATTTGAAGGATCAACTAAAAACTATTATTGTATGCGAACTCAACCAAGGGCACGTGTTTCTCCCAGTACCTAGAAAATCAATGATACAACAATGCAACATGTCCTCTAAAATTTTTATAACCCTCTCTGACTGACCATCTAACTGAGGATGATACGACGTACTGAAATTCAATCGAGTACCCAAAGCTGAATGCAAACACTCCCAAAATCGGGTTGTAAATCTCGGATCCCTGTCAGACACAATCAACTTCGGCACACCATACAGTCTCACAATCTCATCGATGTACAAATCGGCCAATCTATCTAAGGAGTAAGTCGTATGAACAGCTATAAAGTGAGCACATTTCGAGAAACGGCCAACTATAATCCAAAATGAGTTCTTCTTCATAGGAGTCAAAGGCAAGTCCGAAACGAAATCCATGGTGATATTTTTCCACTTCCATTCCAGAATTCTCAACGGTTGCAACAAACCTGATGAAACCTGATGTTCTTCCTTCACTCTCTAGCATACCGTACACTTACTCACGAAGTCGGCTACGTCTCTCTTCAAACCAACCTAGTAGTATTCATTCTTCAGATCACGATACATCTTCATACTACCGGGATGCATAGCGAACGGGCTACTGTGTGCTTCGGTCAAGATGGTACGTCTCAAATCACTGTCATCCGGTAAAACTATTCCATCTTTGAAACACAAGACCCCATCAACACTGAAACTGTAGTCCGATGGTTTACCTTTGGCTATATCTTGCACTTGAGGTGCCAAAGATCTATCTAACAACTGTTTTTCTCTAATCAACTGGCCTAAGGTAGGTCTAACCTGAAGCTCGGCCACTAGACCACCATCACCAGATAAACTCAAACTAGCAAACATGGCTCTCAACTCAACGGCTGCCTTCCTACTCAAGGCATCTGCCACTACATTGGCTTTACCCGGATGGTACTCTATTGTGAGATCATAGTCCTTAAGCAACTCTAGCCACATGCGCTGTCTAAGGTTCAACTCTCGATGTGTCATGGTATACTTTCAGACTCTTGTGATCCGTATACACTGTGCATTTCTCAACGTACAAATAATGTCTCCAAATTTTCAAGGCAAACACAACTGCGGCTAGCTCTATGTCGTGTGTTAGATAATTACGCTCATGAGTCTTCAACTATCTCGAGGCGTAAGGCACCACTCTTCTGTATTGCATGAGCATACAACCTAAACCTACATATGAAGCATCACTGTAGATCACATAATCTTTCCCCGACGCTGGCTGAATCAAGATCGGAGCATTCGTCAAAGCTTCTTTCAATTTCTCAAAGGCTTGCTGTCTCGCATCTGACCACTCAATCTCAACATTCTTCTAAAGCAAATTTGTCAAAGGAGCGGCTATCTTCGAGAAACCATCCACAAACCTCTTATAGTAACCCGCTAAGCTTAGGAAACTACGAATCTCTGTCACAGATTTTGGTTTCTTCCACTCAACAATGGCTTCTATCTTCTTTGGATCAACTCTAATCCCCCCGGCTGACACTACATGTCCTAAGAAGACTACTTCTCTGATCCAAAACTCACACTTACTCAACTTAGCGTACAACTGGTTGTCTAGCAAAGTCTGCAAAACTAAACTCAAGTGCCGGTCATGATCTTCCTCGGTACGCGAATACACCAAAATATCATTTATGAATACAACTACAAACTGATCTAAGTACTGATGGAAGTTTCTGTTCATCATGTCCATGAAAGCAGCCGATGCATTTATCAACCCAAACGGCATAACTAAGAACTCGTAGTGATCATATCTAGTCCTAAAAGTTGTTTTCGGTACATCAACCTCTTTACCTTCAACTGGTAATAACAGGATCTCAAGTCAATCTTCGAAAGGACTAATGCCCCTCTCAACTGATCAAACAAATCATCGATACGCAGCAAGGGATACTTGTTCTTCACTGTCAACTGATTCAACTGTCTATAATCAATGCACATCCTCATACTATCATCTTTCTTCTTCACAAACAACACTGGATTGCCCTAAGGCGAAGAACTCGGACGGATAAAACCTCAATTTGACAACTCTTGTAACTAAGTCTGCAACTCTTCCAGTTCTTTCGGTGCCATACGGTATAGAGCAATCGAAACAGGAGCATAATCTTTGTATGTCTCTATAGCAAACTCTACCTCTCTATCAGACGGTAAACCAGGCAATTCTTCCGGAAACACACTCGGAAAATCACACACTGTTCTAATATCCTGAGGTCTAACTTCATTCATATTCGGATTCATCACGTAGGCCAAGTACGCCTCACAACCCAACTCAACTAATCTTTGAGCCTCTAAGGCTGAAACAACATTCGATAAGAACTTCACATTCTCACCTACTACCACAATCTCATAGTCATCCGCAAGCTTCAAGTAGACTCTCTTTGTTTCGAAATCTATCCTAGCTCTATGTTCTGTAAGCCAGTCCATACCCAAAATCACATCGAAGCCATAAAATAATAACTCCATCATGTCCACTGGAAATACATTCCCCTGAACCATTAACGGGCACCTTCTGTACATCTTCCTAACCACTACTGTATCTCCGAATGAACTAGTAACACTAACACCTACCTCTAGTACCTCACAAGGTATATTCAACATCTTTGCATGCTCACTCAAAATATAAGAATGCGTAGACCTGGAGTCAATCAAGGAAACCAAACTGAGAGATTGTATCGAGAAATTACATGCGATCACATTCGTGTCATTCTGTCCCTCTCGCTGAGCATAAACTCTAGTCTGACCTCCGCCCTCTGGTTGAACCGCAACTACATGTGCTATATTCCTCTGACCATCATTTCTCGGCTGGAAGTTACCTCGACCGCGCCCACGGCCTCTCGGATAATCAATAGCTCTAGCAGGAGTCTAAACCTGAACTGGTGCATACCCAGCCTGATGTGGAAAATCACGCCTAAGGTGATCTATAGCTCCATAGTTCAAACATGAATGAAAGTTTCCCCAACACTCTCTAGTGTGATTCCTTCCGCATCTAGTACACTCGGGCAAACGCCTACCAGCTATCTGGCCCTGACGACCTCTACCGTGGTTACCACCACCACGTCTGTGATCAAAATGATGCATATTGTCCATGTGCCTCTTGGCATCACCTCTATTAAAGTCACCAGACCTCTTCCCGGAACTAGAACCACCAAAACGTTTGGTCAAACCCAAATTGTGCTTTATGTCCTAGGCCGTAGCGACAAAGACATCGAAGTCAGTGTACTCCGTAGCCAAAGTGTACCTCTTTACCTCCTCGCTCAACCCGTAACAGAAACGGTCAGAATGTTCCCTCTGAGTAGGAGCTAGCTCGGACGCATATTGATTCGGTCTGACAAACTGTATCTCATACTCAGTCAATGTCATGTTCTCCTGAAGCAATACCATGAACTCTCCATTCTTCTCATCAAGATAACGGGGACCTAGATAGTTCTTGCGAAAGGCACAATCGAAGAACTCCCAAGTGATCTCAGCATCTGACATGCGCGTAGTAATGGTGACCCACCAAGTGTAGGCGTCACCCTGAAGTAGAGAAACAACACACCCAAGCCTGCGTGCTCCAATACAACCCATCTGAGACAAAATACGAATGGTCTTGTCAAACCAAGCCTCTTATCTCTCGGGTGCCAACCCTCTAAACACTTCACCTCCCAAACTGTGAAGCCTCTCAAGTGGCAAATCGGTGCCCTCACCCTGAGGTTGTGCCACTGCCTGTTCCCCAGCCACAACCGCTTGGAAAGCCCCAGCTATCGCATGAACTAACAGAGCTAGATCTATACCGACCGGACATTGGCCAGCCTGAGTTCCTACACCCTCGGCTCTCGCCTCACCTCCCTCCTGACGAGGAGGAGAAGGGGGAGGTGGAGGAGCATGCGCCTCAACAACCGGCTCAATTTCTGGAGCTGCAGCCCGTGGTTCCGGATGAACAATCATAGGCCTGCCTCTAGGTCTCATCTTACGGCTAGCAAGGTAACAACTACAAGAAAACAAACACACAAGGATTAAGTTAGCAAATTCAAAGGGTCCAATGTGCTCAAATATTCCTTAATTTCAAAATCTTTTCAAATAAGCAATAGTAGAAATGAGAACTCGACACTACGCCTCAACACAACAATCATACTAACACATGCTTTCAAACACTGTGCAAGCAAGCAAACATAGCAAAACACTCACCGTACAACATACACCTCAAACTTACCTCACTTACCTACCCAAGGTCGCGGAAACCTCAAGCTCTAATACCATCAAATGTAACCCCATCGTCCCGGTCTAGACGACAGACCGGTCCGAGCAGGTTACACGGGGAAAACCGAAGCGAAACCCGTTAAGGTTCCATTCCGGTTAGCAACCCTAGAAATTTTTCTTTAATTATTTTGTCTAAATGTATCGTTTAGTCCTATGTGTGAAAACGACAACGAAAAACGACGACAAGACGATACAGACAGAACGTAAGGTAATTTAAATTTACCAAGTGACATGTTATGTCCAACTGTATGCTTACAAAACAAAAACCATACATGAAAGATACACACGAGGCTCACAAGAAAGCTTACGACAAACAGGACTAAGGCCCAACATCCGAGAACCTTTAAAGATGCCAAAAAGCCCAATCTACAGGCATGCGTTTCGAAACAGGCTTGACTGTTTCGATACGCAGGCTCCAGTTTAAAACCCAGACCAGGCTGTACCGATACGGTCCACTCCGTTCCGGTACGGGGGTCTCCAGTAACAAAACGTTCCGGAACAGGTTCCGAAACAGGAATTCACAGAGGAAAACCGTATCGAAACGCGTACTGAAACAAGGGCTCATAGTGTCAAATCATATCGAAACGGCACCACCCCCGTTCCAATACGAGTATCCCTAGAGCTACACTCGTTCTGAAACAACCACGAGTGTTTCGAAACTCCTGCACTCTATGTGACCCTGAAAACAGTTTTCGACATATCCAAGTGTTCCCAAACATACCCCAAAACCAAAAGAATCAAGAAACAACAATCATACACTTAATCTAGAGGCATTTTATCCTACCACAAGCATGATCAACCATAAAGCATACATAACAAGGCCATTCATTCAAAGAAACATACATCCACATCACATAGCATAAAACATGGTTATAAGACTTTAATACAAACACTTAGGCATCAACATAAACATGGTTTACAAGTCCACAACAAAAAGCATTAACACCATAAATTCAACACATAGGAGTCTAGATACACGCTCCTACAACACGTAGCATCCCCATTGCTAACTACTACATTATTTACTAAAACCATACTTGAGCAACCACAATCGTGCTTGGATGCCTTTTTCTTGCTCCTTGCTAACTCCACACTAATGATCTGCATTGTCGAAAACGAGAGCGTAAGCTAAAAGCTTAGTGAGGGAGCTCTAATACAAAACAATAACAATGCAGGGTTCAAGCATGATATCCTTAAGAAATTCACAAGGCATACATTTACGCTAACATAGCAACATAGCCAAATGTTAAGAGAATGCATGAACAAGGCATCTTACCTCATGTTATGCTAAACAAAGATATAACAATATCTTACACAACAACCACACATGAACACGTATATTGGCAACTGTATACTACTCTGATATACGGATAACTTCCGTTGGGATTTTCGCCCTAACGTACTCAACAACCATATTACCTTCCGGTGGGATTACACACATCACCGTTTTCACTCATGGATGGGATTACACTCATCATCACATGCTAAAGTTTTCCGGTGGAATATTACCTCACCGTACTCCTCCTTGATGACTACACGTCACCAAGGCCGCGCACGAATTTAACTCTTACCGTGTGCACACTCCTCCTAATGATCGATAATTTATATCCGGTAATTATAACTAGTGCCAATTATACTAAACAAGTCTCACCATGTTTCTATAATCATATAACACAACATGTTCGTCACCAACATGCAACGTCAATATATATCAACATGCATATCGAACACATATTACACAAGTCCACAATTATGTACATTAAGCAAAAACTCATAAAGACAACCAAGAGATTAAGCTACCAACTTAATCTCCACACTAGGTTGGCCTACCAAGCACAATCTAACACCTCAACCACACACTTGAACACATTTAAAATCGTTTTAAATAAGCACTCATCGAGCACCCTTAAGCAAACTGAGAAAGCCGATCAAGTCTCTAAATTTCCCAGAATGGAGCCCGAAGCTTCTCCAACAATTTCCCTTGATTCTAATCAATCAAAATCAACATATTACTCACCAAATCATCCACCAAACCACTTCCACAAATAGTTTAGAAACACAAGACTATTTATCTACAATTCCAAGCCAAAACTAACACAAAATCCCCATTTTTGGACTCACACACAACCAAGCAGAAATCTATCAATTCAAACACCCCAAATCATCATTAAACACCTTCAAAACAACCCTCAAGCATCACTATATCATCATCCCAACTCTCCTACACCAAACTATCTCAAAAACCCAAATTTTTAATCCTTTAAAACACCCACAAAAACCCATTTCGGGATTTTCATCAAAACCCCGCCATTTTCACATATAATACTCTTTTGTGCAAAATTAAAACATATATTAACTTTGCAAATCAAAACCCACAAAAAAAACCTATCAAAGCTTCCTCATTTTTCTTAAATTTTGAAAATTTGAAGAACTATAAAAATGGTATTTATGAGAATCTAAAACCATGGAAATGTTAAGAACAATGAGGAAAAGTCAAAAATGCTCTTACCTCGATGAAATCACTTGAAATCGGTGAACAAATGAATGGAATAGTGATTAGGGGTTTGGATAGGTTTCTGTCGTGGAAAACTTGAAGGAAGAAGATGATGAAGACATTTCAAAAGCTTCTTTTTACTCATATTTTTCCTTTATTTTTTAAAAATTACCTTTTTGCCCTTAATGAAAACTCGTGGCCCTTTTTAATTAAAACCAAGCCCAAATTAAATTAAAACGAGCCCACGATTCGAACCCGATTTAATTCTCCTAACACCCGACCCCTAAACTCGAGTGTTACAACAATATTGACTATTTAGTAAATATAAAGAACTGACTTACACCGGTGTAAGACAATGTTGATTGTTTAGTAAATTAAAGAACTAATTTACACCGATGTAAGACAGTGTTGATTGTTTAGTAAATTAAAGAACTGACTTACACCGGTGTAAGACAATGTTTATTGTTTCCTACTAACAACTTTTTTACTACTATTTACAGTGGTGTATTACCATACTCTTCAACATTTACTACTATTTGCAGTGGTGTATTACCATACTCTTCAACATTATGGATGGACTTTATTGTTTATTAATGTTTAGTTTTTTTACCTATTTAGGGTTTATTTTTAGTTTTGTTGAATGTTTTAGGATTTTTTTCATTTGGGTTAAATTTAGAAGCTGGGTTTCTACGTTTGGGTTTGGGCTTAATAATAATATATAAATATAATATATTTAATATTTATTATAATTCAGGTAATTCGGTTAAGTCGGTTAATTAACCTATTTCGAACCGAATTAACTATTAACTGAACTTTCAAAAAAAAAATTAACCACTCACAAACCGAACAAAGTTCGGTGGCCAACCGTTTAATTGAATTAGTTTGGTTTGGTCGGTTAATTCGTTTTAACTGACCGTTTGAACACCCCTATTAGGGAGTAATATATTTTTCCTAATCACATGTCCATACCTTACGGAATAGGAACAATGAGGAAGATTCACAATGACTACAAGGGAACGAGGAAGAAGGACTCCTCCACCTTGAGAATAGTCACTCAATGGAGGGTGCAGGTAGACTATAAGAAGTATCAGAAACGACCCTCTTAAGCTCCAACTGATAAGGGAGTAGTTACTTTAGGAGATTCATACCAATGCACTCCTAGAGTAACAAAATTATTAAGTTTTTATTTTTCCACATATTTATTGCTTTATTTAGGAATAGATTTTAATTACTAAGGACTAGACTTTATTTTCAGTTGTATTATTTCGGTCGCACAATTGTTTATCTAGATTCAAACCTAAGGGAATCAAGCTGACAAGCACATCAGGGGGTAGCACTGCCGCAACCCGCAATTGGCGGCATAGCAGATAACTCTTCCAACTCTTCCCCACTATCTTACAACAACTAAGCCTAAGTTTTCTTTCCCTTATTCATGTTTATTTTTTAGTTTTTCTGTTCTTTGTATTTTGTGCATTGAGGGCAATGCCCGTCTTGAGTTTGGGGGGTATAGTTCTCAAATTTTTTGTTTAGGCATACTTAGTAGCATGTAGTTTGCATATTGTACTTGCCTTCATATTAATCGGAAAAGAAAAAATTGTTATAACTCGTGCCTATGATAGGATAGCCGAGTAATTATTTTTTGCACCTATTATTAAATTGAACTTAATTTGGGAAAAGCAAGAAAAACTTAGAATTTTTTTAATTGCCAAAAACTATAAAACACTACTATTACTCGCTGAATTTGTTAGAATTTCTGATAAACACTGCATGCTTTGTTTTTAGAATTCTTTGCAAAGTTCTAACAATGGTTGCAGGTAGCCGCCGAGGCAGAAAACAGAAATAGAAAAATACAACACTGCCACGACAGCCAGAGTAAAAACAAAGAACATTGATGTTTTACCCTAGAGGTGCCTGCAACAGGCTCTAGGAAGAATCATGTGCGAGGACACTCCGCTGATATCAAAGTCCATGAATCTGAAAGTTTTGAAGTGATGGAAAAATTAGCATGAGTGAATGAAAGTCATCACGGGATGACTCTACTCCATGGGTTCGGGGTTTTTGTAGTTTGCTTTTATCTTAATTTCAGACCTAGAAGAGTAGTTGTGATAAGCTGAAGCCCTCATTGGCAAGATTAAATATTCTGCTTAACCGTGTTGTCTCGGCAGCAACCTTACATATCATAACAACATCTTTGTTTATCTAGTTATTCTACATAATTTAGCCTGTATACAGTCCTGCACACACTGCACTAGCATTAGAAATTAATTCAGAGTTATTTTCTTACTAAGTTCCCTTCACTAATCTAATATAGGTGCCACGGCCTTGAGGTTTGGAATCAAGTTGAAAATAGGTTTTTCTTTCTGGTTAATATAAGGGCAAGTATGTTTAGGTTGCATTGCTTGAGGACAAGCAATAGTTCGAGTTTGGGGTGTGTAAAGTGTCCACCAATTCTATATTTCAGGCACATTCCATCTCGTATTATTGTTGTTTTTAGTTCATTTTAAGCATAATTCGAACCATGCATTGCATTTTACAGTATTTCTTTACTTTTCCATGTTTTACTAGATTATCTTTTATTTGGTAAAGAAAAGGTATTGTTTTAGTGTACTTTTGGTTTTGGGTACTAGAGGCTGACAGAGGGAAAGAGGAGCTAAGGATGCGATGCTGAGGCAGCAAACCAAGGAGTTGTACTGATGCAGTTCTAGACAGAGACAACAGTTATCGAGTAGCTATCGTCGCCCACCGTGCCGCCCATGACAGCAGACTATGGAATTGGAGAACCAGAGTGTGATTTGTAGAGTAGAAAATCCTGATTCTATCGATGTTGTCCACTCAATCTTTTCTGACGTCTGTAGCAGCAGGCAGAGCCGTCGAAGGTGAATCTCGAGATTGCTTGCGGAACAAGGCAACGTTATAAAATCCACATTCAACTCAAAGAAGTCAGAGTTTAAAGTCATGTTTGATGTGAAAAGCTACTTTGAATGTAACCCCCGTAGCCCGGTCTGGACGGTTGACCCGAACTACGAAGATTACACGGGGAAAACCAAAGTCAACCCGAAAGTCAACCTTGATTAACGACCTTTTTTTTTCTTTTTAATCTTGTCTAGATGCACATTAACCTTAGATGAGATCACACAAACACCATGCTCAAAGATCACAACCATCAGAGATCAACCATCAGAGATCACAACCTTCCGAAAACACCTCCAAGGCTCAAGGATCAACCTCCCCTGTTTCAAGCACATAAAAACAGAACATTAATGCATCCTTATGCATTAAAACACCAGCAACAACAACACAACTCGCTGCTCATCACAAATCTAACAATTTGGCTATCAAACACAACCGAAATCATCTCCAAACACTTCCAAAACTTAACCCAGCCAAGATCCATCACTTCTAACCATTTTTATACATCAAATAACATGCAAAATGATCACAACCACGTCCTTATACCTCCAGGTATAACAGATCACCAAAAACACTCCAAAAACGACCAAAAACTCAAGCCAAACTTAGGAAATTCAACCTATCCGGGATTGCATTGATTAAACCTCAACTTCTAACCAATTTAACATTCATTTAACATCATTTTAACATCTCAAAACCCTGCTTAAACAGATCACACGAAATTTTCACCAAAATCGCCAAATCTTGCATTTTAGCCAAAAATCAAGATCTCAATTGAAAAGCCATTAATAAAACATAAATCGAGGATTGAGAACTTAGGAATTTCAGTAAAGAACTGATAGTTTAGAGGAGAAGGACGTTCTTACCTCCAAACTTGAATTTCTCCATTTTAGAGCCAAAAAGCTTGATGAATCAACTTGTAAATTGAAAGGTTTTGATGATGAGATGATTAGGAATCAAATGAGAATTGAAATGAGAGATTAAGATGTTAAAATCAAAGAAAGAAATCTGGAGAATCTTGTTTGGGTAGAGAGAAAATGAGAGAAAAGAGAATTTGAGAGAAAATGGAAAATTAGTTGGAAATTTAGTTGCAAATGATTTTCCCTCCTTTCTAATTCTTTAAAATCAGATTTGAGTCATAAAATATCTTAGAAAAATCTGGAGAAATCCTTTTTGGAATAATAGCTCCTTAAAGATTCAAAGTTTCAATCCTTTATAAAACTGTCCCGCAACTTTCAAAAATTACATTTTGGTCACTAGCCAAAATGTCAACCTTCCGAACCTCATTTTCCAAAATTGATTTCACAGTTCACTTATATATATTAAAATATGATTTTAGAACATTTTTCCATATTTTTAATGCAACCCGAACTAGGCTTTCCTAAATCCACTCTTATATATTCGATCAGCACTTTGACCGAACCGGTCAACACCCAAAACTTCTGAGCCCAAAACCGGGGCGTTACAGGCAAACCCTCACATCTAGCCAGCACATCCACTGATTTTACCTCTACCACAGCCTGAGATGTTCCAAACACCTCCTGAACAACGGATAATGAACTTTTCATTACAGAACCAGCTTCTTTCCCTTGCCTTACCACCTCAACACCAGGCACAGAAGACTGAGACAAAACACCTCTACAAAAGGGTGAATTCCTTGCGTTAACAACCTGCCCCAAGGCAGCAACCATCTCACTCAACCGCCATTCTTTCATCAACTTTGCCATACCACTAACAACAACAAACATACAATCACAACAAGCAAACAAACCAGTTAGACCAGCATTAAGCAAGGATTCAAACTCCAACTCCAAAATAACACAATAGCTATATTAATAAGGCAATGGGTATCCCGAATCCTCCCCTTTACATGACATAACAGTCAACACAACATGGATATCACAACATCAAGCATATCAACAACACACCTTGATCATGCTTACACCAAACAACATCCAATTGTACCAGCATATTAGCAACATATCATGCTCAAAACACATTCACCATGCATAACATCAGCTCATAGCATCAGCACATATCCACATAAACTCAACCAAGATTCATAACCACAAAACATGCTTGCATACATCAGCAACATGCTCAGAAACATCAACAGCATACTCAGAAACACATGTTTCAACCAACTTTCAACCACACAACAAGGTAAACATCAAACACATATCACAACAACTTACCGTTTTCCCCAACCTTCGCAACTCAGCTCTGATACCACCAAATGTAACCCCCGTAGCCCGGTCTGGACGGTTGACCCGAACTACGAAGATTACACGGGGAAAACCAAAGTCAACCCGAAAGTCAACCTTGATTAACGACCCTTTTTTTTCTTTTTAATCTTGTCTAGATGCACATTAACCTTAGATGAGATCACACAAACACCATGCTCAAAGATCACAACCATCAGAGATCAAACAGGGACCCAATTGAACAAATTACAATTTTAGGGACCAAATTGTAATTTCTGAAAACTTTAAGGACTTAACCAGATTTTAAGTTACCAACTTAAAATTAATCAGGTTTCATGCTTCTCTGCCAAATTTCAGCTCAAACGGACATCCCGAACTCATACAATTGCACAAACAAGTTTCAGGACCAAAATGCAAACATTTTGAAACATTTAACCGCCCATGTCAGCCCCCAACGGTCACCCGTTCCGAAACAGGCCAAGCCCGTTCCGAAACACGGGGCCGTTCCGCAACGCGTTCCGCAACGGGGGTCTGGCAGAATGCCTTCCGTTTCGGAACGGTGGCACCCGTTTTGGACGCCTGGGTTCATGCAGGGCACCCGTTCCGAAACGGTGTTACCTGTTCCGAAACGCCTAGCCCATAATGTTGCATTTTGCTCACTCAAACACACAATTGATCATTCAAACATGCTCCAAAAGCCACCAAACTTTACCAACATGCAATTCAACATAAAAGAGACATACTTGCATCAACAATTCAACAGAAACACAACATATATGAAAAGCCCCAAATCTATAGGCATGCTTCCTACACAAGCAACCATTTAGGCACAAACCATCCAATTCAATCACATTTAAGCCAATTCATGTTCCAACAACATTAGCAACAACATCAAAACATTCTTGATCAAACATATACGATCACATACACATAAACCCGAGAGATTCTACCCCATTGCCCTTATTAACTATAGCTATTCACCGAGACATACATCTCCATTGGAGTCCACCTTGAATCCCTTGCTCCTTGCTGTCCAAACTTCACGAATCTGCATTGATGGACAAAAAGGAGCGTAAGCACATAATGCTTAGTGAGGAATGCTCAAAACCAAAACACCATCAATGCAGCGGGTCATTAAAACACTTATAAAACAAACTCGATTTCTTTACCAAAGTCATGTTTGAAAACCCTTTTCAACATCAAGCTCAAACCATGCATAAACACCATATGCCAAGCTTAAACAAAACCATGGAAAACACTCCCATTTCACAACATACCTTTCTTAAACTTGAAAGCCACATCAAGCAAGAAACCTTTTAAAAACCATAGCTCAAATATACTATCACATGCATTTAACCAAGGCAACATAAAACCATAACATCTTCTTCACATGCCTTTAAAACAAGTCTTACAAGACTCCAATGCAATATAGATATTTCAAGCTCACATGCATCATTTACCAAATGATTACCAACACTTGTTCAACTTAACAAGTAAACATGCATTCACTAGCATCATACACTTTTCATGCAACAATGCATCTTTTCAAGCATCCCATGCTTCACATGCAATCATGCATCAATTCAAGCATCTCATGCTTCACATGCAACCATGCATCATTTCAAGCATCTCATGCTTCACTATGATCAAGAACATTACATTGGCTTCCAAGTGATCAACCACATTTACTTTTCAACTCAACAACCCGATCGGATACGCGGATTCCGAGCGTTGTCCCTACGCTCCCTACACCCTACCAATCCAAGGTCCTCGAATGGGCAACAACCTCCATTATGACCTCAACATCCTAAGGTTCCCATGTATGGACTTTTAAACACCATACAACCTTAGCTTTTTCCCCAAGGTTCCCATGTATGGACTTTTAACCACCATACAACCTTGACATGCACAAGATTCTCCCGTATGGACTTTTAACCACCATACAACCTTTGCATAACCGATTGGTAGTTGTAGAACATCACTAACGAGATCCGGGACATCCCACACAAGATCCACACATGGACTTAACCACTTCCATTGTGATCTCAACAAGCACAAGGTTCTCACATATGGACTTTTAACCACCATATAACCTTTGCTCAACCAAGGTCCTCGAATGGGCAACACCTCCATTATGACCTCAAACAACCAAGGTCCTCGAGTGGGCAACAACCTCCACTATGACCTCATCTCGTTAGGATACTTGAAGGGAGCTTATCCGGTCCACTCTTGACCACTCCACCTCCAAGGCGACTTAATTCACGGTGCACCCAATCCTATAGCCGGCTAACTATATCTGATCAACAAACCAAGAACCACTTACATCACTTGCCAATATAACCATCTTACCATATTAATCCAATGTTCCACATGCATAAACACAATGCAAAGCCATCACAACATTAGCCCAATGATTCACATGCATAACCAATATGCAAAACCATTACCTCATTAATCCAATGATTCACATGCATAACCAATATGCAAAACCATCATTTATCATCATCAATTCACTGTTTTAAAGCATCATACAAAGCCATTGATCAACATGCAACACTATGCATCAAAACCACATTTACCATATACAAAACCAAGGATCCCTTACCTTGAGCATCCTTCTCAATGACTTTCAAAACCAGCATTAAACCATGCTAAAACATGCTTACAAAACAGAATTAAACCATGCAAAACACATGCAATTCAATCATCAACCACATTTGCTTTTAAAACCAAATCACAACACAATTCAAGAGCAAAAATCCTTTTACTTACTCTTGAGCTTAGCAAAGTTGTTTAGACTTACACTAAGCTCCCAAAAACCTTCAAACCTTGGTTTAAAAGCTGAAATCCCAACTTCACTCACCGATAACCAAACAAGACTAGCCAACAAGCCTTCCAAGCATCCGAAACCTTTCGCAAACACCTCCAAAGCTCACGGATCAAACTCCCCTGTTTCAAGCACACAAAAACAGAACATTAATGCATCCTTATGCATTAAAACACCAGCAACAACAACACAATTCGCTGCTCATCACAAATCTAACAATTTGGCTACCAAACACAACCGAAATCACCTCCAAACACTTCCAAAACTTAACCCAGCCAAGATCCATCACTTCTAACCATTTTTATACATCAATTAACATCCAAAATGATCACAAACACATCCTTATACCTCCAGGTATAACAGATCACCAAAAACACTCCAAAAACAACCAAAAACTCAAGCCAAACTTAGGAAATTCAACCTATCCGGGATTGCATTGATTAAACCTCAACTTCTAATCAATTTAGCATTCATTTAACATCATTTTGACACTCCAAAACACTGCCCAAACAGATCACACGAAAATTTCACCAAAATCACCAAATCTTGCATTTTAGCCAAAAAATCAAGATCTCAATTGAAAAACCATTAATAAAACATAAATCAACGATTGAGAACTTAGGAATTTCAGTAAAGAACTGATAGTTTAGAGGAGAAGGACGTTCTTACCTCCAAACTTGAATTTCTCCATTTTAGAGCCAAAAAGCTTGATGAAACAACTTGCAAATTGAGAGGTTTTGTTGATGAGATGTTTAGGAATCAAATGAGAGTTGAAATGAAAGATTTAGATGTCAAAATCAGAGAAAGAAATCTGGAGAATTTTGTTTGGGTTGAGAGAAAATGAGAGAAAAGGGAAATTGAGAGAAAATGGAAAGTTAGTTAAGAATTTGGTTAAAATGATTTCCCTCCCTTTCTTAATCTTTAAAAATCAGAATAAAGCCTTAAAATATCTTAGAAAAATCTGGAGAAATCCTTTTTGGAATAATAGCTCCTTAAAGATTCAAAGTTTCAATCCTTTATAAAACCGTCCCGCAACTTTCAAAAATTACATTTTGGTCACTAGACAAAATGTCAACCTTCCGAACCTCATTTTCCAAAATTGATTTCGCAGTTCACTTATAAATATTAAAAGATGATTTTAGAACATTTTTCCATATTTTTAATGCAACCCGAACTAGGCTTTCCTAAATTCACTCTTATATATTCGATCAACACTTTGACCGAACCGGTCAACACCCAAAACTTCTGAGCCCAAAACCGGGGCGTTACAACTCTCCCCCCCTTAGGAAATTTCGTCCTCGAAATTTCAACCAGCGAAAAGAGAAACAGAACCTTCTCAAAACAACACACAAAGCAACACAAAAGCCTCAACCAACACCACTGATCACATTCCACACAAAACCTCCACCATACACTGTTCACAAATCCAAACTCTCAAAGGTAACCACGACCTAACCTTCCACATAACCGGACTGTACACAACCCCAACATCAACCTGAAGAACTTCAGCTCCTACAGCAGACAACACTGGAACACACAACTCCCAAGACTTGTTTACACAAAGACAACCACCAAACCAATTCAGCCACTAGGCAACCTCTCCGCTTCTAAAACTCTTGCGAACTCCCAAACCTCTTCCAAAGATTTTCCCAACAAACAAAAATCCTTAAACATCAACTGTTTACTCAAGCCCTTCAACGAAGCTGACAATCCTTCACATCCGCCACAAACATTACCATAACAGCTCACCAGGACCACTCACTCAGATACCAAAAATTACAACACAACCCTAACTTGAAACCGTCAGACGTTCCACACACCACCAACTGACTTCAAACGGAACTTTCTTAACCACAACCAGCCAACCACTTCTCACAAGAACCCAAACAACCAACGAAAGCCTTCGATCTTTCACAGCCCTTTCACTACAAACTGAACACTTGCATACCAGAACATTACTTAACCAAAACACACATAACAGCTTCTGAACTCCTCAAAGGTTGCTAAGAACCAACACAACCCTTTCACAACAACTTAAAAGCTAAACTACCTCAGCACTTGGGAAACACAACCTCAAACTGCAACATCACTTAGCACCAAGGAACTACCACTTCCTCTTAGCTAAACAAACCACTTAACCGATACCAACCTCAACCGATACCCTTCACCACCAAACCACTAAACTCTCTAAGCACCAAACACTATCCTTCTACCAACAGGCTATTCCACTCTCACTATCACTAGCAACTAGTTTAACAAACTCCAACACTTCTAGCTCTCACTCAGCACCAAACAACCTCTAAAAACCCATCATCCACCTAATCCAAGCACAACACTAACAGATTCGATTAGTTATTAGCGAGCGTGAACATCGTATGCATGATCACCTACATGCCCTATCAATGCCTGATGTACATGTATGCAAAACCTCTAGTGTCATGCCACATGTATGCATGGACCAACATATATAATATAGCATATAACAATGATTTTAATTGTGCATGAATGCCAGTCACACCCTCCAATAACATCCTCAAAATCTGTCTAAGAACAACCTCCTAACTCACTCCTAACTTATCTAGCTCCATCATACCAACAACCATTACCCCAAACATACTAGCAACAAGACTAGACTTACCACGCAAGGAAAACCAACAGAAACCAAACCAAGGTAACTAGAGCAAAGATTACTTAACAAGGTTACCTGAAAGCACAACACCACCCTGAAGCTTCATCAGACGAGCTCTCTTCCTTGCGAAACCATCATCCTCCTGCGGCACAACTGCAGCACCAACTAACACACCAGGGTCAACATCAACTCCTTGCGGTAAAGAACCTTGGCTGTTCCGAGCCAACAACAAACAATCACGTCTCATGTGTCCAGCAGACCCACATTTCCAGCAAACTTCATTTCCCAAACTCTTCACAACCTTCTGCTTTTTCTGCCACCTCTGAACCTTGCCCCGGCCGTGCCCACGACCTTTCAAAGATCCTTTGGCTAACACCAAAGCTGACTTCACTCCATGTGGACAATCACGCTTAACATGAACTTTAGAACCACAGTTCCAACAAACACTTGCGCCCCAACAATTTCCAACACGTTGCCTTTCACAACGGTCACATACCGGTGGTTGAACTTCCACTCCGTGCTCAAGCAACACTTGCTCCGCAACAGCACTACTCGCGCCTCGCTTAACCCTTGGAAATTCCCTTCCAAGATACCTTTCATAAAAGGCCGATACAAAGAAATCCCAGTCAATATCAAGGATATGTGACGCCACAGCCACAGATGTCCACCAGGCACACGCATCCTCCAGCATCAAAGAAACAACACTCCCCAGCTTACAGGCATAATCACAGCCTTCCTGATCCAAAATCAGAATCACCCTGGCCAACCAGGCCTCAAACATCTCCGGTGTAGAACCATGATATTCCACAGCACCCAAATCAGACAAACGCTGCTTCGGCAATGTAACCCCCGTAGCCCGACCTAGACGGTTGACCCGAACTACGAAGATTACACGGGGAAAACCAAAGTCAACCCAAAAGTCAACCTTGATTAACAACCCCTTTTTTTTTCTTTTTAAACTTGTCTAGATGCATATTAACCTTAGATGTGATCACACAAACACCATGCTCAAAGATCACCAACATCAGAGATCAAACAGGGACCCAAATGAACAAATTACAACTTTAGGGACCAAATTGTAATTTCTGAAACCTTTAAGGACTTAACCAGATTTTAAGTTACCAACTTGAAATTAATCATGTTTCATGCTTCTCTGCCAAATTTCAGCTCAAACGGACATCCCGAACTCATACAATTGCACAAACAAGATTCAGGACCAAAATGCAAACATTTTGAAACATTTAACCGCCCATGTCAGCCCCCAACGGTCACCCGTTCCGAAACAGGCCAAGCCCGTTCCGAAACACGGGCCGTTCCGCAACGCGTACCGCAACGGGGGTCTGGCAGAATACATTCCGTTTCGGAACGGTGGCACCCGTTTCGGACGCCTGGGTTCATGCAGGGCACCCGTTCCGAAACGGTGTTACCTGTTCCGAAACACCAAGCCCAGAATGCTGCATTTTGCTCACTCAAACACACAATTAACCATTCAAACATGCTCCAAAAGCCACCAAACTTTACCAACATGCAATTCAACATAAAAGAGACATACTTGCATCAACAATTCAACATATAACCAACACATATGAAAAGCCCAAAATCTATAGGCATGCTTCCTACACAAGCAACCCTTCAAGCACAAACCTTCCAAAACAATCTCAATTATGCCAAATCATGTTTCAACAACATTAACAACAGCATTTAACATTCATGATCAACATAACGATCACAACAACAACAATCCGAGAGATTCTACCCCATTGCCCTTATTAACTATAGCTATTCACCGAGACATACATCTCCATTGGAGTCCACCTTGAAACCCTTGCTCCTTGCTGCCCAAACTTCAAGAATCTGCATTGATGGACAAAAAGGAGCGTAAGCACATAATGCTTAGTGAGGAATGCTCAAAACCAAAACACCATCAATGCAGCGGGTCTTTAAAACACTTTAAAACCAACCCGATTTGCTTTCCAAAACCATGTTCGAAAACTCTTTCAACATCAAGCTCAATCATGCATAAACACTATATGCCAAGCTTTAAATAAAACCATGGAAAACACATCCTTTCCACAACATACCTTTCTTTAACTTGAAAACCACATCAAGCAAGAAACCATTTAAAACCATAGCTCAATCAAACCATCTCACGCATTTAAACAAGGCAACATTAAACCATAACATCAACATCACATGCCTTAAACAACAAGTCATACATGACTCCAATGCATCATAGGTAATTCATGCTCACATGCATCATTTATCAAATGATAACCAACACCTGTTCAACATACAAGTAACATGCTTTCACTAGCATCATACACATCTCATGCCACAATGCATCTTACCAAGCATCTCATGCTTCTCATGCAAACATGCATCAATTTAAGCATCTCATGCTTCACATGCAACCATGCATCATTTCAAGCAATCCCATGCTTCACATGCAACTATGCATCATTTCAAGCAATCCCATGCTTAACATGATCAAGAACATTATATTGGCTTCCAAGAGATCAACCATAATCACTTTCCACTTTTCAACCCGATCGGATACGCGGATTACAAGCGTGTCCCAACGCTTCCTACACACTACCCAATCCAAGGTCTTCCAAATGGGCAACAACCTCCATTTGACCTTAACAACCTAAGGTTCCCATGTATGGACTTTTAAACACCATACAACCTTAGCTTTTCCTCAAGGTTACCATGTATGGACTTTCACCCGCCATACACCCTTGACATGCACAAGGTCTTCCCGTATGGACTTTCAACCACCATACAACCTTTGCATAACCGATTGGTAGTTGTAGACATCATCTAACGAGGAACGGGACATCACACACAAGATCCACACATGGACTTAACCATTGCCATTGTGATCTTAACAAGTGCAAGGTTCTCACATAAGGACTTTTAACCACCTTATAACCTTTACTTAACCAAGGTCCTCGAATGGGCAACAACCTCCATTATGACCTTAACAACTCAGGTCCTCGAGTGGGCAACAACCTCCACTATGACCTCTTCTCGTTAGGAATACTTGAGGGGAGTCTAACCGGTCCACACTTGACCACTCCGCCTTCAAGGCGACTTTATTCACGGTGCACCCAATCCTATAGCCGGCTAATTATACCCGATCAACGAACCAAGAACCATTCACATCTCTTGCCAACATAACCATCTTACCATAATATCCAATGTCCCACATGCATAAACATAATGCAAGGCCATCACATCATTAGCTCAATGATTCACATGCATACACATAATGCAAAACCATCACATCATTAGCTCAATGATTCACATGCATAAACCATATGCAAAAGGCACAATTATCATCATTAATCATCATCAACTCACTGTTTTTAAGCATAATACAAAGCCAATGAACAACATGCAACACTATGCATCAAAACCACATTTTCAATGCACTAAACCAAGGATCTCTTACCTTGAGCATCCTTTTCAATTGACTTTCAAAACCAGCATTAAACCATGCTAAAACATGCTTACAAAACAGAATTTAACCATGCAAATCACATGCATATCAATCATCAACCCCTTTTGATTTTTAAAGCCAAAACATACACAATCCAAGAGCAAAAACTCATCCACTTACTCTTGAGCTTAGCAAAGTTGTTTAGACTTAAACTAAGCTCCCAAAAACCTTCAAACCTCGTTTCAAAAGCTGAAATCCCAACTTCACTCACCGATAACCAAACAAAGCTAGCCAACAAGCCCTCCAAGCTTCCGAAACCTTCCGAAAACACCTCCAAGGCTCAAGGATCAACCTCCCCTGTTTCAAGCACATAAAAACAGAACATTAATGCATCCTTATGCATTAAAACACCAGCAACAACAACACAACTCGCTGCTCATCACAAATCTAACAATTTGGCTATCAAACACAACCGAAATCATCTCCAAACACTTCCAAAACTTAACCCAGCCAAGATCCATCACTTCTAACCATTTTTATACATCAAATAACATGCAAAATGATCACAACCACGTCCTTATACCTCCAGGTATAACAGATCACCAAAAACACTCCAAAAACAACCAAAAACTCAAGCCAAACTTAGGAAATTCAACCTATCCGGGATTGCATTGATTAAACCTCAACTTCTAACCAATTTAACATTCATTTAACATCATTTTAACATCTCAAAACCCTGCTTAAACAGATCACACGAAATTTTCACCAAAATCGCCAAATCTTGCATTTTAGCCAAAAATCAAGATCTCAATTGAAAAGCCATTAATAAAACATAAATCAAGGATTGAGAACTTAGGAATTTCAGTAAAGAACTGATAGTTTAGAGGAGAAGGACGTTCTTACCTCCAAACTTGAATTTCTCCATTTTAGAGCCAAAAAGCTTGATGAATCAACTTGTAAATTGAAAGGTTTTGATGATGAGATGATTAGGAATCAAATGAGAATTGAAATGAGAGATTAAGATGTTAAAATCAAAGAAAGAAATCTGGAGAATCTTGTTTGGGTAGAGAGAAAATGAGAGAAAAGAGAATTTGAGAGAAAATGGAAAATTAGTTGGAAATTTAGTTGCAAATGATTTTCCCTCCTTTCTAATTCTTTAAAATCAGATTTGAGTCATAAAATATCTTAGAAAAATCTGGAGAAATCCTTTTTGGAATAATAGCTCCTTAAAGATTCAAAGTTTCAATCCTTTATAAAACTGTCCCGCAACTTTCAAAAATTACATTTTGGTCACTAGCCAAAATGTCAACCTTCCGAACCTCATTTTCCAAAATTGATTTCACAGTTCACTTATATATATTAAAATATGATTTTAGAACATTTTTCCATATTTTTAATGCAACCCGAACTAGGCTTTCCTAAATCCACTCTTATATATTCGATCAGCACTTTGACCGAACCGGTCAACACCCAAAACTTCTGAGCCCAAAACCGGGGCGTTACAACTCTCCCCCCCTTAGGAAATTTCGTCCTCGAAATTTCAACCGGCGAAAAGAGAACAACAACCTTCTCAAAGCAATACACAAGGCAACACAAAAGCCTCAACCAATAACACTGATCACTTCCCATACAAAACTTCCACCACACATTGTCCACAAATCCACACTCTCAAGGGTAACCACGACTTAACCTTCCACACAACCGGATTATACACAATCCCAGCATCAACCTGAAAACTTCAGCTCTTACAGCAGTCAACACTGTAATACACATCTTCCAAGACTTGTCTACACAAAGACAACAACCAGACCAACTCAACCACTAGGCAACCTCTCAGCTTCAAAAACTCTTGCGATTCCCAAACCTTTTTCCAAAGATTTTCCCAACAAGCAGAAATCCTTAAACATCAACTGTTTACATAAGCTCTTCAACGAAGCCGACAATCCTTCACATCCGCCAAAGACATTACCATAACAGCTCACCAGCACTATTCACCCAAATACCAAAATTTACATCTCAAACCCAACTTGAAACCTTCAGCCGTTCTACATACCATCAACAGACTTCAAACAGAACTTTCTTAACCACAACTAGCCAACCACTGCTCACAAGAACCCAAACAACCAACAAAAACCTTCGATCTTTCACAGCCCTTTCACTACATACTCAACCAGAACACTTGCATTACCAGAACACTACTTAACCAAAACACACATAACAGCTTCAGAACTCATCAAAGATTGCTAAGAACCAACACAACCCTTCACAACAACTTAAAAGCTAAACAACCTCAGCTGCAACAACACTTAACACCAAGGAACTACCACTTCCTTTAAACTAAACAAACCACTTAGCAGATACTAACCTCAAACAGATACCCTTCTCCACCAAACCACTAAACTCTCAGAGCATCAAACACTATCCTTCTACCAACAAGCCATTCCACTCTCACTCAGCACCAAACAACCTCTACAAACCCATCATTCCACTTAATCCAACCACAACACTAACAGATTCGATTAGTTATTAGCGAGTGTGAACATCGTATGCATGATCACCTACATGCCCTATCAATGCCTGATGTACATGTATGCAAAACCTCTAATGTCATGCCACATGTATGCATGGACCAACATATATAATATAGTATATAACAATGATTTTAAACTGTGCATGAATGCCAGTTCACACCCTCCAATGACATCCTCAAAATCTGTCTAAGAAAAACCCCTTACTCACCTTTAACTTATCTAACTCCATCATACCAACAACCATTAACCACAAGATATTCACTAAAGCCTTCTTCACACCAAAGATATCACCAAACCACAACTATCATTACCCCAAACATGCTAGCAACAAGACTAGACTTACCACGCAAGGAAAAACCAACAGAAACCAAACTAAGGCAACTAAAGCAAAGATCACTTAACAAGGTTACCTGAAAACATAACACCACCCTGAAGCCTCATCGAACGAGCTCTCTTCCTTGCGGAACCAACATCTTTCTGTCGCACCACTGCAGCACCAACTAACACACCAGGGTCACCACCCACTCCTTGCGATAAGAAACCTTGGCTGTTCCGCGCCAACATCAAGCAATCACGCTTCATGTGTCCAGCAGACCCACATTTCCAGCAAACTTCATTTCCCAAACTCTTCACAACCTTCTGCTTTTTCTGCCACTTCTGAACCTCGCCTCGGTCGCGCTCACGACCTTTCAAAGATCCTTTGCCCAACATCAAAGCTGACTTCACTCCATGAGGGCAATCACGCTTAACATGCAACTTAGAACCACATCTCCAGCAAACACTTGTGTCCCAACAATTTCCAACATGTTGCCTTTTACAACGGTCACACACAGATGACTGAACTTCCACTCCTTGCTCAGGCAACACTTGCTCACCAGCAGCACTACCCACACCTTGTTCAACCCTTGGAAATTCCCTTCCAAGATACCTTTCATAGAAAGCAGATACGAAGAAATCCCAATCAATATCAAGGATATGTGACGCCACAGCCACAGATGTCCACCAAGAACAAGCATCCTCCAGCATCAAAGAAACAGCACTCCCCAGCTTACAGGCATAATCACAGCCCTCCTGATCCAAAATCAGAACCACATTGGCCAACCAGGCCTCAAACATCTCCGGGGAAGAACCATGATACTCTACAGCACCCAAATCAAGCAAATGCTGTTTCGGCAAACCCACACTTTTAGCCAGCACATCCACTGACTCCACCTCAACCGTAGCCTGAGATGTTCCCAACACCTCCTGAACAACAAATAATGAACTTTCCATCCCGGAACCAGCTTCCTTCCCTTGCCTTACCATCTCAACTTCAGTCACAGAAGACTGAGACAAAACACCTTTACAAAAGGGTGAATTCTTTGACTTAACAACCTGCCCCAAGGCAGCAACCATTTCACTCATCCTCCACTCTTTCATCATCTTTGCCATACCACTAACAACAAACAACATACAATCACAACAAACAAACAAAACCTGTTAGACCAGCATTAAGCAAGGATTCAAACTCCAACTCCAAATAACACAATAGCTATATTAATAAGGCAATGGGTATCCCGAATCCTCCCCCTTTACATGACATAACAGTCAACACAACATGGATATCACAACATCAAGCATATCAACAACATACCTTGATCATGCTTACACCAAACAACATCCAATAGCACCAGCACATTAGCAACATAACATGCTCAAAACACATTCACCATGCATAGCATCAACTCATAGCATCAACACATATCCACATGAACTCAACCAAGATTTATAACCACAAATCATGCTTGCATACATCAGCAACATGCTCAAAACATCAACAGCATACTCAGAAACACATGCTTCAACCAACTTTCAACCACACAACATGATAAACATCAAGCACACTTACCACAACAACTTACCGTTTTCCCCAACCTTCGCAACTCAGCTCTGATACCACCAAATGTAACCCCCGTAGCCCGACCTAGACGGTTGACCCGAACTACGAAGATTACACGGGGAAAACCAAAGTCAACCCGAAAGTCAACCTTGATTAACAACCCCTTTTTTTTCTTTTTAAACTTGTCTAGATGCATATTAACCTTAGATGTGATCACACAAACACCATGCTCAAAGATCACCAACATCAGAGATCAAACAGGGACCCAATTGAACAAATTACAACTTTAGGGACCAAATTGAAATTTCTGAAACCTTTAAGGACTTAACCAGATTTTAAGTTACCAACTTGAAATTAATCATGTTTCATGCTTCTCTGCCAAATTTCAGCTCAAACGGACATCCCGAACTCATACAATTGCACAAACAAGATTCAGGACCAAAATGCAAACATTTTGAAACATTTAACCGCCCATGTCAGCCCCCAACGGTCACCCGTTCCGAAACAGGCCAAGCCCGTTCCGAAACACGGGCCGTTCCGCAACGCGTACCGCAACGGGGGTCTGGCAGAATACATTCCGTTTCGGAACGGTGGCACCCGTTTCGGACGCCTGGGTTCATGCAGGGCACCCGTTCCGAAACGGTGTTACCTGTTTCGAAACACCAAGCCCAGAATGCTGCATTTTGCTCACTCAAACACACAATTAACCATTCAAACATGCTCCAAAAGCCACCAAACTTTACCAACATGCAATTCAACATAAAAGAGACATACTTGCATCAACAATTCAACATATAACCAACACATATGAAAAGCCCCAATTCTATAGGCATGCTTCCTACACAAGCAACCCTTCAAGCACAAACCTTCCAAAACAATCTCAATTAAGCCAAATCATGTTTCAACAACATTAACAACAGCATTTAACATTCATGATCAACATAACGATCACAACAACAACAATCCGAGAGATTCTACCCCATTGCCCTTATTAACTATAGCTATTCACCGAGACATACATCTCCATTGGAGTCCACCTTGAAACCCTTGCTCCTTGCTGCCCAAACTTCAAGAATCTGCATTGATGGACAAAAAGGAGCGTAAGCACATAATGCTTAGTGAGGAATGCTCAAAACCAAAACACCATCAATGCAGCGGGTCTTTAAAACACTTTAAAACCAACCCGATTTGCTTTCCAAAACCATGTTCGAAAACTCTTTCAACATCAAGCTCAATCATGCATAAACACTATATGCCAAGCTTTAAATAAAACCATGGAAAACACATCCTTTCCACAACATACCTTTCTTTAACTTGAAAACCACATCAAGCAAGAAACCATTTAAAACCATAGCTCAATCAAACCATCTCACGCATTTAAACAAGGCAACATTAAACCATAACATCAACATCACATGCCTTAAACAACAAGTCATACATGACTCCAATGCATCATAGGTAATTCATGCTCACATGCATCATTTATCAAATGATAACCAACACCTGTTCAACATACAAGTAACATGCTTTCACTAGCATCATACACATCTCATGCCACAATGCATCTTACCAAGCATCTCATGCTTCTCATGCAAACATGCATCAATTTAAGCATCTCATGCTTCACATGCAACCATGCATCATTTCAAGCAATCCCATGCTTCACATGCAACTATGCATCATTTCAAGCAATCCCATGCTTAACATGATCAAGAACATTATATTGGCTTCCAAGAGATCAACCATAATCACTTTCCACTTTTCAACCCGATCGGATACGCGGATTACAAGCGTGTCCCAACGCTTCCTACACACTACCCAATCCAAGGTCTTCCAAATGGGCAACAACCTCCATTTGACCTTAACAACCTAAGGTTCCCATGTATGGACTTTTAAACACCATACAACCTTAGCTTTTCCTCAAGGTTACCATGTATGGACTTTCACCCGCCATACACCCTTGACATGCACAAGGTCTTCCCGTATGGACTTTCAACCACCATACAACCTTTGCATAACCGATTGGTAGTTGTAGACATCATCTAACGAGGAACGGGACATCACACACAAGATCCACACATGGACTTAACCATTGCCATTGTGATCTTAACAAGTACAAGGTTCTCACATAAGGACTTTTAACCACCTTATAACCTTTACTTAACCAAGGTCCTCGAATGGGCAACAACCTCCATTATGACCTTAACAACTCAGGTCCTCGAGTGGGCAACAACCTCCACTATGACCTCTTCTCGTTAGGAATACTTGAGGGGAGTCTAACCGGTCCACACTTGAGCACTCCGCCTTCAAGGCGACTTTATTCACGGTGCACCCAATCCTATAGCCGGCTAATTATACCCGATCAACGAACCAAGAACCATTCACATCTCTTGCCAACATAACCATCTTACCATAATATCCAATGTCCCACATGCATAAACATAATGCAAGGCCATCACATCATTAGCTCAATGATTCACATGCATACACATAATGCAAAACCATCACATCATTAGCTCAATGATTCACATGCATAAACCATATGCAAAAGGCACAATTATCATCATTAATCATCACCAACTCACTGTTTTTAAGCATAATACAAAGCCAATGAACAACATGCAACACTATGCATCAAAACCACATTTTCAATGCACTAAACCAAGGATCTCTTACCTTGAGCATCCTTTTCAATTGACTTTCAAAACCAGCATTAAACCATGCTAAAACATGCTTACAAAACAGAATTTAACCATGCAAATCACATGCATATCAATCATCAACCCCTTTTGATTTTTAAAGCTAAAACATACACAATCCAAGAGCAAAAACTCATCCACTTACTCTTGAGCTTAGCAAAGTTGTTTAGACTTAAACTAAGCTCCCAAAAACCTTCAAACCTCGTTTCAAAAGCTGAAATCCCAACTTCACTCACCGATAACCAAACAAAGCTAGCCAACAAGCCCTCCAAGCTTTCGAAACCTTCCGAAAACACCTCCAAGGCTCAAGGATCAACCTCCCCTGTTTCAAGCACATAAAAACAGAACATTAATGCATCCTTATGCATTAAAACACCAGCAACAACAACACAACTCGCTGCTCATCACAAATCTAACAATTTGGCTATCAAACACAACCGAAATCATCTCCAAACACTTCCAAAACTTAACCCAGCCAAGATCCATCACTTCTAACCATTTTTATACATCAAATAACATGCAAAATGATCACAACCACGTCCTTATACCTCCAGGTATAACAGATCACCAAAAACACTCCAAAAACAACCAAAAACTCAAGCCAAACTTAGGAAATTCAACCTATTCGGGATTGCATTGATTAAACCTCAACTTCTAACCAATTTAACATTCATTTAACATCATTTTAACATCTCAAAACCCTGCTTAAACAGATCACACGAAATTTTCACCAAAATCGCCAAATCTTGCATTTTAGCCAAAAATCAAGATCTCAATTGAAAAGCCATTAATAAAACATAAATCGAGGATTGAGAACTTAGGAATTTCAGTAAAGAACTGATAGTTTAGAGGAGAAGGACGTTCTTACCTCCAAACTTGAATTTCTCCATTTTAGAGCCAAAAAGCTTGATGAATCAACTTGTAAATTGAAAGGTTTTGATGATGAGATGATTAGGAATCAAATGAGAATTGAAATGAGAGATTAAGATGTTAAAATCAAAGAAAGAAATCTGGAGAATCTTGTTTGGGTAGAGAGAAAATGAGAGAAAAGAGAATTTGAGAGAAAATGGAAAATTAGTTGGAAATTTAGTTGCAAATGATTTTCCCTCCTTTCTAATTCTTTAAAATCAGATTTGAGTCATAAAATATCTTAGAAAAATCTGGAGAAATCCTTTTTGGAATAATAGCTCCTTAAAGATTCAAAGTTTCAATCCTTTATAAAACTGTCCCGCAACTTTCAAAAATTACATTTTGGTCACTAGCCAAAATGTCAACCTTCCGAACCTCATTTTCCAAAATTGATTTCACAGTTCACTTATATATATTAAAATATGATTTTAGAACATTTTTCCATATTTTTAATGCAACCCGAACTAGGCTTTCCTAAATCCACTCTTATATATTCGATCAGCACTTTGACCGAACCGGTCAACACCCAAAACTTCTGAGCCCAAAACCGGGGCGTTACAGGCAAACCCTCACATCTAGCCAGCACATCCACTGATTTTACCTCTACCACAGCCTGAGATGTTCCAAACACCTCCTGAACAACGGATAATGAACTTTTCATTACAGAACCAGCTTCTTTCCCTTGCCTTACCACCTCAACACCAGGCACAGAAGACTGAGACAAAACACCTCTACAAAAGGGTGAATTCCTTGCGTTAACAACCTGCCCCAAGGCAGCAACCATCTCACTCAAACGCCATTCTTTCATCAACTTTGCCATACCACTAACAACAACAAACATACAATCACAACAAGCAAACAAACCAGTTAGACCAGCATTAAGCAAGGATTCAAACTCCAACTCCAAAATAACACAATAGCTATATTAATAAGGCAATGGGTATCCCGAATCCTCCCCTTTACATGACATAACAGTCAACACAACATGGATATCACAACATCAAGCATATCAACAACACACCTTGATCATGCTTACACCAAACAACATCCAATTGTACCAGCATATTAGCAACATATCATGCTCAAAACACATTCACCATGCATAACATCAGCTCATAGCATCAGCACATATCCACATAAACTCAACCAAGATTCATAACCACAAAACATGCTTGCATACATCAGCAACATGCTCAGAAACACATGTTTCAACCAACTTTCAACCACACAACAAGGTAAACATCAAACACATATCACAACAACTTACCGTTTTCCCCAACCTTCGCAACTCAGCTCTGATACCACCAAATGTAACCCCCGTAGCCCGGTCTGGACGGTTGACCCGAACTACGAAGATTACACGGGGAAAACCAAAGTCAACCCGAAAGTCAACCTTGATTAACGACCCTTTTTTTTCTTTTTAATCTTGTCTAGATGCACATTAACCTTAGATGAGATCACACAAACACCATGCTCAAAGATCACAACCATCAGAGATCAAACAGGGACCCAATTGAACAAATTACAATTTTAGGGACCAAATTGTAATTTCTGAAAACTTTAAGGACTTAACCAGATTTTAAGTTACCAACTTAAAATTAATCAGGTTTCATGCTTCTCTGCCAAATTTCAGCTCAAACGGACATCCCGAACTCATACAATTGCACAAACAAGTTTCAGGACCAAAATGCAAACATTTTGAAACATTTAACCGCCCATGTCAGCCCCCAACGGTCACCCGTTCCGAAACAGGCCAAGCCCGTTCCGAAACACGGGGCCGTTCCGCAACGCGTTCCGCAACGGGGGTCTGGCAGAATGCCTTCCGTTTCGGAACGGTGGCACCCGTTTCGGACGCCTGGGTTCATGCAGGGCACCCGTTCCGAAACGGTGTTACCTGTTCCGAAACGCCTAGCCCAGAATGTTGCATTTTGCTCACTCAAACACACAATTGATCATTCAAACATGCTCCAAAAGCCACCAAACTTTACCAACATGCAATTCAACATAAAAGAGACATACTTGCATCAACAATTCAACAGAAACACAACATATATGAAAAGCCCCAAATCTATAGGCATGCTTCCTACACAAGCAACCATTTAGGCACAAACCATCCAATTCAATCACATTTAAGCCAATTCATGTTCCAACAACATTAGCAACAACATCAAAACATTCTTGATCAAACATATACGATCACATACACATAAACCCGAGAGATTCTACCCCATTGCCCTTATTAACTATAGCTATTCACCGAGACATACATCTCCATTGGAGTCCACCTTGAATCCCTTGCTCCTTGCTGTCCAAACTTCACGAATCTGCATTGATGGACAAAAAGGAGCGTAAGCACATAATGCTTAGTGAGGAATGCTCAAAACCAAAACACCATCAATGCAGCGGGTCATTAAAACACTTATAAAACAAACCCGATTTCTTTACCAAAGTCATGTTTGAAAACCCTTTTCAACATCAAGCTCAAACCATGCATAAACACCATATGCCAAGCTTAAACAAAACCATGGAAAACACTCCCATTTCACAACATACCTTTCTTAAACTTGAAAGCCACATCAAGCAAGAAACCTTTTAAAAACCATAGCTCAAATATACTATCACATGCATTTAACCAAGGCAACATAAAACCATAACATCTTCTTCACATGCCTTTAAAACAAGTCTTACAAGACTCCAATGCAATATAGATATTTCAAGCTCACATGCATCATTTACCAAATGATTACCAACACTTGTTCAACTTAACAAGTAAACATGCATTCACTAGCATCATACACTTTTCATGCAACAATGCATCTTTTCAAGCATCCCATGCTTCACATGCAATCATGCATCAATTCAAGCATCTCATGCTTCACATGCAACCATGCATCATTTCAAGCATCTCATGCTTCACTATGATCAAGAACATTACATTGGCTTCCAAGTGATCAACCACATTTACTTTTCAACTCAACAACCCGATCGGATACGCGGATTCCGAGCGTTGTCCCTACGCTCCCTACACCCTACCAATCCAAGGTCCTCGAATGGGCAACAACCTCCATTATGACCTCAACATCCTAAGGTTCCCATGTATGGACTTTTAAACACCATACAACCTTAGCTTTTTCCCCAAGGTTCCCATGTATGGACTTTTAACCACCATACAACCTTGACATGCACAAGATTCTCCCGTATGGACTTTTAAACACCATACAACCTTTGCATAACCGATTGGTAGTTGTAGAACATCACTAACGAGATCCGGGACATCCCACACAAGATCCACACATGGACTTAACCACTGCCATTGTGATCTCAACAAGCACAAGGTTCTCACATATGGACTTTTAACCACCATATAACCTTTGCTCAACCAAGGTCCTCGAATGGGCAACACCTCCATTATGACCTCAAACAACCAAGGTCCTCGAGTGGGCAACAACCTCCACTATGACCTCATCTCGTTAGGATACTTGAAGGGAGCTTATCTGGTCCACTCTTGACCACTCCACCTCCAAGGCGACTTAATTCACGGTGCACCCAATCCTATAGCCGGCTAACTATATCCGATCAACAAACCAAGAACCACTTACATCACTTGCCAATATAACCATCTTACCATATTAATCCAATGTTCCACATGCATAAACACAATGCAAAGCCATCACAACATTAGCCCAATGATTCACATGCATAACCAATATGCAAAACCATTACCTCATTAATCCAATGATTCACATGCATAACCAATATGCAAAACCATCATTTATCATCATCAATTCATTGTTTTAAAGCATCATACAAAGCCATTGATCAACATGCAACACTATGCATCAAAACCACATTTACCATATACAAAACCAAGGATCCCTTACCTTGAGCATCCTTCTCAAATGACTTTCAAAACCAGCATTAAACCATGCTAAAACATGCTTACAAAACAGAATTAAACCATGCAAAACACATGCAATTCAATCATCAACCACATTTGCTTTTAAAACCAAATCACAACACAATTCAAGAGCAAAAATCCTTTTACTTACTCTTGAGCTTAGCAAAGTTGTTTAGACTTACACTAAGCTCCCAAAAACCTTCAAACCTTGGTTTAAAAGCTGAAATCCCAACTTCACTCACCGATAACCAAACAAGACTAGCCAACAAGCCTTCCAAGCATCCGAAACCTTCCGCAAACACCTCCAAAGCTCACGGATCAAACTCCCCTGTTTCAAGCACACAAAAACAGAACATTAATGCATCCTTATGCATTAAAACACCAGCAACAACAACACAATTCGCTGCTCATCACAAATCTAACAATTTGGCTACCAAACACAACCGAAATCACCTCCAAACACTTCCAAAACTTAACCCAGCCAAGATCCATCACTTCTAACCATTTTTATACATCAATTAACATCCAAAATGATCACAAACACATCCTTATACCTCCAGGTATAACAGATCACCAAAAACACTCCAAAAACAACCAAAAACTCAAGCCAAACTTAGGAAATTCAACCTATCCGGGATTGCATTGATTAAACCTCAACTTCTAATCAATTTAGCATTCATTTAACATCATTTTGACACTCCAAAACACTGCCCAAACAGATCACACGAAAATTTCACCAAAATCACCAAATCTTGCATTTTAGCCAAAAAATCAAGATCTCAATTGAAAAACCATTAACAAAACATAAATCAAGGATTGAGAACTTAGGAATTTCAGTAAAGAACTGATAGTTTAGAGGAGAAGGACGTTCTTACCTCCAAACTTGAATTTCTCCATTTTAGAGCCAAAAAGCTTGATGAAACAACTTGCAAATTGAGAGGTTTTGTTGATGAGATGTTTAGGAATCAAATGAGAGTTGAAATGAAAGATTTAGATGTCAAAATCAGAGAAAGAAATCTGGAGAATTTTGTTTGGGTTGAGAGAAAATGAGAGAAAAGGGAAATTGAGAGAAAATGGAAAGTTAGTTAAGAATTTGGTTAAAATGATTTCCCTCCCTTTCTTAACCTTTAAAAATCAGAATAAAGCCTTAAAATATCTTAGAAAAATCTGGAGAAATCCTTTTTGGAATAATAGCTCCTTAAAGATTCAAAGTTTCAATCCTTTATAAAACTGTCCCGCAACTTTCAAAAATTACATTTTGGTCACTAGCCAAAATGTCAACCTTCCGAACCTCATTTTCCAAAATTGATTTCGCAGTTCACTTATAAATATTAAAAGATGATTTTAGAACATTTTTCCATATTTTTAATGCAACCCGAACTAGGCTTTCCTAAATTCACTCTTATATATTCGATCAGCACTTTGACCGAACCGGTCAACACCCAAAACTTCTGAGCCCAAAACCGGGGCGTTACATTGAAGGCTTCTACTTCAAGAAGGACTAGACCTAGCTAATGCCTATATATACGCATTGTAATTCTAGTTCAAGAGATAGAGAGGTTTTCCTTAGGCATAGTTTAGTTTTTCTTGCCGCCGACATGTTCTAAATTTCTCCTTGGGTTTGGGTTATGTTGTAATTAGTTGTGAAAACGGTTGTTTAGGTTTTCAAGTTTGTTTTTGCAAATAAAATTACAAGGTTTACTTATTCCATGTTCTTCATAGTTTTCAATTAAGGCGAAATATTAGTTTAATTCTATCCATTTGTTCGGTATCGAGAGATTCGAACTCACGAAATTTGTAAGGATGATTCATCTATAGACGGTGCGATCAATTCGGCCTAGACATAGGTTATGGGTTTTAGGCGGCTAAAAGAGGCCGAATCAACCTTGCTGTCTTTGCATGATTCACGCTGCGACTGGTATTATATGTAGTGGGCATCAATAGAACTCTGACTTAGACATAAGCAGAGTCACTTTCGAAGCATTCTGCCGAGCCTTGTACTTTTGTCGAGTTTGCCGCTGAGACACAATTTCATTCCCTTGCCGAGGCAGCGAGAGGGTCTCAGCAGTCTACCTGCCATCCACCGTTGCGGCAGCAGAGTCCGGCAGTGCAAAACAACTTGACCTATTCAACCCAGTTTCACACTAAGTAACAGCATAACCCTGCCCTCTCTATCAATTTGATCACTTCCTCTTCAATAATTGTGTTTCTATTTTACTTTTCTTCTCGAACAACCAACTTTCTTGTGCATTTACTTTTCCTTGTGCAGGAACAACAATTCGAATCAAGCTGTCTAATCTTTGTGGGAGATGATATCTTTTATACTATAACTTGATAGGAGTGTGCACTTGCACTCATAAATAGAGAACACCCAAACGCTCTACACCTCTCAAGTGCTTTAACTCAAAGTGATCCGCTCTAATTTCAGGCTCTGCAACAGTTGGATCAAATCCCTTGAGGTCGTGTTCCAAGTAGTCCTTGTGGTTCGCACATACTGTTGCTGCCTGGGCGAAATTGGGGGTTGCTGCCTAGGTGGAATTTGATGTTGCTGTCTGGGTGGCGGATCAAGCTGCCCATCCCTGCCAATGCCGGCATCGTTGGCAGGGTTGTCGTCTTGCCCGTTAACCATTGTTGCCTATGCCTTCCCTTTTTCTTTGGCTTTCCCGAGGGCTTCTCTTGCTTATTTCTTCAGTTCTCTTGCTCTTCGTTCGATCTCATCAAAGAAAATGATTTCTCCCGATGGTTTTGCTCTAGTCATGCACTATACAAGAAAGCTGTAAAATTCGTTTTTTTCTCGAATACAAATAATAAAAACTAAAATTTAATGCAAATACAATAAAAGTGTAGAAAAATAAAAAAGAATTTACTATTTCCAATCCTCGGCAACGACGCCAAAAACTTGTAGAACGTTAAGGTGTTCTCTAAATATGAGCGCAAGTGCACACTCTTGTCAAGTTATAGTATAAAATATATCGTCTCCCACGCGGATTGGACAACTTATTCGAATTGCAATTCATGCACAGAAAATAAACGCACAAGTAATTTTAGTTTATATAAGAATTAAAAGTAAATAAAACACAAGTAATTGATAGAAGAGATCAAGGTGATAGAATGGGTTAAGTTATGCTGTTTAGTAGTGTGAAACTGCGTTTAATAGGTTAAGTTGCTTTGTGCTGCCAGGATTTGCTGCCTCGGCGGAGGATGGCAGATTGGCTGCTTCGACGCTTTTCCTGCCTCAATAGTAGAATGGAAGATTGGCTCGGTGGCAAACTCGGCAGACCTTCAAGGCTCGGCAGAACGCTTCGATATTGATCTCGCTTATGTCTAAGTTAGAATACTGTTGTTGCCCAATGCATATGATACCCGTCACAACATGAATCTTGCAAAGACAATAACCTTGGTTCGTCCTCTTTTAGCCACCTTAAACTCGCACCTAAGTCTAGGCTGAATTGATCAACATTTGATTAGGATGAGGATCATACTTATCCCTTTCGTGAGTTCGACTCTCTCGATACCGAACAAATAGATAGTTAACAACTAATCTTTCGAACTTAATTCAAAACTATGAAGAGCATGGAATAATCAAACCTTGAAGTTTTATTGCAAAAACAAACTTAATTCCTAAAAAATCATTCTCACACTAGTTTACAACATAACCCAAACCCAAGAGAAAATTTAGAACATAATGGTGGCAAGAAAACCTAGACTATGCCCAAAGGAAAATCTAAGTTGTCTACAATTACAAAATATGTCAAGTATATATAGGCGTTAGCTAGACCAAGTCCTCCCTAGAGTAGAAGTCTTCAAAACAACTTTTGCATTAAATGCAACCATTAATTCTGACTTCTTTGAGTTGAATGTGGACTTCTTCTCGTTGCCTTGCATCGCAAGTTATCTTGATATCCTCCTTTGGCGGCTCTGTCTGCTGATCCAAGCGTCAGAAAATTGAGTGGATGACATCGTTGGAATCAGGATTTTATGTTCTACAGATCGCACTCCAATTCCCCAATTCCTCAGCTTGCTGCCCTGGGCGGCAGGTACGGTGGCTGCGGCTACTCGGCATCACTTCTCTCTGTCTGGAACTGCATCAGTACAGCTCCCTGGTCTGCTGCATCTGCATCCTCTCCTCTGGTATGTCCTCCTCCTAACAACTTCTAGCCCTGAAATGCAAACTAAACTAAAACATCTTTTCCTTACCAAATAAAAGATAATCAATAAGATCATGGCAATGTAAAGAAGACTGTAAATATGCAATGCATGAACCTAAATATGCCTAAAAATGTATTTAAGAACATCAATAATATGAGATGGAATGCATATAAAATATAGGACTAATGAGCACTTTATCGGTATGGCACAAGGGACGCAAAGGAGTCATATTTATAATGGAAACAAGAATATCAAACATGAAATTTATGATGTTTTTATCTATTTATAATGGAAAATAGATTTTGACGGGGACATGGCCCTTTGTTTCCCATGCTTACATTTAAACCATTTTCGGTACTTCATATAATGTTTCGTAACAATTATCATAACCAAATAAACTGATATTATTAACAATGCAGATAAGATTTTTTGGTTAATATATGGATTTCGATATTTTCACATTTCGGAACTTAGATTGAATACATTTTTTCAAACTGTTCTACCAAGTGCAACAATTGAAAAGATTTATCATATCTCTATTGTCGTATATGAACGGTTTCTAGAGATTCGAAAACGACTTCTCACTGAAGACAATTTCATCTTGATAACAGGCGCCTTATAAAATTAGAATTCCATAGAACCTGAAATTGAATATTTTATTTTTTCCCTAAAAATGCCACAATAACTTTTTACGTGTTCTCAGTAACGGTTGGTGTTGGGGTTTCTTTATATTTATGGCAAATTTTATATTGCAATGGAAAAGACGGTTCGACACGGCACCAACATAGTTAAACAAGTTTCGAACCAAATATAAGTTTTTTGGAGACGTACCATGATACTAATAACCTAAACTTAAATCATTACTATAACGTTTAAAATGTTAGATTTAATGTGGAAGGTTCAAAATTGTAAATACACACGTTCGATACTCCTCATTGTGTATTTTAAGTTTAACTTTAAAGGTTCGAAATTGTAAATACACACGTTCAATCAAATAATTTTGTCTATTCATTGTTCCCACCTGGTGCACATCTATTCAATGTCCGTTCCAAATCTCTGTAACTTGTCTATTCAATGTTCCTCGTAAATGCACGTCTATTCAATGTATGGTTTAAAAAGATTACATTAACAATAATATAATAACGTAGGAATATATATTATAGACAAATAGTCACAAAGCTCAAAACTATAAACCTTAAACAATACAAATTCATCTCCTAAACCACTAACCCTAAAGTGGCTAAACACCTTAATTCCATACGCATTCATCTCGTAAAGTATTAACCCTACACTTGACCATAAACCCTAGCAACTATGTCCAATATGTCTTAAAGCATAAACCACCAACCTTAATGCTTCCAAGTAGCAATTAATAGTGATGGTAAGATTTAGGGGTTAAGGATTGGGGTTTGGGGTATAAACAATATACATTTCAAGTTGAGTGTTTGAAATTGTAGTTATGAGATTAGTTTAGGGATTCTGGGATTAGAATTGCAGTTTAATTATTAGTGATTGTAAGATTTAGGGCTTGAGGTTTGGGGTTTAGGGGTATAAACAATACATGTTTCAAGTTGAGTGCTTGGAATTGGGGTTATGAGATTAGTTTAGGGATTATGGGATTAGGCTTGTATTTTAATTATTATTGATGGTAAGATTTAGGGGTTGATGTTTGGGGTTTGAGGGTATAAATAATACATGTTTAAAGTTGAGTGTTTGGAATTGGGGTTATGTGATTAGTTTAGGGATTATGAGATTATGATTGTACTTTAATTATTAGTGATTGTAAGATTTAGGGCTTGAGGTTTGGGGATTAGGGGTCAACGTGTCAAGTTGAGTTTTTAGGGTTATGAGATTAGTTTAGGGATTAGAGGATTAGGCTTGCACTATTAATTATTACTGAATAATGATTGTAAGATATATGGGTTCAGTTTTAGGGTTTAAGGGTAAATGGTTAAAGTGGAATGTTTGGGATAACGGGATTAGGCTTGCACTTTTAATAAAAGCATGTTAAATGAAAAAGTATTTTGATTTGATATGATTTTACTTTTGATATGGTAATCTTCACGCGATATAATCTGATCTTCGGGGATTAATGTTTTCCTTAAAGGAATTTAAACTTTCAAGAAATAAATGCCGCATTTAAAAGCTCGAAGAATAAGGAATGGAATTTATTGTAATAAAGCATGTTCATAAAAAATACATTACATTGTCAGTTCAAACCAATAGTTTAGTTATAAATTTACTGTAGGTTCGACACTAGTTTGGAGTTTGTGGTTCTTGGTCCGAACTGTCTTTTCCGTCGAAATAGTAAGTGTGCCATAAATCAAACTGTTGGTTCAATGCAATTTGAATTTTAAATAAGCGTCTTCCCAATATGAAAGTCTTTTCAAAGTCAGTCAGAAAATCTCTGTTACTCGTTCCGATACGTCAGATGCAAATAAGTCTTGTCAATGGTTGCATTAGACAGAACAATGGGATTTAAGTCATAGAAAGAAGTTTCGAAATTGATTCACGACATTCGAAACACATATGACGAACTGCAACTTCTAACTGCACTGTAAACTTGTTTGGTTTAAGTATAATAAATAATGTTCCAAAACATTGTAGCGAGTACCGAAATAGGTTTACATATAAGCACTAAAAAAGGACCATATCCCTGTAAAAATATTTTTTCTCATCGTAAATTAATATTAAAATCTGGGTTCGATATTCCTTTTTTTATTATAAATAGGACTCCTTTAGATTCATAGTGTCATACTCTCGTTAACAATTCTTTCCTTTGTAGTCTTCGTCTCTACAACATTATATGTGTGGTTTTCGTTTTCTTATTAGAGGGTATGGTTACTGGGCATGTACATCATTTTATAGATCTTAGAGAAGTGGTGATTTGTTGTGGTGATTTGTTTTTAGGGTTCGTAGTTGATAAACAATGGTATTTGAAAGGCTATGATTAGCCAGTTTGTTGGTGTTTGGAACTATATCGGGACGTGGCGATGTCCCCAAATTCTAGTGAATAATGCTCTGCAAATTCTTGCCAACATTTTTGCAACCACACCCTAGCATCACCACATTCTAGTGAGTATTTGGATATTCGATCTCTAAAGTAATTCTATCAAAAATTAAATCTTAGGAATTTGATCATTCCCTTTGTATTGGAAAACCACAAAAGACCCAAATTCTACTGAGTAATGCTCTGCAAATTCTCCCCAACCCTTTTGCAACCACAACCTAAATTGTAACATGTATTACTAATGATTTCAGTTTAAGTTTTCTTTTCATTAGAGAATCTGATCATCCAAATTGTTCCTTGAACTTCTCATTTTCTACTTTAAGTCAATCCAAGCAGAAATGGGGACCAAGTCGCCTAACTCTTATTATAAATTTTCCAAAAACCCAATTTTGTTAGTCAATAATAGAAATAAATAACTATGATTGCATATCTAATTAATATGATACAATTGCGCAAAGATAATGGTTTTAGAAATGAACCTAACGCATTTTGCCCAACGCATCAACTAAAAAGACATATCTATTTCTGACGTATCGGAACGAGTTACATAGATCCAAAACAGACAATGAAAAGACATGTAGTTTCTTGGGAACATGCGCCTTTTGAAATTATAGTTTCTAACCAAGAAATAGGTGTTTCGACGCTTATTAAAAAAAGTCAACTCAAATTGTTACTGACAAATGTATTATTTTAAAGTTTAAGGATTATAATTTGGGATTTAATTTTTTAGGGTTGAGGTTTAATTTTGATTTATACTATAAATAAGAAGGATTCTGTAAAATTTAGTTTACACAACATGTGTATCAATTGTAAATCCCAATTTTAATATGTTCATATTTGTCTTTATTTTACTTTCTATATTTCATTCTTACCCAATGAAAATATTAAAAAAAGATTATGGATTGTGTTCATTTTAGTTCCCTTTAGTTTTTATTATTTACTCTAAACCCTACAGAAACAAAACCAAATTTGGTAAGACTAACTCCCATGTATAGAACTTTAGGGTTATTGGTTATGAGATTAAATTTTTGTGGTGGAGTTTAGGGTTTTAGTGTTAAAGTGATGAATTTTTATGGCCTTAAGGTTTATGGTTTATGCTTTATGGCATAGTAGTATTGGGTTAGGGTGTAAGGTATAGTTTAGGGTTAGTAGTTTATGAGATTAATTAATTTGCATGCTTTAAGGTTTATAATTTTAGTGGCTTTTATTAAAATGCAACAGTCGACAAGGCCTTCGGATAAGAGGTTAGGATTTTAGGTTTAGGATACAGCTTCAACTTTAGGGTTTTAGGGTTAATGACAGTGACATACATAAAAATTTTCCACACGTCATTTCCCTATTAAATGTAATTGCTTAATAGCTTAACATAGAGTTACCCTTTCCTTTCTATTCTATTATCGTCAAACTTTATTCAATTTCCATTTTTATACAAACGTCTCAACTGAATTCATCCATTTTTTATCTTCAACTGTATATTATGGCGCACAGAGCTTCGTCCTCTAACTCCATCGTCGCTGCATCTGACCCCAACAAACCGGATGCCACACCAGAGATCACTCGTCTCCTCTCCAGTTCATTCCAGCAAAGATATGAACTGGTATGCCAGCAGCTGATTCTTGAAGAAAAAGTGTTGGAATTTATCCCTACCTATATGTTACAATTCGATGCAGGTGTACTGGATGTTATTCGCAACCAGAGGTGGAATAGATTTATTCGGCAGCAAGGTGAAACCAATGTCTCCTGGGTACAAGAATTCTACACCCACATCGACCACGATGGAGAGAAACTGGTACATGTTAGGGGGATGTTTGTGGATTTCTCTACTGACGGAATTGGAAATTACTATGAATTCTTAAACAACCATGATGCCAACACCACTTCCATGGCCTTTGATGCGGAAAAAACATACTCCTCCATTTTGCGAGACCTTTGTGTTCAGGAAACTCAATACACTGGAGAAGGCCATGACAGAATGGTTCGATGACGACAACTTCTACCAGATTCAAAATTTCAGGCCCATGTCATCAATAACTGGTTTTACCAACCCCAAATCAACAAGCTTTTTCTCTTTGCATGATGTTGTTATTGTACTCCCTCATCCATTTGAAGTGGAGGAACTAGAGGAATGCGACTCAAATAGCGAGGAATGAATTACAATTGTTGGCATGTTGTCATATCTCTTAGTTGGACTAGGTACTAGACTATGTTTACTGTTTTTAATTTATGCAATTTCTTTTTCTTGCTTTCATTTTAATTTATGCAATATCCACCCAAATTTTCCCTTTCATTTCACCTATATTGCAATTTCTTTTTTTCTTCTTGCTTTCATTTCACACAAGCAAGCCACAAGAATTTTAATATTTAAATAGAATAACAAAATAATACGTTTGTAAAATTTCTATAGGTAAAAAAATAAATTAGACAAATGGCATATTTGTATAGAAGGAAAACCTTTGAGTTAGGTTTTTGTATACAAAAAACCTAACTCAAAGGTTTTCCATCTATACAAATATGCCATTTGTCTAATTTTTTTACCTAAAAAAATTTTACAAACGCATTATTTTGTTATCATGTTTGTATAATTGTAAAGGTTATTAAAAGAGAGACGACGACATGGGAAGGGGCGGATGGGCGATAATGTTGAACGCTATTTATCAGAAATCTGCCACCACAATTACATTAGAAAGGAGTTTGGGAGGTTTTTTATAGACATGGGGTCGTGGTCGACGTATTTGTACCGACAAAGAGGCTAGAGAGGAATCAAGGTTTGGATTTGTTAGGATGAAAACGAATGTGTATGTTGATAGGGTTATTGAGCGATTTGATGGTTCTCGACTATACAGATCAAAAATCAAAGTTCAGATGGCACAGAAAGATACTCGCAGAACTTTTTGGCACCGTCGGAGGGACGATTTTCCCACTGGATCGGATGTTCTTGGAAGCACGAGACCGGGTAGGGCAGTCTCTAATCGGATGGAGATGCAAAGAAGCGTAGAGAAAGGCGACACTAGGGTTTGTTTGAATGAAAAACCAATTGAATATCGCAAGGTGGAGGGGGTTGTCGATGAGGAAAAATTAGAGATCTTGAAGAATTGCTCAGTGGGTTATTGTCGAAAGACAATATCGATAATTGAATTGGCGGCGGAATTTAAGAAAGCACATATTAGTGAGGTTTCATTAATGCGGGTGGTAGGTTCATTAATTTTGCTAATGTTCCCAAATCAGGAAACTATTAATAAATGTGTGGAATCGGGATGTTTTGCTCCATGGCTGGAGAATGTGATGGCATGGATGCCGGACTGTGTTATACCAAATCAGAGAGTGTGGGTCTCGGTGTGTGGGATACCGATTCACACCTGGTCCGAAGGGACGTTTCGGAATATTGCAGCTCTGTGGGGAGAGCTAGTGCTCATTGAGGAGGCAACGGCGACACCTGCTTCGTTTGAAAGAGCAAGGTTTCTAATTGAAATGGATTGGTTTCTGCCAATTGAGGAAACATTGGACATTTTTATTAGCGATAAACAGTATCGTATCCTTATGGCTGAGTTGGCGAAGTCCTTCTTAAAGAAAGAAAGGAGGATACTAGGGGGATGATTGCTCGAATGAAGAGGAGTCGGAGAGGGTAAGTCGGACGACTGAATTTGTAACCGATATAGTGGTGGCGGGGCAACAAACACCATTGTTCTGTGTGGAAGGGGCAAGGGAAGATATAGTTGTTCCAAATTCAATAGATGAGGCATCCCCAAATAGTTGGAAGATCAATAAACTATGGGAGGATAATTGTATGACCGATGATCGTGTGGTGGGATCTATTTCTACACAGCGGGATGTTTCGCCTAATGAACGTGATTATTATGGAGTTACGGATGAGGATGTTGGCGTGGTGGATAGGGGTGTGACTGAACATCAAAGTCTGGACATTAGTGAATGCGAGAGGGGCGTCGAAGATGCGATCTGCTGTGAGGATGAGGTTGGGCCTCAGTTCGAAGTAAATAGGGCTGGGGTCGCAGCGCTAATTGAGTATAAAGGGCGTCAACTCCGAGTACGGCAGCTATAAGAGTTACTTCGTACATCAGTATTGAAAGAAAATACAGGGAGAGTGTGCCAGTAACGGTGAAGAGAGGGCAGGGTAGACCTCGGAAAAATCCTCCGTCAGAGTCGACGATTTTGGCCAACGGTTCCTTGTCGGATTCAGATTTCTTACAGAGAAAAAGGAGTATTCTAAAGGAAACACACGAGACGTTGGAATTGGGGAAGTTGTTGGGTGCAAAAACAATAGGAAACGAGGAGAACGTTATAAGGGATATCGCTCGGCTCATTGAGGCGAGGTATACACACCACAATTAAAGTAGATATGCGGGTGTTGTCGTGGAATGTGTGGGGGTTGGGAGCAGCAGCAAAGAAAGGAGTGTTCCGTAATTTAATACGACAACATCGAGGTGAGTGTGCTGCTCTAATGGAAACAAAGTTGGAAATGATTTCTGATTTTATGGTGAGTAAAATTTGGGTGACGGACAAGTTTGAGTTTGTGTTTGCGCCGTCGATAGGAAGATCAGGAGGGATTCTTGTTTGCTGGGATAAAGACCGATTCTTGGTGTGCATGACGGTTGTAGGTGAACGTTTTCTTGCCATAGAAGGTTGTTGGGTACTCAACAATTGGGTTTGTGGTTTGATTGAAATATATGTGTTGTGTCAGGTGGAACAGTGGGGGGTATTATGGCAAGAACTTTCAGCTGTTGTGCATGCTCGTGAGATCCCATGGTGTTTGATTGGGGATTTTAATATGATCATGTCTCTATCGGAGAGGCAGGGATGCATTTCTACGTCTCGAGGTATGGATGCTTTTGTTGATTTTATTCTTGCAAATGGTTTATGTGATATGGATTTATGTGGGCAATCTTTCACGTGGTTTGGTCCCGAGAATAGATGTAGTCGTATTGATTGGTGTTTAGTATCGGCACCATGGTTGGATCGGTTTGAGAAATTGAGTTTGTCCTCGTTGTCGTGAGGTCTATCGGATCATACGTCGTTGTTGCTAGTGAGTGATAACTTGGATTGGGGCCCGAGACCGTTTAGCTTTATTAATGCTTGGATGGAGGAGCGAAAATATGTGAGGGATTTGGAAGCGGAATAGTTGAGGATTTCTATGTTACCGATGAATTGGGGTATGGTTGAGAAATTGCGTATGTTGAAAGTTTTTTTTGCGTTGATGGAATAAGTCGGTGTTTGGAAATATTGAACATAGGATTGAACTAGCGACAAATGCAATTGCCGTTATTGACGGGGCTGTAGGTGTGGGTAATGTGTCTGATTCACAACTGGTGAACAAGCGTAAAATTCAGCATGAGTTGTGGAAGCTAACACGCCTAAGGGAGTTATTATGGCGGCAGAAGTCGAGGGTGCGATGGTTGTGAGAAGGAGATGGTAACATGGCTTTTTTCATAGATCGGCTAAATTAAGATCGATGCGCAATTGTTTATCTGGCTTGATGGTTAATGGGGTATGGGAAACCAATCCGACTAGGCTTCGAAATGCAGTGTTTAGTGAGTTTTGAAATCATTTCTCGCCACGATCTTGCTTGGGGGCGATGGATATGGCTGTGTGTTTTAATCAACTACCGAGGGATATGGCGACAACTTTAGAAGTATCCTTTGGCGAGGAGGAGGTGCATTCAGTTATTTGGGATTGTGAGGGGTCTAAGGAACCGGGTCAAGACGGTTATACTTTTGAATTCTACAAGAAGGGCTGGGAATTTTTGAAAGGTGACGTGATGGATGTACTACATCAATTTTATGAGACGAGTGCTTTGCCAAAGGGGGTTAATTCTTCTTTTGTGGTTTTGATCCCAAAGAAAGAAAATCCAAGAACGATGGGAGATTATCGGCCTATTTATTTGCTGAAATTCGTTATATAAAATTGTCGCTAAATGCTTGGCGAAGCGGTTGCAACATGTTCTACCCATTCTAATCAATGATGTCCAATCAAAATTTGTTAAGGGACGTCAAATCGCGGATGGTATTATGCTGGCCAATGAAGTGATTCATTCTATGCAGCAGCAAACTTTCAGTGTGGGGGTGATCTTGAAATTGGATTTCACGAAAGCATATGACTGTGTCAAGTGGGAGTGCCTTGAACAAATTCAATGTCGAATGGGATTTGGGTCTGTTTGTAGGACTTGGATGAGGGTTTGTACTCAAACAGCGAGGCTATCGATCTTACTTAATGGGTGCCCGACTCGTGAATTTCCGATGTTACGTGGTTTACGGCAAGGCGACCCACTTTCGCCTTTATTGTTTGTTATTGTGGCTGAGTTGTTGCACCAATTGTTGCATGAGTGAGAAGGGAGAGGGTTTATCAGGGGTGTTTGAGTTGTGAAAGATTGCTTTGTGTCACATCTTCAGTTCGTAGATGACACTGTGATATTTTTACAGGGTGAGCCTTGTTTCGCCACAAATTTGAAGAGGGTGTTGACTTGTTTTGAGTATTGCTCGGGACTGAAAATTAACTATGCTAAATTATGTATGTATGGAGTTGGCGTCGAGGAGCAGGTGTTGAGTTCTATGGCGGGGATTATGGGGTGTAGTCAGGGCATGTTACCAATGGTGTACATGGGGCTGCCAATTGGTGTTAATCCTCATAGCTTAAGCATGTGGGAACCTTTATTGCAGTGTTTTCGTAAAAGTTTGGTAGGTGGAAAAGGGAATCTCTTTCATTCGCGGCTCGACTAACCCTGATTAATTCGGTGATGTCCGCTCTACCGGTTTATTATATGGGCATATTCTTGATGCCTAAGGGTAGTATCCGAAGAATTGATCGAATACGGAGGACATTCTTATGGGGAGGTTTCGAGGCGCGATGCAAAGTGAGCCGGGTGAATTGGCGGGTGGTGTGCTGACCAAAGAAGTTTGGTGGGTTGGGGGTGGTTGACTTACACCAGCGTAATTTTGGCGAAATGGAGTTGTTGTTTTGCGATGGAGGGGGAGTCTTTGTGGCATTCGATTCTAGTCGTGAAGTATGGTGAGGATGTGTTAGTTTGGCAGAGATCGAGTGTGAGGAGACGGTCTATGTCGATGATTTAGAGACAGATTGTGGAAGTCTAGAATGACGCTTGTGTCAATCGGTTTATGGGGTTGTTGAATTTTACTTGGTTAGTTGGTAATGGGAGGAAGGTGCTATTTTGGCGAGAATGTTGGTGCTCGGATGAGCCCCTCTATGTTGTTATTCCTCGCCTATTTCGCATTGCTTCGGATAAATGGGCGTTGGTAAAGGATTATGCCTGGGGGAATTCTCTAGGGCATGAGGGTTGGTGTGAGTACTTCTCGTGACTGCTGCGATCTTTTGAATTGGCCCATCTGCGGGAGTTGCGATGTGTAGTAGGGTCGGTGGTTTTATCAAAGGAATTAGAGGATAGGCTGGTTTGGAAACATACGACGACAAGGAATTTTTTGGTGGCAATGTTGTCTCAGTTAATGGCATCATTTGGGTTGGAGCTTGAGTCCGAAATCTCTGGGATTTGTTCGTTACAAATTCCGCCGAAGATACAATGTTTTGTGTGGCTTGTGTTGTTGCGACGTTTGCCCACATTGTGTTTCTTGAGGGATCAGGGGCTGCATTTAGATGTCCAAAGTTTCTTATGTCGTTGGTGTGGGGAAGGTGATGAGGAAGCGGACCACATTCTATTCCGATGTCAATATATGTGGGGGTATGGTCGTTGTTTTTTGCATGGTGGCGTGTCGAGGTGGTGCTCCCAGCATCGGTGGTTGAGTTCGTGTACATGGCGTTGGATAGTTTCTTTCGGGGATCGCTTCGATAGTGGTGGTTGGTGGGTTGTGCTGCGGTGTTATGGTCCATGTGGCTAGCTCGTAACGACCTGGTTTTTAATGGTAAGCGGCTGTCCGATTCCGAGTTATTCATTTTGATTAAGTTGCGTGCTTTTATTGGGTGAGAGCTTTGGATTCGCAATCACTCTTAGTTGAATCAGTTTGGTGGGAATGCCTTCGATGGTCTACGGGGGATGTGCGGCTGAGTGTGCCTCGTGCAGGTCTTACATGGAATCCACCGTTACTCGACATTGTGAAATTTAATGTCGATGGATCGGCGCATGGGAAACCTGGTCCGGCGGGGTGTGGCGGAGGGTTACAAAATGATCGGGGCCAGGTGTTGGCTTTGTTTTCAGGGCCGCTGGGATTGTTGGATTCGAACGAGGCTGAATTATACGCGATTTGCTATGCGATTGAGTCGTTTCGTGCATCTCAATGGTGTGCTTGGCCTTGTATCATTGATTCGGACTCTTTGGTTGCTATTTCATGGATTCTTAATGTTGAGGGTCGGACTTGGAGATATTTCTCTTTATTTAGACGTATTGATGAAGCATGTTTGGCAGTGAATTTTGTGTTCCATCATGTTGGCCGGGAGGAAAATGGATTAGCCAACACTTTGGCTAAGGGTGGTGTGGACCGGCGTGCCTGGCTGCGTGTGGGACTTCAGTTTTGGAGGGAGCTGTTGGCTGCATGAGGTTTGTGGGTTGGAGTTGTTTGGGGGCGTGCTGCCAGCGACTGGTGGTATGGGCAGGTGGGGGTGTTATCGCTTGGCGGGGTGAGGGCCATATGGCCTGGCGCTGTTGGCTCGTGTAGCCTGGGGTGTGAAGCCTTGGTCCGATGGCCTGGGCAGATCGGGGTGATGATTGCGTATCTAGGTGAGGGGCTAATGGCCGTGCAATTATGGTTCTTTTGTACTGGATGGTGTTTAGTTCTCGTTTGTCTTACTCGGGTACTCTTTTCCTCCATTTAGGTGTAGGGAGGTTTTTAATGAGGCCCCGGTTGGATGAATTGTATAATTATTTTTCTAATAAACTCATACTTGTTGAGCAAAAAAAATCGCATATTTGCATACAAGGAAAACCTTTGTACATTTTTCTCTATTTATGTGAACCCTAAACCAACCATAGTCAATTTAGGCTTTTTCTAAATAATTGGATCAAATACCAATTGCCGAAGGCGGCCCAGCTTCAACGGTGGTCACACAATCACGGCATCGCGGTGCCGACACTCTCGTCGCCAAAGGGTGTCTAACGGCAACATCGTCTCGAATGGTGATTGTCGATGGGAATAGTTAGTGTCTTTTATTTTTAAAAAGTGACTATTATTCTAATTCGATCCAATTATTAATAAAAATATTAAAAATAGTATATTTGTAGAAACTAATTTGAATGATTTTTTTACAAAATACTTATTAATTATATGTTGAGTCCTTCAAATTTTAATCTTCATTAAGCAATTTAATGGTGTTCAGTGATATTCGACGCATGTTATAGAATTTTGCAATTTCTTATTCCTTTTAGGAAAATACTTTGAATTGCAAGCTTTTCTAAACTTTATTTTACACAAGCCTTTCAATTTTAGAGTATAGGGTTTTAGGTTAGGGTTTATAGTTTGGTGTTTAGTGTCTACGGTGTAGAATTTACAATTTATGGTAATAATTTTGTGTTTAGGGTTTAGGGTTTAAGATTTTCATTTTAGGCTTCTAGGGTTTAGGATTTAGATTTTAATCCTACAATCTCACCAAATAAACCAAACAACGTAATCGGACCCCTAACAACACACCTAAGGAAAGAAAAAAGATTTCTAAATTGTGCAACCAAGTTTCGGTACTATTAGATTTAAAGATAAACATAAAATGCAAGAAAAAAATACTTAAATTGTAGGTTTGTTAATTAGTTTCGATCCTAAATAAATGTCATATGTTGCAGTGTTTGCTATGAAAGTAACGGAATTGGTACATAGGTTGCGAAACCTTAAAAATATTTGAACTTTGAATTATAACATTTTCAGTTACAAACTAAACATGTATAAACTTTTTGCTTTCCGTTCCCGATTAATTTTTCATTAAAAGTAGCGATACTTATGCCCTAGTTTCGTTTCTTAACATGGAATATATATATATATATATATATATATATATATATATATATATATATATATATATAGCAAAGCTGGACGATTACCCTCAAAAGAAAACTAAAGACCTTCTCACTCAGTTGTGCGAACCTATTGGATTCCTCCTTTCCTTCTATTCACAAACTTTAAATTGAGACTTTTCACTTTTTTTTTCTTTCACCCATTACTCCTTCTAAACACCATCTGTTCATCCTCTTCGTTTTCAATTTCAACCTGAAAGATTCGAAGGTATTTTAAATAGCCTTGAATTTTCTTTTGTTTTCATTTACTTTCCATAGATGACAGTTAATTTTGAAGATATGACTGCTACTATTGATGGTGTGAGACCGATATTTTAATTTTGATATAACTAAACAACCTAAGACTAAATAGAAAATGTCAAAACGAATTTTTAAGTCCTCAAAAATCCCCATATGATTTTAAGAATATGCCGAAGTTAAAAACTAAGACTTTCAAATATTTTCTAAGTGTTCTTAAAGCTGAAACAGTGTTTTTCAAGTCCCTGTTTCGAAATGGCCTAAGGCGTTTCGAAAAGATTTCACCACTGCCAACCCCTATTCTGAAACGGGTATCGAAACGGCTTTAGAACATAAGAACCCGTATCGAAACGACTTCAAGTGTTTCGAAACGGTTCTTCATTTTGATTTGAAAAATATGACCGTTGCAAAGTTTTTAACTAAATTTTCAGAAACCGTTAGGGTGTTTCGAAACGGGCTCAAGCTGTTTCGAAACGACCCTTGACAGTGGCAAAAGTGTTTCGAAACGAGTTCTATCCGTTTCAAAACGGGCTTTTAAATGCACCCCAACGGATCTTTCTATTTTGGTCCGTTTCGAAACAGTTTCTCGCGTTCCGAAACGGGTGGTTGCAGACTGCATTTGTGGAGGTGAGATAACACCCCCAACGGCTCTATTGATGAATGCAACAACCACAACGGCTAGAAATCAATGAGAGGGTATAAAAGGTACCTCTAAAAGCTCCAGCAAAAACTATTGATCCAAAAGCAAACATCCAAACATCAAATCCAAGCATTTGTGCCTAAATCCCAAAATTGTCTAGAAACCCCAATTGTAATTTTAATTCTTATCTTTTTCAATTGGGTTGAGTTCTTGTAATTGGGCTAAAATTTGTATTGAGAGATACTATCTTAGCCATCAAACTCTTTGTTATCTTTGTGTGAGGATTGGGTTAAATTTTTGGTAGAAAATTTAACCGAAAACTATAAAGGTTGCCTCCTTAGCTTAGAAAAGGGGAAGAGCAATTAGTGGAATTGTTGCAAATTCTTAGTGAAGCTAAGGTAGTGGATGTAGAGTTTATTTGGAACTTGAACCACTCTAAAATTCCTTGTCTATATTTTTAATTTGCAAATTCCACCACCGAAACCTTTAAAAATCCAATTCACCCCCTCTTGGTTCATTTCGATCTTTCGATCCACTCAACAATTGGTATCAGAGCCTACCTCTTTGAGGATTAACAACCACAAGAGGAGTTCCTAGGAAGAGTGTGATCAACAAATATCAAGAGATGGCTTCAACCTCCAGTTTAGGCATGTATGAGTCTCAATCCACTACAAAGCCTCCCTTCTTCAATGGTGATAACTATTCTTTTTGGAAGAATAGAATGCGTCTCTTCATCAAGTCCAATGACTACTTAGTTTGGGATGTCATTGAAGATGGCCCTTACATTGCATTGAAGCAAGATAGTGAAGGCAAGATGGTCTTGAAGAAAAAGGTGGAGATGAGTGAAGAAGAAAGGAAAAAGATTCAAGTAAATGACAAAGCTCTCCACATGCTCTTTTGTTCATTCAGTCCGGACATCTATTCTAAAGTGTCATCCATTGAGAGTGCCAAAGAAGTGTGGGACACTTTTGAGACTACCTATGAGGGAACCAACGATGTCAAAGAAACTAAGATTGGAATTCTCAATCTTAGTTATGAGAATTTCAAGATGGAGCCTGATGAGACGGTGTCCAAGATGTTTGATCGATTCTCCACTATAGTCAATGGGCTCAAAGGTTTTGGAGAGATCACACCGGAAGACAAGCTTGTCCAGAAGCTACTCTATTCACTTCCCAAATCTTGGGATGGGAAGAGATCTGCCATCATAGAAGCAAAAAATTTGAAGACTTTAAAGCTTGATGAGCTTGTGGGTTCTCTCCTTACTCATGAGATTATGAAGCAAGGAAGGGAAGAAGAGAAGAAGAAAGAAGAGAAAAGAGTAGAAAAGCTAGAGGTTGAAAAGAAGAAGAAGATGGGAATAGCTCTCAAAGCTTCACTACATGAGGAGAGCTCTTCTAGTGAAAATGATGAGCTAGAAGAATTGGCTATGATAGCCAAACGATTCTCACGCTTTATGAGGTCCAACCGGGGAAGAAAAATCCAAAGAAAAATGGACTTCAAAGGCAAGAACAAAGAAGAAGCAAGGGATCAAATCATTTGCTTTGAGTGCAAACAACCCGACCATATACGTTCGGAGTGCCCTCAACTCAAGAAGAAGAGCTTTGAGAAGAAGAAGAAGCTCAAAGCCAAGCTTGCTATTTAGAGTGATGAGGAGTCATCGGAGGATGACGAACAAGAAATGGCCAACCTTTGCCTCATGGCACTTGAGGAAGATTCCTCTATGGTAACCTCTAACTCATCAACTTTAGATTTTACATATGATGAATTGAATGATACATATGATGAGTTACAAGAGGTCTATGATGAATTAGTTGAGAAATATAAGGAGTCGGTCATTAGGAATAAGAAAATTATTTTGGAACTAAATGAGAAAAATGACTCACTCTCTCAAGCTAATTCAAAATTTGAGAAAAAGATATTAGGGTTGAAAGATGAACTAAAATTTTTTCAACATGAAAATGTTGAACTTAATAATCTTTTGTCTCAATGTAATAGTGAACACCAAAAGGTGTTTGATGAGCTAAATGAGCTCAAAAAGTCTTTTAAAAATGTTGGTAGTGTCAAGCATGAAATAGGTGAATCTTCAAGAACAAACCAACCTAAGAAAAAGACTAACTACTACAAACAAGGTAGCTTTCCTAGACATAGTAGAGTTAAAAGAATTAGAAGTGTATGGGTTCCTAAGGAACTTGTTAAATCTAATAACATTATTGCTATGTCATCTTGGATTCCTAAGGGAACCAAGGTTTTGGGAGCTAACACTCATGGACCCAAAATGATTTGGGTACCAAAAACAAAAGCTTAATATCTTTGTTTGTAGGGGGAGCATTGCTACAAGGCCAAAGCACAAAGTCAAAACTCATGGTACCTTGATAGTGGATGCTCAAGGCATATGACCGGAGACAAGAGTAGATTCATGGATCTAAAGCCAAAAAGTGGAGGAGTAGTAACATTTGGTGACAACTCCAAAGGGCACATTAAAGGTATTGGCTCCATAGGTAATCACTCTACTATTCTCATTGAAAATGTTTTATATGTCGATGGTCTTAAACACAACTTATTGAGCATAAGTCAATTGTGTGATAAAGGATTTAATGTTTTATTTGATAAAAATGGATGCAAAATTGTAGACATTAAATCTAATAATATTATGCTCATAGGTCACCGCATAGGGAACATATACATGGTGCATCTAGATGACATTCATACATCTCATGCATGCTTAGTAGCACAAAATGAAAATGATGCATGGTTGTGGCATAGGAAACTAGGACATGCTAGCATTAGTGTTTTAGAAAAACTAGTTTCCCTTAATATAGTTAGAGGTTTACCCAAGATAAAATTTTCAAATGATAAAATTTGTGATGCATGCTCTAAGGGTAAACAACATAAGTCTTCCTTTAAATCCATTAATGATGTTTCTACTAGTAGATGTTTACAACTTATCCATATGGATTTATTTGGGCCAATTAGGACTATGAGCTTGGGTGGTAAGTCTTATGCTTTTGTACTTGTTGATGATTTTTCTAGATTTACTTGGATTCTATTTTTAAGTACTAAAGATGAGGCTTTGGAAAAATTCATCACATTTTCAAAACTAACCCAAAATGATCTTGAACTTAAAATTTCACATATTAGAAGTGATCATGGAACCGAGTTTCAAAATTTAGGTTTTGAAGATTTTTTAAATGAAAATGGTATTAGCCACAATTTTTCGGCTCCTCGAACTCCTCAACAAAATGGGGTAGTTTAGAGGGAAAATAGAACTTTGCAAGAAATGGCTAGAACTATGCTTTGTGAAAATAATTTACCTAAATATTTTTTGGCGGAAGCCACAAACACCGCTTGCTATATTGTTAATCGAGTAACGATTAGGCCAATTTTAAAGAAAACACCTTATGAGATTTTAAAATCTAAAAAGCCTAACATTAGCTATTTTCACCCTTTTGGTTGCAAGTGTTTTGTTTTAAATAATGGAAAAGACAACTTAGGTAAATTTGATGCAAAAAGTGATGAAGCTATTTTCATAGGTTACTCTTTAACCTCTAAAGCCTATCGAGTATTTAACAAAAGAACTTTAGTAGTAGAAGAATCTATTCATGTTGTATTCGATGATAACCTCCTTCCAAGGAAGGATTCTTGTGATGATGATGATGTAGGAATCATAAATGCCTTTGATGGAGGACAAACTTCAAAGGAGGATGAGATTCCAATGAAAGAAGAGGACACACAAGATCCACCTCTTGAAGCATCAATTCTTTCCATGCCCTAGCTTTGAATTTTCTTCTGTTTTTAAAACACGGTTCATATAACTCTTCGGTTCCTATGAATTCTCTTATGTTCTCATTTATTATTCATTGATGGGGTTGGCCGAATTCTTAAATTTGTGATGTTGATCGACTTCCAAACAATTGCTTTATTTATTTCAGGATCTCTAAACCCAAATCCCGCTGAACTCCTCTTCACTCTACCCATTAACCATGCAGCATGCAACCACATGTCAACGAACCGATAACCCAACACCTTCGTTTGATGATTCCTGTTTTAGAGACCCCCGATGCAAAGACCAAATATTATAAACATTTCTACGGTAGACAAATGAAACCTTCAACTTTAAAATGCAGTCAACTTTCAAGAAATAGGGTTGTAATGCTTTTCTTAAAATCCAACCTTAGGTTTGTGAAAGACTTGTACGAGTCACAATTGTAAAAGACCCAAATTTATCTGAGATCATTGCCATTAACTCTTCTGTTATGCGTAAGGAACACTCTATCACCCCCAATCAATTGTAGATAAGCTGGGTATTCAAAATACACGCCCTTACGATGAAATTGATACCACATCTATTCAAAAGTGCAAAGGGTGTAGCTCCAAAAATCTTCCTTTTAAAGAGAGAATCTTTCACCTTATCGTGTCATGGTTTTTTCGACCGTCCAATGGGAAGACAGGAACAATCCGAGCGATTGATAAATGGTGGCTTAACAAATATCGAACTGAGGTTGCTCCTAACATTGCCAAAATCATTTTCCTCCAGATAGTATATGTTGTCACTAAGGGTCATGGGGCCTCAACCTCTCTTCAATATTCTTGTGTCCTTACACACATCTTTCAGAAGAATGATGTCGATTTTTCTTTGGACCCCCATATCCATTTAAAGGAAAAGATTGACAAACATTCAGCCCACAAATGCGGATACCACTTTGACGAAAAATAAAAGCGTTGGATTTATAAGGACACAAATGATGCCGCCAACGCAGAAAATGAGGAAGAGCATTCCCCTTCGACTGCCGAACAAGAAACTACAATTCTAGAGGATGTTACGATGAAGTCACTGCTTGAGTACATGGTTAGTTGTCGTGATCATGTTGATTCGCAGTTAGGTGACCTTCTTAACCATGCTGATTCGCAGTTCGCGCGGCTTGAAAACCATGCTGATTCTCAGTTTGCTGAGCTTCGTAAGCATGTTGATTCTCAGTTTGCTGAGATTCGCAAGGAAATAGCCTCCATTCGTCAAGAATTTAGTACCCACGTGCTAGATTTTTCAGAATTTTAATATTATGACTTTTTCAACTTGTTAATATTTCATGGAATTTCATGCAGATTTTTTATGGACAAATTATTTTATTTCACTTACATTTCTGCAAAATTTGCATTGCTATTTTAATTTATTTTATTACCCACATTTATATATTGTTTTTATGCTCCTCTCCACTTCCATCTCTGTTTCAGTTTTCCCTCCATGTGTATTGGAACTCTGGAAGTTCTAAATCACGTGCCCAAGGAAACATTGTTCCATGTTATTTTGTTAAGTTTGCATTTGAGTTTTTAAGTAATAAGTGTTATTGTTCTAGTGTTTAGATTAAGGCGTTATTCTGCAAATTTGTAGAGTCGCTTAGCTTTCTTTAAATGGATGCACAATGATGGATATTCAATCGATGCTGAAGAATTGAGAAATCGGGTACCACCTTTCTTCGCTGAGAAATTACAATTCATAATCCAAATTGCAGATGGATGAAGTAACAAGGTTGTAAAAAAAATTGGACAACTTTCAAGTCAATGCGATGTTCTACAAGTCTATTTTGAATACTCTTACGTTCTGATAAAAATATTCATCTACAATGAGAACACGATCAAACTTACCTTTGCCACAAACAGAAACATTTAGAAACCCTTATCACGGTTTATCACTATAAGCGTCAACAAATGTCAAGAATCTCTTAGTCAGAAAACGTTTGGAAACCCTTCTTCTCTTGTCAGGAATATTAGCTATAACAATAACTAAGACTTACGATACACAAACATTTTCCAAATTTTAATCGATACTATTCGTCTAAAACTAATTGATACTATTCGTCTACAATTTTCACCTTCATTTATGGTTACATGTTCATACGTATTTGGGAGTATCCAAATGTATGTAAGATTTGCGCTACTTCTAACGATAACGCCACCTTAAATGTTACAATATTGTGTAATATTTAATGTTCTTATTCAATAATATCGAAATACGAAGTATAATATCGATACTTTTCGATGCTAAAATGATGTCGAATGTGTTAAACGATATACTCAGCTCTGATTAAGTTGATTGACAACTCCTATTACATTTGGACATTTTTTCGAGGAACCTGGAGAAATATCATCACCAACACAAACATAAATTGATTAAAAAGCTGGATATGAAATTAGATGCATGTCTCATTGCTATTAAGCTACCTTACTTCAGTTAAAATGAACAGAAGAAGAGTTTGTTTCCGGGTTGTCGTAGTCTGTAGATATATTAGATGTGACGTTCAAATTCTCAATTATTTGTTCTTTCTCATGTCATCTCCTGGAATTACGTACAACAACAGCGCCTGCGTCTGCGGAAGGAGGAGAACCACCTCGGATTCTTGATGAACTAACACCTTCATCAAATTTTACATACATCTCGATGTTGATACCCCCAACACGGTTGTATCTCCTAAACATCTTTTGAAGGTTGCTTTCATTACATATATGTAGCATGTATGGACTTTCAGGGTCAGGCTCATCGAAGGGGATTTTGGCTTCCAATGAAGATAATTTCTTCCTTGTTGATTTGCTAACCTCTGTGGAAATCAACTCAAATAAATCATCCTTCTTGATGTTGTTGTTGAATGAAGTGTTGAGGTATGTTCCTAGAAAGAAAACGGTTGAATAAAATATTGCCATGATAATAAACAATTTCTTTAGACAAACCCCAATCTTTCTTAGTTCTTACAATGGTACACTAGAATATTTATAGAAGATTATTAACGGTAAAATTAGGATTTGATACCTAAAATGTTACCATTATTCAGTTTGGGGTTCTGTACCTAAAATTTTACCAATATTCAATTTGTGGTTCGGCACCTAAAATGTTACCGATATTTAGTAGGGGATTTGGCACTTAAAATTTTACTGATATTCAATTTGTGGTTCGGCACCTAAAATGTCACTGGTACTCAGTTTGGGGTTTGACACTTAAAATGTTACAGTAAAATTAGTTTTGGGTTCGACACTTAAAATGTTATAGTAAAATCAGTTATGGGTTCGGCACTTAAAAAGTTACAGGCAAAGAGTTTGGTGTTCGTGACCTATAATGTGAACGAAATTCAGTTTTGCCTTCTGAATCCAAAATGTTGACAGAAATCAGTTTGTTGTTCGGACCCTAAAATGTTTATGAAATTCAGTTCCGATATCAGCACCTAAAATGTTACCTAGGTTTCAGTTTGAATCTAAAATGTGAATTGGATTTCGTTTTGTGATCGGCACCTAAAATGTTACCTACAATTAGTTTGGCATTGGGAACCTAAATTATTAGCAAGATATTGAAAAGTTGGGTAAAACATTTCATTTGCCACCTAAAATGTTACGGATAAGGAGTTTTAGTGGTTAGGGAACCTAAAATATTACGAGCATATTCCACTTTCTAAGTTCAAAGGGAAACAATTAACTCGGCACCTAAAAGGATAGAAAAAACCAGTTTATGGATAAAATATTCCATTAGCCAACTGAAAATCTAAACCAAAACCTGTTTGATTTGGCTAGAAACCTTTAACTGTAAAAATTGGTACCGTCGTATAGTATCCGCATTTTAATCTACCGTAAACAGACCTACCCGCAGAACCTCCCCTCGCCGCTCCAAACTAAAATGAAGACAGAAATGGCTTCTTGGGTTTTGTCTCAGTCACTGTTTTTAATTGGATTAGATTAAGTACAGAAATTATTAATTTTTAGGGTTAACTACTGGGATGGTCACTTATGTTTTCCCCGAGTATAGAGTTGGTCACCGATTCTGAAAAACGAACAGTAAGGTCACTTACGTTTTCGGGGCGTAAACTTTTGGTCACCTAGCCGAGTGTTGTCGTTAATCTTTGATGGGAGGTTGATCTAAAACAATAAAAAAGATAAATTACATAGATAGTCCCTAAACTATTACTTCACTCATATTTTGACCACCGAAATAAAAACAATTTGTATAATTACACATTTAATCCTCCACGTTTACAATTTTTTTCTTATTCATCTAACTCAATCTTTAATTTTCTACTATATTAATCCTCAATTCAAACCGTATATTATAATTCATCATTGTATGTATCCATGTTTCAAATAATGTTTGTAATCCTCAACTCAAAATTTTAATCTTTCAAAAAATCCCAAAAAATTTGTAAATTTTACAAAATAATCCTCAAATCCCTAAAATTACCCAAACCCCTAAATCATCACTGCTTTCGCTAACGTTCGGCTAGCACGTCGTTCACTGTTTTCGGTTACGCTGTGTTGGGGGAAATGACCGCCATGCTCTGACGGCCAAAAGGGTGTGGTCAGGGGCGGCAATCGGTGATGGAAGTGGCGACGATTTGGGGTTTTGGGTAATTTTTGGGATTTGAGGACTGTTTTGTAAAATTTTCAAAATTTTCGGATTAAAGATTAAAATTATGAGTTTTTTCATTAAATCGATTTTAAAATTTAAAAATAGTTCCACATGTCGAGCACTGATTGGTTGATAATTTTTAATACCCCTTTAATGGACTGGCACCTAAAATTATAACAATTGAAACTTTGGGCACCTATTTTTACAAAAAAAAAACTTTAAGCACCCATTTTCATTTAAGCCTTTCGAATATGATATATAAACATTGTTGCACGTAAATTGGGCATTATTTTGTATTGACCAATATTAAGAATTACAAACATTATTTGAAAACATGGATATATACAATGATGAATTATAATATACGGTGTGAATTGATGATTAATATAATAGAAAATTAGAGATTGAGTTAGATGAAGAAGAATATGGAAGATGGTGGAGGAGAGAATAAATAAAAAATGTAAATATGGAGAAATAAATGTGTAATTATACAAATTATTTTAATTTCGGTGGTCAAAATAGGAGTGATGTAATAGTCCATAGACTGTCTAGGTAACTTATCATTTTTTATTGTTTCAGATCAACCTCCCATCAAAGGTTAACGGCAACAAACGGCTAGGTGACCAAAAGTTTACGCCCCGAAAACGTAAGTGGCCAACTATGTACTGAAGAGAAACATAAGTGACCATCCAAGTAGTTAACCCTAATTTTTATTGTTTCAGAAGTATTGAGCTTTATGGGTTATTGCCAAAATTCATGACATACTTGAAATTGCACCAATACATCGGAAGATTTTCAAAATAATATATATAGAAATATTTTATATAAGGGCGGTAGAAATATATTGTTTCCATAAGTGCTCTTGTTTTAAAATTTAGATTTAGGGTTTAGAGTTTAACGATTTACGATTAGGGGTTTAGATTTTATGGATTTTGTTTAGAATTTAAGGATTAGGGTTAGAGTTTAAGTTTAGGGTAATATGTTAGTGATTTAGGTTTTGACCTGTAAACACTGAATTCAAACCCTAAGCCCTAAATTCTAACCACAATCCCTATATTCTAAGCACATGAACCTAAACGCCTAAAATATAAATCCTAAACTAGATTCTTAAACCATAATATATATATATATATATATATATATATCGAAAGTGAAAATTAGACAAGTTGGTATCTAAAGAATTTTTGTTCTAAGTTGGTATCCAAAATTTAATTTCATCTCCTATTATGATACTTTTATTATTAGTTTCAGTACTCAAAACTTATACTATTTATCAATTTGATCTTAATGTTAAACAATTTAATAAATTTAACCTTTTACATTTACAAAATTTCATCAAATTGATTAATTTTTACGATACTATCAAACTAAATGAGTTCATTAAATGGATAATTGAATTCTACCATAGTGCAACAAGTTATTTTTAAATTTGTATTACAACATAAAATAATATAACATTTATAGGAGAAGAACAAGCGATTTAGGAGATTAATAAATAATAAAATGATAGAATTTTGAATTATAAAAAACGAAATTCATTAAATTTGTAACTTCCCGATCCGAAACGCTACATTTGGGTCACCTAAAAACTCAACAAAATTTCATTTTTAAACCATAGATTTAGCCATCATATAAAAACAATGTAACATCAAATAATTCATATAATTAAATAAATAACATAAATCAATTTACAAAATAGAAGCTCCAAATTTATACATTGTATATCAAAATAATATTTCAAAATAATTTTACAGACTAGACCACATAAGGTACTATGAATACCCAACCCTCTAAATACAAGTATTATACTCTAGAGCATAACAAATCCGCACGGAACAACAAATCTGAACTGATAGTGCTCCACAAAGCTCGCGATTAAAATCTACCAACCTACACACGGAAAAACAAATCCGCACGCTGAGCTTATAAAGCTCAGTGGCACACATCTAGTCTAATATACTTCATTCAAATCATAAATATAAGCATTCAAGCTAGTACGAGCAATAAGGCAAGAATATCAAGTGACGATACTACTAACTGCCTAAACTAAGGCTATGTTAATAGAAATCAACAAGTCATTAACGATATCAGTCAACGTAAGTAACACTTACACACAATACCTGAGATCACATAGCATCAGGTATTCCGGAACTGTACTCATGATCACATAGCATCAAGTAAAACGCGGTCGTACTCGGGATCACATAGCATCGAGTATTCTGTACACCGTACACGAGATTACACAACATTGAGTAGAAAACCTCAACAGTGTACCCAGGATCACATAGCATCAGGTACATCACAATCGTACTCTGGATCACACAACATCTAGTACACAACAATTTATTATACTGCAATATTAAGAACATGGTATCCAGATTCCCAACAAACTTAATGACTCAACAAGTCTAGTGTCTACCTGACATACAAGCAACACGATCCCAAAGATCTCCTTATTGTTACTAACCATCATCACATTATCAATTTTACATTAACGAGTTGTTAATAGATTATGGAGGAGTCTAATATTCAATCTCATTTACTATCTCCATAAATTCATGTTGTCCCTTTTAGTTTGGCCTTAATCAGGTTATTGATCATACGCGTCGATTCTCATCCTTGGCTAACATTATTGATTATTTAACTCAATGGGTACTAGTATTCGAACACAAGTATCGGTACGATACCCACTGTATCAGTACTCTCAAGCATATTGATACGGAAATCGCTTATTGGAAATCTTAATTTTTCTAAGTACTGGTACGAGTCAACTCATCCCGATACGACATTGAATAGCGTACCAATACTACCAAGGCTCGTATCAATACCTTACTCACGAGTTAAAAAGTATTAGCAAATTTCTATGTTATCGAGCTTACTCAATCCTTAAAGCTTATGAAAATCATTAGGGTTTGTTGGTAACGCATTTAATCAATTAATGTCAATTACCGACTTTATGCTTTTCCATTTGTATAATTATCAACTATTAATCCATTTATTATAATTCCCATCGAACATGCCAATTCATATCACTAACACCCAAGAAACAGATCAATTACTTATACTATTATTTCAAATGACCCTACACGGTCTGTAAAGCCTCTTCGAGACTCGACATAATCATAACATCACCAAGCATCTCAAAATTATCAAGTCTCCTAATACTGGTCATTGCACATGCTCATTTCTCATCTACTTATTTTGCAACCACTAACACGTAAGACAATTATATTTTTGATGTTCATGAATCATTCAGAGTTCGAGGTGTACTAACCTCAAGAAATCATCGCTAAATCCTCACTCGAGCTCCTCAAAACACTCCTCTTGTTCTAGTATTCGAACCCGAACAATCCTCATAAAAATATGAATACCACGAATATTAATTAACCTCATTCACTACCTAAACCGTAAGGCCAAACACACAAAAACAAATTACCAAGATCGAATATAGCGAACAGACTGCGCCAACAGACTCAGAGCGTCGAAAACCCCCCGAGTAGGTCCCCACAAAAAGCCAACGACTTGTTCAACGGTTAAATGGCATGGGTCAACGGTCAACGTGGCTCAGTCAATGGTCAACACGATTGGTTAAAGCAACTTGGCTTGGGTCAACCGGCTGGTTCAGTTCGGTTAACCAGTCAATTGGTTTGGCTCCCACCTACTGCCGAAGCTGGCCCAAGCATAGTACCAGTGCGTGCGGCGACTTCTGTTGGTGGGAATTATCCGACGAGCTCAAGATCCTCATTTCTAGTGCTGGTGAAGCTGTTGGCAGTGCTAAAACTCGATGGTGAGCGATGAAAGACCGATTTTTTCAACTACCAAACTTTCTCAAGCTTCACCCTGAAAGAAGATGGCCCCGACAACAATGAAACCACCACAAGCTTGCTCGTCTTACTGAGCTGAAGTCTACCATGCCGATAGTGTCAACCATCACGGCCCGAATAACGGCAAGATGAAGCTTGAAAGCTTTCTCTCTCTTAAACTCTTTTCTAAAATATTCCCCTCTCTCTATTATTTCAAACTTCCCCGCACTCTTCCAACACGTAAATTCAGACCCAGTTTAATTCCTTTCAAAGAAAAATGGTCAAATCACAAACTTAAACACTTAACATTTTAAAGGTTCATGCTTTCAGCACCAAACTTTTACCCACCTACAAAATGGTCACTAATTCTTATTAAATTAACCTTCCAACTTTAAATTCTTTAAATTGAATCACCAGATTAAAAGACACGCAACCGAAATCAAAGACCCGATGATCAACTCAGAAATTGGGTCGTTACTACTCTCCCATCTTTAAATAAAATTTCACCCTCAAAATTTGTACCACAAAACAAAGAAGATGCTAAAACTTAATCGCTCTTCAAGGTACTCAATTATTTCCCGCTGCGCTACTCTGATCCCTCACAACTCTTAGCAAGTATAACCCTTGTCTTGTATCAGTCTCAAGCACTTACCTTAAACTTCGGCATGATAACTCATCGGAAATTATTACAGTTCCCACTAACTCGGTTAATGCAATGGAGTCTCCTCCATAAAACTATATGTGTTTGGAATCATGTTATCAGAACACTCACTATGATCTGTCATCGCGTGAAATCCCACCAATAGATAATGTTCCATCACGAACCTCAGATATGGTATCAAAATATAGAATGTACACACCTTAGTGGCGTACGACCCAACCCACAATCAATCCAAGTAGACTTTCCACCTGGATTTTGCACTTCTAAAAATAACGAACGATACTTACCAAGAAATACACCATTACTCAAGACGTAGACCCGTCGAAGTTATGCACTCGAAAATCCTTTACAAAACTCCACGGTTGTTCTATCTAATTTCCACCATGGAACTATCGAACATCCCAATCAACTTTGAAGAACATGATGGTTGACTCCCAACTGGGGGCGAGTCAAACACTTATCAATGAACTCAAGCTCACATCCCACTACTATCTCCCAATACACATGGTGAGAGTTTGGTGCAACTTTCGCTCCCAGAAAGAACAATGAACTGACCACCGTACAACACCAAAAAAATCTCATCCATCGATACATCATTCTCTAAAGAACACTCAAGAAGATCTCATGGTCCATCACTTATCAAGTTCACTTTACTTAGATGGTGATCAATCACACGATCTAGGGTTCTTAATTATTTCGACCCACGTCGTTACCCCAAATCTCCATTTCCTTAAGAGAAAAAGTAATCAAAATTTCTCGATGTTGGGGGTAGACACAACCTTCCCATTTCTCGCACAAAATACATCCTTGTAAAAAATAATAAAACATTCTCAATGATCTCGAATTCTTACTTGACTTAAATTGAGTCAGCACCATTGTCACAACAAAATGGTCTCGAGTAGCTCGAATCTCCACTAACATTCTGAGGCTCGTTCGAAGGAAAATGTGATTTACAATAAAAAAATTACGATGTCTTATGCCTTAAATCTCATTAGCTAATCACGTGGGTAATTAGATTTTCCAACACATAGGGGCATTTTGGTAATTATATTATCATCGCTCACATTTCCAAAATCCTCATACATTCACACGTTCCAAGGAAACCATGATTTACAATAATCGCTCCCGGTGAAGGATATTGAGTTGCGACCGAATTTGTCTTATGATGAAGAACCAGTGGAGATCCGTGATTGTATTAGTAAGGTTCTTTGTGGCAAGACGACCGAGCTTGTGAAGGTGTTGTGGCGACACCGTGGAGTTGAGGATGCCACATGGCAGAGCAAAGCGGACATGTTGAAACAGTTTCTGCATTTTTTTTCCTTCAGGTAAATTTCGAGGACAAAATTTTTTAAGTGGGGGAGAGTTGTAACGCCTCGGTTTTGGGCCTAGGAGTTTTCTAGGTTGATTAGATGGTCTTGTGGACCGGAATTAGAGATTCGAGTTGGATTCGAGATTAAAATTGGATTAAATATATTTTGAGTGATAAAATATGGAAAATTTCCTAAAATCATTATTTAATATATTGATGTTCTTGGTAAAATCAATTTTGGAAAATGGATTTTGGATCTTGGACATTTTCGACTAGTGACCGAAATGTAAAGTTTCAAAATTTTTTTGTAAAAGAGTCAAAACTTTGAATCTTTAAGGAGCTATTATACCAAAGCTTTAAATTAGACTTTTCCCTTAATTTAGGCTATTTTTAAATGATTTTTAAAAGGAAAATTAAATGGGATTTAAAGTGATTTAATAAAAGAAAGGTTTATCAAACAAATCACATTTTCTTACGTAACTACTTTTTCTCTCAACTTTTTCTCCATTTTCTCAGCATCCAAGCTACATCTTCTACTCTAAAATGATCAGACAATAACTCTCTTGATTTCTCTTTTTGATTCTTCCATTGATTCTTGAATTTCTTCTTGTTGTTTTCACTCAAATCATGCCAATTAAGGGGAAAGCCAATGATTAGAGGTGATTTTTGTTTCTCTCATCTAATCAAAGGTTCTTTACTGAAATTCCCAAGTTCTTGACTCTTTTAATTTGTTTTCTAATGAGTTTTAATGATTTAATTATGGAAATTAGTTAAATTAAGGTTTAATTAATAAGATTATGTGATTTTCGTATTGGATCTGTTTTTCTGATTCTTGATCAATTCTAAACATGATTTTGATGTTAAATGATGTTAATATGATGGTTTTAACATTAGAATCCTAAAACTATTTGAATCTCTAATTTTCTAGATTAATAATTATGTGTTTTAGAGGTGTTGAGGTGGTTTAATGAATTTTGGAGATATAAGGTTGATGTTAGATTGCTTTTGGGTGTTAATTCAAGGTAATTGATGGATTAAATCATTAGGTTTTGGCTCGGTTAATTGTGGATGATGTTGATTTTAGTAGTTTTGGAGAGGTTTCGGGTAGTGTTTGAAGAGGATTGTTATGAATTTTTGTTGCTTGGTTTGTGGATGCATTTTGATGCATTGGATCCTCTATTTTTCTGTGGATAAATCAAGGGAGGTTGATCCTTAAACTTGAAGCATCGTTTTGGACGCTTTGGAGGTGTGGTTCGTATCGGCGAACAAGGCTTTGCATTGTCGGTAAGTGAGAACGTGGGTTTAAAGTATGATTTAAAGTATGTTTTATACTATTTTTGTGTGGATAAATCAAGGGAGGTTGATCCTTAAGCTTGAAACGCTGGTTTATACTCGGAAGTAAGTATAAAGAGAATTCTCCCTTGGTCGTGCTATAATGAAATTGATTTTATTCACTTGTTTTGATTTACATGGTACCTACTGTTGAGCATGATTTAAAGTATGTTTTATACTATTTTTGATCATATAATGATGATGGATGCATTTGGTAAATGATCCATGTATGTGTGAGGAATACTTGTGAAAGCATGGTTTAATGTTTTTGAAATGGTTTTCATTTGATGCATATCAAAATAGTGAGGTACATGGTTAATAGTGAATTATATTGACAAGTGATGTGGTTTAAAGTGTTATCGGATATAGTTGGTAGACTATAGGATTGATACTGCACTATAGAAAGTCGAATCGAGTGTTGAGGGGTTAATGTGTACCGAATACTCCATCGCGAGTACCATAACGGTTGAGGGGTTACATGGCACCGTAAACTCCCGATAATGGATTATACAGCTAACCGATGATTAGGGTTGTGTTTGTACTCGGTTGTAAATGTACCGGTTGTGAGGTACCTTAATTTCGGTTGAGGTTGTATGAAGTGTTAGGAGGACACTTGTTGAATTCGTGTATCCCATGTATTATTTTTGGAAACTGAAACTTGGTTATAATCACTTGAAATCCAATATAATTGTTTATGTATCATGTTGATGGATGTTGATGTATAATGTTGATTTATACATGTTTACTCTTTAAGCCTCACATATGGGTAGTTATGCATGGGAAAGCATGAATTGAGGGTTAGCAAATGTGATTTGCTATTGATTAATGATACATGTAGCATATGGTTTAATATGTTGGTTTTTGATGATGTTAAGTGCATGGTTTTCAAGGCATGATGTTTTATAAGATGGTTGTAATGGTGTTTTCAATGAGTTTTGGAAAATTGGTTTTAAAATACATTGATGGTGTGTTGTTTGAGCACTCCTCACTAAGCCTAGTGTGCTTACGCTCTTTTTGTCCATCAATGTAGAGAAATAAAGGTGGAAGGCAACGAGCAAGCGAAGGTAATCCAAGGACTTCGGCTATTCGAAAGTATGGTTTTAAACTAGACTAGTAGTAATAAAAGCAATGGGGGTATCATTGTTGTTTTGAGAGGGTTTTTGCTAAACTCCTATTTGACCAAGTTTGCTATGTTGTTTGAAGTTGAAATGGCCTTATATATTTAGTTAATGCTTTGGATTTATGTTTTGTGCTTTGAATGGTTCGTTTATAGGAATCGTGTCTTTAGATTTTCAATTGAAGAGTTATGCAAAGATATGATCTTATTTATGTGATATTTTGGTGTGGTTTGATCTTTAGAATAGTTGTGTATATGTTTGTGGCATCTTAAAACATGTTTGAATCCATTTTGGTATGAAAACCAGCAAAATTAGACATTACAAGTCTGGGCGTATCAATACGCGTGGCTATGTATCGATACAGGTATGTGTTTTCAGGCTTGGCCTATCGATACAAGGGAAGGTGTATCGATACGGGTAAGTGTATTTTAGCTAGGCGTTTCGGTACATGAGGAATTGTATCGGTACGGGATTTAAGCTACTAGAATCTACAATTTGGAATTTTTAAGAGTGTGCCGATACACTTACTCGTGTATCGATACGAGTTGCTATTAATTCAGTTAATGTGTCTCTTGAAATTTTTTATTCTTACATTTTAGTCCCTGATCTTTGTGAATGCAATTGAATAACTTTGGATGATCGTTTCGAGCTGAAATTTGGCAAGCAAGCATGTAACCTGACTAACTGAGGATTGGTAACCTAAAATTTGGCCAAGTCTTTGTAATTTTCCAGATTTGTGATTTGGTCCCTAAGTGTTTACGAATGCAATTGAATGTCTTATCAATGTTCGAATTGAATAGGAATCGAACCGCTGCCAGCATGTTCACCATAGGTTAATAATTTGCATCTAGACAAGATAAAATAAAAAAATGGACGTAATTCGTGTTCAATCTTTACGGGGTTTTTTCGACAAAATCAATGTAGCTCGTTCGGTTCGTTCGGGCGTCTAGGCCGGGTCGAAGGGGTTACAATACGGTTCAAAAAAGTCTCACAACCCCGTTGTTATTATATAAATGACAGTTGCAGAGAACACGATAGGAAGATAATGGCTCAACATTCTTATTAAAAAGGTTCGACTCCCTCGAGATCTCGAAGCCTCGAGCACATCTCTCCATATCACAAACTAGTGTTGCGCTTGATTAACCAAATCAATATCTCGAGTATAACAACTTTTATAGAGGCATCTTTATCGAACTTGAAAAAACGTCTCACCTCGGTCACACTTAAACGAACTAGTGGATCCCGAGTCCATTATCTTTGAGAAATCCCCTTGAAAGGGCGATGATACTTCCCTACTATCAACAAGACTCCTCTGAAACATGCAAAGGGTTCTCTAGCTAACATGCAATCACTGGTTGATTCAAAAGCAGATTATACATACCCGTATCATAAGGGTTATCCACGCGAATCGGTAAGAGTTCTCTATCGCAAATCTCATAACGTATCTGAAGGCTTCAAAATGACTACTACTCGTAACCAAATCACCACTTAGGTTGCGGGAGGAGCTCACATCATTAACTCTTACATCTTTTAACTAACTCGTATCTCAACAAACCGGGACGATCTCACCCTAGAATCACTCCCATAAGTGACTCAACTCTTAACTCGGCCCTCTCGGCCGTGATCCTAACCATCTTAGCATCGCAACACTAGATGCACCATCTGAATTCTAGTCTTATGGAGTACAAACTTAATTTAAGGGCTTGTATTCACTAGACACCTTAATACAAGACCTATACCACCCCGGGGTTTCTTAGAACCAGCTAAACCTAGGCTCTGATACCACTAAAAGTAATACCTAGATCCCAATCCAGATCCGAAGTGCTACATTCGGGTCACCCAAAAACCGCCCCAACAAAATTCTATTTTTACACCATAGATTTAGCCATCATATAAAAATATTATAACATCAAATACTTCATATGATTAAATAAACAACATAAATCAATTTACAAAATAAGAGCTTTAAATTTATACATTATATATCAAAAATAATATTTCAAAATAATGTTACAAACTTGGTCATGTAAGGTCCTATGAATACTCAGCCCTCTAAATACAAGTATTGTACTCTAGAGCATAACAAATGCTAGAATCCCAAACTGATAGTGCTTCTCAAAGCTCATGGTCAAAATCTCCCAACCGACACGGAAACAACAAATCTGCATGCTAAGTTTACAAATCTCAATGGTACACATCTACTCTACTATTGTCGCGACCGTTTTTAAAATCGTTTCTAGAAAAACATCCTGACGATTAGGTTTTGAAATCAGGGTTTTTCCATTTTTAATTTGATCTTGAAATTAGGGGTTTTTCATATTAAATCGATTTTCTTTTATTTATTCTTAAAAAAACCAATTTGGAGTCGCCACCGATCACTTTGGTAGACCGGACACCATAAAAACGAATCAAAGATTCTTTTTAGTAAAATTTGGGTTCGGAAGTCGGTTACGTGTAGGGAAGGGTTAGCATCCCCTACGAACGCCCGTTACCGATACCTTATTAATTCTACGTGGCATTTTAGCATTTCGAACATTAATCCAGATTTAATTAAATCTTTAATCGTTAAATGGATTCCATTTCGAATGTGGATATCCTTTTGTAAGAAAATACATTTTGGACGAATATAAGTTTTGAAACGTCCAAATACACTAGGACACTTCAATTATTGTCTTGTCATTTTAAGGAAACCATTGATTTAATTAATTAAAATCCATGAATATTGTCAAGTTTAGGACTTATGTGATAACGCCCAAGAAATTTGGGCACTACCCATATTTGCCCTGAATTAATAATATTCCTATTGTGAATGACACTAATTATTTAATCATATTTCCAATTTTATTAAACTAGCTACATGTGATTTACATTTTCTATATTCAAATGAAGTATTGATTCTCTTACATAAATACCCCCTTGATTAACATCACATTGCAATGTGATACTAATCAACTTAGGATATTTAAGCTTTCATTCAATATTCATTTATTTTCTATAATGCCATTTCCTATCAAATTAATTAAATTCAATTCGAGAAGCTAATCCTAAAAGGCTCTAATCATACTTTTCTAAATGAATTAAATTCTCCTAGACAAGTATACTACATGCTTATTTAAAATAAAGAAAGTATACAACAATTAAACAATTAAATTGAACTAAAACAATTTAAGAATAGGAACTCAATTGAATTGTATTGCAAACTTAGGAGTCAAATTACAAAGGAATGGTGACTAAATTGTGAGGGAGGGAAAATTAAAGAGCCTAAATCCAATTCTTTTATAAATCTGACCCAAATCCATATGAGTTCAGCCCAAGCCCAAAGTGACCGGCCAAAAACCTAACTCTAAACTCTCAAAAATCAACTCCGGTGACATGGCAAAAAACTCTAGATAAGCGTTCGAAACTCTAAAGTTTATTATATCTAGGTTTTTACTTTTTTAGCTACTATTTTCCTGATTTCAAAGCTCATATTTAATTTATTTTATGTTTTTATGCAGGAATATGAAGAGAGGGGGAAAATGCTACCTCTTGACGTACTCACACGGTGTTGCGGTGGTTCTGGCTGTCTTCTCTGGCGATCGACGCGATTTCCTGATGACTTCTCAGCTTTTGGTAACTCCTCATCTTCCCTTTTCTCTCTCCTTCAAATAATTTCTCCAATTATTGCGTTATTATTGTCGTATTTTCTCTCTCTAGGTGGCTACTTATAGTCGGCGTCAGCGCTAATGTTAGCCGGGACCAGGATCCACGTGAGATGGAACGGGCAAATGAATGGCCGCCATGTGGCATTTTTGACGAGCCAAAGAAACACAAATGTGTTTTTTTTTTTGGCTTTTACCGATTTTATGTGGCCAAATGGGCATGTACTTTGAGCGGGAAATGCCTTTAATATAGGATATTTTAGTTTCGGTTGGGCTTTTGGCTATTATAAATGTAAATAGACTCAAATATGTTCGATAATGGACATTTGGACTTAATTTATTTATTGTTTATTTTTGTTTTATTTAATAGAGAATATATATACTTATATACCCCCAGACAAAAAACGGGTATTACAGCTGCCCCTCTTTGCTCATTGGTGTGGAACAAGAATAGGGCAAAGATTGAAAAGACACGAATTTTGTCCTGACCATCGAGTCTTGAAGATGTTCTTCTGATTATAGAATGCCTTAATCTTCCTTTATCTCCTTCCGTTGTTGGGGATGAACTCTTCTCATTGGGAATACTTCTTTCGCTGATCGAACTCTTCTCATTAGGAAATCTTCTTTGCTGGACGAATTCTCCTCATTTGGAATTCTTCTTTGATGGACAAATTCTTCTTTACTGGGTGAACTCTTCTCATTAGGAATTTTTCTTTGCTGGACAGATTCTTCTCATTTGAAATTCTTCTTTGCTGAACGAACTCTTCTCATTAGGAATTCTTCTTTGCTAGACAAATTCTTCTCATTAGGAATTCTTATTTGCTGGACGAATTCTTCTCATTAGGAATTATTCTTTGTTGAACGATTTCTTCTCCTTAGTAATTCTTTTTTACTGGACGAATTCTTCTCATTAGGAATTCTCCTATCAAAACAACTAAAGTATGAGGGTTAGTGTGACCCTAATTTCTACATGATGCATGAACCATGTCCTGTTGAGATTCGTTTCCAAGGCGCCTTTTTAGGATTTCACCTCGATTTTCTTTTCTTTTTTTTCCTTTTTTCCTCTTTTTTCCTCTTTTTTTCTCTTTTTTTCTTTTTTCTTTTTCCCTTCTTTTTTCTTCTTTTTTTCAAGTTGATTCCATCAAAGTAAAGGATAGATATTATAGCTGACAAAATCTTGATCTAGCCATTCAACATCTCGATATGTTTAAGTAACATTGCAAACATCTAAAAAGCTTGTAATGAAAAGTTTGAAACAAACTCATTCTTAGAGAGTTTTTCTAAATCTAAGAGCCTTTACAAAATAAAATGATGGTTTTTAACAGAGAACATGGAGTTGTGGGTAGGGGTGATTATGAGCCTGACCGGCTCGCGAGCTACTCGGGCTCGGCTCGGTCAAAGCTCGGTCAAAGCTCGGCTCGAGTGAGCTCGACTCGGGCTCGGGCTCGGCTCGAAAACTTAACAAGCCGAGCCGAGCTTACCCAGGCTCGGCTCGAAAAGCTCGTGAACAGGCTCGGAATCTACATATGCACTAAAATAAATTATGTGTTTGTATTTTCTTTCATTAGTTGGTTGTTATTTGATTTTGTATTTTCTTTAATTACGTGTTTGTATTATAAGAATATTTATTGATTATTTGAATTAATCTAATTTTTGGCACTTTTTTCCCCTTTCCGGTCATTGAATTTCGTTTTAGTGTTGGTTATGAAAGTGATTTTTAATGAATATTTTATATAAAAAAAACTATAGCAAAATCAGGGATTTAAATAGCGTTCGCGGTCGCGTTTTCGGTTGCGTTGCGTTTATCGCGTTTGCGGAGATAATTGCGGTCACTGCGGGTGTCGCGGTCGTGATTTTTTTTCAAAATTCGCATAACTTATTGTATTAATCAATAATTATAATTGTAATTATTTAAATTCACTTTCTTATGATTTTTATATTGTTTTCTAACATTTAGATTAGTAGATTATTAAAATTAAATAACTAAATTCAATGAAAAATAAACTTTGCACTCCAAAATTAAGAGAAAATGAGGATTAAATTAATATAATTAAAATATAAAAGACTAAAATGGATATTTATCCATCCTTACATAAAGCTTAAGGGTGCAAGGAGGAAAACAACTATAAATGATAGGTTATGCAGTACTTCTCAATATCCCACATCGGTGAGATATGTAAAGCAATGAGGGAGAACCGCCTATAAATAGGGGCTCAGGCGCTGGAGGAAGTAAGCACATTATCCTTGGCTTTTATGGCTGAGATCTTGCTTAAGTGGGCTTTTTGTGCACACAGCTAAGTATATTTTTTAGAATGAGGGCTTATTTGCCTTCATTTACAAACTCTATTGAGTTTGACTTTGCATTCATTTGATTTTCAAGCTGGATTATGTTCAATCTGGTTTGTTTAAAGTTGATAACGGGCCGATAACGGTAAAAGCGCCCTGTTATTACTCTGAGCAAAATTTTCCATTTCGAGCCTGACGAGCTTCGAGCCCGAGCCGAGCCCAATAGAATTGTTTTCGAGCCGAGCTCGAGCTTAAAATTCTGAGCTCGGCGAGCTTCGAGCCTGAGCCGAGCCTAATTATACTGTTTTCGAGCCGAGTCGAGCCTGGCCAGGCTCGGGCTCAGCTCGGCTCGTTATCACCCCTAGTTGTGGGCATTCTCTTTCAATCTAATAGGTTGAGGGATGAAAATGGCCTCAGGTGCAGTAACGTCATAGTGGCTCAACGACGTCTCAGAAACATCCTTAGACTTCACAAACTGTCCTAACTGAGATGTTGCCAAAAATAGTAAATAGGAGTGACAATAGGGATGGCAATAATGTTGCTTTGATACACATAGGATAGAGAATTGACAAGTCCTGTAGATCATCAGCTGAAAAGCCCACGTGATCCAAAAACACGTGATAATATGTTTGCTTTGTGGTTTCGATCATCCCAACATAGATAAAAAATCATTGTTCTTCGGGTGACAGACTTTGTTGTCAGCATCAGTTCCAGCTAATTCGCAATTCTTTGTCGAGACTTATCTTGACAACTTTTTAAAACCTTAACACTCCTTTATACTCTGTCTCTAAGTTCATACCATCATGTCTTACTCTTTTCTTCAATATTCCAGAGGATTAAAGTTCACCTGCACTTTAAAACATAGTAATACCAAGAAATTATCTGCTTTTATACATTATATTAGCCATTTTATGATGCTATGGAATAAAAAGAAGGCTCGAAAGTGAATTAATGAAATTTATTGAAGCTTATAAATCAAAATAAAACATAATTTGGAATAGACATGGCAAACTGAAACAACAAAATCAAGAAACAAGGTCAGATCTTTGGGTATCCAAGGCATGAAGGATACAACCACCCCATCGACTAGATAAATAGCTGAGCTTGCACTCATGTCCAATAGTCCTCAAACGTTGTCAGGATGTTTACAGATGTGAAATCCCTTCCAAAATACAAAGTGTCTGAGAGATTCTGATTACCAGATGCCTATCTTCATTTGTCTGAGCTGCCTTTTACAGGTTTTCAACTCAGATCCTCCTTTGGTTTCAAGACGCCCTTTGCAGATTTTCATCATGAGCCCTCTTTTATTTTATCTCTCTTTTTTTCTTTTTCCCTTTTTTCGATATATCTAAGGCGCCTTTATTGGGTTTTCACCGTATATATTTTCATTTTACGAAACGCCTTTTTAGGTTTTCACTCTGCCTTTTCTTTTCTTTTTCATTTTTTCATTTTCTTTTTGAATTCTACAAGCATAATATTTCTTGACAGAATCAGAGTTCACTGGCTTATGCACCTCTTTGATGTCCATTTCATTCAAGACCTTTTTGAACACAAGATCTCACTATCGGAATTCTCTTTGGCGCACCTTCTTATCATATGCCCACATCATTCTTTTCTGGTACATTTCGATGTGGTAGATTGCTTTCAACCTTTTTTCCTCAATAAGATTTAACTGGTCAAATTAAACTCGTAACCATTATGTATCATCCAACTTCACTTCGGACAAAACACGAAGAGATGGAATTTCGACCTCAATGGGAAGTACTCCTTCTGTCCCGTAGACCAAAGAGTAAGGTGTTACTCTAGTATAGATTCGTATTGGAGTTTGATATGCAAACAATGAAAAGGGTAGTTTCTCATGCCAATTGTTAAGTGTGCAAAAGTACTAGATTTTAGCCATAGGATAGCTCAATTATTGTTAGACTTAAGCCCATTTTAGTTGCATAATTAGGTAAACATACTCAAAAACTCCATAGATTAGATACTTTGCCCTACTTGATGAATTTCATTGTTTTTCTCTATAAAAGATATTGCCCAGGTATATGTTTTACTGTGCGCAGATACCCACCCAGACAGATGATGCCGAGGCAACAAGAAGGGCAGAAGGAAGGAGCTGAACAATCATTGAACGATATTGATGTACCTGTTGGAGAGCTGATCAGACTAAGCTACAGAGAAAAAACAAAGAATAAGGAGCCCTGCTGAGCCAGACCTCTACCGAGGCAGTAGATGGTGCGCCGCCGAGGCAGCATCCCAAGGCAGCTGAAAACATGCCAAGTGGAATGCGACTGGAAGAACACGTAAAGCCCAATTTTTAGAGACCACTTGCATGCAGATCGAATGCCAAAAGCCCAAGAAAAGCCACTGTCAAATCTCAAGGAATTTGAAGTCAATCGGGAGTCAAGCTTGGATTAAATGAAGAGTTAATTAGAGTTTAATCTTTTTAGGAGATCTACTTTAATTCCAACTTGTACTCTAGTCCCTTAACCAACTTCGAGTATGCCAAGGCTTATATATAAGGCATATTAGTCGACTAGAGGAGATATCGAGAGTTCTTGGAGAAAAATCCTAGTGTTTCCATTCATCCATCATGTTTTAAACATTTCCTAGGGCTAAGGGTTGGTTTTGTTGAGTAGTTGTTAGAGATTGTTTGTATTTGTTTAGGTTTCTAGTGTTTGCAATAATATTTCAAACTTTGTTTACTCTTGGCATCATGCTTGTTTGCAATCAAATCGGGAGAGGAGAGAGCAATTATCAATTTGTCTAATATCGAGAGAGTTAGACTCACGAAACGAGTAAACACGATTTTATCCAACTTGGGTTGAAACTACTTCGGCTTAGGAATAAGTCAGATGTTCAGTGGCTAAAAGAGACTTAGGATTGGTTGGTGTTCATCCCTCGATTCACGACGGGAGGTATTATCAAGTTATGTTCTCCAATAGCACTTCGACTTAGGGATAAGAAGGAGTCACTAAAGGAAGTCTTGCCAAACTTTTAAGTATCACTCAGCCACCCAGGCATTGCATTGTCTTCCGCCGAGGTGGGCTGTCAGCTGAGGCATTGCATTGACAACTGTCCAGACTGCTGCGTTGATTTTGCAGCACTTAACCGAGACAGAACATTCAATTTCCACACTACAATGCATTCCAATACCGGCCCATTCTCTCAAACTAAATTCTCAACTCTTTAAATTACTTCCTTTTTATTTTTAGTCGATTTAAAACCAATTTTAATCACTTTTGTTTTTACTTTTCTTTGTGCAGGAATTTAATCACTGAAGCAACTTCCAATCCCTGTGGAGACGATATCTTAAATACTATAACTTGACAAAAGTGTACACTTGCACTCGATTTAGAGAACTCCTTTACACTCTACACCAATCTTTGTAAGTTTCTATTGTTTTCGATATGATCTTTTTTATGTTCTTATTTGTCGCCTTCACTTCCACATTCATCTTAGAGCGGTAAGTCACAGAATTGTGGTGTATGATTTTGAATTGATCACATACTTTTGCTATTACTTTGTTGTTGAAATTGGTGGCGTTATCAGTGATGATTCTTTCTGGCAAAACATACCGACAAATTATCTCTTTCTTCAAGAACTTGCAAATTGTCGTTATTGTGATATTGGCATAAGAAGCTTCATCTACCCACTTGGTGATGTAATCTATGGCTACAAGAATGAAACGATGCCCATTAAAAGCTTTAGGGTGGATCTGTCCAATGACTTCCATGCCCCATATAGCAAAAGGCCATGGGGAATTCATTGTATGAAAAGGTACTAGCGGAGAATTAATTTTGTCAGCATATATCTAACACTTATGACACTTCTTGGCATATTCGATGCAATCTCCTTCAATGGTTGTCCAATAATAGCCGTATCTCATGATCTTCATGGCTATTGAGAATTCATTTGCATGTGTCCCACACATCCCATCATGTATTTCTGCCATGATGTTTCTTGCGTCATTGGCATTGCCACATCTAAGCATGATTTGATCTTTTCCCCTTTTAGAAAGGATCTCTATATCGAGCACATATCCTGAAGCCATTCTTCTAATAGTTCTTTTGTCATTATCGTTTTCCCCCAGGGGATAAGTCTGAAATTTAAGGTATTGTAAGATGTCATAATACCACAGATGTTCATCAGCTTCCTCTTCTATGCTACAGCAGTGAGCATAGGTCTCATAACTTTTCATTCGTATTGGCATCATGTCTTCTGGTTTGTTTGCATGCTAGGAATACCGAAGCCGATGTAGCTAGGGCATCCGCCATTTGATTGCCTTCCCTGGGAATATACGTAAAGGTGATTTCTTCAAATTCTTTTATTAGCTCTAGGATCAATTTTCGGTAGTCAATCAACTTTATGTCTTTTGTTTCTCATTCTCCACGAAGTTGGTAAATCACCAACGTTGAATCTCTGTATACTTTCAAGATCTCTATATTTCTTTCAATAGCTGTTGAGTGTGTAAAAGTCCTATTATTTACACCCTTTTAACCCATATTTCTGCCGCATTCAAGCATCATTGCATTGCATTTAGGTTAGTTTTCAATTAAATATCACAATTATATAAAAGGCACGGATTCTACTAAAAGATGGTGTATTTTGCAGGTAGCTGCCTTGGTTGACGATGAAGGCAGGCGAAGGGCAGATAAGCAGGAAGGCGGAACTGAACAAGCAGCTGAAGGAGACGAACCTGTCATGGACCCGTCACGACAGCATGGTGACAGCAGATTATTGAAGAGGAAAAATGAAGTGGACATCGATGGATAGAGAAAAATCTGCTCATCTGTCGTGTGGCAGCCAAATAATTTTCCAAGCCCCGGATCAAAAGATATGTCAAGCCAAAGCTCAAAAGAGAGGAAATCCCTAAAAGCAAGGATGCGGCTAGGAAGTAGGATACTTTAGAGATTTAATCTTCATTAGAGTCTTACTTTTAATTAAAGTTGTAATCCTTGTTACCTTAGATAACTTGAGCCCAAAGCTTATATAAAGGGCATAGATTAAACCTAGGGCATAGCCGACTACCCCATAACCGAAACCAAAACCCTGCCGATTACCTGTCACCGATATGTTCTAAATTCCCCCTAGGGCTACGAGTTGTTTTGTAAAGTAGTTGCAAGGGTTGCTTTGTTTTAGGATTTTTCAAGTTCAATAAAATAAACTTCAAGTTCTTTTATCTTGGTTTTAATATCTTGCAAGAGCATCGGGAGAGCATTGTGAGGTTATCCATTTCCTTAGCATCGGGAGAGTTAAGTATACAAAAGAGATAAAAGCGCGTTCTCTATTTTATAGTTGAACCATCTCGTGCTTAGGGATAAGGCGAGGTTAAGTGGCTAAGGAAGAATTCATACACATCGGTGTTCATCCTTCGATTCACGCCGGGAGGTATCATCAAAGACGTGATCATCGACAGACTTGTGCCTAGGGATAGGGCAAGGCAGATCTGGGATTCTTGCCAAGCTTGAAGTACGGAGTTAGTGTTCGCTGCCGCGACAACTAACGGACAGACGCCGCGACAGGTGCTGTCGGCGACGGGTGCGACGACAGAACTGGAGATCCTAAGCAATTCAATACCTACACTACTGAGCAACTCAATACCAGCCCATTCTCTCTATCTTGATATCTCAATTCCTTTTATTTACGTTTTTACTTTATTATTCGTGACAATTCTCTCAAACTATTTCTTTTACTTTGTGCAGTGAAATTAGGTGAAGCTATTAGCCCAATCCCTGTGGAGACGATATCCGATACTTTGTATCACTTTACTACTTGCGTCGTGTATACTTGCACTACAATTGCGATAGACTATTTTACACGCAACAAGTTTTTGGCGCCGTTGCCGGGGATTGGCAACATAACTACACCTTTCTTTCTTTGCATTTTTTGTTTTTATTTTTTTTTTTATTTTTACTTTTATTTTTACTTCTCTTTAATTTTTCTTTTGTGTTTTTAAACTCTTGCTTTTCACAAGGTTTTCCTGTTTATGCGCAGATCGAAAAGAGGTGAAGATCCTGAGTATAAATTAGATCCGGAGATTGAACGTTCCTTTAATCTCAAGAAACAGATTCGCCACCTCTTAGACCGAAACGAATACCTTGAAGAACAGCTAGAGCAGATGGCCCGAAATCAGCCTGCCGGTGAAGAAATCCCGCTTGTCGGTGACCCGCCCGCGGCAGGTGGACGACGGTCATGTCGTGACTACATGCTGAACGATCATGTAGAGTTGGAGACCACGCTGCCGGATATTGACGTTGACAACTTCGAGCTTAAACCTGTCATGTTTAGTATGATCAACAATGCCGGGCAGTTTGGTGGTTCTGCGACAGAAGATGCCAGGGAGCATCTCAAAACGTTCCAGGAGATCTGTGGTTCGTTTAGACTGCCAGGAGTTAGTCCGGAGATACTGAGGCTTCGGTTATTCCCCCATTCATTGAGGGACAGAGCTAAAACTTGGTGGAATAAACTTACACCGGGTTCTATTATGACTTGGGCAGATTTAACTCGTGAATTTTTGTCTCGTTTTAATCCTTCACATTTAGCTGAGCGATTACGTAATGAAATTGCTACTTTTCAACAGGAAGATGACGAGCCAATGCACGAGGCCTGGGACAGATTCACAACTCTTCTACGAAACTGCCCAATGCATGGATTCCCCGTCTGGAATCAGGTAACTAAGTTTTATAATGCTGCTAACTTACAAACTCGCATTCGAATTGATTCTGCAGCGAATGGACTATTATTGGATAAAGATCCGGACGAGGCCCTGCAAGTTTTGAAACATCTGGCTAAGAATGAGGAGCAGTTTCCAACCACTAGAAGAGGGGGTAAACGGGTACTTGCTGTCAAGGATTATGAGGCCGATAGCACTATGAAATCACAGGTAGCATTCCTCACTAAAGCCATGAAACACTTATTGAGTGAAGAGGAAGTACGAGGGTTTGCTGTCGAGGAAGTTTGTGCTACATGTGAGGGAAATCATAGTAGGGATGAGTGCCCTATAAATATAGAAGAAGGAAAATATGTTGGAAATTACAAGCCAAACTACAATTCCAACAATTACAACCCTAATTGGAGGAAAGACCCCAAATTTTCCTGGAGTAACCCCAACAATGCTCTAAATCCGCAAGCATATAATCAGAATCAGGGGGGTCCGAGATTGTTGACGCGACAACAGCCACAGCCGCAAAACCTGCCGCAGAACCTGCCGCCTCAGCAACAACAGCAGCCACCACCTGCCACGAGTAGTATATTGGAGCAGACTCTGGCCACCTTTATGTCTCAGACTGGCACGTATATGGATAACATCAATAAGTTTGTCAAGAAAACGGAAGACTTTATGGATGAGACTAAGATGAGAATGACAAACCATGAGGCCACCTTGAAATCTCTAGAGACACAAATGGGTCAGGTGTCGCAGCATATTAAGCCACGGCAGAATGGAGGATTCCCTAGCAATACTGAAAATGCTAGAACGCCCCCTCATGAGCAATGTAAGGCGATTACTACTAGGAGTGGGAAAAAGTTACCAGGGCCGGAAAAAGAAGCTGAAAAAGAAAAAGAACCGACCTTGGAAAAACCTGCCGAGGAAACTGCCCCGACAGGTGACAAACAGACTGCTGCCGATGAGCCTGTCACGACAGCAGAAGCGACAGAGGAGAAAAAGGAAGATTATCGTCCTCAGATTCGCATGCAGTGGGAAGGACGCATTGCTGATTACCGTCCTCCACCACCTTTTCCGCAACGGATACAGCAAGCTAAGCATGAATCTCAACTTAAAAAGATTTATGATATTTTTAAACAGGTTCATATTAACATTCCGTTGCTAGATGTTGTTAGGGAAATGCCCGGTTATGCTAAATTTCTCAAGGATGTCATGTCTAAAAAATCTAAACTTGGGGAATTTGAAACGGTAAGGATGCAAGAAGGTTGCATGAGTATTCTTCATCGACAACCACCCCAGAAAAAGAAGGATCCAGGGAGCTTCCTCATACCTTGCGTAATCGGAGATAAATTTGTGGGTAAGGCATTATGTGATCTTGGTGCTAGTGTTAATCTAATGCCCAAATCTGTTTTTCAGAAATTAGGTATTGGCAAGGCGCAGCCCACGACAGTTACCTTACAGTTAGCCGACCGCTCTTACGTTCGCCCCGAGGGAAAAATTGAAGACATCTTGGTAAGAGTGGATAAACTTATTTTTCCTGCTGACTTTCTTATTTTAGATTGTGAGGCAGATGAGAACGCACCAGTCATCCTAGGGCGACCCTTCTTAGCCACGGGAAGATCATTGATTGATGTGGAAAAAGGAGAACTCACCATGCGCGTAAACGATCAAGAAATTAAGTTGAATGTTCTCCAAGCAATGAAACATGCTGATGTGGATGAAGAATGCAAGGCCATCATTGAAGTGACCTTTGATCAACCCTGCATCAGGTCGAGCTGTCAAGATACAAAATTTGGTCACTGCTGCGACAGCCATTTACAAGCCTGTCACGACAGTAACGACGACAGCGTCGACGAGAGCAACTCCTCTGAATCCGATATATCTGATAATGAAGGTCATGAGGAGGTAGATTGGTTAGACCATCGCCCAGGTAAGTTGTTCGAACCCTTAAATTACACTTCGGATAACCATTTAATTCAAAAGCCATCTACTGTCGAACCACCTGTCTTAGAACTTAAGCCCCTGCCAGGGCAGCTTAAATATGCTTATCTTGGTAGTGATAAAACACTACCCGTAATCATCTCTGCTAAGCTGCCACAGGAACAGGAACGACAGCTGATCGACATGCTGAGGCAGCACAAAAGGGCGATCGGATGGACTATAGCAGACATTCAGGGCATTAGTCCGGCAATCTGTATGCACAAAATCCTCCTCGAGGAAGATCATAAGCCGACTATTGATGCCCAAAGGCGGTTAAACCTTGCAATGAAGGAGGTAGTGCGTAAAGAAATAATTAAATGGTTAGACGCTGGTATCATCTACGCCATCTCCGATAGCAAATGGGTAAGCCCGGTGTAATGTGTTCCCAAGAAAGGAGGCATGACTGTGATAACCAATGAAAACAACGAGTTAATCCCAACCAGGACTGTGACCGGTTGGAGGTTTTGTATGGACTATCGGAAGCTTAATAAAGCTACCCGAAAAGACCACTTTCCTTTACCCTTTATTGATCAAATGCTTGATAGATTAGCGGGTAAACCTTATTATTGTTTTCTTGATGGTTATTCAGGATATAACCAAATTGCTATTGCACCGGAGGACCAAGAGAAAACGACTTTCACATGCCCTTATGGAACATACGCATTTAGGAGGATGCCGTTTGGACTCTGTAACGCACCTGCCACCTTCCAAAGGTGCATGATGGCAATATTCTCCGACATGGTAGAGGACTTCCTTGAGATCTTCATGGATGATTTTTCTGTCTTTGGAGACGATTTTGAGAGCTGCCTTGGCAACCTTCAAAAGGTACTTGAAAGATGTGAAAAAGCTAATCTTGTTCTTAATTGGGAAAAATGCCATTTTATGGTAGATGAGGGAATAGTTTTAGGCCATAAGATTAGCTGCCGTGGGATAGAAGTCAACAGGGCAAAGATTGAAGTCATAGAGAAGCTGCCGCCGCCAACCACAGTCAAGGGCATTAGGAGTTTCCTAGGGCATGCTGGTTTTTATAGGAGATTCATTGCAAATTTCTCAAAAATCACGAAGCCCCTATGTCATCTCTTAGAGCAGAACCGACCCTTTGACTTTAATGAAGAATGTACTGAAGCATTCAAGGTTCTAAAGGAAAAACTAGTGACAGCCCCCATAGTACAGCCACCAGACTGGATGCAGCCATTTGAAATTATGTGTGATGCTAGTGACTATGCTGTCGGGGCAGCACTTGGGCAGCGCAAGGACAGGTTGTTTCATGTCATATATTATGCCAGCAAAACATTGAATGATGCCCAAGTGAATTATACCACCACAGAAAAGGAGCTGTTAGCTGTGGTGTTTTCCATCGACAAGTTTTGTTCTTACATACTTGGAACGAAGGTAATAGTGCACACCGATCATTCTGCTCTTAAATACTTGTTCGCAAAGAAGGATGCAAAACCTAGGTTGATACGATGGATCTTGCTATTACAAGAATTCGACCTTGAAATCAAAGATAAAAAGGGGACAGAAAATCAGGTGGCAGACCACTTGTTGAGGTTGGAATTGGGACAAAGTCTACCTGTAGATGAGACACACATACTAGAGACCTTCCCAGATGAACAGCTCTTTGCTGCCGCAATAGCTGTCGCGACAGCCATGGCGGCAGGTAAGTCTTCTAACCTTCCTTGGTATGCTGATTTCGTTAATTTTATAGTTAGCGGAATATTACCTTCTGATCTTACTTACCAAGCCAGGAAGAGGTTTCAAAATGATGTTAAACATTATTATTGGGACGAACCTCTTCTTTTCAAATTATGCGCAGATCAGGTTATAAGGAGATGTATACCACAAGAAGAACAGGAGGACATTCTCCATCACTGTCATGCTTCACAATATGGAGGACACTTAGGAGGCAACAAAACTGCTGCCAAGGTGCTGCAGTCAGGTTTCTACTGGCCGACACTGTATAAGGACGCACAGGAATTTTACAAAAACTGTGACAGGTGCCAGCGGACAGGTAACATCTCAAGGAGAAACGAGATGCCACTGCAGAATATCCTAGAAGTCGAGATCTTCGACGTATGGGGGATTGATTTTATGGGACCGTTTCCATCCTCATGTGGAAATCTTTACATCCTCCTAGCAGTAGATTATGTCTCCAAGTGGGTAGAAGCAATCGCAACTCAAAAGAATGATGCCAAAACAGTCCAAAAGTTTTTGCACAAAAACATTTTTCTAGATTTGGCATCCCTAGGGCGATTATCAGTGATGAAGGGAGACATTTTGACAACAGGGTAATTGCTGCCGCTTTGAGAAAATATGGTGTCAAGCACAAGATCGCGACAGCATACCACCCACAGACCAATGGACAGGCTGAGATTTCCAACAGGGAAGTAAAGAACATTCTTGAAAAAATGGTCAAACCAACTAGGAAAGATTGGTCTTTACTTCTGAATGATGCATTATGGGCATACAGGACAGCTTTCAAGACTCCATTGGGCATGTCTCCATTTCGATTGATCTATGGGAAAACCTGTCACCTGCCTGTCGAGATAGAGCACAAGGCATATTGGGCAATCAAGGCAGTGAACATGGACTTGGACAAGGCAGGTCAGAAAAGGCTGTTAGATTTGAATGAAATCGAGGAAATACGGACAATGGCCTACGACAACGCAAGAATATACAAGGAGAAAACAAAGAAGTGGCATGACAAGAAGTTGTTGCCGCGACAGTTCTGCCCAGGGCAGCTTGTGTTGTTGTTTAATTCGAGGTTGAAACTCTTTCCAGGGAAGCTCAAATCTAGATGGTCTGGACCATTCCAAGTAATTCAAGTTTTCCCCCATGGTGCCATTACAATTCAATCATTAAAAGACGGGCACCAATTCAAAGTCAATGGACAACGCCTCAAGCACTATCAAGGGACTGAAGCCCCAGGAATACAGGAGTGGTTACTTTAGGGGATGCCCCACAAGGCATCCCTAATTTAACCTAATTCTTTTATTTTTATTTTTATTATTATTAATATTATTAGGAATTAGATTTATTTTAATAATATTTTGTTTTTAATTTCAGTTTTTAGGAAATAAAGGAGGCAAGTGAGAAAGAAGAAGTGGCCCAAGCCCACCGCCCATCCATCAGCCCAAATAAAGTCCATTTATAATAACATGTCGTTTCGGCTGCCGGCGCAGACGGAGTTGACAGGCTGTCAACAGACGCACAGCAGACGAAGAATCGTGCGGCAGACGCAGCATTAATGTCCGTCAGACGTGTCAGACGCAACATTCAATCTGCCGCTCCGTTATTCCCGCCTGCCGTTGCGGCATTAAATGGGCAGCCCCCGACAGCTATATAAACCCCTTCTCCTTTTCATTTTTCCTCACTTCAGATTTTCTCTCTTGCTATTCTCTTCTAGTTTAATCTCTTTTCTTTCATTTTCAGCCCTTGCAACCAAACATGTCTTCACGACAAACCCGACAGAACGCTGCCGCCGCTTCCTCTTCCGCAGCAGCATCTCCGTTCGCCAACAAGGAACTTTGGGAGGAACGAAGCTTCATTTACAACAGAGATGCCCCTCTTTTTGGCCTCCGGCCGTTCATCATGAAAGCTATCACGGCGCAACTCTGGGAAGACTTTGCCGAGCAGCCGGCAGAGCTTAATGACACCCTGGTAAGGGAGTTCTATGCGGCGATCGAGAGCAAGACGGCAACATCTGTCACCGTCAGAGGAGTGACAGTCCCTTTTACCGCCAGCAGCATCAATCATGTCTTCGGCCTCTTCTTTGGCCCCAATGACGACGCTCATCAACAGTTTTGGGACTCTCTCGACGCTGCCGGCCACGATGCTGTCATGAGGGAATTGACAGAAAGGGGCACAACATGGAGCACCAGCAAAAAGAATCCTAACTCCGTCAACCGGGCACAGCTGCTCCCCGAGGCTAAACTATGGAACGCTTTTATTAAAAAGCGTATCCTGCCCTCATCCCACCACACGACAGTCAACAGGCAGCGGCTTGCCCTCATCCACTCTATCATGCATGACAGGCCGATCAACGTGGGCAGGTACATGCGAGAAAGCATTCTCGATTGTGCTTTCAGAACGGACTCACGTCTATGCCTGCCCTTCACCATCACGGCCCTCTGCCGCTGCGCTGCCGTACCGGAGGACCCTTCAGACAAAATCAAGAAGGGCAGCGGCTGGACCGACAGCAACATCTCCAGCCTTATGGAGATCATCGTCGTAACGCCCCTCAACGCCTTCGATCCAAACGCCCCACCTGCTGAATCTGATGATGAACCTGCCACCGAGCCTGCCCCAGAAGCTGCGACCAACACCGCTCCGGCAGGTCAGAACGCCGACATCTTAGCTGCCATCTTGAGGATAGAGGAGCGGCAGATGGGATTAATGACATTCATCCGCGACTTCTCCAACGCCACGGTAAACTTTATTACCAATACTTTGAATTTTTCGGATGTCTTTTTCCCTACCTTCCCCGCCCATTATTTCAATATCCCGTCCCCTACTCCCACACCACCTGTCTCTCCCCATGGAGAATCTGCCTCCTCCACACCTTCCCCGACGGCAGCCGGCAGCCCACCAGCAGACACCTCCCCTCGAGGAACAAAGCGAGCTGCCACTGACGACAGCCCCCTTGTCCGGAGGAACTTGGACAGCGCCTTCACACGGGTGAAGCGTATCAAGCATGTGGCCAACAAGAGGATGCTGTCCAAGGCCATCACGAGTAACAGCTGGGATAGCAGCGGCAGTTCTGATGTTCGACTAGTGGAGCCACCTGCCCTTCAACCTGCTGACGACCCTGTCCACCAACCGGAGGAGGAATCTGCACCTCAACAGGCCGAGGAACCTGTTGATCCACCTGCCCAGGAACCTGCCCAGCCACCTCCCCAACGCAGACGCTACCATCAGATCCGCGTCAGCAGCAGTGATGAGGACAGCACTTAAAATTTAAGTTTTTATTTCTTTTTCCTCTCTTATTTGCTGCCTGCCTTTATATATTTGTGATGTACTTTTCTTTTTTTTATGTTTTTCTTTAATTGTTTTTAGTGTCATCTTGCATTGAGGGCAATGCAACCCTCGAGTTTGGGGGTGGCAGCCCTCCATATTTAATGGAGTCCTTAGCACATCTTTTGTTTAATTGTTATGTCTAATTAGTTTGTTAATTTTTTTTTAAGTTCTTCTTTAAGTTAAAAAAAAATATTTAAACTGTTGGCTTAAAATTGTGAAATTAACTTACCTGTCATGACGTCTCTGTCGTGGCAGCATCTATAGGACAGGTTAAGGAAAAGTTTAGAGCCTTTCTATAGTTCTGAAAATTTAAACACTTTTGTGACTGTTATCTTGCTTAGACTTATTTTAGCCAAACTAGAATAGGATGCTTAGAGCTTGAAAAGCCCCTAGAGGTGCCTAACACTGGCTCTAGGAAAGAAGTTTAGCAAAAATCAAAAATAAACCTAGAGGTGCCCGAAACCGGCTCTAGGAAGCTAACTAGAGGTGCCCAAAACTGGCTCTAGAAAAACTTAGCTTGAAAATAGAAGAAAAAGCATGAAAATGTGCCTTCTAAAAGAAAGTAAACTTTGGCATAAAATTCAAGTTAAGAAGTTGAATATTCTAGTGAAACTAAGAGGGTCTTAGCATATAACTGTTCACAAGCATGCACACACTGCACGAGAGCTATAGGGAGATTCCGAACAGATCCTAACCCTTCCGACAGGTTGCTGCCGCCATAGAGAATGAGCGACGGGTAAGGGACAGTTCACTTTTTGAAAGCCAACACAAAAAAAATTTTCATTTTTCTTTAGGTTTAATTGCTTGAGGGCAAGCAAAGACTTGAGTTTGGGGGTGTGTTGAGTGTGTAAAAGTCCTATTATTTACACCCTTTTAACCCATATTTCTGCCGCATTCAAGCATCATTGCATTGCATTTAGGTTAGTTTTCAATTAAATATCACAATTATATAAAAGGCACGGATTCTACTAAAAGATGGTGTATTTTGCAGGTAGCTGCCTTGGTTGACGATGAAGGCAGGCGAAGGGCAGATAAGCAGGAAGGCGGAACTGAACAAGCAGCTGAAGGAGACGAACCTGTCATGGACCCGTCACGACAGCATGGTGACAGCAGATTATTGAAGAGGAAAAATGAAGTGGACATCGATGGATAGAGAAAAATCTGCTCATCTGTCGTGTGGCAGCCAAATAATTTTCCAAGCCCCGGATCAAAAGATATGTCAAGCCAAAGCTCAAAAGAGAGGAAATCCCTAAAAGCAAGGATGCGGCTAGGAAGTAGGATACTTTAGAGATTTAATCTTCATTAGAGTCTTACTTTTAATTAAAGTTGTAATCCTTGTTACCTTAGATAACTTGAGCCCAAAGCTTATATAAAGGGCATAGATTAAACCTAGGGCATAGCCGACTACCCCATAACCGAAACCAAAACCCTGCCGATTACCTGTCACCGATATGTTCTAAATTCCCCCTAGGGCTACGGATTGTTTTGTAAAGTAGTTGCAAGGGTTGCTTTGTTTTAGGATTTTTCAAGTTCAATAAAATAAACTTCAAGTTCTTTTATCTTGGTTTTAATATCTTGCAAGAGCATCGGGAGAGCATTGTGAGGTTATCCATTTACTTAGCATCGGGAGAGTTAAGTATACAAAAGAGATAAAAGCGCGTTCTCTATTTTATAGTTGAACCATCTCGTGCTTAGGGATAAGGCGAGGTTAAGTGGCTAAGGAAGAATTCATACACATCGGTGTTCATCCTTCGATTCACGCCGGGAGGTATCATCAAAGACGTGATCATCGACAGACTTGTGCCTAGGGATAGGGCAAGGCAGATCTGGGATTCTTGCCAAGCTTGAAGTACGGAGTTAGTGTTCGCTGCCGCGACAACTAACGGACAGACGCCGCGACAGGTGCTGTCGGCGACGAGTGCGACGACAGAACTGGAGATCCTAAGCAATTCAATACCTACACTACTGAGCAACTCAATACCAGCCCATTCTCTCTATCTTGATATCTCAATTCCTTTTATTTACGTTTTTACTTTATTATTCGTGACAATTCTCTCAAACTATTTCTTTTACTTCGTGCAGTGAAATTAGGTGAAGCTATTAGCCCAATCCCTGTGGAGACGATATCCGATACTTTGTATCACTTTACTACTTGCGTCGTGTATACTTGCACTACAATTGCGATAGACTATTTTACACGCAACAATAGCAGCTCACATGCCCATAACACAAGCTTCATATTATGCCATATTGTTGGTACAAAGAAACTCTAACTCGCTTGTAAACGGAAAGTGTGCATTATTTGGAGAAATTAATATTGCTCCAATTCTACGTCCTAGGGCATTAGCTGCTCCATCAAAATACAATTTCCGAATTCCATTATCTGGAATTCCAATTTTCGTTGTGGAGATATTTATCACATCCTCATCTAGGAAATAAAAGTTTAGGGGCTCATCATCTTCCGATGTACGAATGACTAGGAATTCTGCTATAGCACTTCCTTTTATCGCCTTTTGGCTCACAAATATGATATCAAATTCTGACAACATTTTCCAACGTGCCAATCTTCCAGTCAATGCTGGCACTTCCATCATAAATTTCAACGGATCAAGACGAGAAATTAGCCATGTAGTGTGATACAACATATATTGTCTGAGCCTACGAGTTACCCAAACTAAAGCACAACATAACTTTTGGATTGGCGGGTACCGTACTTCACATTATGTAAACTTCTTGCTCAAATAGTAGATGGCTCTTTCTTTCTTTCCCGTATCATCGTGTTGTCCCAGCATACATCCCATTGAATTCTCATAGATTGTAAAATAAAGGATGAGTGGTCTGCCTGGAACTGGTGCGACTAGTATTGGAGCATTCGTCAAGTACTTTTTAATTTTATCAAATGTCTTCTGGCATTCTTCATACCACTCTCTAGGTTTATTCTTTTTAAGCAACTTGAAGATCGAATTGCGTTTATCGGTCAATTGTGAGATGAACCGAGAAACATAATTCAACCTCCCAAGGAATCTGCGAACTTCTTTTTGTGAGCTGGGTGGAGGAAAATTCTAAATGGCCTTCACCTTACCCGGGTCTATTTATATTCCTTTTCTGCTGACAACAAACCCCAAGAGTTTTCCTGGCGTTACTCCAAAAGTACATTTTTGGGATTGAGTTTCAACTGGTACTTTATCAATCTCAAAAATAGCTTTCTTAAGTTCTGAACATGTTCCTCCTTAGTATGGGACTTGGCGATCATATCATCCACGTGAACCTCAACTTCTTTTTGCATCATGTCGTGAAACAAAGTAACCATTGCTCATTGATAAGTTGCCTCGGCATTCTTTAATCCAAAAGGCATCACCTTGTAACAATATGTGCCTCATAAATTTATGAATGTTGTTTTGACCATATCCTCATGATTCATCTTTATCTTGTTATACCCCGAGAAACCATCCCTGAAGGAGAACCATGAATGCCCTGATGTATTATCAACCAATATATCTATATGTGGCAAAGGAAAATTATCCTTCGGACTAGCTTTATTCAGGTCTCTATAATCCACACAGATGCGTACATTCATATCTTTCTTTGGTACAGAGACTATATTGGCCACCCATATTGGATATTGGGATACTACTAGAAAACAATCATCAATCTACTTTTATACCTCTTCTTTTATCTTTAGTACCATTTTCAGTCTCAATCTTCTAAGCTTCTGCTGAACCGGTTTACATTCTAGCCTTATGGGCAACTTGTATGCCACTATGTCAGTATTCAATCCTGGCATGTCTTGGTAAGACCAGGTGAAGACATCTTTGAACTATCGCAGCAGATCAATCAGCTTTTTCTTTTCCTTTGACAAGATTGATGTTCCTATCATTACCTCTCTTCTGACTTCTTCTGTTCCCAAGTTGAGAACTTCCAACTCTTCTTTATGAGGTAAGATATACTTGTCTTCATTTTCCACCAACCTTAGTAATTCTTTAGGAATTTCGCATTCTGTTTCATCTCGACTTCATTGACTTCCATTAGACACACTGGCTACTCAAAATCTACTCTAGGATTAGGTTTAGGATCATTCATGTAGTCGATAGTTGAAGACCTGCAAAGGAAATAATAATATATTTTTTAAAGGATGCGAAAAAATAAGAAACATGTTTGCCATTTGTGAATCAGCATGAAAGCATCTTTATTAAAATGGACTAGTATAATGTCCCTTTACAGATAACCCCTTATACTCGCGGGCAAAAGTATAAGGTTGTTCTTGGCATTTACTTTGTCTTATTCTTAGCTACTAGAGGAAGGTCTTCGATTGTCCAATTGTTCAGTACTTCGCCTGGTAAACATGGGCGGATCTTTTCCAGAAATTCTCCAGGTTGAGCTCCTTCAAAAATTATTCCGATGGATAGCCATCCAGATCATTGTCGAAGATTTCTTCTACATGCAGCTTCACAGTTTCTTGATTGACTTCTTCAAGTTGCTTCTAGGCGTTCTCAAACCCCCGTGACTTGAAGATCTTCGTAATATCAAATAAGGATACTAGTCTAGAAGGAGCTTCAGTCCCTGGTAAGAAAGCCTTCCTCTCCTCTTCTCTTCTATTTAATTCTCCCAGCCAGTCTTGCACACTTGGCTTGAATCCCAATCCAAAATGATCCTTCTTCATGATGACGGGTCTCGGACGTAAGCACCCATGCAAGTGTTTTCCTAGTCCCTTTCCAGTCTTTGTGCCCCTTCCTAGTGTCTCTCACGCGGTCATCTTAGTGAAATTTGATAACCTTGTTCGCGTGATCGGCTTGCCCTCGGCAACAAAGGCTGTGTTGACAAATTCTAAAGCCCGGAAAGAGCACTCAAGGGCGTTTTCATCTGCTTTGATATATGGGGCGTCAGTGGTTATTGAGGCAATAATGCCTTCCTCCGCACCAACACTGACCAGCTTCCCCTTTATCACAAATTTGAGTTTTTGGTGTTTGGACGACAAGACTGGTCCAGCTGAGTGAATATAGGGTCTACACAACAAGAAATTGTATGTAGGCTTAATATCCATCACCACAAAATCTATATTGTAAATTGTCAGCCCAATCAGCAATGGTACCTCAATCTTTCCCAACACATCTCGAGTTGTTCCATCAAAGGCCCTTACAGTGTTTTGATTTGTCTTCATATGTGAGTCGACAATGGGAAACCTTTGCAAAGTTGCCATTAGCATAACATTCTAGGCCGACCCATTATCTATTAGGACTCCCGGTAACACGTAACCTTTACAGTGTGTGGTGATGTTCAAAGCCTTCACAGACCCCATTCCTCCTTCGGGAATTTCATTATCAGTGAATGTGATGTAGTTGTCAGCAGTAATATGATTCACAATTCTGTCTAATTTGTTCACGAATATATCATTTGGTACAAATGTCTGATTGAGCACCTTTATTAATGCATTTTGGTGCCCCTCGGATCTTAACAATAACTCCAAGAAAGAAATTCTTGCTTGTTGTCACTTCAACTGCTCAACTATATTGTATTCACTATGCTTAAAAAACTTCAAGAACTCTTGTGCTTGTTCTTCTATTACCGGCTCATTTGTTTTTGGAGCAAGATCCTCCCAAAAAATCTTTTTAGGTACTACCGCAGCCTTTCCTTTAATCTTCGCTGCTTCTTTAGATACTTCAGGAGAAGAATAGCATCTACCACTACGGGTAAAGTGTCCCACCTCATTTATTGCCTTCGTATCAAGTTGTTTATCCTTCTTTTCTTTCGGCACTTCTTTTGTTTCATTTGTTGACTTTGTCTCCTCTCGCGGTATTTCCTTCTCTAGTGTGGTCATATTGGCTGCATAATTCCAGGAAACCTTGTGGGTACTTTTGAAGGCGAACAGTGCAGAAGACGAGATTACAACCTTCAGAATTACTGTCGATTTTGCTCTCGATGAACTTCCAGCCTTAGGTCTAATAGAGACAACCAAAGGCTTATAGACCCCATATTTAACTCTAGAACACTCCGAGGTGCACACCTCGATTTCCTTTTCCATTCCTACTTTCTCAAAGAATTAAATTTCTTTATTATCCATCATCTTCTGAATCAAGCTCCTAAACTTTGGGCAATGTTGAATCCCATGGCTACATTCTTAATGATACTCACAATACACCTCAGATTGTATCTCCATTTCCACTTTCATGTCTATTTCAATCATCTTGGCATTATACAATTGTTCAAATACCCATTTCAACGGGGATTTGAATTTTGAAACATCGGTCTTCAACCGCTTTTCTTCATCCTCTTCTTCTATAACATTCATTCCTCGTCCACCATGGTTCGACAAAGGATTCGCTGCAATACTTGGCTCGTCAAACTTCAAGATTCCATTGTGGATCAGATTTTGTACCACCTTCTTAAATTTTGTGCATGTCTCATTCGAATGCCTCATTATCCAGCATAAAATTCGCAATGGGCATCAGATTTATACCACAGAGGGTAAGGAGGCTGTAGGGGAGTCAAATAGTATGGCCTTACCATATTCGCTTCATACAACCGGGGGGTACAATTCAGCATATGTCATCGGAATGGGTGTAAAATCCACCCTATCATTTCTCGGACCACGAGGATCTTTCTTGTTCAAGTTTTGTGCATTTCTTGCCACTGAACTAGGTAAAGTAATGGTTACCTTCTTTGGAGCCTCATATGCACTCGTATTGTTCACTTCATTATCCTTCCTCTTGTAATTCCTTTAGGAGCTCTCTCCACTCTCGATTCGATCACTTTTATCCGTAGCCTCTATCAATTCTCCAGTCATTACAATATCAGCAAAATTTTTAGTGCCATTACTGATCAGCTTCTTGAAAAATGGCCCTCTCAAAGACTGAACAAACATATGGGCAACCTCGCTTTCTATCAACGGAGGTTGCAATTGAGCCGCTACATCCTTCCACCTTTGAGCATATTGTCGGAGTGTTTCATCACTTCTCTACTCCATTCCTTGCAGCATAACTCGACTAGGAATCATTTCTATCACATGTTTATAATGTGCTACAAAGGCCCCTGAAAGATCCTTCTATGATCAAATGTTCACACGGCTCAACTGTATGTACCATCGGGACGTTGAACCAGTTAAACTATCTTGGAAGTAGTTTATCAGCAACTTCTCATCTTTCAAGTGAGCATCCATCTTTCGGTAGTACATTGTAAGGTGGGCTTTCGGGCAAGTAGTCCCATCGTACTTCTCAAAATCTAGGTCCTTGAATTTCGGGGGAAGTATCAAATCAGCCACTAAACTCATTCAAGCAGCACCATGTCCCATTTCATTTGCTTTTTGTAACTCCAGCAAATGGTCTACTAGAGCTTTGCAGTGCTCCACGCACTTCTTTTCAATCTCAGCGCGAATATTTTCTACCTCATTCAAAGCATTCAGATCCAGGACCTCTTCGCCACTTCCAAAATTTGCTCCAACATGAACTGGGTGACTAGGCGTCGTTCCTTTCAGGTCGATATGAACCTTCTTCGCAGGAGGAGGTTTTTCAGGTTGCATTCTGATGTGAGATGTGGTTTCAGCCTTGTCATTCATGTCATTGGAAGCACCTTCAGGCATTTTAGGTTTTCTAGACTCTTTTGGTCCTAACAGAGGAGTCATCTGATTGATAATCTTTGTATGTGTTTGGGAAAAATAGTCTTTGATAGATTTCTCCATCCTGTTAAATAGGTTATGTGTTTCCACCCGATCATTCTCCAGACTGGTTATTTTATCCTCAACGGCCATGGCTTTAGAGCGTAGACGAGTTCCGTATGAATGTGGTATGATTGCGGTTTAAAAGTAAATTGCCATTAAATCTTTCTTTATTAAATTCCTTATTTTGCAATGTATATTATGAAGTTTTAAATGTGTGAATGCATGAATGCAAAAGAAGGCATCCAATTTAGGAACTAGTCTTTTGGAAACATACATTCGTCCGAAAATTCAAATACAAAGAAAAGATGAATTTCCTACAGGAAGCTGCTAGACCTAATTCCTAAGTTGACCAACTCAAACAACAAGTGAGTGATAAATTCTCCATTTTCCAGCTCAACGTAGGGTTGCTCCAACAAACTCGTGGCTTGCCTTGACAATATCTGGACGTATGAGGCAACACTCCTGGCATTTTTCTTGAAACTCACCAAACCGTGCGTTGTGCCGCTTCGTACTTGTCTTTCCATGCTCCACTTTCTACAATTAGTGCTCCTTCATAACCTGCAAGTTTTTTCCTTCAGATCCTTAACAACATTCTCTAGCTCTGTTACCTTTTTCTGTAGCCATTCCTTCTCTATTTCCAGCTCAGTTTTGTCATCGTTGTGGTACTTTGTGATTAGTTGCTCTGGCTGCGTTACTTGACTTGTTAGATCGAAGTTCCTAGCTTGTTCCTCTTCCAGCTTCTTTTTCGCTTTATTGCTTGATTCTTTGGTTGTCCTAGATTTCTTTTCATGCATCCTTTTATAATCATCTTTTTCCTTTGTCATAGCATCCAATTTTTCTGACAAACTCATCACCACTTTACTCATTCCTCATTTTTGTTTTGCCTTGTAACCATCATGCAGTTCTTGCAACTCCCTCAAATCACGACTAATCTGTTGTTTCTGTTCTATCAACTCCTTTTCTTTTCCTTTATGCATGCTTACCTGCAGCTTCACCATAGTTAACTCTTTGGTGAGATCACTAATTTTCTTTTCATACTTCTTTAAATCCAACTCACGGTCATGCTTGAGTTTTTCTAAAGCTGAGGGTGCTTCCTTAGCAGACTGAGTAAAGGAACTAGCATTTTACGGCCTTTCTTGAAATGTGTTGTCATTGACCCTTTGAGCTCTCCATTCATCGTATCTCACCACCACTCCCAAGTCTTGATATGGTTGGACCATTCTCGGCTTTTCCTATGCTCTTGTAGTCTGAACTACTGCCCCCTTGTAGTCATTCATCTTGTGTGTGTACTCGAACTTTGCCATGCCTGCAGTAGCCAATATAAATTGTCTTGAACCGAATTGTCTAGATACCAGCAAAAGGGAGTAAGCCATTCCTCCCCAAATTCCTGGCAGTGGGACTCAGTCTCTGTCTCCACACCGATATAAGAAAGGTGTTCCCCTATTCAACCATGGAGCATTCCATACCACATCAGTATCTTTCAAGTCCTTGAAGTATTCTTCCCAGTGTCTTTCACTTTTTTTCCTCTAAAGGACAGCTAGCTATGTGTTCTTCTATCGGTGAATACGTATCGAGATACCTAATTCCTCTATAAGATGTGCTCGACCTGTGACCTCTAAACCAATTTCCAAGTAATTGTACGCATCCCCAAAACCTTCATTCTCCTAATTTCTTATAGTCAGTCAGCGATCTGTAAGTTTCTGTCAGGATAGCAGGCACTGGATTGACTCCTTTCTCTAATCGCTTTAATAGTCCCACAGTTGACGGGTCATTATGCCTTTGAGTCCTTGGAAATAAGAGCAACCCATAGATACACAAGGCGAATAGACTTCTCATCCTAACTGGTTCATCGTTACTTGTCAATATCAGTTCATTAAGGTCCCTCCGTTGATTCGCTGTCTATCCTCGTTTTAATCGGTGATGTCATTATTAGCCATCTTTCTATCCAACCAGTCTTTTTTCTTTCCAGTTAACGATATTAATTTCTTTTTGAAGCTTGAATTGTTGTTGGGTCTGGTGTAAATCTTATCACTTTTAATTCTTGGACAATTGATCAGTATCTCATATTCCTCAAGTGTAGGTGTCATGTCTACTTGTCCGAAGGTAAAATAATTATACGCGGGGTTCCAGAACTGTGCCATAGCCCTAAGCAGCTCCTGATCAATTTTCACACTTAATAGCAAGGCTATGTCTCCAAATTCCTTTCCAAAGTGTTCCTTCATTTCATTATCCCATTGATCCCAAATCTCTTTAACTTCTGGTAAACAGGTATTCTAGTTGGTGTTTATCTTTACTCGACCCTTCATCTTGGACACATCACCTTTACCGAGACTGTCCCCTTCTCTTGCTGAGTTTGTTTTGACCAGGTCCAGACTGATGTATTATCCTCTCATATCTTAAACTCTCGAGACATATCAAATACTTCCAAATTGAATAACTCCCAATTCGATGACAAAACGAATGCAATTATGACAGGATTTATTCAAAACAAAACAAGGCAAACAAAACAAAATAAAACAAAGCAAAAAAAACTTGTGTTAGTATTGTGAGTTAATATGAAAAGCAGGTAAACAAATTATCAATTCATAGAAACATTAATATGTAGCAAAGAAAATAACCAGAGAAATGTATTGAAAACGGCAACACCTGTCCTAGGTCCTTGTCTGGCTCTAGTGGGTAGGCTTCTAAAAATAGAATGTATGTTTTGTTCTAAACTCTCGGTTCCCGAACTGTTGTTACTGTCTACTGCGACAGTAAGACATTGATTCGGTAGTATAGGTCCCTTATAACGGAGACATGGGCCCCACGATGCATAAGGTTAGTATACCGAAAGAAGACAAAAATCCGCACTCGAAGCTGGAGAGCATCACGTCGGATATTGTCTTTCCCCCATTTTTCCTAGAAATCCATCCAACTATTCTCTTAGAAAAAATTAAATTCATATTATTGTTTAAAATGCCGAAATGCCACGTGAAATTAATTAATAGGCCTGACTATCAATATTTCCCAGCGGAGTCGCCAAGCTATCGCAATTTTTTTTTAAAATCGTTGTAGAAAAACACCCTTACGATTAGGGTTTTGAAATCGGGGTTTTTCCATTTTTAATTTGATCTTGAAATTAGGGGTTTTTCATATTAAATCGATTTTCCTTTATTTATTCTTAAAAAGCAATTTGGAGTCGCCACCGATCATTTTGGTAGACTGGACACCATAAAAACGAACCAGAGATTCTTTTTAGTAAAATTTGGGTTCGGGATTCGGTTACGTGTAGGGAAGGGTTATCACCCCTACAAGTGCCCATTACCAGTACCTTATTAATTCTGCGTGGCATTTTGGCATTTCAAACATTAATCTGGATTTAATTAAATCTTTAATCGTTAAATGGATTCCATTTCGAATGGAATATCCGTTTGTAAGAAAATACATTTTGAACGAATGTAAGTTTTGAAACGTCCAAATACACTAGGACACTTCAATTTATATTCAAAATGCATCTCAACACAAAAGTTTTAATGCATGTTCAATTATTGTCTTGTCACTTTTAAGTAAAAACCTAATTGGGGCTCCATTGATTTAATTAGTTAAAATCTATGAATATTGTCAAGTTTAGGACTTATGTGATAACACCCAAGAAATTTGGACACTACCCATACTTGCCCTAAATTAATAATATTCCTATTGTGAATGACACTAATTATTTAATCATATTTCTAATTTGATTAAACTAGCTACATGTGATTTCCATTTTCAATATTCAAATGAAGTATTGAATCTCTTACCTAAATACCCCCTTGATTAACATCACATTGCAATGTGATACTAATCAACTTAGGATATTTAAGCTTTCATTCAATATTCATTTATTTTCTATAATGCTCTTTCCTATCAAATTAATTAAATTCAATTAGAGAACCTAATCCTAAAAGGCTTTAATCCTATTTTTCTAAGTGAATTAAATTCTCCTAGACAAGTATACTACATGCTTATTTAAAATCATGCAAGCAAACAACAATTAAACAATTAAATTGAACTAAAACAATTTAAGAATAAGAACTCAATTGAATTGTATTGCAGACTTAGGAGTCAAATTACAAAGGAATAGTGACTAAATTGTGAAGGAGGGAAAATTAAAGAGCCTAAATCCAATTCTTTTATAAATCTAACCCAAATCCATATGAGTTCAGCCTAAGCCCAAAGTGACCAGCCTAATATCCATAAAACATGAGTCAGATCATGGACCCGTATCCGAACCCGCTTAGAGAGATATGGATCCAATTGCACCCCAACACCAAAATGATGTGGAGTTGACTCGCGTATAAAAGGAGGACGATCGGGCCAACTCGGCCATTCTACTGAATCACTCTCTCTCCTCACTCTCTCTCTCTCTCTAAACTCTCTTGACTCGAACACACCGGACCCAGAAAACCTCATCTTATTTCAATCAAAACCCCAAATTCATTACTTTTTCTTCATTTGTTCATTTCGATCCAATATAAACACTAAAACACTTCCCCATCATGTTTCTATCGGATCAAACCCAGCATTTCTTCCCAATATCATCTTCCATTCATCTTTTTTTCACGTTTAACCCTCACAAACACTTAATTCCTCCTTTTCTCTTGTTTCTAAAGATCAAAACCCTGAAAAACTCAAGAACTAGCATGAACTTTCCCAAATTTCCATTTTGATCTTTAGCCATCACGAAACCTTAACCACGACCTATTCCCCGACCGCCGAAGGCGACGCCGGTCACTAGTAGTCATCTCTGGTCATCCTCTTCCTTTCTCCGGTCATCGGGAACCTTTCGATCATCTTCTCCGTTTGAACATGTACCTCTGGTCGTCCACTCCAGCCAAACCTACAACTCCGGCCATCATCCGTCACCGAACTAGAACCCTAAAACTCTCATCTTTTCTTGATTTTCCCTCCTGAACCTATATCTACTACATGTTTCGTCAGAAACTCCCATCTTCCCCATCCTAAACTACCTACCCGAAACCAAAACTCTCTCCTATCATTTTCAACTTCGCCAAAAACCTAACTCTCAGCTCTTAGAAATCAACTTTGGCGACGTGACAAAAAAACTCTAGATAAGCGTTCAAACTTCTAAAGTTTATTAGATCTAGGTTTTTACTTTTTTAGCTATTGTTTTTCTGATTTCAAAGCTCATATTTAATTTATTTTATGCTTTTATGCGAAAATATGAAGGGAGGGGAAGAAATGTTACCTCTTGACGTACTCAGACGGTGTTGCGGTGGTTCTGGCTGTCTTCTCCAGCGATCGGCACGACTTCCTGATGACTTCTCAGCTTCTGGTAACTCCTCGTCTTCCCTTTTCTCTCTCCTTCAATTAATTGCTCCAATTATTGCGTACTTATTATCTCTTTTTCTCTCTCTCCATGTGGCTATTTATAGCCGGCATCAACGCTGACGTCAGCGGGGACCAAGATCTGCGTGAGATGGAATGGGCGAATGAATGGTCGCCACGTGGCATTTTTGGCGGGCCAAAGAAACAAAAATGTGTTTTTTGGGGCTTTTATTTGTTTTAAGAGGCCAGATGGGCATGTATTTTGGGCGGGAAAGGCCTTCAGGATAGGATATTTTAGTTTCGGTTGGACTTTTGGCTATTGTAAATGTAAATGGACTCAAATATGTTAGATAATGGACATTTGGACTTTATTTATTTATTTATTGTTTATTTTTGTTTTATTCATAGAGAATATATATACTTATATACACTTGGAAAAAATACGGGTATTACAACTATACTTCATGCAAATCATAAATATAAGCATACACGCTAGTACGAGCAATAAGCCAAAAATATCAAGTGGCGCTACTACTAAACACCTAAACTCATGTTATGTTAATAGAAATCAACAAGTCATAAATGATATCAATCAATGTAAGTAATACTTACACACAATACATGATATCACATAGCATAAGGTATTCTGCGTCTGTACTTGGGATCACATAGCATCAAGTACAACGCGGCCGTACTCAGGATCACACAACATCGAGTATTTCATACAACTGTACTCGGGATCACACAACATTGAGTATAAAACCTCAACAGTGTACCCGAGATCACACAACATCAAGTACATCAAAACCGTACTCTGGATCCCACAACATCGAGTACACAACAATTTATGATATTGTAGTATTGAAACATGTTATCCAAATACACAACAAACTTAATGGCTCAAAAAGTCAAGTGCCTACTCGGCATACAAGCAACACGATCCCAAGGATCTCCCTATTATTGCTAACCATCATCACATTATCAATTTTACATTACCGAGTTGTTAATACATTATGGAGGAGTATAATATTCAATTTCATTTATTATCTCCATAAATTCGCGTTGTCTCTTTTAGATAGGCCTTAATCAAGTTATTGATCATACGTGTTGATTCCCATCCTTAGCTAACATTATTGATTATTTACCTCAGTGGGTACCAATACTCAAACACAAGTGTTAGTACGGTACCCATGGTGTTGGTACATGAACACTAGTATCAGTACGGTAGCCACGATATCGGTACTTGAGGACAAGTATCGGTACGGTACCCACAGTATCAGTACTCTCATGCGTACCGATACGAAAATTGCTTACTGAAAATTTTAATTTCTTCAAGTACCGATATGAGTCAACTCGTACTGATACGACATTGAATAGTGTACCAGTACTGCCGTGGCTCGTATCGATACCCTACTCACGAGTTCAAACGTATTAACAAATTTCTATGTTACCGAGCTTACTCGGTCTCTAAAGCTTCTGAAAGTCGTTAGGGTTTGTTTACTAATGCATTTAATCATTTAATGTCAATTACCGACTTTATGCTTGTCCATTTGTATAATTATTGACTATTAATCCATTTATTATAATTCCCATTGAACATGCCAATTCATATCACTAGCACCCAAGCAACACATCAATTACTTATACGAGTACTTCAAACGACCCTACACAGTCTCTAAAGCCTCTTTGAGACTCGACATATTCATAACATCACCAAACATATCAGAATTATCAAGTCTCCTAATATCGGTCACTACGCATGCTCATTTCTCATCTACCTATAAATTTTGCAACCACTAACACGCAAGAATTATATTTATGATGCTCATGAAGCATTCAAAGTTCAAGGTGTACTAGCCTCAAGCAATCATCGCTAAATCCTCACTCGAGCTCCTTAAAACTCTCCTCTTGATCTGGTATTCGAGCTCGTACAATCCTCATAAAAATATGAATACCACAAATATTAATTAACCCTATTCACTAACTAAACCATAAGGTCAAACACGTAAAAACATCTTACTGGGTTCAAATTTGGCGAAACGGATTGTGCCAACGAACTCAGAATGTCAAAAAAAACCCCGAGTAGGTCACCGCAAAAAGCCAACAGCTCGGTCAACGTAGTCAACGGCTCGATCAACGGCGCAGCTTGGTCAACGATCAACATGGTTGGTCAAAGCGACTTGGCTTGGGTCAAATGGCTGGTCCGGCTCGGTCAACCAGTCAACTGGTTTGGCTCCCACCTACTGTCGAAGCTCGCCCACGCACAGTTGGCAGCGCGTGCAATGGCTTCCTGTGGCGAGAATTCACCGGCGAGCTCTAGATCTCCATTTTCGGTGGCGGTGAAGTCGTTGGCGGTGCTAAAACTCGACGATGAGCGAAAAAAGATCGACTTTTTCTAATGCAAAATTTTTCCGAGCTTCACTCTGGCAGACGATGGCCCTGACGACGATAAAACCACCACCACCTTGCTTGTCTCATCGAGTTGAAGCCAACCATGCTGGCAGTGTCAACCACGTGGCCCAAACGAAGGCGTGACGAAGCTTGAAAGCTTTCTCTCTTTTATACTCTTTTCAAAAATCCTCATCTCTCCCGTATTATTTCAAACTTCCCCCACTCTGCCAACACGTAAATTTAGACCCAATTTAATTCCTCTCAACGCAAAATAGTCAAATCACAAGCTAAAACACTTAACTTTTCAAAGGTTTATGATTTCAGCACCAAACATTTACCCGCCTACAAAATGGTAACTAATTCTTCTTAAATTAACCTTCAAACTTTTAATTATTTAAATTGGATCACCAGATTAAAAGACCCACATCTCGGATCCAAGTCCCGATTGACCAACTCGAAAATTGGGTCGTTGCAAAATTGTTTCAAATTAGAAACAAACTAATAGAATGTATAAGTTTTGGTATCAATTTAGGAGATGTCTTGTTCATGTATCAACTTGAGAATAAAAATTCTTTAGGTCCAACATGTGAGAATGGCTTAGTTCAAGTACCAACTTAGACTAAAAATTTTTTAGGTATCAACTTAGGAGAAAATGCATAATACAAATACTAACTTGGAAGAAAATGTATAATTTAAATATTTTTTTAGACAAATCTCAAATCTAATCTTAATCCTACCTAGTGAGGAGGGGGACTCTAGGGGAAGGAAGGGTGTTCCTTGTAGGGGTGTGCAAAAAAATCTGATCCGAATAACCCGATCCATTTGTACGATGATCCGATCTGAAAAAATGGTTTTCGATCCGTTTTCCAATTTTTGGATAATTCGGATCGGATATTCGGTAAAAAAATCGGGTAATCAGATCGGATACGGATCGGCCTAAAAGTGGATTCGGATTATCCGAAAACTCGATTAGAATTTTGGGATTTTTTTAGCCCTAGCCAGGCTAGCCTGCTAGCCCAAGTCTGTCTAAATGTAAAGCCATTAAGTCAACCCAATTAAAATCTTTCTATGTCGATAATATCTCCCAATTCCCAAATCAAATCTTCCACCTCCAGATCTCTACCTTTAGCCTCCACTCACCGTTGCCCCTCACCGTAACTGCTCGTTGTCGTTGCTCACGCCTTACTCCTCCAGTGACCGATGGCTTCATCCTCTCTCACGTGTTACGACTCTATCTCCTCCCACACTCTCAAGTCTCAAATCTCGATCAATGACGAACCGAAACCCTCATCAAGGACCTTAAACTCCATCTCAATTCGGGGTAAGATTTTTATTTTTTGCAGTTCTTAAAAAGAAATTAGAGTTTCTGGTCTTCGGTTTGTTCTTCATCGTCTGTACAAGGCCCTTCCATGGTGGGGTCTCTTACTAGGTTTCGACGATTCTAAACAAAAATCAAAGGATGTCAAGAAGTGGAGTGGTCAAATTGAGTTAATTTTTTTTCTCCTTTTAGAGAGATTTCAACATTTTGATTATTTACGTTTGTGAGATTTAGTTACTATTATTGTTTCTTTTACTATTTAGTCTTCACGCATTTTTTGTTTCAATTGCAAATGTTCAGGTTTGTTGGATATTGAATTTGTTTTCATCTGTCAAGAATAATTGCTCTTTCAATTAGAACTTAATTCTTGAATATTTAATTTGTTAATTTAAGGTTGTTGAATGGCAGGTGAGCTATTTTAAATAGATGTGTCTTTACAATTGTGTATCGGGGATGGCAGAGACACCACAACCCTAAATCCATAATGAAATAGCTTCTACATTGCATAGCAGCTGCATTTTAGAGCTATATGCTTTCGTGCATGTGTGTTAGTTTATTATGTTATTATATGTAAGATACGACACTACATATTATGATAATAAATTGGAGTTTTTGGTCCTCGGTTTGTTCTTCCTCATTTGTACACTTGGCGCACTTTGTGGGTGTTGAGTTTTACGGTGTTCAATTCTTTCAATTGTTCTTGCTCGCCAAGTGTGGAGAAGTTGGATAGTTGGGTGTTTTTGTGGGAATGGAAAGATGGGCAATTGACACAAAGATTTATAGTGGTTCAACCTTCTAACCAAGGTCTACATCCACTACCTTAGCTTCCCACTAAGGGTTTCCAAACAAATTCACTAAGAATTTCGTCCCCTTTTCTAGGCTTAGGAGGAAACCGTTACAACGATCAAGCTTTCTACCCAAAGCTTGATCAAACACTCTCTTACACAAGAAAGACTTAGCAAACTAGATATCCCTCTAGAAAGTATATGTTTGCACTGTAAAGCTCTCACCCAAAACCTAAATACTTGAGCAGATTTAACAATATTTTAGCTCACTAGTATTGTCTAAGCAAGAAATGTACAAATAAAGCTCTAGACACAATTTGTCATCATAATGTTGTAACAATTGAAGCATTAACCAATACTAGATGCTTTGATATCCCTTTTATACTCCTTAATGAGTTTGTAGCCGTTACTAGCCGTTGGGGTTGAATTGGAGCCGTTGGAGACTTAATTTCCCACCATAAATGCAGTTCTGCAGCTCCCCGTTTCGAAACGCTCGAACTCGTTTCGAAACACTCTTGAAATAGAAAGAGTCGTTGCGGTCTGATGCAACACCCGTATCGAAACGCCCTTGGCCGTATCGAAACGCCCGTATCAAAACGTTTGTCCCTGTATCGAAACGCTCTACATTTAAAAGGTAGTTGGGAAATCGTCGTTGGGGGTTTATGACCGTTGAGGTCAATGCCACATAGGCGTATCGAAATGGCAGAGGCCGTGTCGAAACGCTATGCCAAAATCTCACCCAGATAAAGCCCGTTTCGAAACACTTTGACACTGTAAAGACCCGTATCGAAACACCTAGGGGTGTTTTGAAACACCTGGATGGTTTTGTTTAATTTGGCTTTGAAAACATGTAAAAATCTTTTAAAACATCCACTAAACATAGTTTCAAGTTGTTTGGACTTTAGAAATGGTTTTGAATTCTTTTTAACTTTGTCCAAAACATTGTTCAATTATTATATCAAAATATTAGTTCTACAATCTCCCCCTTTTTGATATAATAAAATCAACTTGTAAATTTGTTTGGGACTCTCCCCCTTTAACTTTAAAAATGTGAATAAGAGATGAAAAAATTTAAAATCAAGTAAAGCTCCCCCTTATTCATTTGAAAATGCAATTTTTCAAACCAAACTCTCCCCTTATTTTATATCAAAAAGAATTCAAAAGACATTAAGTTCAAAATAACTTAAGAGGTTTGAAAAGATGAAAAAAAATTAGAATTTGGTTTTAAAATGGCTCCCCCTTACTCAAAGCATCATCAAGGCATGTTAGTTCAACATATATGATCATCTAGTTGAAATAAACAAAAAATAAATCAAATAAAAGCAAAAACAACTAGATTTTACCACACTTGAACCCAAGGGAGAATGTGAAGACTTCCTTCTTCAAGTGTTCTTCCTTGTGTGCATGGAACTCCCCCTCAAAGTTTGACGTGTTGATCACTCTCCATCACACCTATCATAAGACAATCAAGTAATTTTTGGTATCCAAATTGCTTTGGATTCATAGACGTTAGTAGCACAAAACTTAGTCCCCTTAGGAATCCATTTTCCAATTTCATTCTTTTTAGTTGAAGTACTTAGTCCTTTTGGGATCCAAATACTTCTAAAAACTTTACCATTTACAAATCTAGGGGCACTAGATTGTCTTACATAAAAACTTGATTTTCCAACACTATTTTTCTTTTCAAGCTCTTCGGAAATCAAATCTTTTTCTTCTTGAACCTTATGAAGCAAATTTTGTAAATCAAAACATTTTTGTTCAAACTCTTTGAGTTTTGCTTCAAGTTCAAGTTTGGTTTTAGAAATCAAGTCATTTTGAATTTTTAAATTTGAAATTACTTTCTTGTTTTTCAAAATGTGATTTTTAAATTCTAAAACCAAATCGTCATAGGCATCTTATAATTCATCAAAAGAATATGAACATGAAGTAGATGAATTAGAAGTTACCCTTGAATCTTCTTCGATGGCCATAAGGCAAATGTTGGCTTGTTCATCGTCGGTGGAGTCCTCATCACTCCAAGTAGCCACATATGCCTTCTTCTTATGGCTTGAAGTGCTTGCCCTCTTCTTTTTCATGGATTCTCGTTCAAGCTCTTTCAAGGCTTTCTTCATGAACGGGGCACACTTCTTGAAGAGATGAACTATCTCTTCTTCATCATCCTCCTCTTCACTTGAATCTACATGGTGGCAAGTGGAGGATTTAAGACCAATGGCATTTGTGTTGATGCCAAGCCCTTTGAGCTTCTTCTCCCCCATAGCTCTAATCTCTTCCATCTTCTTCTCCTCTTCTTTGTTCTTCTTCATAATTTGGTGAGTGAGAAGTGACCCCGTGAGCTCATCAAGCTTCAAAGTTTTGAGATTCTTGGCTTCGATGATGGCGGTCCTTTTTGAGTCCCATGACTCGGGAAGGGAGTAGATGAGATTTCGGACGAGTTTCTCTTCCGGGATGGCTTTTCCATAACCTTTAAGACCATTGGTGATGGTGGAGAACCTATCGAACATCTTCTCAATGTCCTCTTCTGGATCCATCTTGAAGTTCTCATACGCTAGGTTGAGGAGCTTGATCTTGGTCTCCTTTACTTCGTTGGTTCCCTCGTATGTGACTTCAAGTTTGTCCCGTGCCTCCTTTGCACTCACACAAGAAGACATCTTCTCATAGATGTTTGGGCCAAATGCACAAAAGAAGATGTGCAAGGCTTTGCAATTAAGCTTCATCTTCTTGCGATCTTCGGCACTCCATTCCGCTTTGCTTCGTTGAGGCACGAACGGACCATCTTCTACTATATCCCAAAGCTTGTAGTCCTTTGACTTTATGAAGAACTTCACTCTTGTCTTCCAATGGGAATAGTGAGTTCCATTGAAGAAGGGCAGTTTGTCGATGGATTGCGCCATTGAGCCGGTTGTTTGAAATGATGATCGAGCTTGCCGGATCTACTCAATAGGATGTTAATCATCTTCAATTGAGCCAAGCTTTGATACCAATTGTTGGGTTTTACGGTGCTCGATTCCTTCAAACTATTCTTGCTCGCCAAGTGTGGAGAGGTTGGATAGTTTGGTGTTTTTGTGGGAATGGAAAGATAGGCAATTGACACAAGGATTTATAGTGGTTCAACCTTCTAACCAAGGTCTACATCCACTACCTTAGCTTCCCACTAAGGATTTCCAAACAAATTCAACTAAGAATTTTGTCCCCTTTTCTAGGCTTAGGAGTAAACTGTTACAACGATCAAGCTTTCTACCCAAAGCTTGATCAAGCACTCTCTTACACAAGAAAGACTTAGCAAATTAGAAATCCCTCTAGAAGGTATATGTTTGCACTATAAAGCTCTCACCCAAAACCTTAACACTTGAACAAATTTAACAATATTTTAGCTCACTAGTGTTGTCTAAGCAAGGAATGTACAAATAAAGCACTAAACACAATTTGTCATCATAATGTTGTAACAATTGAAGCATTAACCAATACTAGATGTGTAACGCCCCGGTTTTGGGCTTAGAAGTCTTGGGCGTTGACCGGATCGGTCAAAGTGCTGTTCGAATCTAAAGAGGTGAATTTAGGAGAGCCTAGTTCGGGTTGCATTAAAAATATGGAAAAATGTTCTAAAATCATCTTTTAATATAATTAAGTGAACTGTGAAATCAATTTTGGAAAATGAGTTTTGGAAGGGTGACATTTTGGCTAGTGACCAAAATGTAGTTTTCGCAAGTTTGGTGGCTGTTTTATAAAGGGTTGAAACTTTGAATCTTTAAGGAGCTATTTACCCAAAGGGAGTTTCTCCAGATTTTTCTAAGATATTTTAAGTTTAAAATCTGATTTTAAATGATATTAAAAGTGGAGGGAAAGCCATTTGGCTATTTTAGATTTTTTGTAACCAACTTTTCCTAATTTTCTTTCTCTCTTTTTCTCTCAATCCAAACACTCCATTTCCAGAGAATTGCTTCTGATTTCTTCACCTAAATCCCTCCTTTCAACTCTCATTTGATTCCTAATCAACATATCTTCAAAACCTCTTCAATTGCTACTTGTTTCAACAAGGATTTTGATTCCAAAAAGAGGAGAAACTCAAGTTTGGAGGTAAGAACGTCCTTCTCCTCTAAACTATCAGTTCTTTACTGAAATTCCTAAGTTTTCAATCCTAAATTGATGTTTAATTAAAGGTTTTAAAGTGGTGAAATGGATCTTGGCTTATAATGCAAGATTTGATGATTTTTCATGATTTTCGTTAGATCTGAGTAATCTGTGATTTGAGATGTGTTTTTGATGTTAAATGAACTCTAAATTGATAAGGAATTGAGTTTTGATTGATGCAATCCCGGATAGGTTGAGTTTCCTAAGTTTAGCTTGTGTTTCAAGGTTGTTTTTGAGGTGATCTTGGTGATCTGATGTTGCTGGAGGTATAAGGATGTTTATAGGTTGTTTTTAGATGTTATATGATGTATATGGAAGTGTGGTTTTGCTGGTTTATGGCTGGGTTATGTTTAGAAGTGGTTTGGATGCATTTTCGGTTGTGTTTGGTGGCCTAAAATGGAGGTTGGATGAGAGCAGCGAGTTTAGGTGCTTTCATTGAAGCAATTAATGCATGATGATGCATTAATCCTCTGCTTTGATGTGTTAAAACAGGGGAGGCATCTTTGGATCCAAGGGTTGTTGATCCGGAAGCTTGATTTGGTGCTTTGGCTTGAAGCAAAGTGGAAATCGGTGAGTGAAGTTGGGTTTTCAGATTTTAAAACCAATGTTTGAAGGTTTTGGGAGCTTAGTCTAAGTCTAAACAAATTTGCTAAGCTCAAGTGTAAGTTTTCAGAATTTCTCTCTAGTGGTGGCCATGATTTTGTGGTGATGCAAAGTGGTTTGTTGCATGTTTTAATTATTGTTTTGAAAGCATGTTTTAGCATGGTATTTGCTGATGTTTTAAGCCATATGTTGAAGGAAACTCTAGGTAGGAGTTCCTTGCTTTTGTACATTGATTAAATGTGGATTTGATGCTTTGAAATGCATGATGAATATGGCTTGGTTTGATGCTTTAAAACAGTGGATTAAATGATGTAAAAGATGTATATTGGCAAGTGATGTTTTGAAAATGTTAAGGTCACTAAGGTGGTTAAAAGTCCTTGAGTGAGCCTTGTTACTTAAGAACATCAAGGTGGTTAAAAGTCCTTGGATGATTCTTGTTGCGGACACTAAGGTGGTTAAAAGTCCTTAGGTGATCCTTTCCATGGTGTTTAAAAGTCCATGGGGCCAAGGTGTTTAAAAGTCCTTGGGGCCAAGGTGTTTAAAAGTCCTTGGGGTGATTCAAGCTATGGACACAAAGGTGGTTAAAAGTCTTTGTGTGGTCCTCATTCATGGTGTTTAAAAGTCCATGGCCAAGGTGTTTAAAAGTCCTTGGGGCCAAGGTGTTTAAAAGTCCTTGGGAAGTTGATGAACTTGTTTTAAGAAAATGGAAATTGTCACTTGAGCCAATATGACATGTTATGTTTATGTTGAAGCATGAGATTGCTTGTTTAAAGTATGCTTTTGAGCAATGTGCAAAGGTTGATTATAAGCATGATTTGTAAATGTTTTTAATTGCACTATTGAATGGTTTTTAAGAGCATTCCTCACTAAGCTTTTGCTTACGCTCTCTCGTTTTCTTAATTCAATAATGCAGAGCATTAAAGAACCTTGAGGGGCAGCAAGGAGGGCAAGCATTCTAGTTCAAGTAAAGCTCAATGTATGGAAGGTTTTATAAACACTTTTTAGCTTTTGGGTAATTTGGCAATGGGGGACCAATGTGTATGTTTTGGGAGGTGTTTGGAACTCCCTAAGTATGTTGAATGTTGTTATGAATGCTGGTTTTTGGATTGGATCATTATATGCTTGTTGTGGAAGTTTGTGCTTGAATAGCTAGCTTGTGTAGGAAGCATGCCTATAGAATTGGGGCTTTTTGCATATGTTGTTGTTTTGATGAATTGTTGATGCAAGTATGTTCTATATATGTTGAATTGCATGCTGGTAAAGTTTGGTAGCATTTGGAGCATGTTTGAATGATCAATTGCATGTTTTGGAATGCATTTGGAGCATTTCTGTGCAGGGCGTTTCGGAACAGTGTGCACCGTTTCGGAACGGGTGCCTTGAATGAACCCAGGGGTCCGAAACGGTATACACCGTTTCGAAACGGTTTGGCCTCTGCCAGACCCCCGTTGCGGTACTGGTTGCGGAACGGCCCGTGTTTCGAAACGGGGTCAACCTGTTTCGGAACGGTCGACCGTTGGGGGCTGACATTGGCAGTTAAATGTTTTGAAATGTTTGCATTTTGGTCCTGAATCTTGTTTGTGCAATTGTATGAGTTTGAGAAGTCCTTTTGAGCTGAAATTTCACAGAGAAGCATGAAACCTGACTAATTTCAAGTTGGTAAGATTAATTTGGGTTAAGTCCTTTTATTTATCAGAAATTACAATTTGGTCCCTAAAGTTGTAATTTGTTCAATTGGGTCCCTGTTTGATCTCTGATGTTTGTGATCTTTGAGTATGTTGTTTGTGTGATCACAATTAGGGTTAATGTGCATCTAGACAAGTTTAAAAGGAAAAAAAAGGGTCGTTAATCAAGGTTGACTTTCGGGTTGACTTTGGTTTTCTCCGTGTGACTTTCTTAATTCGGGTCAACCGTTTAGGCCGGGTTAAGGGGGTTACATTTGGTGGTATCAGAGCCGAGTTCTTGAGTAATTGGGAATGAATGTATGCATGATTGAAGTATGTTTGGCTTGTATGCTTGTTGTGTGAAAGCATGTTCAGTGGCTTGAGATGTTGATGCATTTGAGTTGTATGCTGTGATGTTGCATGATGAGGGTACCCATTGCCAAACAAAAGCTAGAGAAATGATGTTGATTTTGAAAGAAATTGAGCTTGAATACTTGGATTGCTTACCTTGCTGGGCCTGACTTTGTTTTATTTGTATTGATATGCATGGTAAAAGTATGGCACCACGTAGAGAGTTAAGGAGTAGCGTGAAAACTACGACCCCGGATGGGAATGAGAACGAAGAAAATGCGGGTAGTGCTGTGTTACCTCCTCCTCCACCTGGTGGTGGTGGTGCGGAGAGGGAAGGAGCTGGAGCTGCAGCAGCTGGTGCTAGAGCTGCGGGACCTGAGGTTGGTTAGGGGCAAGCTATGCCTGATATGACGATGCTGGTACAAGCTATTGCGGGTGCTTTTCGAGCAGCAGTAGCTGGAGCTCAAGGAGCTGGGCATCAGGGAGATGCTGGTGTTGGACTACCCTTAGAGCGTCTGCGCAGTCTTGGTGGGACTGAGTTTAGGGGTATGTCTGCTGAGAGTTCTGAAGCTTGGCTAGAGAGTACCAAGCGTATTTTGGGACAGATGAGCTGCACGGATGTGCAAAAGTTGGGATGTGTTGTGTCCTTGCTGCAGGACGATGCTTATACGTGCTGGACGACCACAATCTCTGGAATGGCTGAAGCTGACATCACTTGGACATTCTTTCAGAATGCGTTCAAGAGGAGATATCTGGGAGTGAGATATCTGGATGAGAAAAAGCGTGAATTCATGACTCTTACCCAAGGGAGCATTAGTGTGGCTGAGTATGAGGTGCAGTTTGTGCGACTCAGTCAGTATGCACCGGAGCTGATTCCTGATGAGCGGGAGAGGTGCAAAAGGTTTCGTTATGGTCTTATAACGGAGGTAAAGATGTATGTGCTGGCCACTGAGTATGATGATTTTGATGTGTTAGTGGGCCGAGCCAAGGACATTGAGATGAATTTGAGTTTGTCTGCGAAGAGTGCTGGAGCAAGTTCTGGGAAGAGAGCTGCTGAATATAGTTCCGGAGGTGGACGGAACAAGAGGGGACGCGATCAGAGGTATCAGTCCTCAGCTAAGAGAGGTGGAGGTGCACCTGCTAGGGGTGGCAATGCTAGAGCTGACCCAAGTGCTTGTTGGATCTGTGGTTCACGTGGTCACTTAAAGCGTGACTGTCCTCGTGCTGTGAGGGAGGTGCAAGCTCCTGTTGCGGCAGCTGGTTTTGGATGCTGGAATTGTGGTTCTGTAGACCACTTGAGGCGAGATTGTCCGAGGTTGGATGGTGGCCAAGAGCGTGCTCCTGCTGTTGCTGCACCACAGAGAGGTCGTGGGCACGGCCGTGGTAATTTCCAGAGACGTGAGGAAGGTGGTCGTGGAGTAGCCCATGTTGTGGCTATTCAGCCTGAGGGTGGAGGCCAAGCGAGGGTGTATGCTCAGCGCGAGGGAAGGAATGATGCAGATGTGATTGCAGGTACCTTTACTTTGCAATCCTTGTCATTGATTTCTTTGATTGATTCTGGATCTACGCATTCATACATTTTGCGTGAGCATGCTGAATTGCTTGGTTTGCCTGTTGAGTCTTTGGATGTTGGTGTTCGCGTCACTAGTTCTTTTGGTGAAACTGTTGTGACTCGAAAGCTTTATAGAAGGTGTCCCTTGGTTGTTCAAGAGCATGTCTTTCATGTTGATCTTATGGAGCTGCCCTTTTATGGTTTTGATGCAATCCTTGGTATGGATTGGCTTGCTGAGCATCGTGCTGTGGTAGATTGTGAAAATAAGCGGGTTTCGCTTAAGCTTGCGGATGATTATGAAGTGGTTGTTGTTGGTGAGAATGTGAAGTTTCTTGCCAATGTTGTTTCTACCTTGGAGGCGAGTAGGATGCTGAGGCAGGGCTGTGAAGCTTATCTAGCTTTTGTGATGAATCCTAGCTCTAAGGAGTTGAGGGTGCAAGATATCAGGGTTGTGAAGGAGTTTCCTGGTGTTTTTCCTGAGGAGTTGCCTGGTTTACCTCCTAATCGCGAGGTGGAGTTTGGAATTGAGCTGTATGAGAATACAACTCCTGTGTCCATTACTCCCTATAGAATGGCACCTAAGGAGCTGAAGGAGCTGAAGACGCAGTTGCAAGAGCTGCTTGATCGTGGTTTCATCCGGCCGAGTGTGTCACCTTGGGGAGCACCGGTCTTGTTTGTGAAGAAGAAAGATGGCACTATGAGGATGTGCATTGATTACCGTCAGCTGAACAAGTTGACTATCAAGAATCGGTATCCTTTGCCGAGGATTGATGATCTCTTTGATCAATTTCGGGGAGCTTCTGTGTTCTCTAAGATTGACTTGAGGTCAGGGTATTATCAGTTGAAGGTGAAGGATGTGGATGTGCCTAAGACAGCTTTCAGGACAAGGTATGGGCATTATGAGTTCCTTGTGATGTCGTTTGGTTTGACAAATGCTCCTGCTGCTTTCATGGACATGATGAATCGTGTGTTTCATGAATACCTGGACAAGTTCGTTGTGGTGTTCATTGATGATATCCTCGTGTACTCGCGTACTGAGGAGGAGCATGAAGAGCATTTGAGGATTGTGCTGCAAGCTTTGTTGGAGAATCAGCTTTATGCTAAGCTGAGCAAGTGTGAGTTCTGGCTTAGGGAGGTGGTGTTTCTTGGGCATGTGGTCTCAGCTGAGGGGATTCGTGTTGATCCTCAGAAGATTGAGGCTGTGATGAATTGGAAGGTTCCTAAGTCTGTTCATGAGGTCCGTAGTTTCCTTGGTTTGGCAGGATACTACCGAAGGTTTGTGGATGGTTTTTCCAAGATTGCTGCTCCTTTGACGAAGTTGTTGCAGAAAGATGTTAAGTATGAGTGGACAGAAGCGAGACAACATGCTTTTGAGAAGCTGAAGGCGGCTTTGACGCAAGCTCCTATCTTGGTTCAGCCTGAATCAGGGAAAGAGTTTGTGGTCTATAGTGATGCATCCTATGTTGGTTTGGGGTGTGTGCTGATGCAAGAGGGTAAGGTTGTGGCATATGCATCGCGGCAGTTGAAGGTGCATGAGCGCAATTATCCTACGCATGATATTGAGCTGGCTGCAGTGGTTTTTGCTCTAAAGATCTGGAGGCATTATCTGTATGGTGAGAAGTGTACTGTGTACACGGATCACAAGAGTTTGAGGTATCTGATGTCGCAGAAGGAGTTGAATCTTAGGCAGCGGCGTTGGTTGGAGTTGCTCAAGGATTATGATCTGACGATAGAGTATCATCCTGGAAAGGCTAATGTTGTTGCGAATGCCTTGAGTAGGAAGGTAGCTGTTGAGCTGAGGGCTATGTTTGCTAGCTTGAGTATATCGCGAGATGGTGGTCTTGTTGCTGAGTTGCAGGTGAAACCATCGTTGGTTCAGTTGATCAAGGATAAGCAGTTGTTGGATGATTCCTTGGTGTCTCATGTTCAGGATATCGCGGAGGGTAGACCTTCGGATTTCTGTTTTAATGATGATGGAGTGTTGTGTTTTGGGAGTCGAATAGTAGTGCCTGCTGATGTTGAGTTGAGGGGTGCTATTCTGACTGAAGGTCATAGTAGTCCTTTTGCTATGCACCCTGGTAGTACTGAGATGTATCGTGATCTTCGTGATGAGTACTATTGGGTGGGTTTGAAGAAGGATGTTGCAGAGTTTGTGAGCAAGTGTTTGGTGTGTTAGCGAGTTAAGGCTGAACATCAGGTTCCTTCTGGTTTGTTGCAACCGTTGAAAATCCCTGAATGGAAGTGGGAGAGGGTTACCATGGATTTTGTATCTGGTTTACCTTTATCTCCATCAAAGAAGAATTCTGTTTGGGTGATTGTGGATCGCCTGACGAAGTGTGCGCATTTCTTGCCTGTGCATACTACGTTCTCTTTGGATAAGCTGGCAGAGCTGTACATTGCTGAGATTGTGAGGTTGCATGGTGTGCCTAAGTCGATTGTGTCGGATAGGGATCCGAGGTTCACATCGCGTTTCTGGCAGTGTTTGCATCAAGCTCTGGGTACAAGGTTACATTTCAGTACATCCTATCATCCTCAGTCGGATGGTCAGTCTGAGCGAGTTATTCAGATTTTGGAGGATATGTTGAGATGTTGCGTGATTGAGTTCCAAGGTTCTTGGGAGAAGCATCTGCCTTTGGTTGAGTTCGCTTATAACAATAGTTATCAGGTGAGTATACAGATGGCACCTTATGAGGCTCTGTATGGGAGGAAGTGTAGGACTCCTCTTTGTTGGGCTGAAACTGGTCAAAAGTTGGTTTCGATTCCAGCTTTGTTGAAGGGAACCACTGAGAAGGTGAAGCTTATCTGTGAGCGGTTGAAGGCTGCCTCCGATCGGCAGAAATCTTACGCGGATTTGAAGCGTAAGGAGATAGAGTATGCGGTGGGTGACCGTGTGTTCTTGAAGGTTTCGCCTTGGAAGAAGGTGATGAGGTTTGGTCGGAAGGGTAAGTTGAGCCCTAGATACATTGGACCGTATGAGGTTGTTGAGCGAGTGGGTCCTGTTGCGTATCGGTTGAGGTTACCTCAGGAGCTGGAGAAGATTCATGATGTGTTCCATGTTTCTATGCTCCGGAAGTATAGATCTGATCCCTCGCATGTGATGCCTGTGGAGGAAGTGGTTTTGAATCCGGATTTGACCTACGATGAGGAACCGGTGAAGGTTCTGGATTCGGATAGCAAGGTTCTTCGTGGCAAGACCATTGAGTTGGTGAAGGTGTTGTGGAAGCATCGAGGTGTTGAGGAAGCCACGTGGGAGCGGAAGGAAGTCATGCTGAAGCAGTTTCCTTATCTCTTTCCTTCAGGTAAATTTCGAGGACGAAATTTCTTAAGGGGGGAGAGTTGTAACGCCCCGGTTTTGGGCTTAGAAGTCTTGGGCGTTGACCGGATCGGTCAAAGTGCTGTTCGAATCTAAAGAGGTGAATTTAGGAGAGCCTAGTTCGGGTTGCATTAAAAATATGGAAAAATGTTCTAAAATCATCTTTTAATATAATTAAGTGAACTGTGAAATCAATTTTGGAAAATGAGTTTTGGAAGGGTGACATTTTGGCTAGTGACCAAAATGTAATTTTCGCAAGTTTGGTGGCTGTTTTATAAAGGGTTGAAACTTTGAATCTTTAAGGAGCTATTTACCCAAAGGGAGTTTCTCCAGATTTTTCTAAGATATTTTAAGTTTAAAATCTGATTTTAAATGATATTAAAAGTGGAGGGAAAGCCATTTGGCTATTTTAGATTTTTTGTAACCAACTTTTCCTAATTTTCTTTCTCTCTTTTTCTCTCAATCCAAACACTCCATTTCCAGAGAATTGCTTCTGATTTCTTCACCTAAATCCCTCCTTTCAACTCTCATTTGATTCCTAATCAACATATCTTCAAAACCTCTTCAATTGCTACTTGTTTCAACAAGGATTTTGATTCCAAAAAGAGGAGAAACTCAAGTTTGGAGGTAAGAACGTCCTTCTCCTCTAAACTATCAGTTCTTTACTGAAATTCCTAAGTTTTCAATCCTAAATTGATGTTTAATTAAAGGTTTTAAAGTGGTGAAATGGATCTTGGCTTATAATGCAAGATTTGATGATTTTTCATGATTTTCGTTAGATCTGAGTAATCTGTGATTTGAGATGTGTTTTTGATGTTAAATGAACTCTAAATTGATAAGGAATTGAGTTTTGATTGATGCAATCCCGGATAGGTTGAGTTTCCTAAGTTTAGCTTGTGTTCCAAGGTTGTTTTTGAGGTGATCTTGGTGATCTGATGTTGCTGGAGGTATAAGGATGTTTATAGGTTGTTTTTAGATGTTATATGATGTATATGGAAGTGTGGTTTTGCTGGTTTATGGCTGGGCTATGTTTAGAAGTGGTTTGGATGCATTTTCGGTTGTGTTTGGTGGCCGAAAATGGAGGTTGGATGAGAGCAGCGAGTTTAGGTGCTTTCATTGAAGCAATTAATGCATGATGATGCATTAATCCTCTGCTTTGATGTGTTAAAACAGGGAAGGCATCTTTGGATCCAAGGGTTGTTGATCCGGAAGCTTGATTTGGTGCTTTGGCTTGAAGCAAAGTGGAAATCGGTGAGTGAAGTTGGGTTTTCATATTTTAAAACCAAGGTTTGAAGGTTTTGGGAGCTTAGTCTAAGTCTAAACAACTTTGCTAAGCTCAAGTGTAAGTTTTCGGAATTTCTCTCTAGTGGTGGCCATGATTTTGTGGTGATGCAAAGTGGTTTGTTGCATGTTTTAATTACTGTTTTGAAAGCATGTTTTAGCATGGTATTTGCTGATGTTTTAAGCCATATGTTGAAGGAAACTCTAGGTAGGAGTTCCTTGCTTTTGTACATTGATTAAATGTGGATTTGATGCTTTGAAATGCATGATGAATATGGCTTGGTTTGATGCTTTAAAACAGTGGATTAAATGATGTAAAAGATGTATATTGGCAAGTGATGTTTTGAAAATGTTAAGGTCACTAAGGTGGTTAAAAGTCCTTGACTGAGCCTTGTTACTTAAGAACATCAAGGTGGTTAAAAGTCCTTGGATGATTCTTGTTGCGGACACTAAGGTGGTTAAAAGTCCTTAGGTGATCCTTTCCATGGTGTTTAAAAGTCCATGGGGCCAAGGTGTTTAAAAGTCCTTGGGGTGATTCAAGCTATGGACACAAAGGTGGTTAAAAGTCCTTGTGTGGTTCTCATTCATGGTGTTTAAAAGTCCATGGCCAAGGTGTTTAAAAGTCCTTGGGGCCAAGGTGTTTAAAAGTCCTTGGGAAGTTGATGAACTTGTTTTAAGAAAATGGAAATTGTCACTTGAGCCAATATGACATGTTATGTTTATGTTGAAGCATGAGATTGCTTGTTTAAAGTATGCTTTTGAGCATGTGCAAAGGTTGATTATAAGCATGATTTGTAAATGTTTTTAATTGCATTATTGAATGGTTTTTAAGAGCATTCCTCACTAAGCTTTTGCTTACGCTCTCTCATTTTCTTAATTCAATAATGCAGAGCATTAAAGAACCTTGAGGGGCAGCAAGGAGGGCAAGCATTCTAGTTCAAGTAAAGCTCAATGTATGGAAGGTTTTATAAGCACTTTTTAGCTTTTGGGTAATTTGGCAATGGGGGACCAATGTGTATGTTTTGGGAGGTGTTTGGAACTCCCTAAGTATGTTGAATGTTGTTATGAATGCTGGTTTTTGGATTGGATCATTATATGCTTGTTGTGGAAGTTTGTGCTTGAATAGCTAGCTTGTGTAGGAAGCATGCCTATAGAATTGGGGCTTTTTGCATATGTTGTTGTTTTGATGAATTGTTGATGCAAGTATGTTCTATATATGTTGAATTGCATGCTGGTAAAGTTTGGTAGCATTTGGAGCATGTTTGAATGATCAATTGCATGTTTTGGAATGCATTTGGAGCATTTCTGTGCAGGGCGTTTCGGAACAGTGTGCACCGTTTCGGAACGGGTGCCTTGAATGAACCCAGGGGTCCGAAACGGTATACACTGTTTCGAAACGGTTTGGCCTCTGCCAGACCCCCGTTGCGGTACTGGTTGCGGAACGGCCCGTGTTTCGAAACGGGGTCAACCTGTTTCGGAACGGTCGACCGTTGGGGGCTGACATTGGCAGTTAAATGTTTTGAAATGTTTGCATTTTGGTCCTGAATCTTGTTTGTGCAATTGTATGAGTTTGAGAAGTCCTTTTGAGCTGAAATTTCACAGAGAAGCATGAAACCTGACTAATTTCAAGTTGGTAAGATTAATTTGGGTTAAGTCCTTTTATTTATAAGAAATTACAATTTGGTCCCTAAAGTTGTAATTTGTTCAATTGGGTCCCTATTTGATCTCTGATGTTTGTGATCTTTGAGTATGTTGTTTGTGTGATCACAATTAGGGTTAATGTGCATCTAGACAAGTTTAAAAGGAAAAAAAAGGGTCGTTAATCAAGGTTGACTTTCGGGTTGACTTTGGTTTTCCCCGTGTGACTTTCTTAATTCGGGTCAACTGTCTAGGCCGGGTTAAGGGGGTTACAAGATGCTTGGAGGTCCCTTTATACTTCTTAATGAGTTTGTAGCTGTTACTAGTCGTTGGGGTTGAATTGGAGTCATTGGAGACTTAATTTCCCACCATAAATGCAGTTCTGCAGCTCCCCGTTTCGAAACGCTCGAACCCGTTTCGAAATACTCTTGAAATAGAAAGAGTCGTTGCAGTCTGATGCAGCACCCGTATCAAAACGCCCTTGGCCGTATCGAAACTCCCGTATCGAAACGACTGTCCCCGTATCAAAACGCTCTGTATTTAAAAGGTAGTTGGGAAATAGCCGTTGGGGCTTTATGACCGTTGAGGTCAATGCCACATAGGTGTATCGAAACGACAGAGGTTGTATCAAAACGCTATACAAAAATCTCACCCAGATAAAGCCCATTTCGAAACTCGTTTTGAAACACTTTGACACTGTAAAGACCCGTATCGAAAGACCTAGGGGTGTTTCGAAACACTTGGATGGTTTTGTTTAATTTGGATTTGAAAACATGTAAAAACTTTTTAAAACATCCCTTAAACATAATTTCAAGTTGTTTGGACTTTAGAAATGGTTTTGAATTCTTTTTAACTTTGTCCAAAACATTTTTCAATTATTATATCAAAACATTAGTTCTACATTGGGGTTTTTGAATGAATGGATAGAGACATTGTTTTTTGCATGTGATTAGTGATGAGATTATTCCATTAGTGTTTCGTTCTTGAACTTCATTATTGAAGGTGTTATATGAAAATACAATGAAATGTGTATTGCCTTATTTTCATCATCGTCTTCTGCTTGTTTCTATAAAGTAATGTATTTTTTAGTACTTTTGTTATAAATAAAAATTCCATGGTAGGTTTTCAAGTATTATAGACACCATACTACTTGACTAAAAACTCAGGTTTATGAAGAAAAAAAAAACACCATTCTTTCCCTTGTATTTGATGTTTGATAACAAGCCAAATAAATACGAAGAAAGCTATCGGTTAAACGATGCCAAAGAAAGAGAGTTTTTGTTCAAACTACTTTAAATAATTAAGTAATAAATTTGGATCCGGATATCCGATCCGAAATTTTGGATATCCGATTTTTTTATCGGATACGGATCGCTATTATGACTATCTGAAATATTCGGATATCCAAAATATTCGGATCGGATATTATTCGTATCCGACAATGCACACCCCTAGTTCCTAGTGGGTTAAAACCCATGACCTAAAAGAAATGAAGGAACAAAGATGAGCAACTTGGTCAACCGGCTAAATGCGCTTACTCGTTTAATTTGAATACTAATTGTATATTTTAACTTTAAAAATAATAACTTTGTGTTAGAATAATTTTGAAACGATTTAAAAAAAAAACTGAAAACGAAATGTAATTACAATCTTTACCCATTTTAACTCTATAATTACAGTTGAAAAAGTAAAAAGGAAAACAAAGATCATTTTCCCTTTTGTATAAATGTGCAGTTTAAAGACAATGCCGGAGACAAAAGACTAAATTATTTGGTGTCGTTTTGGGACGAAACAATATAAATTTTTTGAATGAATGAGATATTCAATACAAAAGGAGAATCATTAGACTCCAAAATTGTAAAAAGAAATTTGGGTTAATGCTTGCACACGCAGAGCCACAAATGGGAACAGTTCGAATTTCTTTCTATTCTGACAAATCTTAGGCTTATTTGAATGAAGAATAATCAGGATGAATATTTAGTCTTACTCGATTCAATAGGATTAGTCTCTATTTATTGTAAACAAATAGACAAGGAACACTCGTACTTCACACCAAAGAAAAAGGTGATTTTTTTTTACGAATCTCAATTTTAATCATAATCCTACTTAAAGGGGAGGAGAATGAGAACTCTAAAGGAAGGAAGAGGGTGCTCCTAGTGGGTCTAGAATCCAAGACTTAAAGAAAAATGAGGGGACAAAATGAGCAGCTTGGCCAAACGTGCTTGCTCGAAAAGGTGAAAACTTGATATACTCAATTGTATAAATTTATACATCACCAATAAATCAGATAAAAAATTATACATCACTGATAAATCAGATGATAAACACATTGTTATTGTATCATGTATTAATAATAGAATTAATATTGGGGAACTTTGAAACAATGATATTGATACGGGTAGTTATAGGGAGGATGAAATTGAATAAGGATTAGAATATTTAGAGATGAAAATAATCAAAGGCCTAAATTTTGGTGCTTTAAAGAAAATAAATAACTACTCTTGAGGTGTTTAATTTGAGGAAGAACCAACCAACCCTACAAAAGGCAAGCCATGTGCTCATGTGAATATGCTTTCTAATATTTTCTGCTAAAAATAAAAGGTTTTCCCTGGTAATATTCCATATAAATATGATCATAAATTATTACATAAAAATAACATAAAATTTCTTAAAGGTCTAAATAGACAGCTTTTCAACCTCTTGGCTTCTCTTGATTATGTATATTGTAATTAATAACATAAATCAATTCAACTTTTACTGCTTTAAGCAAATTAATTCGTTCAAAATAGAGGGAAAGGAAGCAGCAAAATAAAGAGCAACAATAGTGATAAGCAATGGGAAACAATAAACAGAAAAAAAAATCATACACTTTAGCCCAAAATCCTCTGTTTTTTTTTTTTTTGTCTTTTTATATATGTTCGAACAATATAAAATTAAACTATACACTTTAACTTTAAATTCAAATTTTAAGATCATAAACTCTAAAGTCTAAATTCTAAGCATTAAACTTTAAACTCAATTTCCAGTATTAAAACATACATGAAACACCAATAAGAGAAGAAAAAAATTCTATTTAGTTTAACATACAAAACAAAGAGCATGTTTGGTAAAGAGCGGTTTGGGTAAAATTTAGAGGTTTGAGGCATAATTATAGGTTTGACTAGTCAAATCCGCTAATATTGTTGTTTGGTGAACAACGGATTGAAAGAGCGGATTGGGGTGAAACCGCTAATCTTGAAAAAGCTCCTAATATGAGCTTTTTGAGATTAGAGGTTTGATATTATAGTTGTAAAGACTATTTTACCCTTGTCAATTACCAAAAATCTCCAAATAACCTAAATTAAATATTTTCTCACCCTATTTATAAGTTAATCCTATTTATTTTTTGGCAAAATGATAAAATATGTTCCTAACCTTTGCATGTTTTGTCATTTGGCCCCCTATTCTTTTTTTTTTGTCCAAATATGCCCCCAACGTTTACTTGTTTTGTCATTTGGCCCCCTATTCTTTTTTTGGTCCAAATATGCCCCAACGTTTCAACCGTAGTCCAAATATGGCCCCCAACGTTTCAATTGTAGTCCAAATATGCTCTCAACGTTTCAATTTGGCCCAAATATGCCATCATTAGATGGAAACTATCAGTCGACTGGCATTCAACAGCTGATGCTGACTAGACTTGCCACGTAATAAGATCTGCTGATGTCACGTCAAAATTTTTTTATATGTTGTTGACCGTCAGTTGATTGACAGTTTACATCCAATAGGGGCACATTTGGACTATAAATAAAATGTTGGGGCATATTTGGACCAAAAGAAAGAATAGGGGGCCAAATGACAAAACAAGCAAACGTTGGAGGCATATTTAGACCAAAAAAAAGAATAGGGGTCCAAATGGCAAAACATGCAAACGTTGGGAGCATCTTTTGTCCTTTTGCCTTATTTTTTCCTTTTTATTATCGCATATTTATATGTGTATTTGAATTTATTAATTAATTAAATTATATTAAAATAATTATATAAATAATTAATTAATATATAAATCATTCGAATATGTTTAGAAAAGTTATATTAAAAAGTAATTTTTTAAATCTAATTAATATTAATTAGGTACAAAATATTGTTAACTAATAAACTATTCAAATAAATATTGAATATAACCATGTGCTTATATGTCATTTTGCTTGTTTAAATAATCTAACAACTATCAGCTATCAGTTAATTTTACCAAATATTTTTATACAATCAGATAATACAATCCGCTAGTCAAATCAGCTATCAACTAATGCAATCCGTTATCAGATATTCGCTAATTGTAAAACAGGGTCAAAATATACTAATAAAAACATTATGTTAAAGTAAATTTATAAATCAAAATTATAATAATTAATGAAAAGTGATTGAATCACCGACCACAACAATAATTAATGTTCTAATAAATAGTCATTAAAATAAGTATAATAACTATAATTTTACTGTCATAAAATATTTTTTGCTTTTAATTAGGTATACATTTTATTTGAAAAAACTAATTAGATTTATTTACTTTTACTTGTTTGTATCGCATTACTTTTCAAATATATATTTTAAAGAAAAAGGACAAAAGTGATTCAAATAATAAAAATAAAAGGAAAGTTGATTCAAAATTTAAGATTATGTCTATAATCTTATATTACATAAGAAATAGAAGGTTATGAGATAACATTGGGATGTTTTTCGAGCAAGTCGATCACGAGCCGAGCAATGTTCGATTCAAAAACTGTTTGATTCGTGCTTGACTAGACTCGATATTCGATAAATTTGATTAAATTTGCTCGACTCATGCTCGTAAAAAAACTCATTGCTTGATTCGACTTGTTGCTCGTTAATCCCGTCATAATTTTTACCTTGTTTTTAAAATATTTGCAGAATCTAGTAATACTATATAAAGCTTAATATAAACATAAATTAATAAATTTAATAAAAAATAATTAAAATAGTGTGGGAAGCAATTCCAAAATCTAAACTCTAAAGTAACAATCCACAAATACATTATATATATATATATATATATATAACGAGCTGCTCATGAACTTATCAAGTCGAGTTGGACCTTGCTCGAATCGACTTATTAAAATCTAGAATGGAGTTCGAGTCGAGTCAACTCGAGTTGAATGTTGATTGAATTATGACCGAGTCAAGCTCAAACTGCTTGCGAGCAGCTCAACATATTTATGCTCACTTAAATCTAGATACAACTAAAGACACAAAAATTTATGTTAGGATAGATGAATTTTTAGAAAGTTAAATTAAAAAGTTTTGAGGTATAAAATTATAAATTTATAAGAATATAAAAATTATATCATCAATAAGAAAAATAAAAGAATATAAACTATATGTGAATTTGGCCGCTTACAACAGACTTGGTTCATCCTGTATACAACTTAAATCTTATAAACCAACGTATGATAGAAACCTATATGAACACCACAATTCTATATATATATATATATATATATATATAAACCTTTAGATTCTATTTAGTATGACTGATGAAGAAGACGAAGGATGAAAAATTAGTTATCAAATGGTTAAGATTCAAAGTAAAAAAATAATTATAAATCTTAATCATTTGATTAATTAATTTTTTATCATTCATCTTTTCAATCTTTCATACTAAGCAAGATTTTAAAGAAGATTATTTTTCATTTTTGTGTGTAAAGACAAATCACTTCAATATGGAAGTAAAAGTTGAGAGAAAATAAAGAGACGTAAATTAGTTAAAAATATATTTTTTAAATTTAAATTTTTTCTCTTTCATTTTTAACTCAAGGGAAATATTAGGGAACGGCTGCTTAAAAAAGCGGCTAAAAAGGTGCATATACAAATCCTTATAAAAAATTGTAAGAATTTATGTACATGTATCGAAATTTTTATAAAATTGGTAAGGATTTGTGTACATACACAAATTCTTACTACTTTTGTGTATATACATAAATCCTAACAAAATTAATAAGTATTTGTGTACATTATACATAAATCTTTACATTATACAAATTTTTAAAAAATTGTGTATATCCGTTTTTTAGCCGTTTTTTAAGCGGCCGTTCTTTAGAATTTTCCCTAACTCAAACCAAGCAATGAATGAAAAGAATATTGCATTTTCTTTCAATTTTTTCTATCATTCCTATCAACCACACTAATGAAAATAATTTTTTTATCTTTCTAATTTTTTTACCCTTTAATTGTTCAACCTTCTAATTTTATTTCCACCCTACCAAACAAAACTTAAATTTGAAATGATATATAGAGTTCAATAAAATCTCATGTAATTTAGTAAACAAAGTAGGAATTACTTGCATCGTTATTGGATCTACTCATATGATCTAATAAAGAATGGGTTTCTTTTGACATGGAAAATTCAAAATGATCCGTGATGAAAATGGGAAAATATATATTATACCTGGGTGGAATTTGAAGGATATTGGGAATTCTTCCCAAAATTAAAGACACAAATCAATTCTTTTTAAAGATAATGGTCCTCTTTCTAACCCTAACAGAACGAAATAGTGTCTCAAGACAATTGAAACAAATTTCAATTATTTGTGGTAATACACCAATGGGTGGAACAATCGATAAAATATTCAAAACCCATGCTTCTATTATCGATTATAATTGGATCCTAATCAAAATTTCATACGACGGCTGCCATAATACATAAGAAAGAAAATTTATAATTTAAAATCCAATTATCTATTAACCCAACGAATAGTTTCATCATACTAAAAGATCTAGATTCGAGCATCATGTAATTAATATATAAAAACCTAACATATACCTATTCAATACTCACTTAAATCTGGATACAACCTAAATCTTATAAATCAATGTCTGGTTGGAACCTATTGGACACCACAATTCTAAAATACTTGAAAAAAAAAAACCTTGGAGATGATTCTGTTCAATCTAGGGCAACATTTTTCACATTATTTTATTAGCATGGGAAAAGATTGTATAATTAAATTAAAAGGAAAAGAAAAAAAAGGAGGCAACTTGGCTAAACTACTTTATGTAAAGCATATAAAGACATTAAGGGCATGGAGAAGCAATAGCATGGAACACCCACATGGCCAAGAAATCAAAAGATAGCTAAATTATGAAGGAAAAAACAAGAATAATTGTTTTTTACAATATATCCTCTTTCTTCACATTCTGTGAAAGAATTCATGTTTACATTTTCATTGGAGAATAACAAAACTTTGCATATCTTAAGATTAAAATTGAACTGCAACTGCAACATATGATAGGTGAGACCCTCAACCCTTCAGAAATCTGGGGGAAAAAACATATTATCAATCACACAAAGAAAAACCCAGAAATTTTCTAATGTTGTAGATCAATTTTTGAACATACCATCATGTTTTTTCTTCATGACATTCCTAGCAAACATCAACAAAATGACAAGGAATCCCACACTTGCTGCCCCTCCCAGTATTATAGCCACTGTCCTCCCTGTATTTTGCCTTGTTCCTACATCAATCAAGCACATTATGAATACCCAAAATTTTCCAACATTTAATTAGTCATTGGCATTCAAAAGAAATCGAAAACCATACCTGGTGAAGATGAAGAATATTGGGGGTAAGAAGAAGAAGATGACCTTCTAGGGACCCCATTTGGATAATAATTGTAACTGATAAAGCATTTGTGGAGATAGATTTGAGCTGAAATGGAACTCCCACACTCAACTTGAGCTTTCTGAACAGCACTCTTCACACACTCTCCACAATCCGAATCCCCCACATCTCCTTCACATTGCCCCAAAAGATAAACAGATTGGTAATTTGTGGTGTAGAAACCATGGTTGGTAACAACCCCAGTTTCCAACACCGACAAGGCAGTGTCCCTTCTCTCTTCAAACCCTGTCCCGGCAACGTTGGTCGCACCGCAAGTCTTGAACAGCATCTCCATGCCGGAGATTTGAGCAAAGCCAGCGACTTCATACAACATGTAGCAGCCATGGAGTTGGATCCTTGCAGCTAATGTTTTGCCACAGAGTTTGTCGGCCAAAGTCGGGAGCTTGCTAGCACAGTTGTAACAGTCGCTGTTGCTGAGGTCTCCCCTGCATTGAAAGAGACCGGTGATTGTGGTTTGGCCAGTGCCGGTTGTTGTCTTGTAAAACTTTGCTTTCATGGACTGGGAAAGCAGGGTTTGGAACAAGGCGGATAAGGCCTGGGAGTAAACCCTAGCTGGATCTGTGAAGGACTGCTTTGCACAACCTTTGTATACCAGAGTGGTGTCGTCCGGAGTTGACTCAACTGGAGGGTAAAGTTGAAGGGATGAGAAGAAAACAAGGAATGAGAGGAGAAGGAGGAAGGGTTTTGAAGGAAAACCAAAACCCATTTGTTAGGATTTTATCAAATCATCAAATCATGGTATTTTGGGTGCAGATTTGGTAGGGATGTAACTGAGCTTAATGGAGAAAGGGGTTTGAGATTTCCAACTTTACTTTTTCTTCCACTGGCGCCTACCTAAAGTTTATCTTTTGCTATTCACAAGACAAGAGAGAGAGAGAGACGGAGGTTTATTTATTTTTAGGATAAATTACTGTACAGGTCCCTTATGTTTAACGAGTGTACAGAGTTAGTCACCACTTTTAAAAAGTGCATATTAGTAGTCCTCTACGTTTTCGATGTGTAAATACTTGGTCACTCCGACGTTAACTCCGTTAGCCCCCTAACGGATTGCTGATGTGGCGAAATGATAAATTACTGCAATAGCCATTAAAATTTATCTCATGTACATTTTTTCTCCTCAATTTAAAAAAGTAAACATTATAGTCACTAATAAAATTGTTTCTTTATAATTTCACCCTTAAATTTTTAAAAATTCATTTTTCAATTCTAAAACTTTACAATCAATTAACGCAATAATATTATAAATGCTTAGATGAAAAATAGGTGCCCAAAGTATACCCTTTGAAACTTAGGTGCCCAAATTGCTCCTATTTAATAACTCAAACTTAAAAATTTAGTCCACTAACTACTAAAAAATTTGAGTTATTGGAATTTTTATTTTATAATTCAAACTTTATTTTAAATTTTTGAGTCGAGTTTATGAAATTATGAGTCGAGTATTTTCACATCAAACCAAAAAAATTAATTTTTTCGAGTCAAGTCGAGTTATTGGAATTTCTATTTTATAATTCAAACTTTATTTTGAATTTTTGAGTCGAGTTTATGAAATTATGAGTCGAGTATTTTCACATCAAACCAAAAAATTTAATTTTTTCGAGTCAAGTCGAGTTATTGGAATTTATATTTTATAATTCAAACTTTATTTTGAATTTTTGAGTCGAGTTTATGAAATTATGAGTCGAGTGTTTTCACATCAAACCAAAAAAATTAATTTTTTCGAGTCAAGTCGAGTTATTGGAATTTCTATTTTATAATTCAAACTTTATTTTAAATTTTTAAGTCGAGTTTATGAAATTATGAGTCGAGTATTTTCACATCAAACCGAAAAATTAAAATTTTTAAATACTAGACCTGATCTTAAAGGTTACTGCGGTGCCTAAGATTTGAGCATAAATTATTGTTATATGTAATGTGAGGAACTTTGTGCTGTGCAAATGCAATAACAACATAAGGTTTCAGGTTGACACACATCCGTATTTCTCAAACTTCAGACTTTCCAACTTCACAAGTTGTATAATTCCAATAAACTCGACTTATAATTTCATAAACTCGACTCAAAAATTCAAAATAAAGTTTGAATTATAAAATAGAAATTCCAATAACTCGACTTAACTCGAAAAAATTAAATTTTTTGGTTTGATGTGAAAATACTCGACTCATAATTTTATAAACTCGACTAAAAAATTCAAAATAAAGTTTGAATTATAAAATAGAAATTTCAATAACTCGACTTGACTCGAAAAAATTAAATTTTTTGGTTTGATGTGAAAATACTCGACTCATAATTTCATAAACTCGACTCAAAAATTCAAAATAAAGTTTGAATTATAAAATAGAAATTCCAATAACTCGACTTGACTCGAAAAAATTAAATTTTTTGGTTTGATGTGAAAATACTCGACTCATAATTTCATAAACTCGACTCAAAAATTCAAAATAAAGTTTGAATTATAAAATAGAAATTCCAATAACTCGACTTGACTCGAAAAAAATTAAATTTTTTGGTTTGATTGAAAATACTCGACTCATAATTTCATAAACTCGACTCAAAAATTCAAAATAAAGTTTGAATTATAAAATAGAAATTCCAATAACTCGAATTTTTTAGTAGTTAGTGGACTAAATTTTTAAGTTTGAGTTATTAAATAGGAGCAATTTGGGCACCTAAGTTTCAAAGGGTATACTTTGGGCACCTATTTTTCATCTAAGCATTTATAATATTATTGTGTTAATTGATTGTAAAGTTTTAGGATTGAAAAATGAATTTTTAAAAATTTAAGGGTGAAATTATAAAGAAACAGTTTTATTAGTGACTATAATGTTTACTTTTTTAAATTGAGGAGAAAAAATGTACATGAGATAAATTTTAATGGCTATTGCAGTAATTTATCCTTTCGCCACATCAGCATTCCGTTAGGGGACTAACGGAGTTAACGTCGGAGTGACCAAGTATTTACACATCGAAAACGTAGAGGACTACTAATATGCACTTTTCAAAAGTGGTGACTAACTCTGTACACTCGTTAAACATAAGGGACCTGCACAGTAGTTTACCCTTATTTTTATTGGGACAAAAATCTTGTACTCATTTTTATTTTCACATCAAACTTAAAAATTTAAATTTTTCGAATCAAGTCGAGTGTTGCACTTCCCTACATATAATTTTTAATTTTAAAAGAATTCTTAACCTGGCTCATTTAATTCTTTTCGAATATGAAAAAATAAGAAAAAGAGAGAAGCCTTCCCCGATCCTTCACCTAACCTCATCGGCCACTCCTCCGATCGCCTCCACCACCCCGTCGTGGCATGCACCGCCGTCACCTCCTTGTTCGCCGCCGTGCCCTGAATCGAACCCCGAGCACCACGCGCAGAACCGACGCTTCGTCTGTCGTGGAGATCGATTTAAAGATTCGACGGAAACCTCCCTCTCACCTCTGATTTTTTAGTTTTCCGGTCGCCTCGACGGTCTTTTCTCCATGCCGTCAGTGCCATCGTCATCTCTGAGCCATGGCGAGCAAAACCCAACTGGCAATCGACCGATCAATGCCGATAAAGGCCTGTCGGAGTAACGAGAGTTCGACCGACTTTGGTTTAAAAATTATATGTAGGGAAGTGCAACACTCGACTTGATTCGAAAAAATTAAATTTTTAAGTTTGATGTGAAAATACTCGACTCATAATTTCATAAACTCGACTAAAAAATTCAAAATAAAAGTTTGAATTATAAAATAAAAATTCCAATAACTCGACTTGACTCGAAAAAATTAAATTTTTTGGTTTGATGTGAAAATACTCGACTCATAATTTCATAAACTCGACTCAAAAATTCAAAATAAAGTTTGAATTATAAAATAGATATTCCAATAACTCGAATTTTTTAGTAGTTAGTGGACTAAATTTTTAAGTTTGAGTTATTAAATATGAGCAATTTGGGTACCTAAGTTTCAAAGGGTATACTTTGGGAACCTATTTTTCACCTAAGCATTTATAATATTATTGCACTAATTGATTGTAAAGTTTTAGGATTGAAAAATGAATTTTTAAAAATTTAAGGGTGAAATTATAAAGAAACATTTTTATTAGTGGCTATAATGTTTACTTTTTTAAATTGAGGAGAAAAAATGTACATGAGATAAATTTTAATGGCTATTGCAGTAATTTATCCTTATTTTAATTCTGCCACATCAGCAATTCGTTAGGGGACTAACAGACTATAACGTCGGAGTGACCAAGTCTTTACACATTGAAAACGTAGATGACCACTTATTGGCACTTTTCAAAAGTGGTGACTAAATACATACAAACGGGAAACGAAAGTGACCCCTACAGTAGTTTACCCTTATTTTTATTGGGACAAAAATCTTGTACTCATTTTTATGTCATTTTCTATGTACTCATTTAAAAAAAATTAACCTTAAATTTTAAACCTTAAATTATAAACAGTAAAAAATATATTATACCCCTAATTCTTTAAATCCTAACTCTAAATTATAACTTTAAATTTTAATCTTAAATCTTGTCGAAACTATTTTTTGAACCAGCGTAAAAATAACTTGACGACTATTCTTTGAAGATTTGGGTTTTTCGTTTAATTTGATTTTTGAAAAGACTGGAGTCGCCACCGATCACTTCGAGGTAGACCGGGCACCATAAAACAAGTAGAAATTCTTTATTTTAAAATTTAGGTTCGAGAATCGGTTACGTGTGGGGAAGAGTTAGCACACCACAAACACCCGTTATCGGTGCCTTTTAATTTTACGTGGCATTTTGGCATTTAAGAATAAAATTTTGAATTTAATTTAATCATTAATAATTAAATAGATTTTAATTCCAAATGGAGATATTCTTTTATAAGGAAATGTATTCTTATCCGAATATGAGATTAAAAGCACCCTGTTACGTGACACCCTCGTTCATACTCAAAAGAATATATTTCAAACATAAAAGGTTTTTATGCATGACTTATTATTGTCTTGTTTATTTTAAGTTCTAACTCGAAAAGACTCTAATTAATTAAATTGTTACACTATGAATATTATTAAATTTAAAGGCTTCCATGAGATAACACTCAATTATTTGAGCACCATCCATATACTGAAACCCCTAAATTAAAATAATATTCACTAATTTAATTTATCATTCTAATTAATTAAAGTGATAAACCTAATTTAGGCTATATTAATTAGCTAGATTATTTATTTAATTTTATGTTGTAATGAACATTAAGTGTTCCTCTTTAAGACCAATGTTGAGATAACACCTCATTGCAAGCAATGGAACACCATCTAAATTTGAGCCACATAGTTTTCACTTAACACACATTAATTGTTATAATGATCTTCTTAATTGTTTAATTAAATCTTAATTAAGAACCTAAGACTAAGGCTCTAAGAAATTATGTCTAAGTGTATTATATGATCTAGCAAATATACTATAGTCTTAATTTAAAACAAGCATTCAATCATATAATTTAAGGTAATTAAGTTATATTAATACATGAATTTAGGAATAAATTGAATTAAAAATAGACTTTAATTTTGAATTTTTATTGAATTTTGTGACCAAAATGAATTACACATTAAAACTTTAGGGACCAAAGCGGTAATTAAACCCTTTTTAAAAAAAAAAGAGCAGACCTTGGACCCGACCCATCTAATTTTTGTGGATCCTTCCCAAACTCGATGCCCAAAACGACACCGTTTTAACTCTGATATAAAAGGGCAAAACCGAGTTGAAACGACCATATGCACTAAGCCTTTCTCTCTCTTCTCTCTCACTCCTTAAAACTCTCTCAACCACAAACACAAATTTTCAAGATTTTAACCCTTTACTTCGATCAAATGGCTTTGTTCTCTATAGATTTAAACCATATTCATCGAATTTCGATCCGTCACAAACACCCAAACTCACTCACTTCATGTTTTTAAAAGATCAAACACTAAAAACTTTTCTAAATTCATCTTTGTTCTTCTGTTTTCTTCCTTTGATCCATCAACATCTTTTTTCAATTACCAAACTTGATCGTCGGTCGCCGCAGGCGACGCCGACCACCACCGGCAGTACCCTGGTCTTCACTTTTCTTTCTCCGACTGACCCCTGTAAAATTCGATCACCCATAACTAAACTTCGGCTGTCGTCCTCCACTGCTAGGCGATTTTCGGCCATCGTGCCGAAAACCTATTTTCCTAAAAAAATCCTCATTTTTGATCATAAACCCTAAAATTTAACATGCTTCATCAGAAACACCCTTCTTCCCCACTTAATCTACCTACACAAACCTTAATCCCTCATTTTCGACTCCACAAAAACTCAAAAACCACGACTGTAACTCAGATAAGCATTTCGACGATTCTTATTTTTTACATTGTTTCTATTATTAAAAAATAATCTAAATATAATATTTTCATGCTTTCAATTACAGGAAAAAATGAAAGATCAGAGAAGGATTTACCTTCTGATAAAATTTACAGCGTCGTTAGTGATGCAACAATAGCTCTGACAGTCTCTCTGGTGAGGTCTTGTTTGGGTGAATCACAGCATGACATGTGGCTAAAATGGGCGGGAATAATTGGGTTTTCAGAATTTGTTTTGTTTGGGCCTTTTTTTACCCGAATTTGGGCAGGAAAAGTTGTACTGAAATGGTTTTGGGGCTTTTTAATGTATTTAGGATGTAACACCTGAGTTTGGGGGTCAGGTGAAATTAAATTATTAAAATATAATTTCGGGCTTTAAATTTCAAAACAAATAAATTTATGTTGAGCTTTTTTTAAATTAAACCCAAATAGCCATAGATTTTACACTATTGTAATAACCCATTTTCATTAAGGGTAAAAAGGACATTTGACTTTTTAAAAGAAACAAACAAATAAAAATACCTTTTTTTATTATGCTCATCATCTTCCCCTCCTATCTCAAACCAACGACACCTTCCCCATCTCCATGGCTTGTTACTATTCCATTTCCTCCTTGCTTCATTCTTGAGGATTTTTGAAAGGTAATTATGTTTTTGAGTTGTCCTCATCTTCCCCTTGCTGCTCATGTTTTTAGTTTTCATTGAAACCCATTACTTTGTACTTTGAGATTTTTGGGTTTTAAGTTAAAAATCTAAACTTTATTAACCTTTAAGTAAGCTTTTGATTCTCTGATGTTAGACATGTTCTTAGCATCATTAAAGGTTCAACATATATGATTTTTACAAAGTTTTAACAACATTTTCGGATATGGGTTTTAGATGGTTCAAATGTCTAGTTTTGGGGCTGTTTAGTGTGAGAAATTGATGGCTGATGATTAAGTGATGGTTAAGGGTTAATTTGAAGATGTTAGATGACATTTTGGAGGTTGGAAATATGGTTTTCTGGTTTGGCTTTTGGGCTGCTCGAAAATCTAGTTTGGGGTGTGTTCTTAGTCGGCTAATTGCTTGAAAATGTGTTCCGGGTTTGCTTCGGTGATTGGTGACCGATTGTTGATGTTTTTCTTGTGTTGGATTGCTTAGAATCAATGTTTTGTGTTGGTGAGACCTCGGGAACGAATCCGGGTATCTTGGTGGATTGATTGGCTAGAGTTGTTGAGCTTGGAATAGTCAGTGAGTGGTTCTTCAGTTTTTAATTGGTTTTCAAAATGTCTGGTTCGAGCTTGTGAACCTAGGTCGGGCTTGGTAAACCCGCCTAGAGTTGGGATTAGATTGGTAAACCCGGATATCTTGGTGGATTGATTGGCTAGAGTTGTTGAGCTTATCAAGTATGCTTTGATGCTTGCTTAAATAATCGTCTATGTGTGTTGTTTGAAGCATGTTGATGTGTGGTTTGTCCGTTAAGTGTTGAGTAGAGTCCCATTGTTTTTATTACATCGGAAAAAAAGATTTTTTTAAGTGAGGGAAACATACTTGAGCCACTTGGACCCTTGCCATTGCTAACCCTATTTCGCACGTTGTTGTTGTAGTTGTTGTCTGTGAGCTGTTATGTCGAGGCCTAGAGGTAGACCCGGGCTGGTTCGTCAGGAACCCCGTGTTGCGACTCTTGCTGGTGAGCCGGTGGGTGGGGTAGAGGCTCCTGTGGAAGAGCATGTTGTTGGAGTCGGAGCTCTTCCACCACCACCACCTCCTCAGTCTGATGTGGAAGGCGAGGCTAAAGCTGAGGAAGCGGGACCTCAGGTTGACCAGGGTGGCCAAGGTCCTGCATGGATAGACATGGCTCCGCTAGTTCAAGCTATAGCGTGAGCGTTTCAGGCTGCAGTTGCCGGAGCTCAGGCTGCAACACAGCCGAGAGGAGATGATGCTAGCTTACCCTTAGAGAGGCTTCATAGCCTCGGAGCTGATGAGTTCAGGGGATCTACGCCCGAGAGATCAAAATTATGGCTAGAGAAGATGGTTCGTATTTTGGCTCAGATAGGATGTGTTGGGGCTCGTAAGTTGGGCTGTGTAGTTTCGTTGCTTCAGGGTGATCCCTACACCTGGTGGGTCACCATTACTTCCAGCGTGCCTGAGGCCAAGATCAATTGGGATTTCTTTGAGACTGCTTTCAGAAAAGGTATTTAGGCCTGATATATTTAGATGAGAAGAAGAGGGAGTTCATGGCTCTTGTTCAGGGAGACACATCAGTGACAGATTATGAGATCCGCTTTGTCCGGTTGAGTCAGTATGCTCCAGAGATTGTTCCTACTGAGAGAGACCGTTGTGATCGGTTCAGGTATGGGCTTCATGAGGAGGTTAAGAGGTACACATTGGCTACAAATTATTCTGATTTTGATGTCTTGGTTGCTAGGGCCAAGGACATCGAGCATAGCTTGGAGCTGACCAAGTGTTCGGGAGGATCCAGTTCAGGGAAGAGGCATAACAACTTTGATTGTGGTGATGCCAAGAGGAATCAGGGCAGTGGACATCAGTATGATCATAGGGCGGTGGCCACCACGGTAGAGGCCATCAGGGCCAGAGGGCTAAAGGGCGTTTGCCCGAGTGTGCCCGATGTGGGAGACAACATTCAGAAGAGTGTTGGGGAAACTATCATGCTTGCTGGAACTGTGGATCGAAAGACCACTTCAGGAGAGAGTGTCCGCATTAGGCGGGACATGCACCGTTTCAGGCACAGGCTCCTGCGAGAGCGATCGACTATCAGAGAGGCCGTGGGCGCGTTCGTGGTTACTTCCAGCCGAGGGCTGATGCACCTAGAATAGAGGCACCAAGGAATCTTGCTCATGTAGTGGCAGTTCAGCCAGAGGCCGGTGGACCAGCTAGAGTCTACGCACAGAGAGAGGCAGGGAATGACACAAATGTGATAGCAGGTAATTTCGAGTTACAGTCCATGTCTTTGCTTTCCTTAGTCGATTCGGGTTCTACGCATTCTTATATTTTGAGTGAACATGCAAAGAAGTTAGACATACCTGTTGAGAATTTAGACATAGGGATGCATGTGACTAGTTCCTTCGGTGAGACAGTTGTAGTTAGACAGATGTATAGGAGGTGTCTGTTGAAGATTCAGGGTCATGTGTTTCTGGTTGATATGATGGAGCTTCCGTTCTACGATTTTGATATTATTTTGGGTATGGATTGGTTGGTTGAGCACAGAGCTAGTGTAGATTTTGAGACAAAGAGAATTTCGTTGAAGCTTTTTGATGACTACGAGGTAGTGGTAGTAGGCGAGAACATTAAGTTCTTGTCGAACATTGTGTCGGCTTTAGAGGCTCATAGGTTGATGGACTCCGGTTGTGGGGCTTATTTAGTGTACGTGATGAATCCGAATATGAGTGAGGTCAGACCGAGAGATATCAGGACAATTTGTGATTTTCTGGATGTGTTTCCAAAGGAGTTATCGGGTTTGCCTCCTGACAGAGATGTAGAGTTTGTGATTGAGACTGTTTCAGGATCTACTCCAGTTTCTATTGCTCCGTACCGTATGGCTCCGAAAGAGTTGCAAGTTAGCTTCAAGAGTTGTTAGACCGAGGTTTTATTAGGCCTAGTAGTTCGCCTTGGGGTGCTCCCGTGTTGTTTGTGAAGAAGAAGGATGGCAGTATGAGGATGTGTATCGACTATAGGCAGTTGAACCAGTTGACAATAAAGAACAAGTATCCGTTGCCCCGTATAGATGACATGTTTGATCAGTTGAGAGGTGCCTCAATGTTTTTGAAGATAGATTTGAGATTAGGGTACTATCAGTTGAAGGTAAAAGAATGTGATGTATCGAAGACAACTTTTAGGACTAGATACTGTCATTATGAGTTCCTTGTGATGCCGTTTGGGCTCACGAATGCACCAGCAACTTTCATGGACATGATGAACAGAGTTTTCCGAGACTATCTAGACCAATTTGTAGTTGTTTTCATAAACGACATCCTTGTGTACTCGAGATCGGAAGAAGAACATGATGAGCACTTGAGACTTGTTTTGCAGAGATTGATGAGTAACCAGTTGTATGCTAAGCTGAGTAAATGCGAGTTCTGGATCAGAGAGGTTGTGTTTCTTGGCCACGTTGGGTCAGTTGAAGGTATCCGATTTGATCCGGAGAAGATTGAAACCATTGTTGAGTGGAAACAACCTAAGTCGGTGATAAAGATTAGGAGTTTCCTAGGACTAGCTGGTTACTATAGGAGGTTCGTTGATGGTTTCTCTAGAGTAGCTGCTCCGTTGACTAAATTGTTGAAAAAAGGAGTGAAGTTTGAGTGGTCAGATGCGAGGCAAAAGGCATTTGAGAAATTAAAAGAAGCTTTGACGAATGCTCCAGTGTTGGTACAACCAGTTTCAGGGAAGGAGTTCGTAATCTATAGCGATGCTTCCTACGTAGGTTTAGGTTGTGTTCTGATGCAAGAAAGGAGAGTTGTTGCTTATGCTTCGAGACAATTGAAGGTGCACGAGAAGAACTACCCTACTCACGATATTGAGTTAGCAGCAGTTGTGTTTGCGTTGAAGATTTGGCGTCACTACTTGTACAGTGAGAAGTGCACGGTTTACACTGATCATAAAAGCTTGAATTATCTGATGACCCAGAGAGAGCTGAACTTGAGGCAGAGAAGATGGCTTGAACTGTTGAAATACTATTATTTGACTATTGAGTACCATATGGGTAAGGTAAATGTAGTGGCCGATGTGTTGAGAAGAAAAGTTGCAGTTGAGTTGCGAGTTATATTTGCTAGGCTGAGTGTATCAAGGGATGGTGGTTTGATTATAGAGTTGCAAGTGAAGCCTTCATTGATTCAGATGATCAGAGAGAAACAGTTGCAAGATGTATCGTTAGTTTCACATGTTCAGGACATTGTAGAAGGTAGTCCAACAGAGTGCGGTTTCAGTGATGAGAATGTGTTGTATTTCAGAGACAAAGTTGTAGTACCTGCAGATGTTGAGTTGAGACATATGATTCTGAGCAAAGCACATTCGAGTCCTTTTTCTATGCATCTAGGCAGTACTAAGATGTACCAAAATTTGAAGAGTGATTATTTCTGGGTTGGTTTGAAGAAGGATGTAGCCGAGTATGTGAGTCGTTGCATGGTATGTCAATAAGTAAAGGCAGAACATTAGGTTCCTTCAGGTTTGTTACAGCCTTTGAAAATTTTGGAATAGAAGTGGGAAAGAATCACTATGGACTTTGTGTCAAGGTTGCCGTTGTCTCCTTCGAAGAAGAATTTTGTCTGGGTGATAGTTGATAGATTCACTAAGTGTGCTCATTTCTTAGTAGTGAACACCACAGATTCTTTAGATAAGCTGACAGATTTGTATGTCCGAGAGATTGTGAGACTGCATGGAGTTCCGAAGTCTATTGTATCAGACAAAGATCCGAGACTCACATCGAGGTTCTGGGGTTGTTTGCATAGTGCCCTAGGTAGTCATTTGCATTTCAAAACTTATTATCATTCGCAGTCAGATGGTCAATCAGAGCAAGTGATACAAGTATTAGATGATATGCTCCGTTGTTGTGTGATCAACTTCTAGGGATCATGGGAGAAGCATCTACCCTTAGTCGAGTTTGCTTACAACAACAGTTGCCAGGCTAGTATCCATATTGCTCCTTACGAGGCATTGTATGGTAGGCGGTGTAGGACTCCGATCTGTTGGGCCGAAGCGGGTCAGAAATTGTTACCTATGCCAGATTTTCTTAAGGGGGCTACCAATAAAGTGAAGTTGATTTGTGACCGTCTGAAAGTAGCTTCCGATCGTCAGAAATCTTACGCAGATTTGAAGAGAAAATAGATTGAGTTTTCAGTAGGTGAGAAAGTGTTTTTGAAAGTGTCTCAGTGGAAGAAGGTAATGTGATTTGGCCGGAAAGGCAATTTGAGTCCGAGGTTTATCGATTTGTATGTTATAGTTGAGCGGATTGGGCCAGTAGCTTACCGTTCGAGATTACCTTCGGAGTTAGAGAAGATCCACGATGTTTTCTATGTGTCGATGCTTAGGAGATATAGATCAGATCCGTCACATGTTATGCCCGTTGAAGAAATAAAATTGAATCCAGATTTGTCGTATAATGAATAACCAGTTGAGATACTTGCTTCGGATAGCAAGGTGTTGCGTGGCAAGACCATAGAGTTGGTCAATGTGTTGTGGCGACATAGAGGCGTGGAAGAGGCCATGTGGGAGAGGAAAGCTGATATGATTGAGCAGTTTTCGTACTTGTTTCCGTCAGGTAATTTCAAGAATGAAATTCCTTAATTGGGGGAGAGTTGTAACACCTGGGTTTGGGGGTGGGGTGAAATTAAATTATTAAAATATAATTTCGGGCTTTATATTTCAAAACAAATAAATTTAAGTTGGGCTTGTTTTAAATTAAACCCAAATAGCCATGGATTTTACACTATTTTAATAACCCATTTTCATTAAGGGTAAAAGGACCTTTGACTTTTTAAAAGAAACAAACAAATAAAAATACCTTTTTTTATTATGCTCAACTTCTTCCTCTTCTATCCCAAACCAACGACACCTTCCCCCATCTCCATGGCTTGTTACTATTCCATTTTCTCCTTGCTTCATTCTTGAGGATTTTTGAAAGGTAATTATGTTTTTGAGTTGTCCTCATCTTCCCCTTGCTACTCATGTTTTTAGTTTTCATTGAAACCCATTACTTTGTACTTTGAGATTTTTGGGATTTAAGTTAAAAATCTAAACTTTATTAACCTTTAAGTAAGCTTTTGATTCTCTGATGTTAGACATGTTCTTAGCTTCATTAAAGGTCCAACATATATGATTTTTACAAAGTTTTAACAACATTTTCGGATATGGGTTTTAGATGTTCAAATCTCTAGTTTTGGGGCTGTTTAGTGTGGGAAATTGATGGCTGATGATTAAGTGATGGTTAAGGGTTAATTTGAAGATGTTAGATGACATTTTGGAGGTTGGAAATATGGTTTTCTGGTTTGGCTTTTGGGCTGCTCGAAAATGCTAGTTTGGAGTGTGTTCTTAGTCGGCTAATTGCTTGAAAATGTGTTTCGGGTTTGCTTCGGTGATTGATGACTGATTGTTGATGTTTTTTCTTGTGTTGGATTGCTTAGAATCAAGGTTTTGTGTTGTTGAGACCTCGGGAACGAATCCGGATAGCTTGGTGGATTGATTGGCTAGAGTTGTTGAGCTTGGAGTAGTCGGTGAGTGGTTCATCGGTTTTTAATTGGTTTTCAAAATATTTGGTTCGAGCATATGGACCTAGGCCGGGCTTGGTAAACCGCCTCAAGTTGGGATTAGATTGATAGTCTAATTCCAAGCTTTAGTTTAGAAGATGTTGGTTGAACTTATGAATATTGTGTGATTATGCCTCTTGTTCTATATTTATGTGATTGATGTTGTTAGGTATATTGTGATATACATGTGTGTTGAGGCATGATGTTTTATGCATTTTGACATGCTTAGTTGTTGGAATGTGGTTTGTGCATGATGGTGGATCATGGTGAGTACGTGCTAAGCACGAAATTGGTAAGAATGTTGTGAGGTTGAACTATGAAATGAGTTAGTATTGACACTAGTATGCTTGAGTACAAATGATCGATCATTAGGATGTTAGTGTGCACACGAGTGTCGAAATGCGCGCGTGGTCTTGGTGATGGTAGTCACCAAGATGGAGTACGGGTACGCCCGGAAATCTTCATTTATAATTTAGTCGGTGATGAGTGGAATCTCATCGACGGGGCGTGAGGATGAGTGGAAACCCCTCCACGTGAAATGATGATGAGTGGAATTCCACCGTAAGGTAATGTAATGGTTGAGTTGTTGGATGTGAGTTCCAACGGTTGTTATCCACGTATTCGGGTCATAGCTAGGTGCCAATACGGTTTGTTAAATATGTTTCATATGGTTGTGTTATGGACATGTTGAGCATGGCATGATAATTGAGGTTATGTTCATGCATTTCATATATTTGATTTATGTGGTTCTGAAGGTAGGGAAACAAGCATTCATCCTTGGTTTTGTGCTCGTGCTTGGAACCTATATTGTCGAGGTTTGTTTTATGAGATTACCCTCACTAAGCTTTACTCTTACGCTTTCTTTGTTCGACAATGCAGATCCTTAGTTCGTGGGTTGCTTGTGCGAGGAGAAGGGCCTTCATGTAACCCCCGTAGCCCGGTCTAGACGGTTGACCCGAACTACGAAGATTACACGGGGAAAACCAAAGTCAACCCGAAAGTCAACCTTGATTAACGACCCTTTTTTTTTCTTTTTAATCTTATCTAGATGCACATTAACCTTAAGTGTGACCATACAGACAACATATCAAAAGATCACAAACATCAGAGATCAAACTGGGACCCAATTGAACAAATTACAACTTTAGGGACCAAATTGTAAATTCTGATAAATTAAGGGACTTAACCCAAATTAAAGTTACCATCTTGAAATTAGTCAGGTTTCATACACCTCTGTGAAATTTCAGCTTAAAAGGACATCCACAGCTCATGCAATTGATCACACAAGATTTAGGACCAAAACACAAACATTTCAAAACATATAACTACCTTGTCAGCCCCCTAACGGTCGACCGTTCCGAAACAGGCTAGCCCTGTTCCGAAACACGGGCCGTTCCGAAACGGGTTCCGGAACATGGCCTCGGCAGAGGCTAAACCGTTTCGAAACGGTGCATACCGTTTCGGACGCCTGGGTTCATGCAAGGCACCCGTTCCGAAACGGTACACCCCTGTTCCGAAACGCCTGCACAAAAACCAGCAAACAAGCATACTAGATCATGCAATTGGACACTCAAACATGCTCCAAACATCACCAAACTTTACCAGCATGCAATTAAACATATTTAACACATATAAGCATCATCAATTCAGCAAGATAACATCTCATGCAAAAAGGCCCAAATTTAAGGTCATGCTTCCTACACAAGCTATCCACTCAAGCTTCAACTTGCAAAACAAGCATATAAGGTTCAATCCAAAAATCAGCAACAACAACCACATTCAACATACTTAGGGAGTCGTAAACACCTCCCAAAACCAATACATTGGTCCCCCATTGCCAAAAACATACAAAAGCTAAAACACTTATAAAACCTTCATACATTGAGCTTTACTTGTACTTGATTGCTTGCCTCCTCTTGCTGCCCTCAATGCACTCTAATGCTCTGCATTATTGAATCAAGAAAACGAGAGAGCGTAAGCCAAAGCTTAGTGAGGAGTGCTCTTTAAAAACCATTCAATAATGCACTAAAATTCATTTGTAAATCATGCTTGAAAACAACCTTTACACATGCTCAAAGCATACTTTAAAATCAAGCAATAACATGCTTCCACATTTCATTTAAACTAGCATCTCATGCTTCAACATAAACATTAAATCATGCATCTCATGCATCTCATGTACAATACATGTCATATTGGCTCAAGTGATACATTTCATTTAGAAATCAAGTTCAACAACTTTTCCCAAGGACTTTTAAACACCTTGGACCCCAAGGACTTTTAAACACCTTGGCCATGGACTTTTAAACACCATGAATGGACCACACAAGGACTTTTAACCACCTTTGTGTCCGTAGCTTGAAATACCCCAAGGACTTTTAAACACCTTGGCCCCAAGGACTTTTAAACACCTTGGCCCCATGGACTTTTAACCACCATGGAAAGGAGCACCTAAGGACTTTTAACCACCTTAGTGTCCGCAACAAGATTCATCCAAGGACTTTTAACCACCTTGATGATCTTAGATAACAAGGCTCACTCAAGGACTTTTAACCACCTTAGTGACCTTCACTTTTACAAACCATCACTTGCCAATACACACTTTATACATCATGTAATCCACTGTTTTAAAAGCATTTAAACCAAGCCATTTCATCATGCATTTCAAAGCATTAAATCATCATTTAACAATGCATAAAAACAAGGCACTCTTACCTAGAGACACCTTCAACACATGGCTTAAATCATCAGCATAAATCATGCTAAACATCAGCAATAAACATGCTAAAACATGCTTTCCAAAACAGTAGCAAATCATGCAAAATCATCATTTCACATTTCATCAAAACATGGCCACCACTTTAAGAGAGTAATCCGAAAACTTACACTTGAGCTTAGCAAAGTTGTTTAGACTTATACTAAGCTCCCAAAACCTTCAACCTTTGGTTTAACAGCTGAAAATCCATTTTTCACTCACCGATTACCAAACAAGCCTAGCCAACAAGCTTTCCAAGCTTCCGAAACCTTCCGAAAACACCTCCAAAACTCAAGGATCAACCTCCCCTGTTTCAAGCACATAAAAACAGAACATTAATGCATCCTTATGCATTAAAACACCAGCAACATCAACACAACTCGCTGCTCATCACAAATCTAACAATTTGGCTACCAAACACAATCGAAATCATCTCCAAACACTTCCAAAACTTAACCCAGCCAAGATCCATCACTTCTAACCATTTTTATACATCAACTAACATGCAAAAAGATCACAACCACGTCCTTATACCTCCAGGTATAACAGATCACCAAAAACACTCCAAAAACAACCAAAAACTCAAGCCAAACTTAGGAAATTCAACCTATCCGGGATTGCATTGATTAAACCTCAACTTCTAATCATTTTAGCATTCATTTAACATCATTTTAACACTTCAAAACCCTGCTTAAACAGATCACACGAAATTTTCACCAAAATCACCAAATCTTGCATTTTAGCCAAAAATCAAGATCTCAATTGAAAAGCCTTTAATAAAACATGAATCAAGGATTGAGAACTTAGGAATTTCAGTAAAGAACTGATAGTTTAGAGGAGAAGGACGTTCTTACCTCCAAACTTGAATTTCTCCCTTTTAGAGCCAAAATGCTTGATGAATCAACTTGTAAATTGTGAGGTTTTGATGATGAGATGATTAGAAATCAAATGAGAGTTGAAATGAGAGATTAAGAAGTCAAAATCAGAGAAAGAAATCTGAGGAAATCTTGTTTGGGTAGAGAGAAAATGAGAGAAAAGAGAATTTGAGAGAAAATAGAAAAATTAGTTAAGAATTGGTTAAAAATGATTTCCCTCCCTTTTCTTAATCTTTAAAATCAGATTTTAGACTTAAAATATCTTAGAAAAATCTGGAGAAATCCTTTTTGGAATAATATCTCCTTAAAGATTCAAAGTTTCAATCCTTTATAAAACTGTCCCGCAACTTTCAAAAATTACATTTTGGTCACCAGCCAAAATGTCAACCTTCCGAACCTCATTTTCGAAAATTGATTTCACAGTTCACTTTTATATATTAAAAGATGATTTTAGAATATTTTTCCATATTTTTAATGCAACCCGAACTAGGTTTTTCCTAAATTCACTCTTATATATTCGATCAGCACTTTGACCGAACCGGTCAACGCCAAAACTTCTGAGCCCAAAACCGGGGCGTTACAACTCTCCCCCCCTTAAGAAATTTCGTCCTCGAAATTTACCTGAAGGAAAGAGATAAGGAAACTGCTTCAGCATATCCTCCTTCCGCTCCCACGTGGCTTCCTCAACACCGCGATGCTTCCACAGCACCTTCACCAACTCAATGGTCTTGCCACGAAGAACCTTGCTATCTGAATCCAGAATCTTCACCGGTTCCTCATCATAGGTCAAATCCGGGTTCAATTCCACCTCCTCCACAGACAGCACATGCGAAGGATCAGATCGATACCTCCGGAGCATAGAAACATGGAACACATCATGAATCTTCTCCAGCTCCTGAGGTAACCTCAACCGATACGCAACAGGACCAACACGCTCAACAACCTCATACGGTCCAATGTATCTAGGGCTCAGCTTACCCTACCGCCCAAACCTCATCACCTTCTTCCAAGGCGAAACCTTCAAGAACACGCGATCACCCACCGCAAACTCTATCTCCCTACGCTTCAAATCCGCGTAAGACTTCTGCCGATCAGAAGCAGCCTTCAACCTCTCACAAATGAGCTTCACCTTCTCGGTGGTACCTTTCAACAAAGCAGGCATCGAGACCAACTTTTGACCAGTTTCAGCCCAACACAGAGGAGTCCTACACTTCCTCCCATACAGAGCCTCATAAGGTGCCATCTGTATACTTGCCTGAAAACTGTTGTTGTAAGCGAACTCAACCAAAGGCAGATGCTTCTCCCAAGAACCTTGGAACTCTATCACGCAACATCTCAACATATCCTCCAAGATCTGAATAACTCGCTCAGACTGGCCATCCGACTGAGGATGATAGGATGTACTGAAATGCAACCTTGTACCCAGAGCTTGATGCAAACACTGCCAAAAACGCGATGTGAACCTCGGATCCCTATCCGACACGATCGACTTAGGCACACCATGCAACCTCACAACCTCAGCAACATACAGCTCTGCCAGCTTATCCAAAGAAAACGTAGTATGCACAGGCAAGAAATGTGCACACTTCGTCAGGCGATCCACAATCACCCAAACAGAATTCTTCTTCGACGGAGACAAAGGCAAACCAGATACAAAATCCATGGTAACCCTCTCCCACTTCCATTCAGGGATTTTCAACGGTTGCAACAAACCAGAAGGAACCTGATGTTCAGCCTTTACGCGCTGACACACCAAACACTTGCTCACGAACTCTGCCACATCCTTCTTCAAGCCCACCCAATAGTACTCATCACGAAGATCGCGATACATCTTTGTACTACCAGGATGCATAGCAAAAGGACTACTATGACCTTCAGCTAGAATAGCATGCCTCAACTCAGCATCTGCAGGCACTACTATCCGACTACCAAAACACAACACTCCATCCTCATTAAAACAGAAATCCGAAGGTCTACCCTCCGCGATATCCTGAACATGAGACACCAAGGAATCATCCAACAACTGCTTATCCTTGATCAACTGAACCAACGAAGGTTTCACCTGCAACTCAGCAACAAGACCACCATCCTGCGATATACTCAAGCTAGCAAACATAGCTCTCAGCTCAACAGCTACCTTTCTACTCAAGGCATCCGCAACAACATTGGCCTTTCCAGGATGATACTCTATCGTCAGATCATAATCCTTGAGCAACTCCAACCAACGTCGCTGCCTGAGATTCAACTCCTTCTGAGACATCAGATACCTCAAACTCTTGTGATCTGTGTACACCGTACACTTCTCACCATACAGATAATGCCTCCAGATCTTCAGAGCAAAAACCACTGCAGCCAACTCAATATCATGCGTAGGATAATTGCGCTCATGCACCTTCAACTGCCGCGACGCATAAGCCACAACCTTACCCTCTTGCATCAGCACACACCCCAAACCAACATAGGATGCATCACTGTAGACTACAAACTCTTTCCCTGATTCAGGCTGAATCAAGATAGGAGCTTGCGTCAAAGCCAACTTCAGCTTCTCAAAAGCTTGCTGTCTCGCTTCTGTCCACTCATACCTAACATCTTTCTGCAGCAACTTCGTCAAAGGAGCAGCAATCTTGGAAAAACCATCCACAAACCTTCGGTAGTATCCTGCCAAACCAAGGAAACTACGAACCTCCTGAACAGACTTAGGAACTTTCCAATTCATCACCGCTTCAATCTTCTGAGGATCAACACGAATCCCCTCAGCTGAGACCACATGACCAAGAAAAACAACCTCCCTAAGCCAGAACTCACACTTGCTCAACTTAGCATAAAGCTGATTCTCCAACAAAGCTTGCAACACAACCCTCAAATGCTCTTCGTGCTCTTCCTCAGTACGCGAGTACACAAGGATATCATCAATGAACACCACAACAAACTTGTCCAGGTATTCATGAAAAACACGATTCATCATGTCCATGAAAGCAGCAGGAGCATTTGTCAAACCAAACGGCATCACAAGGAACTCATAATGCCCATACCTTGTCCTAAAAGCTGTCTTAGGCACATCCACATCCTTCACCTTCAACTGATAATACCCTGACCTCAAGTCAATCTTAGAGAACACCGCAGCTCCCCGAAATTGATCAAAGAGATCATCAATCCTCGGCAAAGGATACCGATTCTTGATAGTCAACTTGTTCAGCTGACGGTAATCAATGCACATCCTCATCGTGCCATCTTTCTTCTTCACAAACAAGACAGGAGCACCCCAAGGCGAAACACTCGGCCGGATGAAACCACGATCAAGCAACTCTTGCAACTGCGTCTTCAGCTCCTTCAGCTCTTTAGGTGCCATTCTATAGGGAGTAATGGACACAGGAGTGGTATTCTCATACAGCTCAATACCAAACTCCACCTCGCGATTAGGAGGTAAACCAGGCAACTCCTCAGGAAAAACATCAGGAAACTCCTTCACAACCCTGATATCCTGCACCCTCAGCTCCTTCGAACTAGGATTCATCACAAAAGCCAGAAAAGCTTCACAACCTTGCCTCAGCATCCTGCTCGCCTCCAAAGTAGAAACAACATTGGCAAGAAACTTCACATTCTCACCAACCACCACCACTTCATAATCATCCGCAAGCCTAAGCGAAACCCGCTTATTCTCACAATCCACAACAGCACGATGCTCAGCAAGCCAATCCATACCAAGGATCACATCAAAACCATAAAAGGGCAACTCCATAAGATCAACAAGAAAGACATGCTCTTGAACAACCAAAGGACACCTTTTATAAAGCTTACGAGTCACAACAGTTTCACCAAAAGAACTAGTGACTCTAACACCAACATCCAAAGACTCAACAGGCAAACCAAGCAACTCAGCATGCTCACGAAGAATGTATGAATGCGTAGATCCAGAATCAATCAAAGAAAGCAATGACAAGGATTGCAAAGTAAAGGTACCTGCAATCACATCTGCATCATTCCTTCCTTCGCGCTGAGCATACACCCTCGCTTGGCCTCCACCCTCAGGTTGAATAGCCACAACATGAGCTACACCGCGCCCACCTTCCTCTCGCATCTGAAAATTACCACGGCCGCGCCCACGACCTCTCTGCGATGCTGCAACAACAGGAGCACGCTCTTGACCACCAGCCATCCTCGGACAATCACGTCTCAGATGATCAGCAGAACCACAGTTCCAGCACTCATAACCAGCTGCCACCACAGGAGCTTGCACCTCCCTCCCAGCACGAGGACAGTCACGCTTCAAGTGACCCCGGGAACCACAAATCCAACAAGCACTAGGGTCAGCTCTAGCATTGCCGCCCCTAGTAGGTGCACCTCCACCTCTCTTAGACGAGGACTGAAACCTCTGATCACGCCCTCTCTTGTTCCGTCCACCGGAACTATACTCAGCAGCTCTCTTTCCAGAACTAGCTCCAGCACCCTTAGCAGACAAACTCAGGTTCATCTCAATGTCCTTCGATCGACTAACCAACACATCGAAATCATTGTACTCAGCAGCTAACATATAGGTCTTAACCTCCGTCACCAAACCATAACGGAACCTTTCGCACCTTTCGCGCTCATCAGGTACCAACTCTGGTGCATACTGGCTAAGACGTACGAACTGTACCTCATACTCAGCCACACTCATGTTCCCTTGGGTCAGAGACATGAATTCACGCTTCTTTTCATCCAGATATCTAACTCCCAGATATCTCCTCTTGAACGCATGCTGAAAGAACGTCCATGTAACGTCAGCATCAGCCATCCCAGAGATTGTGGTCGTCCACCACGTATAAGCATCACCTTGCAGCAGTGACACCACACATCCCAGCTTCTGCACATCAGTGCAACTCATTTGTCCCAAGACACGCTTGGTACTCTCCAACCACGCTTCAGACCTCTCAGCTGACATACCCCTAAACTCAGTCCCACCAAGACTGCGCAAACGTTCCAAGGGTAGTCTAGCACCAGCATCTCCCTGATGCCCAGCTCCTTGAGCTCCAGCTACTGCTGCTCGAAACGCACCCGCAATAGCTTGTACAAGCACAGACATGTCAGGTATCGCTTGCCCCTGACCAGCTTCAGGTCCTGCAGCTCCAGTACCAGCTGCCTCAGCTCCAGCTCCAGCTCTTTCCCTCTCCGCACCACCACCACCAGGTGGAGGAGGAGGTATCACAGCACTACCAGTGTGCTCATCATTTACATTCCCCTCCGGGGTCGTAGCTCTCGCGCTACTCCTTAACTCTCTACGTGGTGCCATACTTTACCATGCATAACAATACAAAATAAACAAGTCAGGACCAGCAAGGTAAGCAAATTCCAAGTATTCAAGCTCAATTTCTTTCAAAAACAACATCATCCCTTTAGCTTTTGTTTGGCAATGGGTACCCTCATCATGCATCATCACAACATGCATCACATACACATCATCATATCATAACACTGAACATGCTTTCACTCAACAAGCATACCAACCAAACCATGCCGCAATCATGCATAACAACATTCCCAATTACTCGAGAACTCAGCTCTGATACCACCAAATGTAACCCCCGTAGCCCGGTCTAGACGGTTGACCCGAACTACGAAGATTACACGGGGAAAACCAAAGTCAACCCGAAAGTCACCTTGATTAACGACCCTTTTTTTTCTTTTTAATCTTATCTAGATGCACATTAACCTTAAGTGTGACCATACAGACAACGTATCAAAAGATCACAAACATCAGAGATCAAACTGGGACCCAATTGAACAAATTACAACTTTAGGGACCAAATTGTAAATTCTGATAAATTAAGGGACTTAACCCAAATTAAAGTTACCATCTTGAAATTAGTCAGGTTTCATACACCTCTGTGAAATTTCAGCTTAAAAGGACATCCACAGCTCATGCAATTGATCACACAAGATTTAGGACCAAAACACAAACATTTCAAAACATATAACTACCTTGTCAGCCCCCTAACGGTCGACCGTTCCGAAACAGGCTAGCCCTGTTCCGAAACACGGGCCGTTCTGAAACGGGTTCCGGAACATGGCCTCGGCAGAGGCTAAACCGTTTCGAAACGGTGCATACCGTTTCGGACGCCTGGGTTCATGCAAGGCACCCGTTCCGAAACGGTACACCCCTGTTCCGAAACGCCTGCACAAAAACCAGCAAACAAGCATACTAGATCATGCAATTGGACACTCAAACATGCTCCAAACATCACCAAACTTTACCAGCATGCAATTAAACATATTTAACACATATAAGCATCATCAATTCAGCAAGATAACATCTCATGCAAAAAGGCCCAAATTTAAGGTCATGCTTCCTACACAAGCTATCCACTCAAGCTTCAACTTGCAAAACAAGCATATAAGGTTCAATCCAAAAATCAGCAACAACAACCACATTCAACATACTTAGGGAGTCGTAAACACCTCCCAAAACCAATACATTGGTCCCCCATTGCCAAAAACATACAAAAGCTAAAACACTTATAAAACCTTCATACATTGAGCTTTACTTGTACTTGATTGCTTGCCTCCTCTTGCTGCCCTCAATGCACTCTAATGCTCTGCATTATTGAATCAAGAAAACGAGAGAGCGTAAGCCAAAGCTTAGTGAGGAGTGCTCTTTAAAAACCATTCAATAATGCACTAAAATTCATTTGTAAATCATGCTTGAAAACAACCTTTACACATGCTCAAAGCATACTTTAAAATCAAGCAATAACATGCTTCCACATTTCATTTAAACTAGCATCTCATGCTTCAACATAAACATTAAATCATGCATCTCATGCATCTCATGTACAATACATGTCATATTGGCTCAAGTGATACATTTCATTTAGAAATCAAGTTCAACAACTTTTCCCAAGGACTTTTAAACACCTTGGACCCCAAGGACTTTTAAACACCTTGGCCATGGACTTTTAAACACCATGAATGGACCACACAAGGACTTTTAACCACCTTTGTGTCCGTAGCTTGAAATACCCCAAGGACTTTTAAACACCTTGGCCCCAAGGACTTTTAAACACCTTGGCCCCATGGACTTTTAACCACCATGGAAAGGAGCACCTAAGGACTTTTAACCACCTTAGTGTCCGCAACAAGATTCATCCAAGGACTTTTAACCACCTTGATGATCTTAGATAACAAGGCTCACTCAAGGACTTTTAACCACCTTAGTGACCTTCACTTTTACAAACCATCACTTGCCAATACACACTTTATACATCATGTAATCCACTGTTTTAAAAGCATTTAAACCAAGCCATTTCATCATGCATTTCAAAGCATTAAATCATCATTTAACAATGCATAAAAACAAGGCACTCTTACCTAGAGACACCTTCAACACATGGCTTAAATCATCAGCATAAATCATGCTAAACATCAGCAATAAACATGCTAAAACATGCTTTCCAAAACAGTAGCAAATCATGCAAAATCATCATTTCACATTTCATCAAAACATGGCCACCACTTTAAGAGAGTAATCCGAAAACTTACACTTGAGCTTAGCAAAGTTGTTTAGACTTATACTAAGCTCCCAAAACCTTCAACCTTTGGTTTAACAGCTGAAAATCCATTTTTCACTCACCGATTACCAAACAAGCCTAGCCAACAAGCTTTCCAAGCTTCCGAAACCTTCCGAAAACACCTCCAAAACTCAAGGATCAACCTCCCCTGTTTCAAGCACATAAAAACAGAACATTAATGCATCCTTATGCATTAAAACACCAGCAACATCAACACAACTCGCTGCTCATCACAAATCTAACAATTTGGCTACCAAACACAACCGAAATCATCTCCAAACACTTCCAAAACTTAACCCAGCCAAGATCCATCACTTCTAACCATTTTTATACATCAACTAACATGCAAAAAGATCACAACCACGTCCTTATACCTCCAGGTATAACAGATCACCAAAAACACTCCAAAAACAACCAAAAACTCAAGCCAAACTTAGGAAATTCAACCTATCCGGGATTGCATTGATTAAACCTCAACTTCTAATCATTTTAGCATTCATTTAACATCATTTTAACACTTCAAAACCCTGCTTAAACAGATCACACGAAATTTTCACCAAAATCACCAAATCTTGCATTTTAGCCAAAAATCAAGATCTCAATTGAAAAGCCTTTAATAAAACATGAATCAAGGATTGAGAACTTAGGAATTTCAGTAAAGAACTGATAGTTTAGAGGAGAAGGACGTTCTTACCTCCAAACTTGAATTTCTCCCTTTTAGAGCCAAAATGCTTGATGAATCAACTTGTAAATTGTGAGGTTTTGATGATGAGATGATTAGAAATCAAATGAGAGTTGAAATGAGAGATTAAGAAGTCAAAATCAGAGAAAGAAATCTGAGGAAATCTTGTTTGGGTAGAGAGAAAATGAGAGAAAAGAGAATTTGAGAGAAAATAGAAAAATTAGTTAAGAATTGGTTAAAAATGATTTCCCTCCCTTTTCTTAATCTTTAAAATCAGATTTTAGACTTAAAATATCTTAGAAAAATCTGGATAAATCCTTTTTGGAATAATAGCTCCTTAAAGATTCAAACTTTCAATCCTTTATAAAACTGTCCCGCAACTTTCAAAAATTACATTTTGGTCACCAGCCAAAATGTCAACCTTCCGAACCTCATTTTCCAAAATTGATTTCACAGTTCACTTTTATATATTAAAAGATGATTTTAGAATATTTTTCCATATTTTTAATGCAACCCGAACTAGGTTTTTCCTAAATTCACTCTTATATATTCGATCAGCACTTTGACCGAACCGGTCAACGCCAAAACTTCTGAGCCCAAAACCGGGGCGTTACACTTCAAGTGTGCTATTTTCTACCTTCAAGTATGGACTTTTAAGTTAATTGATGTTGTGAAACCGATAATTTAATTTTGATATAACTAAAGAACTTAAGGACCAAATTGAAAATGTGAAAACGAATTTTTAAGTCCTCAAACCTCTCTATATGTTTTAAACAAAATACCTAAGTTAAAAACTGATTTTATCAAATGTTTTCTAAGTGTTCTCAAAGCCAAAACAGTGATTTTCGTGTCAGCATTTCGAAACGGCCTAAGGCGTTTCGAAACACTTTTGAAATTGTGAGCTCCAGTTTCGGAACGGGTATCGAAACAGTTTCAACACTGTCAACCCATGTTCCGAAACGAGTTTCGAAACGGCTTAAGAACCTCGAGAGATCGTATCGAAACGACTTCAAATGTTTCGAAACGGTATTCAATCAGATTTAAAAATATGACCCTTAGAAAGTTTTTAACTGATTTTCAACAAGTCGTTAAGGCGTATCGAAACGATTCAAGACATTTCGATACGACCCTTAATAGTGGCAAAAATGTTTCGAAACATGTTTCGAAATGGCTCTTAGCGTATCGAAACAGGTCTAACCGTTTCGATACGGGCTTTTTAATGCACCCCACCGACTCTTTCTATTTTGATCTGTTTCGAAACAGGGTTGGGTGTTTCGAAATGGTTGGTTACAGACTGCACTTATGGAGGGAAGATAACATCCCAACGGCTCTATTGATGAATGCATCAACCACAATGGCTAGAATTCAATGAGAAGGTATAAAAGGGACCTCTAAATGCTTCAGCAACAACTATTGATCCAAAAGCAAACATCCAAACATCAAATCCAAGCATTTGTGCCTAAATCCCATTATTGTCTTGTAACCCCAATTGTATTTTTCATTCTTATCATTTCAATTGGGTTGAGTGCTTGTAATTGGGCTATATTGTGTATTGAGAGATACTTGTTTTAGCCAACAACTTCTTTGTTTCAATTGTGTGAGGATTGGGTCAAATTTTGGGTAGAAAATTAGACCGAAAATTGTAACGGTTACCTCCTTAGCCTAGAAAAGGGGAAGAGCAATTAGTGGAATTGTTGCAAATCCTTAGTGAAGCTAAGGTAGTGGATGTAGAGTTCGATTGGAACTTGAACCACTCTAAAATTCCTTGTCTACCATTTTTATTTGCAAATTCCACCACCAAAAGCTTTAAAAATCCAATTCACCCCCTCTTGGTTTATTTCGATCATCCGATTCACTCAACAATTGGTATCAGAGCCTACCTCTTTGAAGGATTAACAACCACAAGAGGAGTTCCTAGGAAGAGTGTGATTATCCAAAAATCAAGAAATGGCATCTACCTCCGGTTCGAGCATGTATGAGTCTCAATCCACTACAAAACCACCTTTCTTCAATGGTGACAACTATCCGTTTTTGAAGAATCGGATGCGCCTCTTCATCAAGTCCAACGATTACTTGGTTTGAGATGTCATTGAAGATGACCCCTACATTCCATTGAAGCAAGATAATGAAGGGAATATGGTTTTGAAGACAAAGATGGAGATGAGTGAAGAAGAGAGGAAGAAGATCCAAATAAATGACAAAGCTCTTCACATGCTCTTTTGTTCTTTCAGTCCGGACATCTACTCCAAAGTCTCATCCATTGAGAGTGCCAAAGAAGTGTGGGATAATCTTGAGACCACCTATGAAGGAACCAACGATGTGAAGGAAACCAAGATTGGAATTCTCAATCTTAGTTATGAGAATTTCAAGATGGAGCCCGATGAGACGGTGTCCAAGATGTTTGATCGCTTCTCAACCATAGTCAATGGGCTTAAAGGATTTGGAGAGACTATACCAGAAGACAAGCTTGTCCGGAAGCTACTCTACTCACTTCCCGAATCTTGGGATGGGAAGAGAACCGCCATCATCGAGGCCAAAAACTTAAAGACTCTAAAACTTGATGAGCTAGTGGGTTCTCTCCTTACTCATGAGATTATGAAGCAAGGAAGGGAAGAAGAGAAGAAGAAGGAAGAGAAAAGAGTAGAGAAGCTAGAGGTGGAAAAGAAGAAGAAGATGGGAATAGCTCTCAAAGCTTCATTACTTGAGGAGAGCTCTTCTAGTGAGGAGGATGAGCTAGAAGAATTGGCTATGATAGCCAAAAGATTCTCACGCTTCATGAGGTCCAACCGGGGAAGAAAAATTCAAAGAAAGATGGACTTCAAAGGTAAAAACAAAGAAGAAGCAAGGGATCAAATCATTTGCTTCGAGTGCAATAAACCCGGCCACATACGTCTGGAGTGCCCTCAACTCAAGAAGAAGGGCTTTGAGAAGAAGAAGAAGCTCAAATCCAAGCTTGCTACTTGGAGTGATGAGGAGTCATCCGAGGATGAGGAACAAGAAGTGGCAAACCTTTGCCTCATGGCACTTGAGGAAGACTCCTCCATGGTAACCTCTAACTCATCATCTTTAGATTTTACATATGATGAATTAAATGATGCATATGATGAGTTGCAAGAGGTCTATGATGAATTAGTTGAGAAATACAAGGAGTCGGTCATTAGGAATAAGAAAATTATTTCAGAACTAAATGATAAAAATGACTCACTTTCTCAAGCTAATTTAAAATTTGAGAAAAAGATTTTAGGGTTGAAAGATGAACTAAAATTCTTCCAAGATGAAAATGTTGACCTTAATAATCTTATTTCTCAATGTAATAGTGAACACCAAAAGGTGTTAGATGAGCTTAACAAGCTCAAAGAGTCTTTTAAAAATGTTGGTAGTGTGAAGCATGAAATAAGTGAATCTTCAAAAACAAACCAACCTAGGAAAAAGACTAATAACTACAAACAAAGTAGCTTTCCTAGACATAGTAGAACTAAAAAGATTAGAAGTGTATGGGTTCTTAAGGAACTTGTAAAATCTAATAATATTGTTGCTATGTCACCTTGGATTCCTAAGGGAACCAAGTTATTGGGAGCTAACACTCGTGGACCCAAAATGACTTGGGTACCAAAAACAAAAGTTTAATATCTTTGTTTGTAGGGGGAGCATTGCTACAAGGCCAAAGCACAAAGTCAAAACTCATGGTACCTTGATAGTGGATGCTCGAGGCATATGACCGGAGACAAGAGTAGATTCATGGATCTAAAGCCAAAAATTGGAGGAGTGGTGACATTTGGTGACAACTCCAAAGGCCACATTAAAGGTATTATCTCCATAGGTAATCACTCTACTATTCTTATTGAAAATATCTTGTATGTCGATGGTCTTAAACACAATTTGTTGAGCATAAGTCAATTGTGTGATAAAGGATTTAATGTTTTATTTGATAAAAATGGGTGCAAAATTGTTGACATTAAATCTAATAATATTATGCTCATAGGTCATCGCATAGGTAACATTTACATGGTGCATCTAGATGACATAGATTCATCCTATGCATGTTTAGTAGCTCAAAATGAAAATGATGCATGGTTGTGGCATAGGAAACTAGCACATGCTAGCATTAGTGTTTTAGAAAAATTAGTTTCCCTTGATCTAGTTAGAGGTTTACCCAAGATTAAATTTTCAAACGATAAAATTTGTGATGCATGCTCTAAGGTAAACAACATAAGTCTTCCTTTTAATCCATTAATGATGTTTCCACTGTAATCACTAATTTTGTCCGGCCTCGGACCCCTTTAAGTTTGAGTTGTTAATGGGCTTATATTGGGTAAAAAAATTATAAAAAAGTTAAAAAAAGAAAGAAAAAAAGAGAAATATATATATATATGTGTGTGTATGTCATGACTTGTTATCATCATATTAGTTATTAGTATAATACATACTATTACCATACTATGCATTATATATATATATATATATATATATATATATACACACACGCATGTTGTTTGCATGTATATATCGCCATTGTCATTATGATATTATTATTCATATTTTGTTGTTGTTTGCTAGTAGGTATTATTACTATTATTATTATTATAATAAAATTGGACATAATAAATAAAAACCCACTTTGATTAATAATGAGAGTCCAAACTAATAATATGATCTATAAACAGTCCATTTACAAATCTAAAATAAATAGTAGACCCAAACACAGCCCAAATACAAAGCCCTTAACCCTAATAAAAAACCCTAACATCAACCCCTTTTTTTTATGCAGCCGCCACGATCTGAACCGTTAGATCTGGCTCACGATCTAACTGTCCAGATCAGCCAGAAGCCAAAACCCTAGCGAAGCTCTCCTTTAGCCCCGCGCCGCACCGTCTGGAGCCGTTGGATCTGGGTACACTCAACGGCCCAGATCATTCCCGAGACGAAACCCTAGCAAGCCCTTTCTCAGACTCACGCCGAGCACATGCCGTCTGACCCTTCGCCTGCCTCCACCACGCCTCTGATCGACTTGTCCCTCCCGTTTCGGCAAAGAACGACATGCAACAGGGGAAAGCAAAAAAAAAAACCAGTCGTCAGAACCCAAAAACAGAACCAAAAAACAAAAAAGTGAAGGCATTTAATCAAAGCAAAAAGGAGGACATCAGAGATCAGAGAGAAATGGATTTTTTTTAAAGCATTGCTTTTTACCGTTCGGTTATATAGAGAAAACCGAAGCAAAAGCAAAAAGGAGAGATCAATAGCAAAAAAACAGAGAGATTGACAAAAAACCCATTGTAATCGGAAATTTTCAGAGAGAAATCAATATACAAAAAGACCTTCAGAGGTATCCTTTTTTCCGGTTTTTCATCCATTGCATGCAAACCCAAAAACAAAAAAAAAAAAAACAGAAAAGGGTCTAGGGGTTTACCGTCGCGTCTCTTCACTTCTTCGTCCGTCTTCCCTCGGTGACAAGCCCGTCCGTTTTCCTCCGAGGAAACATAGCGGTGAACCGGTGGGGATTCGAAGTAAAGTGAAAGGTTTTCAAAAAGAAACCAACAGAGGAATTTCGGCTTCTGTTTTTTAAGAAAACTTTCAAAAAAGAAAGGTTTTTTTTTGTTGTTTTGGTTTCGGAAAAAGGGGGAAAGGTTTTTTTAAGACTCCGGCGTCGGCAACGGCAACAGGAGTGGGTGACGGCGCCGGACTGTTGGGAGAGAAAAGGGGAGTCTTTGTAAATTAGGGTTTTACAAAATAAAAAAAAGGGGCTGATGTATTTTTTTTATCCGGGTTTTATAACGTTTTTAATTTTTTAAAATCGGTTTAATCGCCTTACAGGTCCCTCCGCGTCGCTGTAATATCGCGGGAAGGGCTTCCGCTTTTCAAAACCATGCCCGTGGTCCTCCCATGTTTTCAAGTGTTTTTAATTTGATCCCTAATCTGTTTCTTTTTCCTTTTCTCTAAAAGTTTTTTTCTTTTTTAAATGATAACCTTTTTTTCTTTAAAAAAAATTCCCTTCAATGTTTTGTTTCTTTTATTATAATTAATATTTTCCTTTTTTATAAATTTACCGTGTATGTATATGTATATGTGAGGCATATTCCTTATTTATTATAATATATAATATATAATATATATGTATGGTATAATATATATATATATATATATATATATATATATATATATATATATATAATATCCATTTTTAATTAACCCCCCATTTAATGTCGTTTCCCTTTTTATTCTCCATATATATATTGAGGTTTTCTTTTCTTTTCCATTTACCATTTTTAATATGTAATATATTATAAATCTAATTTTCTCTTTTAAAGTTTACTGCATTTATATTATTATATAAATGTTCTAAATCAAGTTTCTTTTTTTAGTCTCCCATTTTATATAACCACATTTTATATATATATAATACAAGTTACGTAGTTATGTTTATATATATATATATATATATATATATATTATTTTATTTTTCATGTTTAATATATGTATTATTATCATGCCATTTGCTTTTTTTTAATGTTTATGTGCGCATATGTGTGGCTATTTTATTCGTGTTGACCTTTCGTTTTTATTAACGTTTTAGCGTGTTTCGCTTGCGCATCCAAATACCATGTTCACATATTTATTTATTTTTGTTTCTTTCCATGCCTTCTTTTTAGATTCATTTGTATTGTCTCATGTCTCTTTTAATTATTCTCGGTATGTTATGTTAAGTTGCATTCGGAATATAAAAATAAAATGCAATGCGAGCGTCTTTTTATTCGGGATCGAACGAGGCCAGTACCAGTCGTAGTGGTGGTGGTTCGGACGTTCCTTCTCGAATATTAAGACCTTTAAAATTCACTCGCTCGTATAACCAAATTTCGATACGATTCGTCACTTTAATTCGCGAAGTTTAATATTAATTGAGCGGTAATGTTTTTGGTACCGATTTTCGGGCACGACGGGGGTGCTCATCCTTCCCCGCGTGTAACCGACTCCCGAACCCATTTTTAAAGAAAAAATCTCTGGTTTTATTTCAGTGTCCGGTCTACCATTCTAAATGGCCGGTGGCGACTCCTCTATTTTTTTATAAATCCGATTAAATTTTTCAAAAACCAATTTAAAAACCCGGTTCTTCTAAGTGACACCGGTATTTTTTAGTCGCAACAGATGGCGACTTCGCTGGGGATTAAATTTTGTTTTCAAAAACAAAAAAGAGGGTCGAGCCAAGAAAAAAACTTTACCGCTCAACTAATATTAGAAGTTGCGAATTAAAGTGACCGAATTGATCGATATTTGTTTATAAGTGCGAGTTTATTTTAAACGCATTTAAAATTGGCATTTAAACCCGTTTGTTTAAGTGGAGGGAAAACGTTAGTGCTTTCGTGTGGATATTGTTCCTCCGTGTGGGCCTAGCAAGTACCTTCGGGGCTCGAATACCCTATATCTTCGTGAGAATATCGTTTCTCCGTGCAGATATAGCTAAAGGGTCCCCTCGAATTGAACTCGGTTGAGAGGAGCCTATAATGGGTGATGACCGGGGGCCTTGCTACCCTTAGAAGGGGACAGCGAGGACAGTTCGAGTACCTCCTAGAACCAAAACTGCATTTAGAGAACTAGAAAGCCCACCCCTTTAGAGCCATGCGGACAGCCTAGGTTTATTAGACGGGATAAGTAGAGTTGCTTGCTTTCATGCTTGCCTTTTTCTTATCGTGTTTATCCGACACTAACGATTTTTCTTATGATCTTTTTGCATTTATTCTCATGCATTTCATGACATAAAGGTGTTGAGTCAAGGTGGTTTTACCCAATCAAGGGCTATCATTATGGACGAGAGGTTGCTAGAAAGGATAATGTCAATTAGCAAGTCCGACATCGGTTAGAGTTGAATCAGAAAGGTTAAGGGGGCAGCTTACCGAGTGAACACACAATGTCAGATATGGTGCCCACCATTGAAGAAGACACAACCCTTCTCCATCTCGAGGAACTCAAGCAAGATCGGATTTACTCCGAACATCCAAAGTCACGAAACTACCCGACCGAGCGCAAAGAGGCGGCCGTAAAGAGCGGGGCAACCGAAAAGGGCATGAATTAGGTCAAGAGATGAATTCAACTTCGAGGAAATAGCTTGTTTTCTGGGACTAGATACCAGTAGTTTTAGAGGTTATTGAATGGCTAAAAGGGAAAGCAAATTCGGCCCCAGCATTTTTGCCGAAGTTTTCATTTCCTTGAACATGATTAGGGGGCAAGAAGAGTACCCGTAGGACTTTTGCTATGATTATCTTGTAACAAGGAGCCTCTTTTACGTTCAAATGAAAGTTGACCTAAGGGGAATCACCTATATGACCAACACCTTTGACTTGCATACATTCGTAACATTTGTTTCATACATCATTTCGAAGCAGCATTAAAATTGTCAGCCATGCACCCATCTCATGAGCATGCATCTGTTGATTCGAGTCCATAATACATCCATCATTTAAACTTTCTTAAGGCATTTCATCGCATCATTGCTAATTTGGGGAAAACGTTCACGTCAGAGAAAGGGAGAGAGAAAAGAGAGAGAAAATGGACGAGGGAACAATTTCTAGCCAGTGCAGCTTTAGAGGCATGAATGACCTAGTGGCTAGGATGGATAAGCTCGAATAGCTTCGAGAACATTTGGTTCAGAATCAAGGGGAAATGATATCGTATAGGAGGAGAATAAATCCTTTACAAAAATCCAATTTCCATGATTGGTGAAAACTGATTGTACCCAGGGGAATGGTACAACTAGCCCGGAGCAAACGGCTACCGGTAAAGGCAATTCAAATCCGTTAATCCCTGTGCATTTGGGAAAAATGCAAGTCTCGGTTCAAGAAAAGTGAATTGGAGACATTACATCGTTTCATGAAAGAAGGAGCGATGTTTGGGCAAGTCCGACAGAAATGTTGGCACAACGTGCTTAAATACGATGAAGTTTAAGACAATGGATAATTCAAATGTCCATCAAAAATCCATTTTTATGAATGGTCGAAGGGAAATAAATCCTTTGCAAAAAGCCAATTCTCATTATTGGTGAAAACTGATTGTACCCAAGGGAATGGTACAACTAGCCCGAAGCAAACGGCTACCGGTAAAGGCGATTCAAATTCGTTGATCCCTGTGCATTTGGGAAAAATGCAAAAGTGATAAGCTAAGCTGTTTTTAACGAAAATTTCATTTTGAAAGTATTTTTTCATTCTTGGATTCTTTAAACATTTCATAAGCTTACTCTTGTGTATATTTTTGTAAGATTAACTTTAATTCAATTTTAAAAGAAATTTTTCTAAAAGACCGAATGTTGTGAGGACACTAAATATGAAAACCCTATGCTCTACTCAGGCCAAGAGAGGGGTGACAACGAGTGTTTAGGAATAATGGGCCACTCCCATTGAGTGAAATTTCCTCTCGGGCATTGTTGTCTAAGGTTCTTGAATGAAGTGATAACCCTAAAACTTCTACCACCTGAAGACCAATTTTGATATCCGTGTATAGGAGGACATTTGGGCATTCCTTCAATTCCATTCACACAGAAAGAAAATAAAAAAAAATACCCATTGTTGCCCCCGTTTGAGCCTATCAATTTTTTTTCTGTTTGAACCCAAACCAAGGATCACCCGTACACTGAGGGAAAGAAAAGATAGAAGTCTGTGGACAAGCAAATGACATTGGATCCTAATTATGCTATGGGAATGATGTCTTGTGAACTAAGGGGCATTAAAAGAGAAAAGATTCATTGGATACACTTTCAGATGGAGCAGCCAAAAGCATCAAAAGGAAACAACGAGAGAAAAGTCAGTTCTCAAAGAGCTACCCAAATCAAGTCAAAAGTTACCGACACAAAAGTTGAAGAAATCAAAAGCAAAGGCACCAAAGTGAAAAGTGCAATTTTGAGGAAACAACAAAAGAAAAGTCGGTTCTCAAAGAGCTACCCAAATTCAAGTCAAAAGCTACCGACATAAAAGTTGAAGAAATCAAAAGCAAAAGCACTAAAGTGAAAAGTGCAATTTTGAAAAGAGAGAGAAGCGGATAAAGAAAAGGGACAAGAGGATTCCCTATCCAAATGAATCTCTGCTTAGATGAGCCTCGAAAGATTGTTCACCTTTGAGCAAAAGCTTGAACTAATACAATGCGAAGGTGCAATTTGATCCGAAACTGCGATTGATAAGAGGAAATGAACTCTAGGGTGAAAACCCCAACAAAAAAAACCCCAACAAGAAGGGGCAGTCTAGAGCGATCCAAAGAAGTAAGAGAGGAAATAGCATTTCATCGGAACATAATTGAGACTTCAGATTAGAAGAATTGATCCTTGGTTTCACCACCCTTAAACACTTGTTTGAGCCTTTTTACCCTTTCTTTCATAGCCGTAAGCCTTAGCCTACATTACAAGCCATAAAAGACCATTTGGACCATACGCGGAAAGATGAATTTGTCTTCAGATCACATTCCGCCTATTGGGGTTAACCTTTCTTCGAGGATTGTCACACTTCTAATGCCTGATTGAGATCAGAAAAGAGGGAAGGATGGGGCAAGGTGAGTTAGTGAGGTAAAGAGAGCCACCTTTAAATTGGGTAGAAACTAAGTATGGGAGTCGCTCCTCTTGGAAGCCTAATAGCCCAGAAAAGATTTCATATGTGCATCCCTGCAACATTCGGAAAATTTCACTCGGGTCAACCTTTTTTAAAGACCCCAAACTTGATTTTCACTTGACATGATTTTTAAAAAAAATGTATATCTACATAATAAAATTATTTTTACTCAATCACTTGCATAAGTCTTCTATATGGGATTGAACAAGCGGATTGACCGTGGCCCGAGGTAAAGCCGTAAGTACCCAGAGGGGCACCCTCGGAGGTTCAAGCATTACTAATACCTCCAGTTGAAATATCAAGACCGTATTCGGTAAAATATCGAGCTATGAAGTCGACCTTCGCTAAGAAGGGTTGAAATAGAACATGAGGGTAGACATTTTGGCATTGAAAATCGGGAAACAGAAGTTACTGTCGGAGCCTAAGCATCTTGCCGAAGAGGATGTCTTGAGAAGGACCGCGCGCGCCGCGTTGAGGGCACACACGGAGATGAGACAGTAATCAACTCGATAGAAGGCAAGGGAGAGATGCCTAAGAAAAGAAGAAAGGTAGAGGAGAAAAGTAAGAGAAGCCGAGACGAGGACCCCAAAGGCACTTTAGGGCAAATGAGCAAAATTCAGAAGAGGCGCTCTTGACCACGAATTTAGAGGAACAAGGGCTAAAAATTGGTTGCATCTTTGGACAGAAGACACCATTTAAAGCAGTTGACATTAACCAGAGGTCAGTTAGAAGGTACATAAGCCTAAAGCAAATTGGGGCAATGGGATTCTAATCAGTGTAAGTCCTCCATTCAAGAAGAAGCGAAAAAGAGAGAAGTTGACTTCAAGATGAAAACTCAAAAGAGCGCCCAAAAAGAGAAAAAGAACAAGAAAAAAGAACAAAAAAGAGAAGGGTTCGAAGTGAAGACCCGAATGGGCACTTTGAGGCAAACAATTCCAGAAATGGATGAGAAGAAGAAGAACAATGGTCCAGTAGCATCAGAGAGGGGCATCATTGTCCGTGGGTAACAAGGGTTTTGTACATAAGAGCTTGAATCAAAATAGATGAAAGATAGCACAAGGCTAGAAAAAGAGTGTAGATGAAGATTCTAAATATGACCGAGGTCACTTGACTTGAATATTTGAACGAAGAACGAGCAGCAAGAGTTTGGGGGCCAGTTTTGCCGAGACACGAGATTGATGAGTGGTTGTAGTCCCAAGATAACGACCACCGACCCTAGAAAATGAAGACAAACTAAATCCATGCATCTTTGCAGTCTCGTAAACACATGCACCTTTGCATTCTCGTAAACACATGCATCATTGCATCCTGAAATATGCTCATGCATCATCGATAGCTAGATGTCACCCATGCTAGGAGCATACTAAATCATATCATAGCATTTTGTTTTCTCTAAACAGACGTTTGAAGATTGGTAAAAGAACATATCTACGGCTGCACGAGAGGAGAAGCAGATCTCACAAGAGTCAAGAGTCCCTCGACTTTCTTAATTCGGTTTCTTAAAATCTTTCCAACCCCCGATTTTAATCTTCCTTGAGGATTGTTTTTCTTAAAACTCGAATTTCATAATTTTATCCTTCCAAAAGGATGTCTTTCTCAAAACTTAATTTCTCAATTTTATCCTTCCAAAAGGATGTTTTCCTCAAAACTCAATTTCTCAATTTCATCCTTCTCAAAGGATATTTTTTTTAAAAGTCAAAATTTCTCAATTTTTATCTTTCCAAAAAGATGTTTTTCCTCAAAACTATATCCTTCCTAAAGGATAATTTTCTTAAAAAGATCAAAATTTCTTAATTTTATCCCTTTACACAGATTTTTGCAAGACAACTTGAATACCTCTCGGGACGAAGAGAAAACGATAAAGCGAGAACTAAAAGGATTTCAGGCGAAGCCTTTCAAGCCGCCGCTCCAGAATGTCAGGCGAAGTCTTCATATTCGCCACTCAAGGATTTCAAATGAAAGCTTTCAAGCTTGCTGATAGATTTCAAGATAAAGGATCCTACAGAGAAAGGGTCCAAACAAGCTTTATATAGGAGGAACTTGCGACTTCAGGATCTCGAAAGTGGAGGGTCCTACGGAGAGGGGACTTGTAGATCCTTGATTTCAGAGAGGAGTTCAATAGAAAAGGAACTACTACTCGAAGAGTACGCTAAGGTAGAGGAGTTCTGTGGAGAAAGAACTCAGAATCCTAAGGCTTCAAGATCTCGAAAGCGGAGGGTCCTACAGAGAGGGGATTTGGGAGATCTTTGATTTCAGAAATACAAGGACGAGAGTTCTATATAGGAAGAACTGCCACTCGAAGAATACGCCAAGGAAATGAGTTCTATAGAGAGAGAACTCATCTTCTTAAAAGATTCAGAGAGAAAATTACTCGGTCTAGCGCGTCGCCGCTCCGGGAGAGTAAATCGTCTAACCGGGAAGTTAGACAGATTTAGTTGACCAGTTTGCTCTACGGCCATGAAGGAAAAGCAAATCCACTTGGATGCCCAAGTTCGCCTTTTGACCGCGAAGGGAAGGCAAAGTTGTTTGGATGACCAGCTTGTTTTTTCGAAAAGAGAAGACAAAGATATTCAAAATCTGCCTATCCGTTCGGGCACTTGGAGAATGGAAATCTGCAAAAAAAAAAAAAAAACTCTCTGTCTACCTGTTCGGGGCATCCGGGAGGAAAAATCGTGATCGAAAGGCATTGGGAAGGTTCTTGGAATCGCGTGGTTGCTTCGGGAAGCGAACCGTCCAACAGGGAAGTAGGACAAAATTAGTGCTTATGGTCTTTGCTTTATTCTTGTTCCACAAGTATAAGCAAAGAGGGGCAACTGTAATCACTAATTTTGTCCGGACCTCGGACCCCTTTAAGTTTGAGTTGTTAATGGGCTTATATTGGGTAAAAAAAATTTATAAAAAAGTTAAAAAAAAGAAAGAAAAAAAGAGAGAAATATATATATATATATATATATATATATATATATATATATATATATATATATATGTGTGTGTCATGACTTGTTATCATCATATTAGTTATTAGTATAATACATACTATTACCATACTATGCATTATTATATATATATATATATATATATACATACACGCATGTTGTTTGCATGTATATATCTGCCATTGTCATTATGATATTATTATTCATATTTTTTTGTTGTTTGCTAGTAGGTATTATTACTACTATTATTATTATTATTATTATAATAAAATTGGACATAATAAATAAAAACCCACTTTGATTAATAATGAGAGTCCAAACTAATAATATGATCTATAAACAGTCCATTTACAAATCTAAAATAAATAGTAGACCCAAACACAGCCTAAATACAAAGCCCTTAACCCTAATAAAAAACCCTAACATCAACCCCTTTTTTTATGCAGCCGCCACGATCTGAACCGTTAGATCTGGCTCACGATCTAACGGTCCAGATCAGCCAGAAGCCAAAACCCTAGCGAAGCTCTCCTTCAGCCCCGCGCCGCACCGTCTGGAGCCGTTGGATCTGGGTACACTCAACGGCCCAGATCATTCCCGAGACGAAACCCTAGCAAGCCCTTTCTCAGACTCACGCCGGGCACATGCCGTCTGACCCTTCGCCTGCCTCCACCACGCCTCTGATCGACTTGTCCCTCCCGTTTCGGCAAAGAACGACATGCAACAGGGGAAAGCAAAAAAAAACCAGTCGTCAGAACCCAAAAACAGCAACAAAAAAAACAATAAAGTGAAGGCATTTAATCAAAGCAAAAAGGAGGACATCAGAGATCAGAGAGAAATGGATTTTTTTTAAAGCATTGCTTTTTACCGTTCGGTTATATAGAGAAAACCGAAGCAAAAGCAAAAAGGAGAGATCAATAGCAAAAAAACAGAGAGATTGAAAAAAAACCCATTGTAATCGGAAATTTTCAGAGAGAAATCAATATACAAAAAGACCTTCAGAGGTATCCTTTTTTCCGATTTTTCATCCATTGCATACAAACCCAAAAAAAAATAGAAAAGGGTCTAGGGTTTTACCGTCGCGTCTCTTCACTTCTTCGTCCGTCTTCCCTCGGTGACAAGCCCGTCCGTTTTCCTCCGAGGAAACATAGCGGTGAACCGGTGGGGATTCGAAGTAAAGTGAAAGGTTTTCAAAAAGAAACCAACAGAGGAATTTCGGCTTCTGTTTTTTAAGAAAACTTTCAAAAAAGAAAGGCTTTTTTTGTTGTTTTGGTTTCGGAAAAAGGGGGAAAGGTTTTTTTAAGACTCCGACGCCGACAACGGCAACCGGAGTGGGTGACGGCGCCGGACTGTTGGGAGAGAAAAGGGGAGTCTTTGTAAATTAGGGTTTTACAAAATAAAAAAGGGGGCTGACGTATTTTTTTATCCGGGTTTTATAACGTTTTTAATTATTTAAAATCGGTTTAATCGCCTTACAGGTCCCTCCGCATCGCTGTAATATCGCGGGAAGGGCTTCCGCTTTTCAAAACTATTCCCGTGGTCCTCCCATGTTTTCAAGTGTTTTTAATTTGATCCCTAATCTGTTTCTTTTTCCTTTTCTCTAAAAGTTTTTTTTCTTTTTTAAATGATTACCTTTTTTTCTTTAAAAAAAATTCCCTTCAATGTTTTGTTTCTTTTATTATAATTAATATTTTCCTTTTTTATAAATTTACCGTGTATGTATATGTATATGTGAGGCATATTCCTTATTTATTATAATATATAATATATAATATATATGTATGGTATAATATATATATATATATATATATATATATATATATATATATATATATATATATATATATATATAATATCCATTTTTAATTAACCCCCAATTTAATGTCGTTTCCCTTTTTATTCTCCATATATATATATTGAGGTTTTTTTTTCTTTTCCATTTACCATTTTTAATATGTAATATATTATAAATCTAATTTTCTCTTTTAAAGTTTACTGCATTTATATTATTATATAAATGTTCTAAATCAAGTTTCTTTTTTTAGTCTCCCATTTTATATAACCACATTTTATATATATATAATACAAGTTACGTAGTTATGTTTATATATATATATATATTATTTTATTTTTCATGTTTAATATATGTATTATTATCACGCCATTTGCTTTTTTTAATGTTTATGTGCGCATATGTGTGGCTATTTTATTCGTGTTGACATTTCGTTTTTATTAACGTTTTAGCGTGTTTCGCTTGCGCATCCAAATACCATGTTCACATATTTATTTATTTTTGTTTCTTTCCATGCCTTCTTTTTAGATTCATTTGTATTGTCTCATGTCTCTTTTAATTATTCTCGGTATGTTATGTTAAGTTGCATTCGGAATATAAAAATAAAATGCAATGCGAGCGTCTTTTTATTCGGGATCGAACGAGGCCAGTACCAGTCGTAGTGGTGGTGGTTCGGACGTTCCTTCTCGAATATTAAGACCTTTAAAATTCACTCGCTCGTATAACCAAATTTCGATACGATTCGTCACTTTAATTCGCGAAGTTTAATATTAATTGAGCGGTAATGTTTTTGGTACCCATTTTCGGGCACGACGGGGGTGCTCATCCTTCCCCGTGTGTAACCGACTCCCGAACCCATTTTTAAAGAAAAAATCTCAGGTTTTATTTCGGTGTCCAGTCTACCATTCTAAATGGCCGGTGGCGACTCCTCTATTTTTTTATAAATCCGATTAAATTTTTCAAAAACCAATTTAAAAACCCAGTTCTTCTAAGTGACACCGGTATTTTTTAGTCGCAACATCCACAAGTAGGTGTTTACAACTTATTCATATGGATTTATTTGGGCCAATTAGGACTATGAGCTTGGGTGGTAAATCTTATGCATTTGTTCTTGTTGATGATTTTTCTAGACTTACTTGGGTTCTATTTTTAAGTACTAAAGATGAGGCTTTAGAAAAATTCATCACGTTTTCAAAACTAACCAAAAATGATCTTGAACTTAAAATTTCACATATTAGAAGTGATCATGGAATCGAATTTCAAAACTTAGGGTTTGAAGAGTTTTTAAAAAAAATGGTATTAGCCACAATTTTTCGGCTCCTCGAACTCCTCAATAAAATGGGGTAGTTGAGAGAAAAAATAGAACTTTAGAAGAAATGGCTAGAACCATACTTTGTGAAAACAATTTACCTAAATATTTTTGGGCAGAAGCCACAAACACCGCTTGCTACATTGTTAACCGAGTAATGATTAGGCCAATTTTGTTTAGTTTTGAACAATGGAAAAGACATTAACTATTTTCATCCATTTGGTTGCAAGTGTTTTGTTTTAAACAATGGAAAAGACAACTTAGGTAAACTTGATGCAAAAAGTGATGAAGCTATTTTCATAGGATACTCTTTAACCTCTAAAGCCTTTCGAGTATTTAACAAGAGAACTTTAGTAGTAGAAGAATCTATAGATGTTGTATTCGATGATAACCTCCTTCCAAGGAAGGATTCTTGTGATGATGATGATGTAGGAATCATAAATGCCTTTGATGGAGGACAAACTTCAAAGGAGGATGAGATTCCAACAAAAGAAGACATACAAGATCCACCTCTTGAAGCCTTGAAGGACTTGGCTCTTGAGGAAAAGGAAGTGAGCTATCCAAGGGAGTTCAACTATGTCAAAGATGATGAAATCTTGGGTGATCCATCCCAAGGGGGTAACCACTCGATCTTCTCTTAGACTAATGAATCATGTTGCATTTATCTCATGCATAGAGCCTAAGAATATAAAAGAAGCATTGAAAGATGATTTTTGGATTATGGCTATGCAAGAAGAGTTAAATCAATTTGAGAGAAGTAACGTTTGGACATTAGTTGATAGGCCTTGTAATCAATCTACCATAGGAACTAATTGGGTATTTAGGAACAAACTAGATGAGAGTGGTAACATTGTGAGAAATAAAGCTAGACTAGTAGCACAAGGTTACACTCAAGAAGAGGGAATAGATTTTGATGAAACCTATGCACTCGTAGCTAGAATGGAAGCCATTAGGATGTTGCTTGCTTATGCATGTTATCATGATTTCAAGTTTTTTCAAATGGATGTTAAAAGCGCATTTTTAAATGGTTTTATAAATGAAGAAGTGTATGTGGAACAACCACCGAGTTTTGAAGACTCAAAATTTCCAAATCATGTTTTCAAACTCACTAAAGCTCTTTGTGGTTTAAAACAAGCTCGTAGAGCTTGGTATGAAAGACTTTCAAACTTTTTAATTGAAAAAGGTAAGGTGGACACTACATTTTTTATAAAAAGGTATAAAAATGACATCTTAGTAATACAAATTTATGTTGATGATATTATTTTTGGTTCTACTAACGAATGTCATTGCAAAGAGTTTGCTAAGCTAATGCAAGGTGAATTCGAGATGAGCATGATGGGGGAGCTCTCATTCTTTTTTGGACTCCAAATCAAGAAAAGGAAGGATGGCACCTTCATCAATCAAGCAAAATACATCAAGGATATGCTCAAGAAGTTTGGCTTGGAGAATGCAAAGCCTTAAGCCACACCTATGAGCTCATCTACAAAGCTTGACAAGGATGAAGGAGGTAAGTGTGTTGACTCTAAGCTTTACCGTTCTATGATTGGATCATTACTTTACCTTACCGCAAGTAGACCGGATATCTTGTTTAGTGTTTGCTTGTGTGCTAGGTTTCAAGCTAGTCCTAGAGAGTCTCACCTTATAGCCGTTAAGAGAATCTTTAGGTACCTTAGAGATACTCCTTGTTTAAGTCTTTGGTACCCTAGAGACTCCACCTTCAACCTTCATGCTTATTCGGATGTGGATTATGGGGGATGCAAAATCGATAGGAAGAGTATTTCGGGAACTTGTCAATTCCTAGGTAGTATGCTCATATCTTTGTTCTCTAAGAAACAAAATAGTGTAGCCTTATCTACCACCGAAGCCGAGTACATATCCTTAGGGAGTTGTTGTGCTCAAGTCCTTTGGATGAAGCAACAACTCTTAGATTATGGTATTAAAGTAGAAACCATACCCCTTAAATGTGACAACACTAGTGCCATATGTTTGACAAAAAATCCCATCCAACACTCTAGAACTAAACACATAGAAATAAGGCATCATTTCATTAGAGATCATGTCCTTAAAGAAGATGTTGTTATAGAGTATGTTGACACCTTAAATCAATTAGTGGACATTTTTACAAAACCTTTAGACAAAGAGCGTTTTTGGTCCCTTAGGAGAGAGTTAGGTCTAACTAGCCTATCTTGATCTTTTAGGACCTATTTGGTTCTTAAAATTGCTTGATCTTGTGAAATGCCATGTTTATGTGTTTTTACTCCTAATTTCATCCATGCCTATAGCTAGGGGGAGTATGTTTATGTTTGCACATGTTATTCCTGCTCATTCATGTCATTCATGCAAGTTAGGCCTTCAAAAATTTCGTTTTTCTGCACTTTTAGTGCCTCATCTACACTTCCAGGCCCAAGTGTATCAAAACGGGTCCACCTGTTTCGATACGGATCTTTAAAATTCTATATGAGAGAAGGGCGTTTCGAAACACCTTCCAAGGGTTTCGAAACATTTTTGCTACTGCCAAGGGGTGTATCGAAACATGTTTCGATAAGAGTCAACGGGGATTCGATACGGTCAATACCGTATCGAAACGGTCAGCTGGAGTTGAAAATTCGGTCAACCCTCGGTGCCTGCATTTCAAAACGGTCGACACCGTTCCGAAACGGGTTAGCGGACATCTTTATATGGGGCTTTAATGTTAAAGTTTTACTTTAATTAAAACTCCCTTCAAACCCTAACAACCCTAAAACGATTTTTCCCTATAAAACCCCTCTAAACCTCATTGTTTTTCACCAAATCTTGAGGGCTTTTACTCTTAAACACAAGTCTAAGCAAGCATCAACAACTTTGTGCAAGGATTTTCACCATTCATCCAAAATCCCAATTTAAGGTATATTTTCATCTTTTTCTTTTTCCTTAAATTTGTATTCGAATCTTAGGTTAGAAAATTTTAATTTTGTATAGTTTATGTGTTTTGATACTTGGGTTTTTTAAAACTTGTAAATTTTTTTCAAAATCTTCAAATTTTTTATTCGAATATATGAGTTTTCATTCGTATTTTCTTTACTGTTTTTTTAAAATTGTTTTTCTCTTAAAAGTTTTTTTTTGTGTATTTTGTTTTGTTTCTTTGTTCTTAAATTTTGTTTTTAAACCTAAGTGGGATTTACCATTGGATTGAATTAAGAAACTTCACGCATACACTTAAACTTTGTTTTTAAATTGCTTGCTTTTATGTTTTTAGGATTGTTTCAATGGATCCCGTTAACAAGAAACGTAAGGCACCTCAATCGGGTGAAGGATCAAACCAAGCCGCTCTCCGTCCTAACCTTAATCAATTGTTTCTCAAGAGTCTCAAAACTCCCGCGTTGAAGGCGCGTTTCCAATATGTCTAGAATTTTGGCGTTCGTCGTGAGCGAGTTGTTAACATGACATTTCTTGACTCCGAGTGCTTTCTCTTTCGTTATCTCCACCGTTTAGCAGAATGGAGCTTCCTTGGTTTCTTGGATATCCCGGATATTTGTTACAAGCACATGGTCCTTGTCTTTTACTCTAATGCTCAACTCATCAACAATGAAGACAATTCCGAAGTTGTTCGCATTGAGTCTCAGATCTTAGGAAAGAATATTGTTATTGACATACCTTACTTAGAGGCTACCTTTGGTCTTAAGGACGAAGGACTCGAGAATGAGAAACACTTTGGTTCTCACACCGGTTCAGTGCTTGCCTTGGATGCTCATGATAGGTTTCTCCACTTGATAGTCTCGTGGTTTATTCGCCCCTCTGGAGGTAAATTTTCTCACGTTCATCAAGTAGATTATTTTTGGCTTGAATGTTTTCGTCGTGGAGAGCAACCTAATCTTGTTAAGATCATGTTTGCCGAAATGGTGAATAATGTTAAGCTCCGTGAAACCGATGCGCTCAAATCTTTCACTTATGGGACTGTTTTGAGTTATATCTTTGAGAAACTTGAGATTGATTGCACTTATGACTCTCCGGAACCCCGCAAGTCAAAAATTGGCGAGTCTTCTCTTCGCAAGTCCGGATTTCACTATGTCAACAATGGGCAATGAGAACTTGTTGATAGGGAAGCACCTCCACCTCAAGTCGAACCTCAACCACAAGCTCCGGTTGCAAACAATGAAGCTCTCACGACTTTTCTTACCGAGCAGTTCAACACATTGGACACTAACATGTCTAGGGGTTTTGGTGTTATCAATACTCGCTTGCAATCCGTAGAGGATCGTCTCCTTGCAAATGAGAATCGTCTCACATCCCTTGAGAATCAACATACATCTATGGACATGTCCTTCTCCACCTTTTATGGACAATGGATGGATTTTCGTCGCGCTCAAGCTAAGAATGATGATGATTCAATGGATGATGATAGTGACGACGAGGCTTAGGATTCTCATGTCATCTCATATTAGCTATGCATATTAGGATTAAGTTTGCATCTTTATTTCCATTATGTTTTATGAACCTATGCTTTTGATTTATTTTATTTGGGATTATGCTTTGAACTTATTGTTTAAGATTTATGTTTTGGATATTTGAATTTTATGAATTAATATTATGTTGCTTATTGCTTATTGATTATTGCTTTTAACCCTATCTCTTCTCTTTGAGCCTTGTTTATTATTTTTGATCTAACAAAAAGAGGGAGAAGTAATCTAAGAGCCAAAATTCGTTTTAAGTGTTTTTAAATTTTAAAACTTGAATTTAAATCCCTTTAAAACTTAAAAAAATCCATCTTAAATTGAAGGGGAGTTAGAATGTATTCAAAATTTTCAAAACTCTTAAAAATTCTAACTTTGGTCTTGTTATATCAAAAAGGGGGAGATTGTGAAACCGATAATTTAATTTTGATATAACTAAAGAACTTAAGGACTAAATTGAAAATGTGAAAACGAATTTTTAAGTCTTCAAACCTCTCTATATGTTTTAAACAAAATGCCTAAGTTAAAAACTGATTTTATCAAATGTTTTCTAAGTGTTCTCAAAGCCAAAACAGTGATTTTCGAGTCAGCGTTTCAAAATGGCCTAAGGCGTTTCGAAACACTTTTGAAACTGTGAGCTCCTTTTTGGAACGGGTATCGAAACAGTTTCAACACTATCAACCCGTGTTTCGAAACGACTTAAGAACCTCGAGAGATCGTATCGAAACAACTTCAAATGTTTCGAAACGATATTCAATCAGATTTAAAAATATGACCGTTAAAAAGTTTTTAACTGATTTTCAACAAGTCGTTAAGGCGTATCGAAACGATTCAAGACGTTTCGATACGATCCTTGACAGCGGCAAAAATGTTTCGAAACGTGTTTCGAAACGGCTCTTAGCGTATCGAAAGAAGTCTAACTGTTTCGATACGGGCTCTTTAATGCACCCCAACGGCTCTTTCTATTTTGGTCTATTTCGAAACAGAGTCGGGCATTTCTAAATGGTTGGTTGCAGACTGCATTTACGGAGGGAAGATAACATCCCAACGGCTCTATTGATGAATGCATCAACCACAACGGCTAGAATTCAATGAGAAGGTATAAAAGGGACCTCTAAAAGCTTCAACAACAACTATTGATCCAAAAGCAAACATCCAAACATCAAATCCAAGCATTTATGCCTAAATCCCATTATTGTCTTGTAACCCCAATTGTATTTTTCATTCTTATCATTTCAATTGGGTTGAGTGCTTGTAATTGGGCTATATTGTGTATTGAGAGATACTTGTTTTAGCCAACAACTTCTTTGTTTCAATTGTGTGAGGATTGGGTCAAATTTTGGGTAGAAAATTTGACCGAAAATTGTAACGGTTACCTCCTTAGCCTAGAAAAGGGGAAGAGCAATTAGTGGAATTGTTGCAAATCCTTAGTGAAGCTAAGGTAGTGGATGTAGAGTTCGATTGGAACTTGAACCACTCTAAAATTCCTTGTCCATCATTTTTATTTGCAAATTCCACCACCAAAAGCTTTAAAAATCCAATTCACCCATCTCTTGGTTTATTTTGATCATTCGATCCACTCAATAGATGTAATAGCTAAGCAATGGGATTCGAGTATGTTGTCTTGTGTTAAGGAGCTTGTTAAGACTCCTTTAGTATATTGATGTTTTGGTTTGTGGCTGTTTATGCTATGTATGTTGGCCATGTGGCCCTTGTCTCTATGCTTTTGTGACTTGTTTAATGGTTGGATTCTTGTCTCTTTGATGGTATGCTTTATGGATGTTGTTGATGCCCCGTTGATTGCTTAATATGTTTTGTATGTTGTTTCATGGTTGTTAAATGTTGTATGGATGGTTGCTTGTGGCTAGGCGAGTCTTAAATTGCATTTAGAGTTGAGTCTTCGTGTGTTTTGCTGCAAATTTGAGTCTTGCAGTGCAGGGCGTATCGGTACGCCTAAGGGCCGTATCGATACGGTCCTACACTTTGGGACTCAAATTTGGCTTAGCGTATCGGTACACGGGGGTGTATCGATACGCCAAAGGCTCTATGGAAATCTGAGATTTTGACGTATTGGTACGGGTCTAGGGTGTATCGGTACGGTATTTTATCGTTGACCATGAGAAGTTGACTAGTGAGGGCGTATCAGTACGGTCAACTAGTGTACCGATACGGTCTCCCTAGGTTGACCTTGGGCAGTTGACCTAGTCAAGGCGTATCGATACCCTCTTCTAGTGTATCGATACGGCCTGCGGTACAATCTAAAATGGGCTGTTTTAAATTGCTTGCTTGCATGTTTTCTTTAATTCATTGTGTTTCCGTTGTCGTGTTTCACATAGGAGTTATTAAAGCATCTAGACAAGATAATGTTAAAATAAAAGAATTTTCCTAGGGTCGTTAACCGAAGTGGAGCCTTAACGGGTTTCTCCTCAGTTTTCCCCGCGTGTGACCCGCTCGGACCGGTCAGCCGCCCAGGCCGGGACGAGGGGGTTACATAGGGCCTTCTATATGTAATATGGACATTTCAATGGACTTTATATTTATTTTAGGGTTGATTATTATGTGCACTTATCATTTTTATTTATTTACTTATTTTTAAATATATATATAAGGTAACTCGGGTAAAAATCAGGTATTACAAATCTAATTTTTATAAAGTGGGGCATAGAAAGAAACATCGAAAAAGGAAAAATAATTTCTATTCATTAAACAAAAGGTTTATCTTTTGCTACTCACAAGACTTGTGTGAGAGAGGCCATTGTACAAAATCTTTAAGGTGAAATAATATTTAAAATATTAGACTAAATTATGAAAATTAGGAAGAAATTCGGGGTAGTTGCAAATTAAATAAAGATTTGTAATACTAAATTAAACACAATATATAATTATATTTAAAATGTTGGACTAAATTATAAAAATTGTAAGGAAATAGAGGTATATTTCGGGTTCAATATAGATTTTAGGACTAAAATAAACAAAAATATCATCATATTAAAAATATTGGACTAAATTAAAAAAGTTAAAAATAAATCGGGGCCAATTTCAGGTTAAATAAAGATTTTTAGGACTAAATTGAACAAAAATAACATCATATTTAAAATATTAGACTAAACTAAAAAATTGAAAGAAATCGAGATTAGTTTTTGGTTTAATAAATATTTTTAGCACTAAATTGAACAAAAAATATAATTATATATAAGATATTGGACTAAATTATAAAAGTTATAAAGCAATAGGGGTCAATTTTTGGATAAATAAATGCTTTGAGGACTAAATTGTAAAAAATGTCATAATATTAAAAATATTGAACTAAATTATAAAAACTAGAAAGAAATTTGTGTCAATTTCAAGTTAAATAAATATTTTTATGGTACTTATATAAGGGGATGCGTACTTAGGACTGAGTGAACAAGTACATTCAACGTGCCCATAGGGTGAGTGATCTGGGTGCGGTTAGAAACCTATCTATGGCTATGGTGATCCGAATAATGTAATTAACTTGATAGGTTGAGTAAGGTCGAGTAACCTGATAGGCTGAGTGACCTCAGGTAAGGACTACTTGTGGCTAATGTGATCCATGTATGATTAGGACGTATCATTGACTGTGGTGATCCAGATATGGTCCTTGCAACCCGACGGTTGTGTGAGCACGGTAAAGTAGGGCTTCGTTGGCCAATTATGTGGATGATGTATGGATTTGTTTATATATGTTGCATGGATTTAGGCTAAACATATAAATAATGCAGTCACTTGGGCTTCGAAATGGATTTAGGCACTCGGGCCTAAGAAATAATGTACTGGCCAAACCATATAACTATGCCCGCCATAGCTTTCTTGAATTCGATTTCAATATTTGAACTCTAAACTGCAATAAATTTTATTTATTTCTTCTAACATCTAGAATTTATATATTCACTAATAAAAAAGAATTTCAATATTCACAATATAAATATTAGTTAACAATTTGCATTTTTAAAATAATTCATTTTTATTCCTATTTTAAGAACATTATGTTTTTAGATGGAGTTTTGATTTAGGGTGAATTACATCGCTCATCATTTAACTTTTTTCTCACTCTTATATTGGTCACTAAAGTATCAATTTTTTTAATTTCATCACTTAGCTTTCAATTTGCTCTTATTCTAATCACTCTATGATGACGTGGCTTATTTTATTAATATTTGCCTATGGTGTGATATATTTTATTAATATTTTAATATCATGCTAGATTTAAAATAAAAAATAAAAAGAAAATAAAATCATCAAACTTTAATTTTAATCCCAATCCCCAATCTATACCCTAGTACCCAATCTGTAAACCATCATCATAATAGATGAAGGGAACCACCGAACCATAACTCTAGCACTAGCACAAGTTGAAATGGTCGAGAATCACTGGATACACAAATGATTTCAACCAAATATTAATCGTAACACGATGAACTATATTATTCGCCATTGCAAAGTCCCTAGGATCGACAAGAAATTCAACGACATCTTGCCCCCATAAAAATTTCAATGTCAGAGCGTTCTGGATTCCCATGGGGTTTAAGGTGAAGATAAGGATTTAGGCTTTGTAGATTGGGTATTAGGGCTTATAAATTAGGGATTGGAATTGTGATATTAGTCACAACCAACACTCAAGAAAAAACTACAATATTTCAATTAAGATAAGAACCAAAAAAAGAACCACAGAAAGAATGGTTCAATTCTAGATAGAAGAAGAAAGAGATAAGACAAAGAGATAATTCCCAAAACAACAGACAACCATAATTTTGGAATAATTCCCTTTACTTAAACCACCTGAAACGATAACGTTCAGGGTTCACAAAAGACAAATTTAAATAAAACTGAAAATTATTGACAACTCGATTTTCTTTTTTCACCCTTTACTTAAACCACCCTAATTATTGACTCAAACTACTGCAGTTTGCATAAAACTGAAAAGAAGGTGCATCAATACCCCCTGCTCCAGAAAATTTTTGTCCTCAATGATTGAGTTGAGAAAAATCCTACTGCAATTTGTGAAAGAGCTCGTAAGTTGCATCTCCAGGGAGTGAATTATTCCACTCAGCCAAGACTTCAATAACAACTCGATTTTCATTTTTCACCATTCTCATGTCCAAAATTCTTAGTGGTTCCTTGACAATTATTCCATCAGAACCAAGCACTAGCAGATCATATTAGGAAGGGGCAGATCCAATATGATTCTTAAGTTGTGAAAATGAAAAATACGGTGCACTCAGGAACCCGTAGGCAACTGTTATTTGTAAGCCACCTTTCCTACTCTTGCCTAGATAAAAAAAGGCCCAAACTATTTGGTAGCTAATTTTTGGCAGCTCCTTAAACTCACATATTGTTGTCTAAAAGGTTGTAACTTCAAGTAAAGCCATTCTCCAATTACAAATTCTTTATCACTCCTCCTCTAATCAGCTTGTTTCCTCATCCTATCCCGAGCTCTTTGAAAATAAAATTTCAACATTTTGATGGCTGCCTCTCTGGCTCGTAAACTTCGATCAACTGACGCTACAAGTGATTCCCCATCCAAATATAGTAAATGCACTGCTAGTTCATCTTCATACAAGGCCTGATAACGAGTGAAATTTATGGCAGAATGATGGGATGTATTATACAACCACTCGGATAGTGATAGCCAACAACTCCAATCTTTGAGTCTTTCTCCAGTCATACATCTCAAGTGCGTCTCAAGGCATCTATTCACCACCACTGTTTGCCCATCTATTTTAGGGTGGTAGGCAATATAAGTAGTCAAATTTACCCCATTTTACTTAGAGTGAGAAGCAGGATTCTTAACCAAATCAGCTACAATCTTCTGTAAATTAGCATCACTAACCCAGGATTGTATTATCTTATTTACCAAGTTTGTGCTAAAACCACTAATTGTCATCAAGTGTCCGCTCAAAAACTATGAATTTTTGAAAAAAAACATATGTTGTTGTGTTGTTAGCTTCTTTTCTGTACAAAATCTCATAATTGTAGAGCATCATCTTGGACACCCAAGTCTGTTGAGCTGGAGTGGTTGCTTGGTTGCCAACCAAAAATCTTAGACTTTGGTGGCCAACTTTTATTTGGAAATGTCTCCCTGCTAGATATAGAGACCACTTTTTACTACTAACAAGACTGCTAGCATCTCATTCTCATATATAGGCATGGCTTAGTGCTTCACCCTCAATCCCTTGCTAAAATATGCTAAAGGTCTCCCATTTTGCATCAATACAACACCGACTCCTTAGGCAGATGCATCCATTTCAATAACAAATAATTGTTGGAAGTCAGTGAGAGCATGAACAGGGGCAGCCACCATAGCGGCCTTCAACTTCCTTATAGCATCATCCGCTTCTTCATTACATCCCCAATTATTTTTCTTCAGTAAGTTAGTGAGAGGTTTTGCAATGCTTTCATAGTTTTTAATAAATCTTCGATAATACCCTGAGAATCTCAAAAATCCCCTCAATTCCTTAATATTAGCTGGAGTAGGCCAGTCCACAATGCACAAAATGTTCTTCATGTCCATGGAAATAAATCCATTAGAGATACTGTATCCCAAATAATCCATTTCAGTAGAACCAAAGTACATTTGCTCCTCCTCGCAAACAATTGATGTTGTTTGAGAAATTTTAGCACCTCACGCTAAATGGTCTTCCCAACTCACTCAATATACCAAATATCTTCAAAAAACACCAACATAGGTTTCCTTAATAATTCATTGAACATTGAATTCATTGGACCTTAAAATGTGGTAGGGGCATTGGTTAGCCCAAATGGCATGACCAAGAATTCATAGTAGCCCTCATGTGACTTAAATGCTGTCTTATGCACATCAACTTTGCACATTCTAATTTGATGGTACCCTGACCTCAAATACAACTTAGAAACAAAAAATATGGTTGCTCTTAGCTCATCAAGCAGTTCTTTAATTTAGGATAGGGAATTTATCTTTCAAAGTAAGATGGTTCAACTGTTTGTAGTCAACACAAAGGCGCCACGAGTCATCTTTTTTAACCATTACAACGGAAAAAGCAAATGAGCTAACATTTTCTCGAATAATGCCAACTTGCAACATTTTATGTATCAATTTCTCCATCTCATTCTTTTGCACAGTGAGATACCTGTATGGTCTGATTTGAACAACTACATGTTCATGTTGTAACACAATTCTGTGTTCATGATCACACCTTGATGGTAGACCTTGAGGCTCTAGAAAAATCACAGAATATTCATCCAATAATGTTGAAGCTCTGTAGCATTCTCATCTCCCTTCAACAGAACTTCCACTTGAGGACACATGGTTAACAAGGACATGCCAAAAGTAACACTGGATCCCTTTAGTATCCTAGCAGTTCTATTCTCTTGTAACACTTGAATAGAATCAGGATGCATGCCCTTTCAGCAAACTACCTTCTGTCTAAACTCAAATAGCATAGTTAGAGTAGAAAAATTCTACTGTATAGCCCCCAATGAAGCCAACCACTGAACCCTTAAGACCATGTCACATCCTTTCAATGGAAAAACTAAGAAATCAGTAATGAAATGATGCCCATAAGATTTCCTCTCCAATGCCTTGAAAAGCCCTTGAGTTTGGATGAACCCTTCATCTGCTATGGTAACTATTATTTGATGTTTTTGTTCTACTAGCAGACCACTAGCTTTCACCACATTCAAGCTTAAAAAATTATGAGTAATACCTAAGTCGATCAAAGCCACAATTCTTTGTTTCCTCAGTAATACCATAACCTTCATTGTCTCACAGCCTATTGAACCCCACATGGCTTGTAGTGACAACAAAGGGATCTCTTATTCAGTTTTATCAAGGAAAACATCCCCAATTATCTTAGGATCTAGCTTCTCCTCACAATCCACAAATTCCTCCTACTCTTCTTCATTCTCAGCCTCTTCCATAAGCAATTAATACAATTGAGATATTGTGCACCTACGCCCATGATTATACTTAGATGGACACCAAAAACATAACTCCTGACGCCTTATGTCTTCCATTTCAGATAAATGTTGTCTCCTAGGGCCATTACCAATTGCATGAATCCTTTATTTTAGAGAGGGTGCACGGCTGCTTCTAGCACTAAAATTCTTACTATAAGAATTTGGAGTCACTGTGCCACTATTGTACCTGAAATCCGATTTATACGACCCAACTTTACTAAACATAGAGGGTACATTTGGAGTGAAAGGTAAAGCCACAGAAGATGGCCTAACCACAGATGAAACCTCTTTACTAGAAGTACGAAACACAATCTGTTAAAAATGTAGGGCCAAACGATACGCATCCAACAAATCCTTAGGTTCAAAAATCCTATTTCAGATTCTTAATAAAAACACTTAAAGCAAAATCATCACCAAGTTGTATATGGTTCACTAAACTCACAAACTCGGTGTAATATTGATCCACTGTGGTAGTTTTTTTTAGAGAAACCAACTCCACCATCGGATCCTCGATTCCTTGTGGTAGTTTTTTTCGGTGTAATATTGATCCATTTCTTCTGACCACGAAGTGGTGCCACTACAAAGCTGCTCCTTCCAAATGAAGAATGAAAAGCTTAACCTTAGTTTTCTCTACAACTTCCCCGCTGCAAAGAATTTCTCGACCAGTCACGAAAATGCGACCCATCAAAATTAAGGCATTTGAGTTTATAGGGCTTTGGACTGGATTCCACCAAAATCACACAATCATCATCTTTCTCGCCAATGATGTCAATCGAAGCAGCTAATTCCATCCCTGAACTGTCAAGAGGTGTCGCACCCAATACCCCTTTAGAGGTTCTAGCTTTACCCTCTAGGTTTTCGAGCAAGGATTTCACTTCACCGATTTCTTTACCTCAAGCCGAATATCTTGCACCTTTTCAGAGATCGTCTTCTCGATTTTGACTTCCAACATTTTTTTCAACTCTTGAAAATCAGATTGGAGCTTTGCATTGTCTTGTTGAGTTCTAGTCTGAATGTCGTCCACCATTGTCAGGTCTTAGGCTTCGATACCTTTGATATTAGTCACAACCAACACTCAAGAAAAACCACATTATTTCGATTAAAATAAGAACCAAAAGAAGAATCACAGAAATAATGGTTCAATTTTAGATAGAAGAAGAAATGGATATGACAAAAAGATAATTCCCAAAACAAAAGACAAACCTAATTTTTGAATAATTCCCTCTACTTAAACCACCTGAAACAACAATGTTCAGGGTTTGTAACGCCTAAGGTTTAGGATCGCACGTTACTCGGGTAAATCGGGTTTTAATCGTGGGCTCGTCTTAAATTAAATTGGGCTTTAGGTTTAATTAAAGAGAGTTTATGGCTCATTAAGAGCAAAATGGTAATTTGGAAAAAAAAGGAAAATAAGATGAGAAAAGGGATTTTTGAAAAACGCTATTCATCTTCTTCCTCTTCTAACATTTCACGTTAAAAGGCTTTCTAAACCCTTTGTTACCATTTCATCAAATCTCTTCATCAACTCAAGGGCTCTTTTCAAGGTAATTGCATTTTTGATTTCTCCTCATTGTTTTCAACATTTCCATAGCTTTAGTTTTCATAGAAAATCCCCTTTTAAAGTATTTGAAGTTTTCAAGTTTGAAGTGAAAGTATGGAACTTTAATGGGTTTTTGATGGAGTCTTGATTTGTAAAACTAATTTATGTTTTAGTATTGCCCTTAGGTGTAATATATCTTAAATTAGTGGGTTTTTATTAAGAATCCCGAAATGGGTTTTTCATGGGTGTTTTAAAGAGTCAAAACTTGTGTTTTTGGTGTGATTTTGTGAAAGGGAGTTAGGTTGGGGTTATAGTGATACTAGGAGGTGGCTTTGAAGGTGTTTAGAAGTGTTTTGAGTGTTGAAATCATTGGTTCTCGGCTGGGCTATTGGGGAGTACGAAAATGGGGATTGTTGGTGTTGGCTTTGGTCGAATTTGTGAGAATTTGGCTTGTAGTTGTAGTTTGGGGTTGTTACAGTGTTTTGTGATGTTTTGGTTGAGCAATGTATTGTTTTTGATTGGTTAGAATCAAGAGAAACCATAGGAGAGGCTTCGAGCACTAATCTGGAGAATTTGGAGACTTGAGATCGGTGTTCGGCTTCCGTTTGGGTTGCATCGGTGTGTGAAAATGTCTTGAACTTGTTTTGAATACAAAATGGGGTTCTTGGGGGTTTGGGTGGGGCCTTGAGGGCTAACCTAAACTCAAGTGTAAGTTTACTAATCCTACCTTGATAGTTAAGTGATGATGTATGAGTATTTGTTGTGGTATCATAAACATTGTGGATTGCTTTTACATCCGTTGTTGTTGTGTAGTCGTTGTTGGTGTCGAGCCTCACGTGATGGTTGTCATAACTACGGTGATGAGTGGTCCCACCGGTAGTGACTAATAGTAGAGTAAGGTGATGAGTGATCCCATCGGAAAACTACTAGTCAAACGGTTATGTGTGGTCCCACCGTGTGTTTTTGGTTATGCATGTACAAACCATGTAGTTGTGTTGTTGTGATACCTTTCATGCATTCAAATGGTTTATTTATCATCTAAGAAATGTGTTTTGAAAACTGCATGATTGATGAGTTTTTAGAGCTTCACTCACTAAGCTATCAAGCTTACGCTCTCATTTTTCAAACATGCAGATCGTTAGAGTTCGGAAGGCAAGTGGGCAAGGGAGGAGATTTTGGAGTTCTTGAGTGGCTCAAGTATGATTTAATTATTTTTAATAATGCCTAGACTAGTATGGGGTTGGTGTTCAACTCCTTAGTTTGGTTTGTTGGTGTTCAAGCATGATTAGTTTGATGATACTATGAGTTTTGTGTGAGCGTTAATGGACTCATATATGTTGGTTTGTTGTTAATGCCTTGTCATGAATTTGTAAACCATGTATGTTGTTGCATATATGCTTGTGTTCAAGGGCTTGTGAAATTGATCCATAAATGCTTATGTTTGATTTAAAATCATGTGAAACCTTTTTATGAAAGGTCTATGTGTGTGTTATTGCCTTTGAATGAAATGGTGAAGTCATGTATGTTTTTATGCAAGTTCCTACCTAATTGCCTATCTTGTGTTGGATGCCATGTTTGTTCGATTGTGTTGAATTGCATGATATGTTTTGGTTGCTAAATGATGTATGAGTGTTGGTATGTTACTAGATGAGTCGTAAAATGCATCTAGAGTTGAGTCTTGGTCGGTTTTGCAGCTAAATTGAGTCTTGCAGTGCAGGGCGTATCGATACGCCCAAGGGCCGTATCGATACGGTCCTACACTTTGAGGCTCAGTTTAAGCCTAGCGTACCAGTACACGGGGGTGTATCGATACGCCAAAAGCTCTATGGAAATCTGAGAAATCGACGAGATTTTGGCGTATCGGTACGGGTCTAGGGTGTATCGGTACAGTCTTTTATCGTTGACCGTTGAGAGCGTATCGGTACGGTCAACCAGTGTACCGATATGGTCTCCCTAGGTTGACCATGGGACGTTGACCAAGTCAAGGCGTATCGATACGGTCTCTCAAAGTATCGATACAGCTTGTTGTAAAGGCTAAAATGGGTTGTAGAATTACTTGTTTTGATTGCTTCGCATCGCTTCGTTGTCCTTCCGATGTTTTGTCTCACATAGGATATATGAATGCCTCTAGACAAGATAATATTTAAAAGAAATTTTCTAGGGTTGCTAACCGAAGGGGAGCCTTAACGGGTTTCACTTTGGTTTTCCCCGTGTGACCTACTCGGACCGGTCAGTCGTCCAGACCGGAATGAGGGGGTTACATTTGGTGGTATCAGAGCCTGAGGTTTCCAAGACCTTAGGTAGGTAATTGAGGTAGGTTGATGTGTTATGTTGTTGCTATGTCTCGGTGAGTGTTTTGCCATGTATGCTTGAAGTTTTCTTGCTAGTACGGCCTTTGAAAGCATGTTTTATTGGCCTTGTTGTTTGTTAAGAGTTAGTCAAATGTCCACATTGTTAGGTGTTGTTGTCAAAAAATGGTTTTGGTTTAACGAGCTTGAGAACCTGAGTCCTTGCCCTTTTGCTAACCTAACGTTTTTCTTGTGTGTTGTGTGTTTGTTGTTTTAGATTCTATCTTGATATGGTGAGACCGAGGGGGCGACCTAGAGCGGGTGACCAGGCACTCGGGGGTGAGCCTCTTGTTCCTCCTACTCCCGGTGGTAATGGAGTGGGTGGCGAAGGTAACGTGCCTCAGGCTGGTGCGCAAGTCGGAGGTGATGGTAATGGGCCTCAGGCCGGTGCTAACGTTGGAGGTGTTGGGGCTCAGGCGGGTCAGAGTCCAGCGGGCGCGAACATGACCCATTTGATTCAGACCATAGCCGTAGCTTTTCAGACAACTTTGGCCGGTGTACAAGTTGCAGCACCACCTCAGGGTGCGGGGACAAGATTACCCCTAGAGAGGCTCCGTAGTTTGGGGGGAGTTGAGTTCCGTGGGTTGACTCCCGAGGGTTTAGAGGCGTGGCTTGAGAGTACCACACGCATCTTGGGTCAGATGGAGTGCTCAGATGCCCGTAAGTTGGGTTGCATCGTCTCATTGCTTCAGGGGGACACATACACTTGGTGGACAACTATTACTTCGGGTATGGCCGAGGCGGATATCACGTGGGAGTTTTTCAGGAATGCCTTTAAGAGAAAGTACCTCGAAGTTTGGTATTTGGATGAGAAGAAGAGGGAGTTTATGGCCTTGGTTCAGGGTAACAAGATCGTGTCAGAGTACGAGGTTCAGTTAGTGAGATTGAGTCAGTATGCACCTGAGTTGGTTCCTAGTGAGAGGGAGCGGTGTTAGCGCTTCCGGTATGGGTTGACTAGAGATGTGAAGACCTACATGCTTGCCTCTGACTACACTGAGTTTGATGTTTTGGTCTTTAGGGCCAAGGATATTGAGTAGAACTTAGGCTCCAGTGCTCGTGCTAGTGGGTCCGATTTCGGGAAGAGACACGCTAATTGGAACAGAGATCATGCAAAGGGCATAGGGATAGGAGGTATCAGCCTAATTCGAGACATAGGGGTGGTAACTATGGATGGGGCCATCAGGGCCAAGGAGCTGTGGTACACACTCTGGAGTGCACTAGTTGCGGGAGACACCACCAGGGCGAGTGTACTGGTACCTTCGGGCCATGTTGGAACTGTGGTTACCGAGATCACATGAGGCACAATTGTCCACACCCGGCTAGGGGCGGACAGGCCCCAGCGAGGGGTTTTGAGCATCAGAGAGGCCGTGGGCGCTATCGTGGAAACTTTCAGCCGAGGAATGAGGGTCAGAGGAACTTGGCTAACATAGTAGCAGTTCAGCCCGAGGGAGGAGGACCGACTAGGGTGTATGCTTAGCGAGAGGCTGGGAATGACATAGATGTCATTCCAGGTAATTTCTCGTTACAGCCTTTGAGTTTGCTTTCTTTGATAGATTCGGGGTCGACACATTTTTATATTTTAGGGGAGCACACATGGTCATTAGGGTTACCATGTGAATGGTTAGAGGTAGGTGTAAATGTTACTAGCTCTTTTGGTGATACAGTGGTAGTTAGGAAAATGTATAGGAGGTGTCCCTTGATGGTTCAGGGCCACGTGTTTCCGGTTGATATGATGGAGTTACCGTTCTAAGGTTTTGACATGATTTTGGGCATGGATTGGCTCGTAGAGCATAGAGCTAGGGTTGACTTTGAGACCAAGAGAGTCTCGTTGAAGCTTACTGATGATTTTTAGGTTGTGGTAGTTGGCGAGAACGTGAGATTCTTGTCCAATGTTGTTTCTGCTTTGGAAGCTCAGAAGTTGTTGAATTCGGGTTGTCAGGCTTATTTGGCTTATGTGGTGAATCTGAGTATGAGTGAGGTTAGACCACAAGACATCAGAACAGTTTGTGACTTTCTAAGTGTTTTTCCGGAAGAGTTGTCGGGTTTGCCTCCAGATAGAGCAGTTGAGTTTGCTATTGAGACGTATTCCGATTTTGCACCAGTGTCTATTGCTCTGTATAGAATGGCACCGACAGAATTGAAAGAGTTGAAGACACAGCTTCAGGAGTTGTCCGATAGAGGTTTCATTAGGCCTAGTATTTCTCCGTGGGGTGCTCCGGTCTTGTTTGTGAAAAAGAAGGACGGTAGTATGAGGATGTGTATAGATTATAGGTAGTTGAATAAGGTGACAGTGAAGAACAAGTACCTTTTGCCTAGGATAGACGACTTGCTTGATCAGTTGAGAGGTGTTTCCGTGTTTTCAAAGATTGACTTGAGGTCCTGGTACTATCAGTTTAAGGTGATAGATGTGGACATACCGAAGGCAGCCTTCCGTACACGTTACGGGCACTATGAGTTCTTGGCGATGCCTTTTGGGTTGACTAACGCTCTAGCAGCCTTCATGGATATGATGAACCGTGTTTTCACGAGTTTTTGGACAGGTTTGTGGTAGTGTTCATAGATGACATCTTAGTGTACTCTAGGACTGAAGAAGAGCATGATGAGCATTTGCGGTTGGTGCTTCAGACCTTGCTAGAGAATCAGTTGTATGCCAAGTTAAGCAAATGCGAGTTTTTGATTAGGGAGGTAGTCTTCCTAGGTCACGTGATCTCGGCTAAGGGGATTAGTATGGATCCCAAGAAGATAGAAGCCATAGTGAGTTGGAAACAATAGAAGTCAATGACAAAAATCCGTGGTTTCCTAGGTTTGGTGGGATACTATAGAAGTTTTGTCGAGGGATTTTCTAGGATAATGGCTCCTTTGACTAAGTTGCTTCAGAAGAATGTCCCCTATGAGTGGTCAGATGCAAGACAAGAAGCGTTTGAGATGTTGAAGAAAGCTTTGACTGAAGCTCCTATCTTGATTCAGCCTGAACCGGGGAGAGAGTTTGTAGTTTATAGTGATGCATCATATGTAGGGTTAGGTTGTGTGCTTATGCAAGAAGGTAAGGTGGTAGCTTATGCTTCGAGGTAGTTGAAAGTTCACGAGAAGAACTATCCCACCCACGACATAGAGTTAGCCACAGTAGTGTTTGCGTTGAAGATCTGGAGACACCATCTTTATGGTGAGAAGTGTATCATATATACCGACCATAAGAGTTTGAAGTACTTGATGTCTTAGAGGGAGTTGAACTTTAGGCAGCGTAGGTGGTTAGAGCTTCTTAAGAACTATGACCTTACGATAGAATACCATCCGGGTAAGGAAAACGTAGTGGCCGAGGCTTTGAGTAGAAAAGTGGCAGTTGAGTTACGAGCTATGTTTGCGAGATTGAGTGTGTCCAAGGATGATGGGTTGATTGCCGAACTTCAGGTTAAGCCTTCGTTAGCTCAGTTGATTCGAGAGAAGCAGTTGCGAGACGAGTCTTTGGCACCTCACGTGCAAGATATAGCCAAAGATAGGCCTACCGATTATTGTTTTGGTGAGAATGGGATCCTATGTTACAAGGATAGAATAGTGGTTCCGGAAGATGCCGAGTTGAGACGTACGATCTTGAATGAAGCTCATAATAGTCCTTTTGCGATGCATCCGGGCAGTACGAAGATGTATCGTGAGTTAAAGAAGAGTATTATTGGGTTGGGTTGAAAAAGGATGTGGCCGAATTTGTGAGTAAGTGTATGGTTTTTCAGTGAGTCAAGGCTGAGCATCAGTTTCTTTCAGGGTTTTTACAGCCGTTTAAGATTCCGGATTCGAAGTGGGAACGTATCACCATAGACTTTGTGTCAGGTTTACCGTTGACTCCCTAGAGGAAGAATTCAGTGTGGATGATAGTGGATAGATTTACTAAGTGTGCTCACTTCATACATATTCATACCACATATACCTTAGATAAGTTGGCCGATTTGTACGCCTGTGAGATAGTGAGACTACATGGGGTACCGAAATCGATTGTGTCAGACCGAGATCTGAGGTTTATAGCTAGATTTTGGGAGTGTTTGCATCGTACCTTGGGCACATGGTTGAACTTTAGTACTTTGTATCATCCGCAGTCAGATGGTCTGTCAGAGAGGGTGATTCAGGTGTTGGAGAACATGTTGAGGTGTTGTATCATCGATTTTCAGGGGTCTTGGGAGAAACATCTACCGTTACTAGAGTTTGCATACAACAACAGTTATCAGGCTAGTATTCAGATGGCACCGTATGAAGCTCTGTATGGTAGGAAGTGTAGAACTCTGATTTGTTGGGCCGAAGCCGGGCAAAAGCTTGTACCCATGCCCGATTTGCTTAAGGGTACTACCGATAAGGTAAAGTTGATTTGTGATCGCTTGAAGGCAGCTTCAGACCGACAGAAGTCGTATGCCGATTTAAAGAGAAGGGAGATAGAGTATACTGTGGGTGAGAAAGTGTTTTTGAAAGTCTCACATTGGAAGAAGGTGATGAGGTTTGGTAGGAAAGGTAAGTTGAGTCCGAGATTCATTGAGCCTTATGAGGTAGTTGAGAGGATTGGTCCCGTTGCATATAGATTAAGACTCCCGACCGAGCTAGAGAAGATTCATAATGTGTTCCATGTTTCGATGCTTCGTAAGTATAGGCCAGATTTGTCTCACGTAATGCCAGTGGAAGAGGTTGAATTGAATCCGGATTTGACATATGATGAGGAACCAGTGGAGATCTTAGCCTCAGACAACAAGGTGTTGCGTGGTAGATCAATTGAGTTGGTCAAGGTGAGGTGGCAACGTCGAGGGGTGGACGAGGCCACTTGGGAGTGAAAGGAGGATATGGAAAGGCAGTTTCCTTATCTCTTTCAGTCAGGTAATTTCGGGGACGAAATTCATTAAGTGGGGGATAGTTGTAACGCACTAGGTTTTGGGGTCGGACGTTACTCGGGTAAATTGGATTTTAGTCGTGGGCTCGTCTTAAATTAAATTGGGCTTTGGGTTTAATTAAAAAGAGTTTGTGGCTCATTAAGGGCAAAATGGTAATTTGGAAATAAAGGGAAAATAAGATGGGAAAAGGGATTTTTGAAAAATGCTATTCATCTTCTTCCTCTTCTAACATTTCACGTCAAAACCCTTTCTAAACCCTTTGTCACTATTTCATCGAATCTCTTCATCAATTCAAGGGCTCTCTTCAAGGTAATTGCATTTTTGATTTCTCCTCATTATTTCCAACATTTCAATAACTTTAGTTTTCATAGAAAATCCCCTTTTAAAGTATTTAAAGTTTTCAAGTTTGAAGTGAAAGTATGAAACTTTAATGGATTTTTATGGAGTCTTGATTTGTAAAACTAATTTATGTTTTAGTATTTCCCTTAGGTGTAATATATCTTAAATTGGTGGGTTTTTATTAAGAATCCCGAAATGGGGTTTTCATGGGTGTTTTAAAAAGTCAAAACTTATGTTTTTGGTGTGATTTTGGGAAAGGGAGTTAGGCTGGGGTTATAGTGATACTAGGAGGTGACTTTGAAGGTGTTTAGAAGTGTTTTGAGTGTTGAAATCATTGGTTCTCGGTTGGGCTATTAAGGAGTACGAAAATGGGGATCGTTGGTGTTGGCTTTGGTTGAATTTGTGAGAATTTGGCTTGTAGTTGTAGTTTTGGGTCGTGGCAGTGTTTTGTGATGTTTTGGCTGAGCAATGTATTGTTTTTGATTGGTTAGAAACAAGAGAAACCGTCGGAGAGGCTTCGGGCACTAATCCGGAGAATTTGGAGACTTGAGATCGGTGTTCGGCTTCCGTTTGGGTTGTATCGGTGAGTGAAAATTTCTTGAACTTGTTTTGCTTACAAAAAGGGGTTCTTGGGGGTTTGGGTGGGGCCTTGAGGGCTAACCTAAACCCAAGTGTAAGTTTACTAATCCTACCTTGATAGTTAAGTGATGATGTATGAGTATTTGTTGTGGTATCATATACATTGTGGATTGCTTTTACATCTGTTGTTGTGTAGTCGTTGTTGGTGTCAAGCCTCACGTGATGGTTGTCATAACTACGATGATGAGTGGTCCCACCGGTAGAGACTAGTAGTAGAGTAAGGTGATGAGTGGTCCCATCGGAAAACTACTAGTCGAACGGTGATGTGTGGTCCCACCGTGTGTTTTTGGTTGTGCATGTACAAACGATGTAGTTGTGTTGTTGTGATACCTTTCGTGCATTCAAATGGTTTAGTTATCATTTAAGAAATGTGTTTTGAAAACTGCATGATTGATGAGTTTTTAGAGCTTCACTCACTAAGCTATCAAGCTTACGCTCTCCTTTTTCCAACATGCAGATCGTTAGAGTTCGGAAGGCAAGTGGGCAAGGGAGGAGCTTTTGGAGTTTTTTAGTGGCTCAAGTATGATTTAAGTATTTGTAACAATGCCTAGACAATTGGGGTGTAGACTTGTATGGGGTTGGTGTTCAACTCCTTAGTTTGGTTTGTTGGTGTTCAAGCATGATTAGTTTGATGATACTATGAGTTTTGTGTGAGCGTCGATGGACTCATATATGTTGGTTTGTTGTTAATGCCTTGTCATGGATTTGTATACCATGTATGTTGTTTCCTATATACTTGTGTTCAAGGGCTTGTGACCTTGATCCATGAATGCTTATGTTTGATTTAAAAGCATGTGAAACCTTTTTATGAATGGTCTATGTGTGTGTTATTGTCTTTGAATGAAATGGTGAAGTCCTGTATGTTTTTATGCAAGTTCCTACCTAATTGCCTATCTTGTGTTGGATGCCATGTTTGTTCGGTTGTGTTGAATTACATGATATGTTTTGGTTGCTAAATGATGTATGAGTGTTGGTATGTTACTAGATGAGTCGTAAAATGCATCTAGAGTTGAGTCTTGGTCGGTTTTGCAGCTAAATTGAGTCTTGCAGTGCAGGGCGTATCGATACGCCCAAGGGCCGTATCGATACAGTCCTACACTTTGGGGCTCAGTTTTAGCCTAGCGTACTGGTACACGGAGGTGTATCGATACGCCAAAAGCTCTCTGGAAATCTAAGAAATCGACGAGATTTTGGCGTATCGGTACGGGTCTAGGGTGTATCGGTACGGTCTTTTATCGTTGACCATGAGAAGTTGACCGTTGAGAGCGTATTGGTACGGTCAACCAGTGTACCAATACGGTCTCCCTAGGTTGACCATGGGACGTTGACCAAGTCAAGGCGTATCGATACGGTCTCTCAGAGTATCGATACGACCTGTTGTAAAGGCTAAAATGGGCTGTTGAATTACTTGTTTTGATTGCTTCGCATCGCTTCATTGTCCTTCCGTTGTTGTATCTCACATAGGATGTATGAATGCCTTTAGACAAGATAATGTTTAAAAGAAATTTTCTAGGGTTGCTAACCGAAGGGGAGCCTTAACGGGTTTCACTTCGGTTTTCCCCGTGTGACCTACTCGAACCGGTCAATCATCCAGACCGGAACGAGGGAGTTACAGGGCTTACAAAAGACAAATTAAAATATCAACAATTATTGACTCAAACGACTGCATTTTGCATAGAACTGAAAATAAGCTGCATCAAATTGAGATTAGAGTTTAAATATTTTATATTTTATTTTAAATATGACATGACATTAAAATATTAATAAAATATATCATTTCATAGAAAATAATTAATAAAATAAGACATTTTATATTAGAGTGACCGAAATAGGAACAATTTAAAAGTCGAGTGATTAAATTGAAAATTTAACTGATGAACATCGTAATTTACCCTTTGATTTAATGGCAAGAAGGATTTTTTTAATAGAGAAAAACATTTTGTACACGTCTCGTGTAAACTAAAGTTTACACAAACCTTTTAGTTTTAAGAGTTTAGAATTTAAGACTTATAGTTTAGTGTTTAGGTTTACTAATTTAATATTTGAGTTTGTAGTATAAATATGTAGGCTTGTATAAAATTATTTTACATAACTTGTGTATCAAAATAAAAACAAATATTTTACTTATAGAAATATTTTCTATCCTTTTTTTAGTTTTTCAACAAAAAAACAAAAGTTAATTTTGGGAAAACTTATCAATTTCTAAAACAAAAATTTATTTTACACAACATGTGTATCAAAAATTTATTTTATTTGCTCTAAATTTTCCTATCATTTTTTAGTTTTTCAACAAAAACAAAAGTTAACTTTCTAAAGGAAAACTTATCATTTAAATTATTTTACATCGCACATCTTATATAAACCTTTTCTTCCTAAAACTCAACAAAAAGTCAACATGTGGCGAGAAAATTGAGGCAAAAAGAGTATTAAAAGAATGTGTAAAGTACACAGACGACCATTGAACTTTGGTAAAAAAAAAACAAAATAGTAACTAAACTTTCAAAAATCACAAAATGACAATTAAACATTATGTTTTATAACAAAATTATAACTGAACGTTAAATCTCCTTAAGTGTCTGTTATAAAATTTGGTATAATAACACATTTAGTCCTTCATATTTATACATTCAATCAATTTAGTCCTAATTCGAACAATTCACTAAATTTAGCCCTCGTTATTTACGCATTCTTTCAATTTGGTCCTTAAAGAAAAATTTCAAAGTATGGTAACATGATAAATAATTACAATTAATTTTTTATAGGAACTCGAAAACTCGATTCGACTCGAATCGAAAATTTTTCAAATAAAGTATGAGTTGTAAAATATGACGCGTCATCTCGAATAACTCGAAATTTTTTGACTCGACTCGATCGAACGCTCATCTCTATCTTAAGATATGACACGTCGACTCGAATAACTCGAAATATTCGAATATTTTAAATCATTTTTTCTTTTATATCGAATATTTTTAAAATAGAATATTTAATATTTTCATATTTAAATCACATCGAATATTTAATATCTACTTTAAATATTCAATTTAATTTAAAAATATTCGATTTAAAAGAAAAAAATAATTTAAAATATTTGAATATTTAATAACTACTTTAAATATTTTTCTTTTAAATATTCGAATATTTAATAACAACTTTAAAAATTCGAATATTTTAAATCAATTTTTTCTTGTAAATCAAATATTTTTAAATTAAATAAAAAATTTAAAGTAGTTATTAAATATTCGATGTGATTTAAAAGAAAAAATGATTTATAATATTCGAATATTTTGAGTTATTCGAGTTGACGCGTCATATCTTAAGATAGAGGTGAGCGTTTGATCGAGTCGAGTCAAAAAAATTCGAGTTGACACGTCATATTTTACAACAGAAACTTTATTTGAAATTTTTTCGACGCGAGTCGAGTCGAATTTTCGAGTTCCTATAAAAATTTAATTAAATATTCGAATATTTTAAATAAAAATTTTCTTTTAAATCGAATATTAAAACTAGTTATTGAATATTCGATGTGATTTAAATATGAAAGTATTAAATATTCTATTTTAAAATATCTTCGATTTAAAAGAAAAATGATTTAAAATATTAGAATATTTTGAGTTATTCGAGTTGATGTGTCATACCTTAAGATACATGTGAGCGTTCGATCGAGTCAATTCAAAATATTTCGAGTTATTCGAGTTGACGCGTCATATTTTACAACTCAAACTTTATTTGAATTTTTTTCGAGTCAAGTCAAGTCGAGTTTTTGAGTTCCTATAAAAAATTAATTAAATACTCGAATATTTTAAATCAATTTTTTTCTTTTAAATCGAATATTTTTAAATTAAATCTAATATTTAAAGTTATTATTAAATAATCGATGTGAATTAAATATGAAAATATTAAATATTCTATTTTAAAAAAAATATTTGATTTAAAAGAAAAAATAATTTAAAATATTAGAATATTTCGAGTTATTCGAGTTGATGCGTCATATTTTACAACTCAAACTTTATGTAAATTTTTTTCGATTCGAGTCGAGTCGATTTTTCGAGTTCCCATAAAAATTTAATTGTAATTATTTATCATGTTACCATACTTTTGAATTTTGCTTTAAGGTCCAAATTGAAAGAATGCGTAAATAACGATGGCTAAATTTAGTGAATTGTTTCGAATTAGGACTAAATTGATTGAATGTATAAATATGAAGGACTAAATGTGTTATTATACCAATTTTTATAATAGAAACTTATAGGGATTTAACGTCTAGTTACCATTTTGTTATAAAACATAAAGTTTAATTGTCATTTTGTAATTTTTGAAAGTTTAGTTACCCTTTTGTTCTTTTTACTAAAGTTCAGTGACCTTCTGTGTATTTTACCCTAAAAGAATTAAAGGCTTAAAGTTCAAATTGGCCCTCAACAATAAATAAAAAAATCAATTAAGCCCTTATAAAAATTTTGCACTCAATTTAGCCCTCATAATTCAAATTACACGCAATTTGGCCCCTCCGTTAGTTTGACTGCGTTGACCGTTAATGCCCTCTAACAGTTAAAATATAGACGGACACAAGCGTGCCACATCATTCAAAACTAAAAAATTCTTAAAAATCTACAAAATTATAAAAAAAAATTATAAAAACTCATAAAAACTTGTAAAAATAAAAAATATTAAATTAAATTAAATTAAATTAAAAATTTTCTTATTTCCTTTATTTTTTTGTAAAAAACATAAAATGATATATATATTTTCTTCTAAAAAACCCTAAAGTTTCATTTCTTTCAAAAATGCGTCATAAATTCCTAAAATAAGGATTAACACCGATTCAACCACCGGCCACTCCCGTCGCAGGAAAACCCCCGTTCTCCCTCAATATTTCTTCTCACCAGCACCGTCGTCTGCCACAGTACCAACAACTTCTACCGTAAATTAAACTAACTTGAGGATTTGGGAATGTCGGGTTAGGGTTTAGGGATAGAGATTTAAAATTTTGGGCATTTTGAAAATATTTGAAGTTTTGGGATTTTATAATTAAAAATATATTTTTAAAAAAATTATACAAATTTTAAATATTATTTCATTATAAATATTTATATATTTTTAATAATTATTACAAGTATTTATATTTTTTATTTTAAGAAAAAAATAATTTTTATTATTTTATACATAATTTTAATTTTTTACACATTTAAATATTTTTTAGATTTTTCTTGAATTTTTGAAATACTTTTTGAAATTTTTAATTTTTAATTTTTTTATAATTTTAAATATATTATTTTATAATTTTAAATATTTTTAAATTTTTTAAATGATTATTTACGGTTTTGATGACGTGGCACGTTCAGAAAGTGCCACGTGTCACCATCATAATAACTACTTTTGAGTTAACGGTCAACTTAACGGAATGGCTAAATTGATTGTAATTTAAATTTTAAGGGACTGATTAATCGTAATTTAAATTTTGAGGGCTCAAATGGGCGAAAAAATTTTCATAAGGGCTTAATTGATTTTTGACTTTTCGTTGAGGGTCAATTTGATCTTTAAGCCAAAATTAAAAAAAAGAATTATGATATTGTGAATGAAGTAATTTATGTTGGTCAACCCATAATGGACCTCTACAATACTCGATCCGATTTAGTCAAACAATAAGTTGAAGTTATATAAAAAAATATGTTGGAAAATGGATTTTTTTATGTATTGGAACCATTGTTAATTAATGGAGATAAAAAACCATTGTTTTTAACTTTTTCAAATTTACAAAATATTATTTTGTGAAAACAATGACAATAATTTCTATTGTTTTCTATTTTTCAAAGATTTTCATTTTTTAAAAATATTTCCTAAAATTTTCAACCAAACATAATTTCATTGTTTTCTATTTTCTAAGAAAATAAAAAAAATAGTCTTTGCCTTTTTGAACCAAACATAGCATTAATGTAACACCACGATTCCGATCTGAATCCGAAGTACTACATTCAGGTCACCCAAAATCGACCCATCAAAATTTTCATTTAAAAACCACGAGTTTAGCCATTTTCCAAAATATCAAATCATCAATAAATCCATGAAATTAAATAAGCACTAAAATGAGTTTACAAAACAAGAGCTCCAAATTTAAAACGTCGTGTAACAAAATAACATTTCAAATAAAGTTTATAGACTCAATAACTCGTAAGGTCCTATGAATACATTAGCCCAAAACTAAATACAAAGCAATGTACTTTGAAGCGATACAGTACTGGGAAATCCTCATCGATGTGCTCCTCCAAAGGGTGACCCGTCAACCTACGCACGGAAAAATAACACATCTGCACGCTGAGCTAACAAAGCTCAGTGGTATATTTCTACTCTACCACAAATTGTGATTATCATAAAAATAAGCATGGAAGATAATATATTCTAGAGAGCATAGATAAGGCTTCACTATCAATGGGTTATCATCTAGCCTACACTAGCTAGAGTTCTTAGATCACATATCTCAAGGTATCATTAAGCTTACAACAAGTCTTACTTGTTTCTACAAAGATTTTCCATACTTGAGGTCACATAGCCTATCGAGATACTCGAGCTCACACAACCCATCAAGTCAATACATGACATACCTTGATCACTAGGCCATCTGGTGCATAAGCTATCATCTATAGCATCCACACAACATAGATAAGTACAACCATACATTATCTACATAATGGCCAATGAAGCCCTTCTTTACATGTGCTCACAAAGTCGTCGAGTTACTCGTGTTCACACAACCGTCGATTTAAATGGACCATATCCGGATCACCGTAGCCACAAATATGTCCTAGACATACTTGGATCACATTAGACACAAGTAGTCATTACTTGAGGTCACTCGACCTATCAGGTTACTCGAGCTCACTCAGCCTATCGAGTTTACTACCTTATATGGATCACCATAGCCACAGATAGGTTTCTAACCGCACCCAGATCACTCAGCTCGTGGGGTACATTGAATGTACTTGATCACTCAGCCCGAAGTACACATCCCCTTATATAAGTATTGTAGTACTAACTCTAGGACATCCTAATTCCTTTACCACAATCATAAGATAATACATGCTCCTCGAGCATTCATACACCTCACCAAGAGGTAAATGGCACCAAGCCAAGCCACCAACAAATTCCCCAAGGCATGACACTAACCATCACGATTATATCTTGTCATCATTTACTAAGTTATTACATGTTACTGTTGAGCTCGATGGTCACAATCGAAATGCTTGTCAAGTGTGGAGAATATTGGGTTTTGGGTGTTTTTGTGGAAGCTAAAAATATAAGAAATGAACACAAGAATTTAAAGTGGTTCAACATTCTAACCCAAAGCCTACATCCACTACCTTAGCTTCCTACTAAGGATTTAAACCAAATTCACTAAGAATTTCGTCCCATTTTCTCGGATTAGGAGGAAACCGTTACAACGATCAAGCTTTCTACCCAAAGCTTGACCAAGCACTCTCTTACAAGAGAAATTCAAAGCAAACTTGAAATCCCTCTAATAGGTGTATGTTTGCAATTCTAAGCACTCACCCAAAACCTATACACTTGAGCAAATTTGACAATTAAGCTCACAAGTGTTGTCTATACAAGAAATATACAAATTAGCTCAAAAGACAATCTTTCATCATATTGGTGTAACAATTGAAGCATTAACCATCTCTTGATGCTTGGAGGTCGCTTTTATACTCCTAATTGAGTTTGTAGCCGTTGAAGACTGTTGGGGTTGAATTAGAGCCGTTGGAGCCTTTATTTCCTACCATAAATGTCGTTCTGCAGCTTGGCGTATCGATACTCCTCAAACCGTATCGATACGGTCTCGATAAGGAAGTAGTTGTTGAGCACTTCAGCTGGTGCGTATCGATACGCGTGGCTAGCGTATCGGTACAGTCCTGCAATTTAAATGACCATTGGGAAATTGACTGTTGGGGGTAGTTGGGCGTATCGGTGCGCGTTTTGGCTACTGGAAAATTACTGTAGTTAAGACCCTTAAGGGTATCGATAAGGTACCATATAGTATCGATACAGTTACACTTAAAACATGGTTTTGACTCCTTTAAACGCTCTTTAAATCAATCCAAGGCCTTGTAAAACCCTTAAACATATTTTCACGTTATTTTTTTACTAAAAACATATTTTAAATTCTTTTCAATTTAGTTCAAAACATTTTTTAATTATTATATCAAAACACTTAGTTCTACAGTTACACCCATCCATGAGGGTTAAATCTTGGTTTCTCAGTTTTACTATTTATTTTACCACCTTAGAAGCTCATTGGGCCATAATCCTTGAATTATAAGCCCTTTAAACTCAAAACTTATTTTTCAGGCAAATTGCCTAGTGGGTATCGATACCCACCTGTAACCCCCTTAGCCCGGTCTAGACGGTTGACCCGAATTAAGGAAGTCACACGGGGAAAACCAAAGTCAACCCGAAAGTCAACCTTGATTAACGACCCTTTTTTTTTCTTTTTAGACTTGTCTAGATGCACATTAACCTTAATTGTGATCATACAAACAACATATCAAAAGATCACAAACATCAGAGATCAAACAGGGACCCAATTGAACAAATTACAACTTTAGGGACCAAATTGTAATTTCTGATAAATTAAGGGACTTAACCCAAATTAAAGTTACCATCTTGAAATTAGTCAGGTTTCATGCTTCTCTGTGAAATTTCAACTCAAACGGACAATCCAAACTCATACAATTGATCAAACACGATTCAGGACCAAAACGTAAACAAAACGAAACATCCAAAGATACTTTTAACTGATTTTAACGGTCGGGTATCGATACGCCACGTGTCGTATCGATACTCGGGGAAGGCAGAAACCAAACTCTAGCAAGGGTATCGATACCTTCCCCCTGGTATCGATACTCCATTCATATGGTATCGATACTTGTTCAGAGGTATCGATACCCCTGGGCAGAAACATGCATATTTGGCTCAGGTGTATCGATACCCAAGCCCGAGTATCGATACCCCTGCCTGGAAACAACTCGAAAACAGCATCAAACATGCATTAAACACCAAATTAACATCACCAAACCATATCACTTAATCATACAACATGCAAGGACCTCAATTGCATCAACAATTCAACATTTAAACATCACATGTGAAAAGCCCCAATTCATATAGCATGCTTCCTACTTAAGCTAACATTCAAGCAATAAACCTTCATAAGCAAGCAATAGGAAATCAATCCAAAATCCAGCAATTCAAACAACAATTAACATCCATAGGGAGTCTCAAACACCTCCCAAAACATACACATTGATCCCCCATTGCCAAATCAACCAAAAGCTAAAATGTTTAACAAAACCTTCCATACATTGAGCTTTACTTGAACTTGTGTGCTTGCCTTCTCTTGCTGCCCTCAATGTACTCTAATGCTCTGCATTATTGAATCAAGAAAACGAGAGAGCGTAAGCCAAAGCTTAGTGAGGAGTGCTCTTTTAAAACCATTCAATAATGCTTTAAAAACCATTTATAAAACATGCTTATAATCAACCATTGTACATGCTCAAAGCATACTTTAGATCAAGCAATTCCATGCCTCAAATAACATTTAAACAAGCATCTCATGCTTCAACATAAACATTAAAACATGCATCTCATGCATCTCAATGTACTATACATGTCATATTGGCTCAAGTGATACATTTCATTTATGAAATCAAGTTCAATAACTTTCCCCAAGGACTTTTAAACACCTTGGCCCCAAGGACTTTTAAACACCTTGGCCATGGACTTTTAAACACCATGAAAGGACCACACAAGGACTTTTAACCACCTTTGTGTCCGTAGCTTGAATCACCCCAAGGACTTTTAAACACCTTGGCCCCAAGGACTTTTAAACACCTTGGCCCCATGGACTTTTAACCACCATGGAAAGGAGCACCTAAGGACTTTTAACCACCTTAGTGTCCGCAACAAGATTCATCCAAGGACTTTTAAACACCTTGATGATCTTAGGTAACAAGGCTCACTCAAGGACTTTTAACCACCTTAGTGACCTTCACTTTTACAAACCATCACTTGCCAATACACACTTTATACATCATGTAATCCACTGTTTTAAAGCATTTATACCAAGCCATTTCATCATGCATTTCAAAGCATTAAATCATCATTTAACAATGCATAAAAACAAGGCTCTCTTACCTAGAGACACCCTCAACACATGGCTTAAATCATCAGCATAAATCATGCTAAAACATCAGCAATTAACATGCTAAAACATGCTTTCCAAAACAGTAATCAAATCATGCAAAATCATCATTTTACATTACATCAAAACATGGCCACCACTTAAGCGAGTAATTCGAAAACTTACACTTGAGCTTAGCAAAGTTGTTTAGACTTAAACTAAGCTCCCAAAACCTTGGTTTCAAAGCCGAAAACCATTTTCACAAATCCACTCACCGATTTCCACTTTGCTTCAAGCCAAAGCACCAAATCAAGCCTCCGGATCAACAATTCTTGGATCCAAGGATGCCTCCCCTGTTTCAACACATTAAAGCAGAGGATTAATGCATCATCATGCATTAATTGCTTCAATGAAAGCATCTAAACTCGCTGCTCTCACTAAACCTCCATTTTCGGCCACCAAACACAACCGAAAATGCATCCGAAACACTTCTAAACAAAGCCCAGCCACAAACCAGCAAAACCTCACTTCCATTAACATCATTTAACATCTAAAAACAACCTACAACCATCCTTATACCTCCAGCAACACCAGATCCACAAGATCACCACAAAAGCTACCTTAAAACACAAGCTAAAATTAGGAAACCCAACCTATCCGGGATTGCATCAATCAAGACTCATTTCCACATCAATTTAATGATCATTTAACATCAAAAACACTTCTCAAAACACTGATTTAACAGATCAAACGAAAATCAAGTGAAATCATCAAGATCTTGCTTAATTAGCCAAGATCCATAAATCAACCTTAAAACCTTTAATCAATTATCAAATTAGGATTGAAAACTTTAGGAATTTCATTAAAGAACTTGAAGTTCAGAGGAGAAGGACGTTCTTACCTCCAAACTTGAGTTTCTCCTCTTTTTGGAATAGAAAAGCTTGATGAAACTTGAAGCAATTGAAGAGGATTTGAAGACACAATGATTTGCAATCAAATGAGAGTTGAAAGAAGGTTTTTAGGTGATGAAAATCAGACTTAGATCTCTGGAATTGAGTGTTTGGGTTGAGAGAAAAGATAGAGAGAAAATAGGTAGTTAAAAGAGAAAATGGCCAAAATAGATTTTTCCCTCCTTTTGATTCTTTTAAAATCAGAATTATGGGTTAAAATATCTTAGAAAAATCTGGAGAAACTCCCTTTGGGTAAATAGCTCCTTAAAGATTCAAAGTTTCAACCCTTTATAAAATAGCCACCAAACTTTCAAAAATTACATTTTGGTCACTAGTCAAAATGTCACACTTCCGAAACTCATTTTCCAAAATTGATTTCACAGTTCACTTAATTATATTAAAAGATGATTTTAGAACATTTTTCCATAATTTTTATGCAACCCGAACTAGGCTTTCCTAATTTAACCTCTTACGATTCGAACAGCACTTTGACCAACCGGTCAACGCCCAAGACTTCCAAGCCCAAAACCGGGGCGTTACAACTCTCCCCCCCTTAAGAAATTTCGTCCTCGAAATTTACCTGAAGGAAAGAGATAAGGAAACTGCTTCAGCATATCATCCTTCCGCTCCCACGTGGCTTCCTCAACACCGCGATGCTTCCACAGCACCTTCACCAACTCAATGGTCTTGCCACGAAGAACTTTGCTATCTGAATCCAGAACCTTCACCGGTTCCTCATCATAGGTCAAATCCGGATTCAATTCCACTTCCTCCACAGGCAACACATGCGAAGGATCAGATCTATACCTCCGGAGCATAGAAACATGGAACACATCATGAATCTTCTCCAGCTCTTGAGGTAACCTCAACCGATACGCAACAGGACCCACACGCTCAACAACCTCATACGGTCCAATGTATCTAGGGCTCAGCTTACCCTTCCGACCAAACCTCATCACCTTCTTCCAAGGCGAAACCTTCAAGAACACGCGATCACCCACCGCAAACTCTATCTCCTTACGCTTCAAATCCGCGTAAGACTTCTGCCGATCAGAAGCAGCCTTCAACCGCTCACAAATGAGCTTCACCTTCTCGGTAGTACCTTTCAACAAAGCAGGCATCGAAACCAACTTTTGACCAGTTTCAGCCCAACACAGAGGAGTCCTACACTTCCTCCCATACAGAGCCTCATAAGGTGCCATCTGTATACTTGCCTGAAAACTGTTGTTATAAGCGAACTCAACCAAAGGCAGATGCTTCTCCCAAGAACCTTGGAACTCTATCACGCAGCATCTCAACATATCCTCCAAAAACTGAATAACACGCTCAGACTGGCCATCCGACTGAGGATGATAGGATGTACTGAAATGCAACCTTGTACCCAGAGCTTGATGCAAACACTGCCAAAAACGCGATGTGAACCTCGGATCCCTATCCGACACGATCGACTTAGGCACACCATGCAACCTCACAACCTCAGCAATGTACAGCTCTGCCAGCTTATCCAAGGAAAACGTAGTATGCACAGGCAAGAAATGTGCACACTTCGTCAGACGATCCACAATCACCCAAACAGAATTCTTCTTTGACGGAGACAAAGGCAAACCAGATACAAAATCCATGGTAACCCTCTCCCACTTCCATTCAGGGATTTTCAACGGTTGCAACAAACCAGAAGGAACCTGATGTTCAGCCTTAACGCGCTGACACACCAAACACTTGCTCACGAACTCTGCCACATCCTTCTTCAAGCCCACCCAATAGTACTCATCACGAAGATCGCGATACATCTTTGTACTACCAGGATGCATAGCAAAAGGACTACTATGACCTTCAGCTAGAATAGCATGCCTCAACTCAGCATCAGCAGGCACTACTATCCGGCTACCAAAACACAACACTCCATCCTCATTAAAACAGAAATCCGAAGGTCTACCCTCCGCGATATCCTGAACATGAGACACCAAGGAATCATCCAACAACTGCTTATCCTTGATCAACTGAACCAACGAAGGTTTCACTTGCAACTCAGCAACAAGACCACCATCCTGCGATATGCTCAAGCTAGCAAACATAGCTCTCAGCTCAACAGCTACCTTTCTACTCAAGGCATCCGCAACAACATTGGCCTTCCCAGGATGATACTCAATCGTCAGATCATAATCCTTGAGCAACTCCAACCAACGTCGCTGCCTGAGATTCAACTCCTTCTGAGACATCAGATACCTCAAACTCTTGTGATCCGTGTACACAGTACACTTCTCACCATACAGATAATGCCTCCAGATCTTCAGAGCAAAAACCACTGCAGCCAGCTCAATATCATGCGTAGGATAATTGCGCTCATGCACCTTCAACTGCCGCGACGCATAAGCCACAACCTTACCCTCTTGCATCAGCACACACCCCAAACCAACATAGGATGCATCACTGTAGACTACGAACTCTTTCCCTGATTCAGGCTGAATCAAGATAGGAGCTTGCGTCAAAGCCATCTTCAGCTTCTCAAAAGCTTGCTGCCTCGCTTCTGTCCACTCATACTTAACATCTTTCTGCAGCAACTTCGTCAAAGGAGCAGCAATCTTGGAAAAACCATCCACAAACCTTCGGTAGTATCCTGCCAAACCAAGGAAACTACGAACCTCCTGAACAGACTTAGGAACTTTCCAGTTCATCACTGCTTCGATCTTCTGAGGATCAACACGAATCCCCTCAGCTGAGACCACATGTCCAAGGAAAACCACCTCTCTAAGCCAGAACTCACACTTGCTCAACTTAGCATAAAGCTGATTCTCCAACAAAGCTTGCAACACAACTCTCAAATGCTCTTCGTGCTCTTCCTCAGTACGCGAGTACACAAGGATATCATCAATGAACACCACAACAAACTTGTCCAGGTATTCATGAAAAACACGATTCATCATGTCCATGAAAGCAGCTGGAGCATTTGTCAGACCAAACGGCATCACAAGGAACTCATAATGCCCATAACTTGTCCTGAAAGCTGTCTTAGGCACATCCACATCCTTCACCTTCAACTGATAATACCCTGACCTCAAGTCAATCTTAGAGAACACAGCAGCTCCCTGAAATTGATCAAAGAGATCATCAATCCTCGGCAAAGGATACTGATTCTTGATAGTCAACTTGTTCAGCTGACGGTAATCAATGCACATCCTCATCGTGCCATCCTTCTTCTTCACAAACAAGACAGGAGCACCCCAAGGCGAAACACTCGGCCGGATGAAACCACGATCAAGCAGCTCTTGCAACTGCGTCTTCAGCTCCTTCAGCTCCTTAGGTGCCATTCTATAGGGAGTAATGGACACAGGAGTGGTATTCTCATACAGCTCAATACCAAACTCCACCTCGCGATTAGGAGGTAAACCAGGCAACTCTTCAGGAAAAACATCAGGAAACTCCTTCACAACCCTGATATCTTGCACCCTCAGCTCCTTCGAACTAGGATTCATCACAAAAGCTAGAAAAGCTTCACAACCTTGCCTCAGCATCCTGCTCGCCTCCAAGGTAGAAACAACATTGGCAAGAAACTTCACATTCTCACCAACCACCACCACTTCATAATCATCCGCAAGCTTAAGCGAAACCCGCTTATTCTCACAATCCACAACAGCACGATGCTCAGCAAGCCAATCCATACCAAGGATCACATCAAAACCATAAAAGGGCAACTCCATAAGATCAACATGAAAGACATGCTCTTGAACAACCAAAGGACACCTTCTATAAAGCTTACGAGTCACAACAGTTTCACCAAAAGAACTAGTGACTCTAACACCAACATCCAAAGACTCAACAGGCAAACCAAGCAACTCAGCATGCTCACGAAGAATGTATGAATGCGTAGATCCAGAATCAATCAAAGAAAGCAATGACAAGGATTGCAAAGTAAAGGTACCTGCAATCACATCAGCATCATTCCTTCCTTCGCGCTGAGCATACACCCTCGCCTGACCTCCACCCTCAGGTTGAATAGCCACAACATGAGCTACACCACGGCCACCTTCCTCTCGCCTCTGGAAATTACCACGGCCGCCCCCACGACCTCTCTGCGGTGCTGCAACAACAGGAGCACGCTCTTGACCACCAGCCATCCTCGGACAATCACGCCTCAAATGATCAGCTGAACCACAGTTCCAGCACTCATAACCAGCTGCCATCACAAGAGCTTGCACCTCCCTCCCAGCACGAGGACAGTCACGTCTCAAGTGACCACGAGAACCACAAATCCAACAAGCACTAGGGTCAGCTCTAGCATTGCCACCCCTAGCAGGTGCACCACCACCTCTCTTAGACGAGGACTGAAACCTCTGATCGCGTCCCCTCTTGTTCCGTCCACCGGAACTATGCTCTGCAGCTCTCTTCCCAGAACTAGCTCCAGCACCTTTAGCAGACAAACTCAGATTCATCTCGATGTCTTTGGACCGACTAACCAGCACATCGAAATCATTGTACTCCGCAGCCAACATATAGGTCTTAACTTCCGTCACCAAGCCATAACGGAACCTTTCGCACCTCTCGCGCTCATCAGGTATCAGCTCCGGTGCATACTGGCTAAGACGTACGAACTGTACCTCATACTCCGCCACACTCATGCTCCCTTGGGTCAGAGACATGAATTCACGCTTCTTCTCATCCAGATATCTAAGTCCCAGATATCTCCTCTTGAACGCATGCTGAAAGAACGTCCAAGTAACATCAGCATCAGCCATCCCAGAGATTGTGGTCGTCCACCACGTATAAGCATCACCTTGCAGCAGTGACACCACACATCCCAGCTTCTGCACATCAGTGCAACTCATCTGCCCCAAGACACGCTTGGTACTCTCCAACCATGCTTCAGACCTCTCAGCTGACATACCCCTAAACTCAGTCCCACCAAGACTGCGCAAACGTTCCAAGGGTAGTCTAGCACCAGCATCTCCCTGATGCCCAGCTCCTTGAGCTCCAGCTACTGCTGCTCGAAACGCACCCGCAATAGCTTGTATCAGCACAGACATGTCAGGCATCGCTTGCCCCTGACCAACCTCAGGTCCTGCAGCTCCAGCACCAGCTGCCTCAGCTCCAGCTCTTCCTCTCTCCGCACCACCACCACCAGGTGGAGGAGAAGGTATCACAGCACTACCAGTGTGCTCATCATTCACATTCCCCTCCGGGGTCGTAGCTCTCGCGCTACTCCTTAACTCTCTACGTGGTGCCATACTTTTACCATGCACAACAATACAAAATAAAACAAGTCAGGACCAGCAAGGTAAGCAAATTCCAAGTATTCAAGCTCAATTTCTTTCAAAAACAACATCATCTCTTTAGCTTTTGTTTGGCAATGGGTACCCTCATCATGCATCATCACAACATGCATCACATACACATCATCATCACAAATCACTGAACATGCTTTCACTCAACAAGCATACAAACCAAACCATGCTTCAATCATGCATACACACATTCCCAATTACTCGAGAACTCAGCTCTGATACCACCAAATGTAACCCCCTTAGCCCGGTCTAGACGGTTGACCCGAATTAAGGAAGTCACACGGGGAAAACCAAAGTCAACCCGAAAGTCAACCTTGATTAACGACCCTTTTTTTTCTTTTTAGACTTGTCTAGATGCACATTAACCTTAATTGTGATCATACAAACAACATATCAAAAGATCACAAACATCAGAGATCAAACAGGGACCCAATTGAACAAATTACAACTTTAGGGACCAAATTGTAATTTCTGATAAATTAAGGGACTTAACCCAAATTAAAGTTACCATCTTGAAATTAGTCAGGTTTCATGCTTCTCTGTGAAATTTCAACTCAAACGGACAATCCAAACTCATACAATTGATCAAACACGATTCAGGACCAAAACGTAAACAAAACGAAACATCCAAAGATACTTTTAACTGATTTTAACGGTCGGGTATCGATACGCCACGTGTCGTATCGATACTCGGGGAAGGCAGAAACCAAACTCTAGCAAGGGTATCGATACCTTCCCCCTGGTATCGATACTCCATTCATATGGTATCGATACTTGTTCAGAGGTATCGATACCCCTGGGCAGAAACATGCATATTTGGCTCAGGTGTATCGATACCCAAGCCCGAGTATCGATACCCCTGCCTGGAAACAACTCGAAAACAGCATCAAACATGCATTAAACACCAAATTAACATCACCAAACCATATCACTTAATCATACAACATGCAAGGACCTCAATTGCATCAACAATTCAACATTTAAACATCACATGTGAAAAGCCCCAATTCATATAGCATGCTTCCTACTTAAGCTAACATTCAAGCAATAAACCTTCATAAGCAAGCAATAGGAAATCAATCCAAAATCCAGCAATTCAAACAACAATTAACATCCATAGGGAGTCTCAAACACCTCCCAAAACATACACATTGATCCCCCATTGCCAAATCAACCAAAAGCTAAAATGTTTAACAAAACCTTCCATACATTGAGCTTTACTTGAACTTGTGTGCTTGCCTTCTCTTGCTGCCCTCAATGTACTCTAATGCTCTGCATTATTGAATCAAGAAAACGAGAGAGCGTAAGCCAAAGCTTAGTGAGGAGTGCTCTTTTAAAACCATTCAATAATGCTTTAAAAACCATTTATAAAACATGCTTATAATCAACCATTGTACATGCTCAAAGCATACTTTAGATCAAGCAATTCCATGCCTCAAATAACATTTAAACAAGCATCTCATGCTTCAACATAAACATTAAAACATGCATCTCATGCATCTCAATGTACTATACATGTCATATTGGCTCAAGTGATACATTTCATTTATGAAATCAAGTTCAATAACTTTCCCCAAGGACTTTTAAACACCTTGGCCCCAAGGACTTTTAAACACCTTGGCCATGGACTTTTAAACACCATGAAAGGACCACACAAGGACTTTTAACCACCTTTGTGTCCGTAGCTTGAATCACCCCAAGGACTTTTAAACACCTTGGCCCCAAGGACTTTTAAACACCTTGGCCCCATGGACTTTTAACCACCATGGAAAGGAGCACCTAAGGACTTTTAACCACCTTAGTGTCCGCAACAAGATTCATCCAAGGACTTTTAAACACCTTGATGATCTTAGGTAACAAGGCTCACTCAAGGACTTTTAACCACCTTAGTGACCTTCACTTTTACAAACCATCACTTGCCAATACACACTTTATACATCATGTAATCCACTGTTTTAAAGCATTTATACCAAGCCATTTCATCATGCATTTCAAAGCATTAAATCATCATTTAACAATGCATAAAAACAAGGCTCTCTTACCTAGAGACACCCTCAACACATGGCTTAAATCATCAGCATAAATCATGCTAAAACATCAGCAATTAACATGCTAAAACATGCTTTCCAAAACAGTAATCAAATCATGCAAAATCATCATTTTACATTACATCAAAACATGGCCACCACTTAAGCGAGTAATTCGAAAACTTACACTTGAGCTTAGCAAAGTTGTTTAGACTTAAACTAAGCTCCCAAAACCTTGGTTTCAAAGCCGAAAACCATTTTCACAAATCCACTCACCGATTTCCACTTTGCTTCAAGCCAAAGCACCAAATCAAGCCTCCGGATCAACAATTCTTGGATCCAAGGATGCCTCCCCTGTTTCAACACATTAAAGCAGAGGATTAATGCATCATCATGCATTAATTGCTTCAATGAAAGCATCTAAACTCGCTGCTCTCACTAAACCTCCATTTTCGGCCACCAAACACAACCGAAAATGCATCCGAAACACTTCTAAACAAAGCCCAGCCACAAACCAGCAAAACCTCACTTCCATTAACATCATTTAACATCTAAAAACAACCTACAACCATCCTTATACCTCCAGCAACACCAGATCCACAAGATCACCACAAAAGCTACCTTAAAACACAAGCTAAAATTAGGAAACCCAACCTATCCGGGATTGCATCAATCAAGACTCATTTCCACATCAATTTAATGATCATTTAACATCAAAAACACTTCTCAAAACACTGATTTAACAGATCAAACGAAAATCAAGTGAAATCATCAAGATCTTGCTTAATTAGCCAAGATCCATAAATCAACCTTAAAACCTTTAATCAATTATCAAATTAGGATTGAAAACTTTAGGAATTTCATTAAAGAACTTGAAGTTCAGAGGAGAAGGACGTTCTTACCTCCAAACTTGAGTTTCTCCTCTTTTTGGAATAGAAAAGCTTGATGAAACTTGAAGCAATTGAAGAGGATTTGAAGACACAATGATTTGCAATCAAATGAGAGTTGAAAGAAGGTTTTTAGGTGATGAAAATCAGACTTAGATCTCTGGAATTGAGTGTTTGGGTTGAGAGAAAAGATAGAGAGAAAATAGGTAGTTAAAAGAGAAAATGGCCAAAATAGATTTTTCCCTCCTTTTGATTCTTTTAAAATCAGAATTATGGGTTAAAATATCTTAGAAAAATCTGGAGAAACTCCCTTTGGGTAAATAGCTCCTTAAAGATTCAAAGTTTCAACCCTTTATAAAATAGCCACCAAACTTTCAAAAATTACATTTTGGTCACTAGTCAAAATGTCACACTTCCGAAACTCATTTTCCAAAATTGATTTCACAGTTCACTTAATTATATTAAAAGATGATTTTAGAACATTTTTCCATAATTTTTATGCAACCCGAACTAGGCTTTCCTAATTTAACCTCTTACGATTCGAACAGCACTTTGACCAACCGGTCAACGCCCAAGACTTCCAAGCCCAAAACCGGGGCGTTACACCACCCAACTGTACCGATACGCCTATGTGGGTATCAATAGCCACTTCATGCGTATCAATACACAGCTCCACACGCGAATGGATTCAACCAACAACCTTGTACCGGTACATGGGGATCGTGTACCGATACCGTATTGGTACCGATACACCCCTTAGCGTACCGACACACCTTTTTGCTACTGGAATTATGGTAGAACAGGGGGTATCAATACCCTCATTAGGCGTACCAATACGCCCTACTAGAATCGTCTGTCTTCATCATATATAACACATGTTATTAGTACAGGATCCCCGTGTAGCAATACCAAAGCCTAGCAATGGCTTCTAAGGCTCGGGAAATCACTTCCCAAGCCCCAAAAACATAACCTTTAATCCGTTAACTCAATCCTACATCTTATGGGAGTTAATTAGAATGTTTTGCTACCTTTTTATACCCTGTTAACATTTAATTCGGATTTTGCCATTACAAGGCTCTAAGCTACCAAACACCCAACTTGCAATTATAAACCAAAACATCAAGCAAAGCAACCACTTTATGATCTTCAAGAAGAGTAGGAGTCAGAGATGTACTGACCTTTTAGTAACTAACCCGGATTTGCTTCACACACTCAAAATCCTCAACTTCTTCTCTTTGGCTCCAACTTGAATAACCCCCAAGACACCTCATTTTTACCTCAAAATAAGGAAATGAATCAAGACTTAAACAAAGCACTAAAGAGGAGTCTAGCCACAAATTAGCGGCCTTAGAAAACATGGAAGAAACCCCCAAAGCTTAATCCCCTTCAAAAACCTGTTTACCAAATAAATATATTTTTCTTGAAGCTTAATGAATAACTCACCTTTTTACCAAAAGAATATACTTTTCTTGAAGCTTATAAGGGGGATTAACATATCTCAATCTTGAAACTTGAATGGAAGAGATGAGTTTGAAAGTTTGGATCTTTAGTCTTGGAAACTAACCTTGAAAGGAAGAGAGATCTTGTCCCCCACCCTTTTTGAGGTAATATACCCCAAAAGCCAAAATGGTATTCAACCAAAAACTTTAAAAAGGGTAATATCACAATATAAAACCCCCATGTTCTCCCTCATTTCCAAAACGGCCACTTTACAAACCCACAAGGCTCAATACTCATCCAACAAAGCCCAAACTTGGCTCAATGGGTCCAATTACTCCAACCAACACGCAAGTTCATAACTCGGGTCAACGCCCAAATTGTTTACTTGGAAATTCGGGTCGTTACAATTAACTTTTTTGTATGATCAATATTTTAAAAATTCAACCGTCATATTTCATGTTCCATTTAAATAAATCATGCATGTCGGGTTTTGATTAAACTAAAAATGTCTAACTATATATTTTGAAAATAGAATACATTCAATTATTTAATATATATATTAATAAATACAATATTCTAAATAGATATTTTTATAGGATAACGACCAGAAATGAAAGAGTAAAAGTCTGGTACAATAAAATCCCTTACTTTTAGGGATATGATTCTTTTTGTTATTCCAGTAGTATATCTATTTTCATGTTTTTCGTTTTGGTTGTAATTGGCTATATAAAGCCAAGTTTCTAGTCAAATAAAAATATTCTTCAGTTTTCAAATTTCAATCCTTGTTTAGCCATTTTTATTTCTCACATTCTAGTATCAGAGCCATGTTGAAAGTAAGAGTTTTTTTAGTTGCAAACACGAGAGTTTTCTATTTGAGAGAAATGACAAGTGAAGGGGAGCCTTTGTTCAACCAACCACCCAACGTTTCGAAGGTCATTATGACCATTGGAGTATGCTTATGGAGAATTTTTTAAGGTCCAAAGAGTTTTGGAACTTGATTGAGACGGGGTTTGAGGAATTTGAAGGAGCAGCTGTGACAAAGGCGCAACAAAAGAAGTTTGAGGAATTGAAACTCAAAGATCTTAAGGTGAAAAATTACCTTTTCCAGTCAATAGACAGAACCATTTTGGATAAGAGTACCTCCAAAAAAATTTGGGATTCAATGAAGAAGAAGTTCGAGGGGAGTGCTAGAGTGAAGCGCTCGGTTCTTCAAGCTTTGAGAAGAGAGTTCGAGACTCTAGAGATGAAGATAAGAGAGAGCATTAATGAATATTTTGCTCGTGTAATGACAATCGTCAACAAGATGAGGGTGAATGGAGAACAAATGAAAAATGTTACCATTGTAGAGAAAATTCTCAGAACCTTGACAGACAAATTCAACTATGTGGTTGTCTCAATTGAAGAGTCTAAGGATATTGATGCTCTTTCCATTGATGAATTGCAGAGTTCTCTGATTGTGCATGAGTAGAAGTTTAATTGGAATAATGGAGAGGAACATGCTGTAACCCCCTCGTCCCGGTCTGGTCGGATGACCGGTCCGAGTGGGCCACACGGGGAAAACCGAAGCGAAACCCGTTAAGGCTTCCCCTCGGTTAACGACCCAGAAAATTTCTTTTAACTTTAGTCTTGTCTAGATGCATATATAATTCCTATGTGAAGCACAACAGCGGAAGAAACAAACAACGTAACATTTACCAATCAAACAAAACATAAAACAATCCATTTTACTTCATTTCAGCAGGCCGTTTCGAAACACCTATAGGGTGTTCCGAAACGCCCTGACCTGGTCAACGGGCCTGGGTCAACCACAAGGTGACCGTTCCGAAACAAGGGTGACCCGTATCGGAACGACCTTGACGGTCAATATCTCGTGGTCAACGAGATTTGACCGTTTCGGAACTTCAAAGGCCCGTTTCAGAACGGCTTCATCTCGCCAATTTCTCAAAATTCCAGTAGTGAAAACGTTCCGGAACGACCCTCATCCGTTTCGAAACGGCAGGCCATTTACACATGGGCTGTTTTGGAACACGGGGACCCGTTCCGAAACACCCCCTGTCTGCAGACTTTTCTGGGCTGTTTTGAGGCACAAGAATGCCCCAAAACATCACCAAGACACCATACAACAACCAAGCATTTAAACCCAAGATACAACAACATTACTAACATGCTTTAACAAGGTTTGGACATGTCTAACACAAAGGCAACAATCAACACACATACATCCAATCAAACAACATCCAACCTTAAACATGGTTTCTAAGCATTTAACCAACATACAAGAGAGCAGAATAGGCATGGTTAACAACTTAAACATGGCATTACAAGCCACACAAAAGCAACATAACATAGAGTCTAAGCATGCTCCTAGCAACCGACAACAACCAACAAGTCTTACACATCCCATTGCTTAAACTATTACATGTCTTAACATTAAAACCATACTTGATGAACTTAAGTCCAACACCACACTTGGAGGCCCTCCACTTGCCCGAGCAACCCACGAACTAAGGATCTGCAATGTTGAACAAAGAGAGCGTAAGCAATGATGCTTAGTGAGGGTAAGCTCTAAAAACAAACCTCAACATTGCAGGGTCCGAGCACGATCTAGCCAAAGCAACTTACATTTACCAAGAGTCCACAAGATATAGATGCATGAGCAATATATCACATATATGCCATAATCATGAGCTCAACGCTACCATACATGTAATCACATTTAAACATCCAAACAACTCATAAATCCCAACACAATGATACACATATCAATCCACATTGGCACCTAGTTATGACTCAAATACGCAGATAGACACGTTGGAAACTCATATCCAACAACCACATTACCTCGGTGGGATTCCACTCATCACCGGTCTCGCGGAGGGGATTCCACTCATCCTCACGCCCCGTCGATGGGATTCCACTCATCACCGACTATATTCAAATACAATTTCGGGCGAACCCGTACTCCTCCTTGGTGACTCAACGCCACCAAGGCCACGCGCGACTTTAGACTCATGTGTACACACTAACATCCTAATGATCGATCATTTGTATTTAAGTATACTAGTGCCAATATTTTACTCATTCCACATTACCCATTTCAATCATTTCCGTGCTTAGCACGTACTCACCATGGACACAATCGTGAACCATCACCATGCATGCTTTAAGCAATACAACCCATGCCTCAATTCACATGTATAAAACAATATACATAAGCATTCATAACACAAGACATACGAGGCATATACATTCATGCATTTGAGTTCATCCAAAGGCTTAGATCAAGATTAGGATTAGGCTACCACCCTAATCCTAACTCTAGGTGGGTCTACCAAGCCCAACCTAGTCCATATACTCGAACCAACTAATTTAAAACCTTTAAAAGCAAACAACCACTCACCTAAACTTCCTAGCTCAAAGACCACGCAAGCGACCGTTCTTCAAATTCCCGGATTCTCTTCCAAAGCTTCACCGACGCCCAAACTCGGTTCTAATCAATCTCAAACACAAACAAAACATTCATAATCAATATCTCATCAACGGAAACAACCCGGAACAATACTTCAAGCACTCAATACCCAAAACAAGTCTCAAAACAGAATTTCCGAGCTGCCCTTAAAGCCCACCAATATCTTCCATTTCAAGCATCCAAATAACCCTCAATCACACCCAAAGCAGCCCTCATATATCATACTAACATCAGCCCTCGAAAACCAACATTGAAACACCCGAAAAACCATTTTAAAACCCTCCCAAAACCCCCTTGGTACCCAATTCCGAAAATTGATTAAAATCACTTGAAATTCACATATATCATACCATTTGACTTCTACATAACTTATCTAAACATATTAAATCAACACATTTACTTTAACAACATAAAGCTTCCATTTTTAATCCCAACTCCCAAAAATTCCATTTTCTCAAACTCTTATGAAAACAAAAATGAATGGTACTTTTACAAAGGGGAAGATGAGGACAGCTCAAAAATGTCATTACCTTTCGAAAATCTTCAAAGATGAAGCAAGGAAATGATGGAATAGTAACCTTCCATGGAGGGGAGAAAGTATCGTGAGTTTTGAAAGAGGGAGGGGAGGAAGATGAGTAAAAAGTGAAGTTTTATGTGTTTTTGTTTTATTTTAAGAGCCAAAAGTCCTTTGTACCCCTAATGAGATGGGGTATTCTCAATAGTATGAAAACCATGGTTTATTGGGGTTTAAATCTTAAAACATGGTCAACCCAATTTATAATTTTGAAACAAAACCCGAAACATTATTTAAATTATAAAACCGAGCCCAAGTAATATTAAAATATTATTTTCACCTAACCCCTAAACTCGGGTGTTACAACTCTCCCCCACTTAAGGAAATTTCGTCCCCGAAATTACCTGGTGGAAACAAATATGGAAACTGCTCAACCATGTCCGCTTTCCTCTCCCACGTGGCCTCTTCCACACCTCTATGTCTCCACAACACTTTGACCAACTCTATGGTCTTGCCACGCAACACCTTGCTATCAGAAGCAAGTACCTCAACGGGCTCTTCATTATAAGACAAATCCGGATTCAACTCTATCTCCTCAACGGGCATCACATGAGAAGGATCTGATCTATATCTCCTAAGCATAGACAAATGAAAGACATCATGAATCTTCTCTAACTCAGAAGGTAACCTCAAACGATAAGCTACGGGCCCAATCCGCTCAACTATCTCATACGGACCAATGAACCTCGGACTCAACTTGCCTTTCCGGCCAAACCTCATTACCTTCTTCCACGGAGATACCTTCAGGAACACTTTCTCACCCACTGCGTACTCAATCTCCTTTCTCTTCAAATCTGCATAAGACTTCTGACGATCCGAAGCTGCTTTCAAACGGTCAAAAATCAACTTCACCTTTTCTGTGGTTCCTTTAAGCAAGTCTGGCATAGGTAACAACCTCTGACCTGTCTCAGCCCAAAAAATCGGAGTTCTACACCGTCTACCATACAAAGCCTCATAAGGTGCCATCTGAATACTAGACTGATAACTGTTGTTGTAAGCAAACTCAACCAACGGTAAGTGCTTCTCCCAAGAACCCTGGAAATCAATCACACAACAACGAAGCATATCCTCTAGAATCTGTATCACTCGCTCTGACTGCCCATCGGACTGCGGATGATAAGATGTGCTGAAATGCAGACGACTACCCAAAGCACTATGCAAACAACTCCAGAACCTCGAAGTAAATCTAGGATCCCTATTTGAAACTATAGACTTTGGAACTCCATGAAGTCTCACAATCTCACGAATGTACAAGTTTGCCAACTTGTCTAAGGAATCCGTAGTGTTCACTGCTAAGAAGTGAGCACACTTAGTGAACCTATCAACAATCACCCAAACTGAATTCTTGTAACCCCCTTAACCCGGCCTAGACGGTTGACCCGAATTAAGAAAGTCACACGGGGAAAACCAAAGTCAACCCGAAAGTCAACCTTGATTAACGACCCTTTTTTTTTCTTTTTAATCTTGTCTAGATGCGCATTAACCCTAATTGTGATCACACAAACACCATACTCAAAGATCACAAACATCAGAGATCAAACAGGGACCCAATTGAACAAATTACAACTTTAGGGACCAAATTGTAATTTCTGATAATTATGAGGACTTAACCCAAATTAAAGTTACCAGCTTGTAATTAGTCAGGTTTCATGCTTCTCTATGAAATTTCAGCTCAAACGGACATTCCAAACTCACACAAATGCACAAACAAGATTCAGGACCAAAACGCAAACATTACAAAACATTTAACCGCCAATGTCAGCCCCTAACGGTCACCCGTTCCGAAACTGGCAGAGCCCGTTTCGAAACTCGGGGCCGTTCCGCAACGCGTACCGATACACGGGCTGGCAGTAGCCAAACCGTTTCGGAACGGTCCCTCCCGTTTCGGACGCCTGGGCTTGTTTAAGGCACCTGTTCCGAAACGGGTTGCACTGTTCCGAAACGCCCTGCTCAGATTGCCTCAAAATGCATTCCTAAACATGCAATTAAACATCCAATCATGCTCCAAATGCAACCAAACTTTACCAGCATGCAATTCAACATATATAAGGCATACTTGCATCAACAATTCATCAAAACAACATCATAAGCAAAAAGCCCCAATTCTATAGGCATGCTTCCTACACAAGCTAGCTATATAAGCACAAACTTCCAAAACAAGCATGTAATGATCCAACACAAAAACCAGCATTCTCAACAACATTCAACATACTTAGGGAGTTTAAAACCTCTCCCAAAACATACACATTGGTCCCCCATTGCCAAAGTATCAAAAGCTAAATGATCTTAGGAAAACCTTCCATACTTTGAGCTTTGCTTCCACTTGAATACTTGCCTTCCTTGCTGTCCTCAAAGAGTTCTAATGTTCTGCATTATTGAATTAAGAAAACGAAAGAGAGCGTAAGCAAAAGCTTAGTGAGGAATGCTCTTAAAACCATTCAATAATGCATTTAAAAACATTTACAAATCATGCTTTAAATCAACCTTTGCACATGCTCAAAAGCATACTTAAAACAAGCATCTCATGCTTCAACATAATATAACATGTCATATTGGCTCAAGTGATAGATTCCATTTCATTAAAACAAGTTCATCAACTTCCCAAGGACTTTTAAACACCTTGGCCATGGACTTTTAAACACCATGAATAAGGACCACACAAGGACTTTTAACCACCTTTGTGTCCATTGCTTGAATCACCCCAAGGACTTTTAAACACCTTGGCCCCAAGGACTTTTAAACACCTTGGCCCCATGGACTTTTAAACACCATGGCCCCATGGACTTTTAAACACCATGAAAAGGATCACCTAAGGACTTTTAACCACCTTAGTGTCCGCAACAAGAATCATCCAAGGACTTTTAACCACCTTGATGATCTTAAGAATACAAGGCTCACTCAAGGACTTTTAACCACCTTAGTGACCTTAACCTTTTCAAAAACATCACTTGCCAATATACATCTTTTTCATCATTTAATCCACTGTTTTAAAGCATTAAACCAAGCCATATTCAACATGCATTTAAAAGCATCAAACCACATCTTATCAATGTACAAAAACAAGGAACTCTTACCTTGAGTTTCCTTCAACATATGGCTTACAACAACAGCAAAAACCATGCTAAATCATGCTTTCAAAACAATAATTAAAACATGCAAATAACCATTTCGCATCACAAAAAAATCATGGCCACCACTAGAGAGTAATCCGAAAACTTACACTTGAGCTTAGCAAAGTTGTTTAGACTTAAGCTAAGCTCCCAAGACATTGGTTTCAAAGCCGAAAACCCAATTTTCACAAACGCACTCACACACTCACCGATTTCCACTTTGCTTCAAGCCAAAGCACCAAATCAAGCTTCCGGATCAACAACTCTTTGATCCAAAGATGCCTCCCCTGTTTTAACACATCAAAGCAGAGGATTAATGCATCATCATGCATTAATTGCTTCAATGAAAGCACCTAAACTCGCTGCTCTCATCCACACACCATTTTCGGCCACCAAACACAACCGAAAATGCATCCAAACCACTTCTAAACAAAGCCCAACCATAAACCAGCAAAACCACACATCCTTAAACATCATATAACATCTAAAAACAACCTATCAACATCCTTAAACCTCCAGCAACATCAGATCCACAAGATCACCCCAAAAACAACCTTGAATTACAAGCTAAACTTAGGAAACTCAACCTATCCGGGATTGCATTAATCAAAACTCAATTCCTTATCAATTTAGTGTTCATTTAACATCAAAAACACATCTCAAATCACAGATTAATCAGATCCAACGAAAATCATCAAAAATCATCAAATCTTGCATTATAAGCCAAGATCCATTTCACCACTTAAAAACCTTTAATTAAACATCAATTAAGGATTGAAAACTTAGGAATTTCAGTAAAGAACTGATAGTTTAGAGGAGAAGGACGTTCTTACCTCCAAACTTGAGTTTCTCCTCTTTTTGGAATCAAAAACCTTGTTGAATCAAGTAGCAATTAAAGAGGTTTTGAAGATATGTTGATTAGGAATCAAATGAGAGTTGAAAGGAGGGATTTAGGTGAGAAAATCAGATCCAATTCTCTGGAGAGAAAGTGTTTGGGTTGAGAGAAAATGAGAGAAAGAAAATTGAGAAAAGTTGGTTACAAAATCCAAAATAGCCAAATGGCTTTCCCTCCACTTTTAATATCATTTAAAATCAGAATTTTTTCTAAAATATCTTAGAAAAATCTGGAGAAACTCCCTTTGGGTAAATAGCTCCTTAAAGATTCAAAGTTTCAACCCTTTATAAAACAGCCACAAAACTTTCGAAAATTACATTTTGGTCACTAGCCAAAATGTCACCCTTCCAAAACTCATTTTCCAAAATTGATTTCACAGTTCACTTAATTATATTAAAAGATGATTTTAGAACATTTTTCCATATTTTTAATGCAACCCGAACTAGGCTTTCCTAAATTCACCTCTTTAGATTCGAACAGCACTTTGACCGAACCGGTCAACGCCCAAAACTCCTAAGCCCAAAACCGGGGCGTTACAACTCTCCCCCACTTAAGAAATTTCGTCCTCGAAATTTACCTGAAGGAAAGAGATAAGGAAACTGCTTCAGCATGTCTTCCTTCCGCTCCCACGTGGCTTCCTCAACACCTCGATGCTTCCACAGCACCTTCACCAACTCAATGGTCTTGCCACGAAGAACCTTGCTATCCGAATCCAGAACCCTCACCGGTTCCTCATCATAGGTCAAATCCGGATTCAATTCCACTTCCTCCACAGGCATCACATGCGAAGGATCAGATCTATACTTCCGGAGCATAGAAACATGGAACACATCATGAATCTTCTCCAACTCCTGAGGCAACCTCAACCGATACGCAACAGGACCCACTCGCTCAACCACCTCATATGGTCCAGTGTACCTAGGGCTCAACTTACCCTTTCGGCCAAACCTCATCACCTTCTTCCAAGGCGAAACCTTCAAGAACACACGGTCACCTACCGCATACTCTATCTCCTTACGCTTCAAATCCGCGTAAGACTTTTGCCGATCAGAAGCAGCCTTCAACCGCTCACAAATGAGCTTCACCTTCTCGGTGGTCCCTTTCAACAAAGCTGGCATCGAAACCAACTTTTGACCAGTTTCAGCCCAACAAAGAGGAGTCCTACACTTCCTCCCGTACAGAGCCTCATAAGGTGCCATCTGTACACTCGCCTGATAACTATTGTTATAAGCGAACTCAACCAAAGGCAGATGCTTCTCCCAAGAACCTTGGAACTCAATCACGTAACATCTCAACATATCCTCCAAAATCTGGATAACTCGCTCAGACTGACCATCCGACTGAGGATGATAGGATGTACTGAAATTCAACCTTGTACCCAGAGCTTGATGCAAACACTGCCAGAAACGCGATGTGAACCTCGGATCCCTATCCGACACAATCGACTTAGGCACACCATACAGCCTCACAATATCAGCAATGTACAGCTCTGCCAGCTTATCCAAAGAAAACGTAGTATGCACAGGCAAGAAATGCGCACACTTCGTCAGGCGATCCACAATCACCCAAACCGAATTCTTCTTTGATGGAGACAAAGGTAAACCAGATACAAAATCCATGGTAACCCTTTCCCACTTCCATTCAGGGATTCTCAACGGTTGCAACAGCCCAGAAGGAACCTGATGTTCAGCCTTAACTCGCTGACACACCAAACACTTGCTCACAAACTCTGCAACATCCTTCTTCAAACCCACCCAATAGTACTCATCACGAAGATCACGATACATCTTAGTACTACCAGGGTGCATAGCAAAAGGACTACTATGACCTTCAGTCAGAATAGCACGCCTCAACTCAGCATCATCAGGCACTACTATCCGACTCCCAAAACACAACACCTCATCATCATTAAAACAGAAATCTGAAGGTCTACCCTCCGCGATATCCTGAACATGAGACACCAAGGAATCATCCAGCAACTGCTTATCCTTGATCATCTGAACCATAGACGGCTTCACTTGCAACTCAGCTACAAGACCACCATCTCGCGATATGCTCAAGCTAGCAAACATAGCCCTCAGCTCAACAGCTACCTTCCTACTCAAGGCATCCGCAACAACATTAGCCTTTCCAGGATGATACTCAATCGTCAGATCATAATCCTTGAGCAACTCCAACCATCGCCGCTGCCTAAGATTCAACTCCTTCTGAGACATCAAATACCTCAAGCTCTTGTGATCCGTGTACACAGTACACTTCTCACCATACAGATAATGCCTCCAGATCTTCAGAGCAAAAACCACAGCAGCCAATTCAATATCATGCGTAGGGTAATTGCGCTCATGCACCTTCAACTGCCGCGACGCATAAGCCACCACCTTACCCTCTTGCATCAGCACACACCCCAAACCAACATAGGATGCATCACTGTAGACCACAAACTCTTTCCCTGATTCAGGCTGAACCAAGATAGGAGCTTGCGTCAAAGCCGCCTTCAGCTTCTCAAAAGCCTGCTGTCTCGCTTCCGTCCACTCATACTTAACATCCTTTTGCAACAGCTTCGTCAAAGGAGCCGCAATCTTGGAAAAACCATCCACAAACCTTCGGTAGTATCCTGCCAAACCAAGGAAACTACGGACCTCATGAACAGACTTAGGAACTTTCCAGTTCATCACAGCCTCAATCTTCTGAGGATCAACACGAATCCCCTCAGCAGAAACTACATGACCAAGGAACACCACCTCCTTAAGCCAGAACTCACACTTGCTCAACTTAGCATAAAGCTGATTCTCCAACAAAGCTTGCAGCACAATCCTCAAATGCTCTTCGTGCTCCTCCTCAGTACGCGAGTACACGAGGATATCATCAATGAACACCACAACGAACTTGTCCAGGTATTCATGAAACACACGATTCATCATGTCCATGAAAGCAGCAGGAGCATTTGTCAAACCAAACGGCATCACAAGGAACTCATAATGCCCATACCTTGTCCTGAAAGCTGTCTTAGGCACATCCACATCCTTCACCTTCAACTGATAATACCCTGACCTCAAGTCAATCTTAGAGAACACATCAGCTCCCCGAAATTGATCAAAGAGATCATCAATCCTCGGCAAAGGATACCGATTCTTGATAGTCAACTTGTTCAGCTGACGGTAATCAATGCACATCCTCATAGTGCCATCTTTCTTCTTCACAAACAAGACCGGTGCTCCCCAAGGTGACACACTCGGCCGGATGAAACCACGATATAGCAACTCTTGCAACTGCGTCTTCAGTTCCTTCAGCTCCTTAGGTGCCATTCTATAGGGAGTAATGGACACAGGGGTTGTATTCTCATACAGCTCAATTCCAAACTCCACCTCGCGATTAGGAGGTAAACCAGGCAACTCCTCAGGAAAAACACCAGGAAACTCCTTCACAACTCTGATATCTTGCACCCTCAACTCCTTAGAACTAGGATTCATCACAAAAGCTAGATAAGCTTCACAACCTTGCCTCAGCATCCTGCTCGCCTCCAAGGTAGAAACAACATTGGCAAGAAACTTCACATTCTCACCAACCACAACCACTTCATAATCATCCGCAAGCTTCAGCGAAACACGCTTATTTTCGAATTCCACAACAGCATGATGCTCAGCAAGCCAATCCATACCAAGGATCACACCAAAACCATAAAAGGGCAACTCCATAAGATCAACATGAAAAACATGTTCTTGAACAACCAAGGGACACCTTCTATAAAGCTTTCGACTCACAATAGTTTCACCAAAAGAACTAGTGACACGAACACCAACATCCAAAGACTCAACAGGCAAACCAAGCAATTCAGCATGCTCACGCAAAATATATGAATGCGTAGATCCAGAATCAATCAAAGAAAGCAATGACAATGATTGCAAAGTAAAGGTACCTGCAATCACATCTGCATCATTCCTGCCCTCACGCTGAGCATACACCCTCGCTTGGCCTCCACCTTCAGGCTGAATAGCCACAACATGGGCTACTCCACGACCACCTTCCTCACGCCTCTGGAAATTACCACGGCCGCGCCCACGAACTCTCTGCGGTGCAGCAACAACAGGAGCACGCATCTGCTCACCAGCCAACCTCGGACAATCTTGCCTCAAGTGGTGTGCAGAACCACAATTCCAGCATCCATTACCAGCTGCCGCAACAGGAGCTTGCACCTCCCTCACAGCACGAGGACAGTCACGCTTCATGTGACCACGTGAACCACAGATCCAACAGGCACTAGGGTCAGCTCTAGCATTACCACCTCTAGCAGGTGCACCACCACCTCTCTTAGCTGAGGACTGATACCTCTGATCACGTCCCCTCTTGTTCCGTCCACATCCGGAACTATACTCAGCAGCTCTCTTACCAGAACTTGCTCCAGCACTCTTTGCAGCCAAACTCAAATTCATCTCTATGTCCTTGGCTCGGCCCACCAACACATCAAAATCATCATATTCAGTGGCCAGCACATACATCTTCACTTCCGTTACAAGACCATAACGAAACCTTTCGCACCTCTCCCGCTCATCAGGAATCAGCTCCGGTGCATACTAACTGAGTCGCACAAACTGCATTTCATACTCAGCCACACTCATGCTCCCTTGGGTAAGAGTCATGAATTCACGCTTCTTCTCATCAAGATATCTCACACCAAGATATCTCCTCTTGAACACATTCTGAAAGAATGTCCAAGTCACATCAGCTTCAGCCATCCCAGAGATTGTGGTCGTCCACCACGTATAAGCATCGTCCTGCAGCAAGGACACAACACAACCCAGCTTTTGCACATCCGTGCAACTCATCTGACCCAAGATTCGCTTGGTACTCTCTAGCCAAGCTTCCGAACTCTCAGCAGACATACCCCTAAACTCAGTCCCACCAAGACTGCGGAGGCGTTCCAAGGGTAGTCTAACACCAACATCTCCCTGATGCCCAGCTCCTTGAGCTCCAGCTACTGCTGCTCGAAAAGCACCCGCAATAGCTTGTACCAACATAGACATATCAGGCATAGCTTGCCCCTGACCAACCTCTGGTCCAGCAGCTCCAGCACCAGCTGCTGCAGCTCCAGCTCTTTCCCTCTCAGCACCACCACCACCAGGTGGAGGAGGAGGTAACACAGCACTACCCGCATTCTCTTCGTTCTCATTCCCATCCGGGGTCGTAGCTCTCACGCTACTCCTTAACTCTCTACGTGGTGCCATACTTTTACCATGCAATATCAATGCAAATAAAACAAAGTCAGGCCCAACAAGGTAAGCAATCCAAGTATTCAAGCTCAATTTCATTCAAAACCAACATCATTTCATTAGCTTTTGTTTGGGAATGGGTACCCTCAACATGCTACTTCACAACATATAATTCAATTACACCCAAATCACAAGCCACTAAACATGCTTTCACACAACAAGCATACATAGCTCATATACTTCAATCATGCATACAAACATTCCCAATTACTCGAGAACTCAGCTCTGATACCACCAAATGTAACCCCCTTAACCCGGCCTAGACGGTTGACCCGAATTAAGAAAGTCACACGGGGAAAACCAAAGTCAACCCGAAAGTCAACCTTGATTAACGACCCTTTTTTTTCTTTTTAATCTTGTCTAGATGCGCATTAACCCTAATTGTGATCACACAAACACCATACTCAAAGATCACAAACATCAGAGATCAAACAGGGACCCAATTGAACAAATTACAACTTTAGGGACCAAATTGTAATTTCTGATAATTATAAGGACTTAACCCAAATTAAAGTTACCAGCTTGTAATTAGTCAGGTTTCATGCTTCTCTGTGAAATTTCAGCTCAAACGGACATTCCAAACTCACACAAATGCACAAACAAGATTCAGGACCAAAACGCAAACATTACAAAACATTTAACCGCCAATGTCAGCCCCTAACGGTCACCCGTTCCGAAACAGGCAGAGCCCGTTTCGAAACTCAGGGCCGTTCCGCAACGCGTACCGATACACGGGCTGGCAGTAGCCAAACCGTTTCGGAACGGTCCCTCCCGTTTCGGACGCCTGGGCTTGTTTAAGGCACCTGTTCCGAAACGGGTTGCACTGTTCCGAAACGCCCTGCTCAGATTGCCTCAAAATGCATTCCTAAACATGCAATTAAACATCCAATTATGCTCCAAATGCAACCAAACTTTACCAGCATGCAATTCAACATATATAAGGCATACTTGCATCAACAATTCATCAAAACAACATCATAAGCAAAAAGCCCCAATTCTATAGGCATGCTTCCTACACAAGCTAGCTATATAAGCACAAACTTCCAAAACAAGCATGTAATGATCCAACACAAAAACCAGCATTCTCAACAACATTCAACATACTTAGGGAGTTTAAAACCTCTCCCAAAACATACACATTGGTCCCCCATTGCCAAAGTATCAAAAGCTAAATGATCTTAGGAAAACCTTCCATACTTTGAGCTTTGCTTCCACTTGAATACTTGCCTTCCTTGCTGCCCTCAAAGAGTTCTAATGTTCTGCATTATTGAATTAAGAAAACGAAAGAGAGCGTAAGCAAAAGCTTAGTGAGGAATGCTCTTAAAACCATTCAATAATGCATTTAAAAACATTTACAAATCATGCTTTAAATCAACCTTTGCACATGCTCAAAAGCATACTTAAAACAAGCATCTCATGCTTCAACATAATATAACATGTCATATTGGCTCAAGTGATAGATTCCATTTCATTAAAACAAGTTCATCAACTTCCCAAGGACTTTTAAACACCTTGGCCCCAAGGACTTTTAAACACCTTGGCCATGGACTTTTAAACACCATGAATAAGGACCACACAAGGACTTTTAACCACCTTTGTGTCCATTGCTTGAATCACCCCAAGGACTTTTAAACACCTTGGCCCCAAGGACTTTTAAACACCTTGGCCCCATGGACTTTTAAACACCATGGCCCCATGGACTTTTAAACACCATGGAAAGGATCACCTAAGGACTTTTAACCACCTTAGTGTCCGCAACAAGAATCATCCAAGGACTTTTAACCACCTTGATGATCTTAAGAATACAAGGCTCACTCAAGGACTTTTAACCACCTTAGTGACCTTAACCTTTTCAAAACATCACTTGCCAATATACATCTTTTTCATCATTTAATCCACTGTTTTAAAGCATTAAACCAAGCCATATTCAACATGCATTTAAAAGCATCAAACCACATCTTATCAATGTACAAAAACAAGGAACTCTTACCTTGAGTTTCCTTCAACATATGGCTTACAACAACAGCAAAAACCATGCTAAATCATGCTTTCAAAACAGTAATTAAAACATGCAAATAACCATTTCGCATCACAACAAAATCATGGCCACCACTAGAGAGTAATCCGAAAACTTACACTTGAGCTTAGCAAAGTTGTTTAGACTTAAGCTAAGCTCCCAAGACATTGGTTTCAAAGCCGAAAACCCAATTTTCACAAACGCACTCACACACTCACCGATTTCCACTTTGCTTCAAGCCAAAGCACCAAATCAAGCTTCCAGATCAACAACTCTTGGATCCAAAGATGCCTCCCCTGTTTTAACACATCAAAGCAGAGGATTAATGCATCATCATGCATTAATTGCTTCAATGAAAGCACCTAAACTCGCTGCTCTCATCCACACACCATTTTCGGCCACCAAACACAACCGAAAATGCATCCAAACCACTTCTAAACAAAGCCCAGCCATAAACCAGCAAAACCACACATCCTTAAACATTATATAACATCTAAAAACAACCTATCAACATCCTTAAACCTCCAGCAACATCAGATCCACAAGATCACCCCAAAAACAACCTTGAATCACAAGCTAAACTTAGGAAACTTAACCTATCCGGGATTGCATTAATCAAAACTCAATTCCTTATCAATTTAGTGTTCATTTAACATCAAAAACACATCTCAAATCACAGATTAATCAGATCCAACGAAAATCATCAAAAATCATCAAATCTTGCATTATAAGCCAAGATCCATTTCACCACTTAAAAACCTTTAATTAAACATCAATTAAGGATTGAAAACTTAGGAATTTCAGTAAAGAACTGATAGTTTAGAGGAGAAGGACGTTCTTACCTCCAAACTTGAGTTTCTCCTCTTTTTGGAATCAAAAACCTTGTTGAATCAAGTAGCAATTAAAGAGGTTTTGAAGATATGTTGATTAGGAATCAAATGAGAGTTGAAAGGAGGGATTTAGGTGAGAAAATCAGATCCAATTCCCTGGAGAGAAAGTGTTTGGGTTGAGAGAAAATGAGAGAAAGAAAATTGAGAAAAGTTGGTTACAAAATCCAAAATAGCCAAATGGCTTTCCCTCCACTTTTAATATCATTTAAAATCAGAATTTTTTCTAAAATATCTTAGAAAAATCTGGAGAAACTCCCTTTGGGTAAATAGCTCCTTAAAGATTCAAAGTTTCAACCTTTTATAAAACAGCCACAAAACTTTCAAAAATTGCATTTTGGTCACTAGCCAAAATGTCACCCTTCCAAAACTCATTTTCCAAAACTGATTTCACAGTTCACTTAATTATATCAAAAGATGATTTTAGAACATTTTTCCATATTTTTAATGCAACCCGAACTAGGCTTTCCTAAATTCACCTCTTTAGATTCGAACAGCACTTTGACCGAACCGGTCAACGCCCAAAACTCCTAAGCCCAAAACCGGGGCGTTACAATTCTTCTTCGAAGGAGACAAAGGCAACCCCAATACAAAATCCATGGTGATTCTCTCCCATTTCCATTCCGGAATCTTCAAAGGCTGTAGCAAACCTGAAGGAACCTGATGTTCTGCCTTCACTCTCTGACAAACCATACAACGGCTCACATACTCGGCTACATCTCTTTTCAAACCAACCCAGAAGTAATCATTCTTCAAATCTCGGTACATCTTGGTACTACCCGGTACCACAATTCTATCCCTAAAGCACAACAAGCTCTCACCACTGAAACTATACTCAGTCGGTCTCCCTTCGGCTATGTCTTGAACATGAGGAACTAGGCTCGCATCTTGCAACTGCTTCTCTCTAATCAACTGAATCAAAGAAGGCTTCACTTGCAACTTGGTGATCAAACCACCGTCATCGGACACACTCAATCTAGCAAACATAGCTCTCAGCTCAACGACCACTTTTCTACTCAAAGCATCGGCTACTACGTTTGCTTTACCCGGATGGTACTCAATAGTCAAATCATAATCTTTTAACAACTCTAGCCATCTCATCTGTCTCAAGTTCAACTCTTTCTGTGTCATCAAGTACTTCAAGCTCTTATGATCGGTGTAGACTACACACTTCTCCCCATACAAATAGTGACGCCAAATTTTCAATGCAAATACAACTGCGGCCAACTCTATATCATGAGTAGGATAGTTCTTCTCATGAATCTTCAACTGTCTAGAAGCATAAGCAACAACTCTCCTATCTTGCATCAAAACACATCCTAAGCCTACGTAGGAAGCATCACTGTAAATCACAAACTCCTTACCTGAAACAGGTTGTACTAACACTGGAGCATTGGTCAAAGCTTCTTTCAATTTTTCAAAGGCCTTTTGTCTTGCATCTGACCATTCAAACTTGACTCTCTTTTGCAACAACTTAGTCAAGGGAGCAGCTACTCTAGAGAAGCCATCCACAAACCTCCTATAGTACCCAGCTAATCCTAGGAAACTCCTAATCTCAGTCACGGACTTAGGTTGTTTCCACTCAACAATAGCCTCAATCTTCGATGGATCAACTCGGATGCCTTTGGCCGAAACGACATGGCCAAGAAACACAACCTCTCGAATCCAGAATTCACACTTGCTAAGCTTCACATACAACTGATTGCTCAACAACCTCTGTAAAACAAATCTCAAGTGCTCATCATGCTCTTCTTCTGTCTTCGAGTACACAAGTATATCATCAATGAAGACAACCACAAACCGGTCTAGATAGTCCCTAAAAATCCTGTTCATCATGTCCATGAATGCTGCTGGTGCATTCGTGAGCCCAAAAGGCATCACAAGAAACTCATAGTGACCATATCTAGTCCTAAAAGCTGTCTTCGGAACATCACACTCTTTCACCTTCAACTGATAGTACCCGGATCTCAAATCTATCTTCGAGAATACTGAAGCACCTCTCAACTGATCAAACAAATCATCTATACGAGGCAACGAATACTTGTTCTTCACAGTCAACTGATTCAGCTGTCTATAGTCAATACACATGCGCATGCTACCATCTTTCTTTTTCACAAACAACACTGGAGCACCCCACGGAGAACTACTAGGCCTAATGAAACCACGGTCTAATAATTCTTGCAACTGACTCTTCAATTCTTTCAACTCTTTCGGAGCCATACGATACGGAGCTATCGAAACTGGACTAGACCCTGAAACTGTCTCAATCACAAACTCAACATCTTTGTCAGGAGGCAAACCCGACAACTCTTCAGGAAACACATCTAGAAAGTCACACACTGTTCTGATATCTTTCGGTCTAGCTTCACTCATGTCCGGATTCATAACATAAGCTAAATAGGCCCCACATCTAGAGTCCATCAACCTATGAGCCTCTAAAGCTGACACCATATTAGACAAGAACTTAATGTTCTCGCCCACTACCACTACCTCGTAGTCATCAGAAAGTTTCAAGGAAATTCTCTTTGTCTCAAAATCCACACTAGCCCGATGCTCAACCAACCAGTCCATACCCAAAATAATATCAAAACTGTAGAAAGGAAGTTCCATCATATCAACTGAGAACACATGACCCTGAATCTTCAGTGGACACCTCCTATACATACGTCTAACCACAACTGTCTCACCAAAAGAGCTAGTAACATGCATACCTACATCTAAGATCTCAACAGGAATATCTAACTTCTGTGCATGCTCGCTCAGAATGTAGGAATGCGTAGAACCCGAATCAACCAAAGAAAGCAAAGACATAGACTGTAACTCAAAATTACCTGCTATCACATCGGTGTCGTTCCCGGCCTCTCTCTGAGCATAGACCCTCGCTGGTCCTCCCGCCTCTGGCTGCACAGCCACAACATGTGCAAGGTTCCTCTGAGCATCTACCCTAGGTGCATCAGCCCTTGGCTGGAAGTAGCCACGATCGCGCCCACGGCCTCTCTGAAAATCAGTACCTCTCGCAGGAGCCTGAGCAATATTCGGTGCTTGAGCTGCCTGACGTGGACAGTCCCTCCTAAAGTGGTCCCTCGAACCACAGTTCCAACAAGCGTGAAAGTTACCCCAGCACTCTCCGGTGTGCTGTCTCCCACACTGTGCACACTCGGGCAAGCGCCCTCCTCCTCTATGGCCCTGATGGCCCCTACCGTGGTGGCCACCGCCACGTCTCTGATCGAACTGATGTCCGCCACCTCTGTGCCTCTTAGCATCTCTACCATCAGAGTGGTTATGCCTCTTTCCAGAACTAGAACCACCAGCTCGTTTGGCTGAACCCAAACTATGCTCCAAATCCTTGGCCCTCGCGACCAACACATTAAAGTCTGAGTAGTCAGAAGCCAACGTGTACCTCTTAACCTCTTCATTCAGTCCTTAACGGAAACGGTTGCAGCGTTCCACTTCAGTAGGAACCAACTCTGGGGCATACTGACTCAAGCGAACAAAGCGGATCTCATAATCAGTCACTGAAGCATCTCCCTGAGTGAGAGTCATGAATTCTCTCTTCTTCTCATCTAGGTACCTGGTCCCAAGTACCTTTTCCTGAAAGCAAACTCAAAGAAATCCCAATCTATCTCGGCCTCTGGAACCCCGGTAGTGATGGTGACCCACCAGGTGTAGGCATCACCCTGAAGTAGTGAGATCACACAACCCAATCTACGTGCGCCCGCACAACCCATCTGAGCCAAGATACGAACTGTCTTCTCCAACCATAACTCCGACCTCTCCGGAGTAGATCCTCTAAACTCCTCGGCCCCTAAGCTACGGAGCCTCTCCAAAGGTAAGCTAGCATCATCACACCTAGGCTGAGCTGCAGCCTGGGCTCCCGCAACTGCGGCCTGGAAAGCTCCCGCTATTGCTTGCACTAGCAGAGTCATATCGATTCCAGCTGGACCTTGGCCACCTTGAGGTCCCTCTCCTCCGGCTCCATCCTCGCCCCCAACTCCCGGTGGAGGAGGTGGTGGTGGTGGAGGCAGTGGAGGAGCGCCAACTCCCGCTGCCCCCGGTCCTTCTATGTGAGCTCCCGCACCAACTACCGGCTCAACAGGAGCCACAACACGTGGTTCCTGACGAACCAACCTCGGCCTACCTCTCGGTCTAGACATTGCTCTCACAGATATTAACTACAACCACAACAAACAAACATACAAGTTGGGTTAGCAAGGCAAGGCTTCCAAGTGTCCAAGTATGTTTCCTCACTTAAAAATCATTTTTCCAATGTAATAGTAGCAATGGGACCCACACACACATGCTTAAAAGTAAAACAATCAGCATACTTGTCACATAAGCAACCATTCTTGCAGAACAAGCAAACACCGTGCAATTCAACTTAAAAACTTAAACTTACCTCACTTACCTGCCCAAGGTCTCGGTAACCTTAGGCTCTGATACCAACAAGTGTAACCCCCTCATCCCGGTCTGGTCGGATGACCGGTCCGAGTGGGCCACACGGGGAAAACCGAAGCGAAACCCGTTAAGGCTTCCCCTCGGTTAACGACCCAGAAAATTTCTTTTAACTTTAGTCTTGTCTAGATGCATATATAATTCCTATGTGAAGCACAACAGCGGAAGAAACAAACAACGTAACATTTACCGATCAAACAAAACATAAAACAGTCCATTTTACTTCATTTCAGCAGGCCGTTTCGAAACACCTATAGGGTGTTCCGAAACGCCCTGACCTGGTCAACGGGCCTGGGTCAACCACAAGGTGACCGTTCCGAAACAAGGGTGACCCGTATCGGAACGACCTTGACGGTCAATATCTCGTGGTCAACGAGATTTGACCGTTTCGAAACTTCAAAGGCCCATTTCGGAACGGCTTCATCTCGCCAATTTCTCAAAATTCCAGTAGCGAAAACGTTCCGGAACGACCCTCATCCGTTTCGAAACGGCAGGCCATTTACACAGGGGCCATTTCGGAACACGAGGACCCGTTCCGAAACACCCCCTGTCTGCAGACTTTTCTGGGCTGTTTTGAGGCACAAGAATGCCCCAAAACATCACCAAGACACCATACAACAACCAAGCATTTAAACCCAAGATACAACAACATTACTAACATGCTTTAACAAGGTTTGGACATGTCTAACACAAAGGCAACAATCAACACACATACATCCAATCAAACAACATCCAACCTTAAACATGGTTTCTAAGCATTTAACCAACATACAAGAGAGCAGAATAGGCATGGTTAACAACTTAAACATGGCATTACAAGCCACACAAAAGCAACATAACATAGAGTCTAAGCATGCTCCTAGCAACCGACAACAACCAACAAGTCTTACACATCCCATTGCTTAAACTATTACATGTCTTAACATTAAAACCATACTTGATGAACTTAAGTCCAACACCACACTTGGAGGCCCTCCACTTGCCCGAGCAACCCACGAACTAAGGATCTGCAATGTTGAACAAAGAGAGCGTAAGCAATGATGCTTAGTGAGGGTAAGCTCTAAAAACAAACCTCAACATTGCAGGGTCCGAGCACGATCTAGCCAAAGCAACTTACATTTACCAAGAGTCCACAAGATATAGATGCATGAGCAATATATCACATATATGCCATAATCATGAGCTCAACACTACCATACATGTAATCACATTTAAACATCCAAACAGCTCATAAATCCCAACACAATGATACACATATCAATCCACATTGGCACCTAGTTATGACTCAAATACGCGGATAGACACGTTGGAAACTCATATCCAACAACCACATTACCTCGGTGGGATTCCACTCATCACCGGTCTCGCGGAGGGGATTCCACTCATCCTCACGCCCCGTCGATGAGATTCCACTCATCACCGACTATATTCAAATACAATTCCGGGAGAACCCGTACTCCTCCTTGGTGACTCAACGCCACCAAGGCCACGCACGACTTTAGACTCATGTGTACACACTAACATCCTAATGATCGATCATTTGTATTTAAGTATACTAGTGCCAATATTTTACTCATTCCACATTACCCATTTCAATCATTTCCGTGCTTAGCACGTACTCACCATGGATACAATCGTGAACCATCACCATGCATGCTTTAAGCAATACAACCCATGCCTCAATTCACATGTATAAAACAATATACATAAGCATTCATAACACAAGACATACGAGGCATATACATTCATGCATTTGAGTTCATCCAAAGGCTTAGATCAAGATTAGGATTAGGCTACCACCCTAATCCTAACTCTAGGTGGGTCTACCAAGCCCAACCTAGTCCATATACTCGAACCAACTAATTTAAAACCTTTAAAAGCAAACAACCACTCACCTAAACTTCCTAGCTCAAAGACCACGCAAGCGACCGTTCTTCAAATTCCCGGATTCTCTTCCAAAGCTTCACCGACGCCCAAACTCGGTTCTAATCAATCTCAAACACAAACAAAACATTTATAATCAATATCTCATCAACGGAAACAACCCGGAACAATACTTCAAGCACTCAATACCCAAAACAAGTCTCAAAACAGAATTTCCGAGCTGCCCTTAAAGCCCACCAATATCTTCCATTTCAAGCATCCAAATAACCCTCAATCACACCCAAAGCAGCCCTCATATATCATACTAACATCAGCCCTCGAAAACCAACATTGAAACACCCGAAAAACCATTTTAAAACCCTCCCAAAACCCCCTTGGTACCCAATTCCGAAAATTGATTAAAATCACTTGAAATTCACATATATCATACCATTTGACTTCTACATAACTTATCTAAACATATTAAATCAACACATTTACTTTAACAACATAAAGCTTCCATTTTTAATCCCAACTCCCAAAAATTCCATTTTCTCAAACTCTTATGAAAACAAAAATGAATGGTACTTTTACAAAGGGGAAGATGAGGACAGCTCAAAAATGTCATTACCTTTCGAAAATCTTCAAAGATGAAGCAAGGAAATGATGGAATAGTAACCTTCCATGGAGGGGAGAAAGTATCGTGAGTTTTGAAAGAGGGAGGGGAGGAAGATGAGTAAAAAGTGAAGTTTTATGTGTTTTTGTTTTATTTTAAGAGCCAAAAGTCCTTTGTACCCCTAATGAGATGGGGTATTCTCAATAGTATGAAAACCATGGTTTATTGAGGTTTAAATCTTAAAACATGGTCAACCCAATTTATAATTTTGAAACAAAACCCGAAACATTATTTAAATTATAAAACCGAGCCCAAGTAATATTAAAATATTATTTTCACCTAACCCCTAAACCCGGGTGTTACACATGCTTTGAAAGTAACCATGGAAAAAAGAAATGGCAGAAGAGGACGTGGCAGAACTAGTTTCAGATGAAGAGGTCGAGGAAGAGGGCGTCAAATTTTCAACAAAGCCACCATCGAATGCTATCGATGTCCCAAGCTCGGTCATTTTCAGAATGAATGTCCTACATGGGGAAAGGATGCTAATTATGCCGAGTTAGATGAGCATGAGGAAATGTTGTTAACGAATTACATTGAAGAACATGAGGCCAAACAAATAGAGGTATGGTTCTTAGACTCAAATTGCTCAAATCATATGTGTGGAAATGCAAAGGTGTTTTGTGAGTTAGATGAAAGTTTCGGGGAACAAGTAAAGCTTGGGAATAATACCAAAATGATGGTAAAAGAGATAGGAAGTGTTAGATTGCAAAGAAATAGGATCAACCATCTAATCACAGGAATGTTCTATGTGCCAGAGTTGAAAAACAACCTTCTAAGTATGGGACAATTGCAAGAAAAAGGCTTACAATTCTCATTCAAGCAGGGATATGTAAGATATATCATCCAGAAAAAGGCTCGATTATTCAAACTGCCATGACAACAAATTGGATGTTCATTTTGACGGCTCAAACACAAAAAAAGGCAATCTGATTTCACACAAACACACATGATATTTCTCACTTATGGCACTGAAGATATAGGAATCTTAGCCATAAAGGTTTAACAACCTTGCAATCTAAGAATATGGTACATGGTCTACCTCATCTCTCATCCATTACCGAGGTATATGTTCATTGCTTAAAAGGGAAGAAACATCGAGAATCCATTCCTAAGAAGAGTTCATGGAGAGCAACCCAAAAGCTGCAACTCGTACATGAAGATATATGTGGCCCAATAACTCTCATATCTAACAGCAAAAAGATGTATTCCTTATGGTTTATTGACGATTTTAGTAGAAAAGCATGAGTTTACTTTCTTATTGAAAAATCAGAAGCTTTAAATGCATCTAAATGTTTCAAAAGTTTGGTTGAGAATGAGACAAATTTGCATATCAAGTGCCTACGCACTGATAAAGGAGGTGAATTAAATCCAGATAAATTCAATGAATATTGCAAAGCATGCGACATCCAAAGAAAATTGACCATTTCTCACACTCCATAACAAAACGTAATAGCCGAGAGAAAGAATCGAACTGTAATGAATTTGGTTCGTTCGATTCTTTCAGAAAAGAAGATCCCAAAAACCTTCTTGCCTGAGGCGATAAACTGGATTATATATGTGCTGAATAGAAGTCCTACTGTAGCTGTCAAAGATCTCACTCCTGAAGAGGCATGGTCTAGTGTAAAGCATTCGGTGAAACATTTTCGAGTTTTTGGGTGTCTTGCACATGTTCATGTACCAGATGCTAGGAGGACTAAACTTGACGACAAGAGTTTTGAATTTGTTTTTCTAGGAGTCAGAGAAGAATCGAAGGGTTACAGATTGTACGATACAATTGCTAAAAGGGTGGTGACCAGTAAAGACGTGTTTTTTGAAGAAGACAAAAAATAGAACTGGGATGCAAGCTATGAAGAGCAGGTGTTAATAGAACTTGAATAGGGCGATGAAGACAATGACACTGAAGAAGAAACAGAACCAGAATCAGAAAAAATTCCTAGTGAAGAACCTGGGAGTAGTGTTGATGAATCCATTGAAAGACCCAAAAGAACTAGACGAGATCATGTATGGATGGAGGACTATGTTAGCGGTGATGTTTTATTTGAAGAAGAAAATGAGCTCAACATACTACACCCGAAGATCCCATCAACTATGAAGATGATGTAAAGAGCTCGAAGTGGAGATTAGCAATGGATTCAAAAATTAGTTCTATTGAGAAGAATCAAACTTGGGAGCTTACTGATTTGCCAACGGGAGCCAAAACCATTGGAGTCAAATGGATCTATAAAACAAAGTTAAATGAGCAAGGATAGATTGACAAGCATAAAGCACGGTTGGTGGCCAAAGGGTATACTCAACAGTATGGAATAGATTTTACAGAAGTTTTTTCTCCAGTGGCACGAATGGATATGGTAAGGATGATAGTGGCAATGACAGCACAAAGAAATTGGAAGATCTATCAGTTGGACGTCAAATCAACATTTCTTCATGGAAAACTCAGTGAGGATGTGTACGTGGAGAAACCTAAGGGTTATGAAAAGAAGGAAAGTGAACATAAGGTGTACAAATTGCACAAGGCCTTATACAGACTAAGACAAGCACCACGAGCTTGGTTTAGTTATATCAAGGCTCATTTTTTAGATGAAGGGTTCCATAAGTGTCCAAATGAGCAAACCTTTTTTTACCAAAGGGAGCGATAAAGGTAAAATTCTGATAGTGAGTATTTATTTGGATGATTTAGTTTACACTGGTGATGATGAAGATATGATGATTGATTTTAAGAATTCCATGATGGAAGTTTTTGATATGACTGATTTAGGAAAAATGAGACTTTTCCTTGGTATTGAAGTATTACAGGAACCTAACGGTATTTTTCTTTGTCAAAGAAAGTATACTAATGAATTAATGAAGCGTTTTGGGATGATTGATAGAAAACCGGTAAGTAGTCCAATTGTGCCAGGGACCAAGATGAAGATGAGATTTTAGTTGATGGAACCTATTTCAAACAATTAGTGGGAAGTTTAAAATATCTTACCACAACTCGTCCAGATATAATGTTTGGTGTTAGTCTAATTAGTAGGTACATGGCTAGACCTACTGGACTTCACTTGCAAGCTGCAAAAAGGATCTTGTTGAGTGGATCAATGGATTGATCAAAGCCAGGGGGGGTGAATTGGGCTTTTTAAAAATTGTTGGAGTAAATAAAATGGCTAAAAATGAAGAACAAGGAATTTTAGAGTGGTTCAAGTTCCAAATGAACTCTACATCCACTACCTTAGCTACCACTAAGGATTTTCCAACAACCCACTAATTGTTTTTCCCTTTTTCAAGGTTTAGGAGGTAACCTTTACACAACCGGTCAAATTTTCTACCCAAAATTTGACCAAACTCTCACAATAGTACAAAGAAGAATTAAAGGCAAGAAAGATATCTCTCAATACAAGATTGCCCCTTTAAGTACAAACACTCAACCTGTTGAGTGTGTAAAAGTTCTATTATTTACCCCCTATTTAACCCATATTTCTGCTGCATTCAAGCATATTTCATTGCATTTAGGTTAGTTTACAGTTAAACATCACAAATATATTAAATGGCACATTTTCTACTAAAATTGGTTGTTTTCGCAGGTTGCTGTTGTAGCAGATGGAGAGGCAGGCGCTGGGCAGTGAAGCAGAATAGTAGGAACTGGACGAGCAGTCAAAGAGGACGATGCTGCCATGGTTGACGCCGTGACAGCAGAGGACGACAACAATTTTGAGGAGAAGAAGCAAAGTGGACCTCGACAGATAGAGAAAATTAAGCCCGTCTGTCGTGGAAAACCAGTATATTTTTCCAAGCCCTAGATCAGAAGGAATGCCAAGCCCAAAGTTCAAGGAGAGAAAATCCCAAGCAAGAAGGAGGACGAGTTAAAGCTATATTCTCTGAAGATTTAGTCTTTTATTAGTGTTGTACTTTAATTTAAACTTGTATTCTTGCTATATTAGAAAACTTGGACCCAAAGCCTATATAAAGGCATGTAATTCGACCTAGGAAGGGAGATGACCTATATCTAGCCTTCTTCCCAAAACCCTAGCCGTTTTCATCCTCTCATCATGTTCTAAATTCCCCTTAGGGCCACGGGTTGTCTTGTAAAGTAGTTGCACGGGTTGCTTTTGTTTTAGGAATTTTCAGTTCAATAAAATAAACATCAAGTTCTCTTATTCTGGTTATTAACATCTTGCAAGAGTATCGGGTGTAACCCCCTTAACCCGGCCCAGACGGTTGACCCGAATTAAGAAGGTCACACGGGGAAAACCAAAGTCAACCCGAAAGTCAACCTTGATTAACAACCCTTTTTTTCTTTTTAATCTTGTCTAGATGCACGTTAACCTTAGATATGATCATACAAGCAGCATACTCAAAGATCATAAACATCAGAGATCAAACAGGGACCCAATTGAACAATTTACAACTTTAGGGACCAAATTGTAAATTCTGAAAACTTTAAGGACTTAACCAGATTTTAAGTTACCAACTTAAAATTAATCATGTTTCATGCTTCTCTGCCAAATTTCAGCTCAAACGGACATCCCAAACTCATACAATTGCACAAACAAGTTTCAGGACCAAAATGCAAACATTTCAAAACATTTAACTGCCAATGTCAGCCCCCAATGGTCACATGTTCCGAAACAGGCAGAGCCCGTTTCGAAACGCGGGGCCGTTCCGCAACGCGTACCGAAACACGGGCTGGCAGTAGCCTTTCCGTTTCGGAACGGTCTCTCCCGTTTTGGACGCCTGGGCTGGTTTAGGGTACCCGTTCCGAAACGGTATGAACTGTTCCGAAACACCCTGCACAGAAAGCCACCATATGCATACTTAAACATGCAATCGAACATCCAATCATGCTCCTCACCAAGGAACTACCACTTCCTTTTAGCTATACAAACCACTTAACCGATTCTACTTCAACCGGTACTCCTCACCACCCAACCACTAAACTCTTTAAGCATCAAACACTATCCTTCTACCAACATGCTATACCACCCTCACTATTACTAGCAACTAACTTAATATTACTTCTAACTCTCACTCAGCACAAAAACAACCTCTAAAAAAAACCCATCATCCAACCTAACCCAACCACCACACTAACAGATTCGATTAGTTATTAGCGAGTGTGAACGTCGTATGCATGATCACCAACATGCCCTATCAATGCCTGATGTACATGTATGCAAAACCTCTAATGTCATGCCACATGTATGCATGGACCAGCACATATATATAATATAGCATATAACAATGATTTTAATTGTGCATGAATGCCAGTTCACACCCTCCAATAACATCCTCAGAATCCGTCTAAAAACAACCTCCTACCACACTTCTAACTTATCTAACTCCATCATACCAACAACCATTAACCACCAGATACTCACTAAAGCCTTCTTCACACCCAAGATGTTTCCAAACTACAACTATTACCCCAACATGCTAGCAACAAGACTAAACTTACCACGCAAGGAAAACCAACAGAAACCAAACTAAGGTAACTAGAGCAAAGATTACTAAACAAAGTTACCTGAAAACACAACACCTCCCTGAAGCTTCATCTGACGAGCTCTCTTCCTTGCGGAACCATCATCCTCCTGCCGCACCGCTGTAGCACCAGCTAACACACTAAGATCACCATCAACTCCTTGCGGCAAGGAACCTTGGCTGTTCCGAGCCAACATCAAACAATCACGCCTCATATGACCAGCAGACCCACATTTCCAGCAATTCTCATTTTCCAAACTCTTCACATCCTTCTGCTCTTTCTGCCACCTCTGAACCTTGCCTCGGCCGTACCCACGACCTTTTCAGAGACCCTTTGGCTATCACTGAAGCTGGCTTCACCCCAAGAGGACAATCACGCTTCACATGCACTTTAGAACCACAATTCCAGCAAGCACCCGCGCCCCAACAACCTCCAACATGGCGCCTTCCACAACGATCACACACAGGTAGCTGAGCTTCCACTCCTTGCTCAAGCAACACTTGCTCTACAACAACACTACCTTCACATTGCTTAACCCTTGGAAACTTCTCTCCAAGATACCTTTCACAAAAGGCAGATACAAAGAAATCCCAGTCAATATCATGGATATGTGACGCCACCGCCACAGATGTCCACCAGACACATGCATCCTCCAACATCAAAGAGACAACACTTCCCAGCTTACAAGCATAATCACAACCTTCCTGATCCAGAATCAGAATCACACTGGCCAACCAGGCCTCAAATGCCTCAGGTGTCGAACCATGATATTCCACAGCACCCAAATCCAACAAACGCTGCTTCGGCAAACCCACACATCCCACAGCCAGCACATCCACTGACTTTACTTTTACCACAGCCTGAGATGTTCCCAACACCTCCTGAACAACAGGTGATGAACTCTTCACCACAGAACCAGCTTCTTTCCCTTGCCTTACCACCTCAACTCCAGGCACAGAAGACTGAGACAAAACACCTCTACAAAAGGGTGAATTCCATGCCTTAACAACCTGCCCCAAGGCAGCAACCATCTCACCCAACTGCCATTCTTTCATCGACTTTGCCATACTACTAACAACAACAAACATTCACAACAAAACAAACAAACCAGTTAGACCAGCATTAAGCAAGGATTCAAACTCTAACTCCAAAATAACACAATAGCTATATTAATAAGGCAATGGGTATCCCGAATCCTCCCCTTTACATGACATAACACTCAACACAAACAGGGATATCACAACACCAAGCATATCAAACAACATATTCGATCATGCTTACATCAAACAGCATCCACTTGCTACAGCATATTAACAACATAACATACTCCTAGCACTTACATCATGCATAACACCAGCTCACATCATCAGCATATATCCACATTAGCTCATCCAAGATTCATAATCACAAAGCATGCTTGCAAAACATCAACAACTTGCTCAGAAACACGTGTTTCAACCAACTTTCAACCACACAACAAGGTAAACATCAAACACACCTTACAACAACTTATCGTTTTCCCCAAGCATTCGCAACACAGCTCTGATACCACCAAATGTAACCCCCTTAACCCGGCCCAGACGGTTGACCCGAATTAAGAAGGTCACACGGGGAAAACCAAAGTCAACCCGAAAGTCAACCTTGACTAACGACCCTTTTTTTTCTTTTTAATCTTGTCTAGATGCACGTTAACCTTAGATATGATCATACAAGCAGCATACTCAAAGATCATAAACATCAGAGATCAAACAGGGACCCAATTGAACAATTTACAACTTTAGGGACCAAATTGTAAATTCTGAAAACTTTAAGGACTTAACCAGATTTTAAGTTACCAACTTAAAATTAATCATGTTTCATGCTTCTCTGCCAAATTTCAGCTCAAACGGACATCCCAAACTCATACAATTGCACAAACAAGTTTCAGGACCAAAATGCAAACATTTAAAAACATTTAACTGCCAATGTCAGCCCCCAACGGTCACATGTTCCGAAACAGGCAGAGCCCGTTTCGAAACGCGGGGCCGTTCCGCAACGCGTACCGAAACACGGGCTGGCAGTAGCCTTTCCGTTTCGGAACGGTCTCTCCCGTTTCGGACGCCTGGGCTGGTTTAGGGTACCCGTTCCGAAACGGTATGAACTGTTCCGAAACACCCTGCACAGAAAGCCACCATATGCATACTTAAACATGCAATCGAACATCCAATCATGCTCCAAATGCTACCAAACTTTACCAACATGCAATTCAACATATAAGAGACATACTTGCATCAACAATTCAGCAAAATAACAACATATATGAAAAGCCCCAAATCTATAGGCATACTTCCTACACAAGCAAACCAATCAAGCATAAACTCCCAACTCAATCTCATAATAGCCAAATACATGATCCAACAACATTAACAACAACGTAAAACCATCCTTGTCCGAACATATACGAACACATAAACATCAACCCAAGAGATTCTACCCCATTGCCTTTATTAACTATAGCTATTCACCGAGACACACATCTCAAATGGAGTCCTCCTTGAATCCCTTGCTTCCCGCTGTCCAAACTTCAAGAATCTGCATTGATGGACAAAAATGAGCGTAAGCACATAATGCTTAGTGAGGAATGCTCAAAACCAAAACACCATCAATGCAGCGAGTCATAAAACCTCTTTGAAAAGCAACTCGATTTGTTTACCAAACAAAGTTTGAAAACCCCTTTTCAACAACATGCTTAAACCATGCATTGCTCAATCATGAAAACCAACCCTTAGCTTAGCAAGCTAAGAAAACCTTTTCAAAGCATAATTCGCAAAATCATCCATTTAACCATTCCATGCATAAACACCATATGCAAAGTTAAATTCAAAACCTTGGAAAACACTTCCATTTCACAACATACCTTTATTATACTTGAAAACCATTCCAAGCAAGAAACCCTTTAAAACCACTTACTCAATCAATCCAACACATACATTAAACCAAGGCAATATATGAACCACAACATCATCATCACATGCCTTTTAAAACAAGTCTTATCAAGACTCCAATGCATTAAAGAGATTTCATGCACACTTGCATCATTACCAAATGACAAACAACACTTGTTCAACTTAACAAGCAACCATGCATTCACAAGCATTATACACTTTTCATGCAACCATGCATCTTTTCAAGCATCTCATGCTTCTTTATAATCAAGAACATTATATTGGCTTCCAAGTGATCAACCACATCCACTTTTCAACTCAACACCCAACCGGATACGCGGATCACAAGCGTTGTCCCCCACGCTTCATACACACTACCAATCCAAGGTCTCCAAATGGACTTTTAAACACCATTTGACCTCACCATCCTAAGGTTCCCATGTATGGACTTTTAAACACCATACAACCTTAGCTTTCCCGAGGTTCCCATGTATGGACTTTCAAACACCATACAACCTCAACTTTTCACAAGGTTCCCATGTATGGACTTTCAAACACCATACAACCTCAACTTTTCCCAAGGTTCCCATGTATGGACTTTCAAACACCATACAACCTCAACTTTTCCCAAGGTTCCCATGTATGGACTTTCAAACACCATACAACCTCAACTTTTCCCAAGGTTCCCATGTATGGACTTTTAAACACCATACAACCTTGACATGCACAAGGTTCCCATGTATGGACTTTTAACCACCATACAACCTTTGCATTCACCGATTGGTAGTTGTATAACATCAGTAACGAGATCCGGGACACCCTACACAAGATCCACACATGGACTTTACACCACCATTGTGATCTTAACAAGCACAAGGTTCCCATATATGCACTTTTAACCACCATATAACCTTTGCTTAACCAAGGTCCTCGAATGGGCATTCACCTCCATTATGACCTTAACCATCTCGTTAGGATACTTGAAGGGAGTTTACCGGTTCACTCTTAACCACTCCACCTCCAAGGCGACTTTATTCACGGTGCACCCAATCCTATAGCCGGCTAACTATATCCGATCAAAGAACCAAGAACCACTTACATCACTTGCCAATATAACCACCTTACCTCATTAGTCCAATGATTCACATGCATAACCATAATGCAAAAACCATCATTTACCATCATTAATTCACTGTTTTAAAGCATTACACAAAGCCATTGAACAACATGCAACACCATGCATCAAAACCACATTTTCCATGTATAAAACCAAGGATCTCTTACCTTGAGCATCCTTCACTTATGGCCTTCAAAACCAGCATTAAACCATGCTAAAATATGCTTTCAAAACAGACTTTAAATCATGCAAAACACATGCATTTCAATCATCCTCCACAATTGCTTAAAAGCCAAATCACAACACAATTCAAGAGCGAAAATCCATTTACTTACTCATGAGCTTAGCAAAGTTGTTTAGACTTAAACTAAGCTCCCAAAACCTTCAAACCTTGGTTTAAAAGCTGAAAACCCAACTTCACTCACCGATACACAAAACAAGGCTAACCAACAAGCCTTCCAAGCATCCGAAGCCTTCCGCACCACCTCTAAAGCTCACGGATCAAACTCCCCTGTTTCAAGCACACAACAACAGAGGATTAATGCATCATTATGCATTAAAAACACCAGCAACAAGACTCAACTCGCTGCTCATCCCAAATCCAACATTTCGGCTACCAAACACAACCGAAATCACCTCCAAACACTTCCAAAACTTAACCCAGCCAAGATCCATCACTTCTAACCATTTTTAAACATCAATTAACATCCAAAATGATCACAAACACGTCCTTATACCTCCAGGTATAACAGATCACCAAAAGCACTCCAAAAACAACCAAAAACTCAAGCAAAACTTAGGAAATTCAACCTATCCGGGATTGTATTAATTAAACCTCAACTTCTAATCAATTTAGCATTCATTTAACATCAATTTGACACCTCAAAACACTGCCCAAACAGATCACACGAAAATTCCACCAAAATCAAGCAAATCTTGCATTTTAGCCAAAATCAAGATTTCAATTGAAAAGTCATTAACAAATCACAAATCAAGGATTGAGAACTTAGGAATTTCAGTAAAGAACTGAGAGTTTAGAGGAGAAGGACGTTCTTACCTCCAAACTTGAGTTTCTCCCTTTTTGGAACCAAAAAGCTTGAAGAATCAACTAGCAAATTGAGAGGTTTTGTTGATGTGATGATTAGGAATCAAAAGAGAGTTGAAATGAGTGATTTGAGTGACAAAATCAGATGAGAAAATATGGAGAAATGTGTTTGGGTTGAGAGAAAATGAGAGAAAAGGAAAATTGGAAAAGTTAGTTACAAAATAGCCAAAATGGCTTTCCCTCCTCTTTCTTTATGTTTTAAAATCAGAATAAATCTTAAAATATCTTAGAAAAATCTGGAGAAACTCTTTTTGGAATAATAGCTCCTTAAGGATTCAAAGTTTCAATCCTTTATAAAACAGTCACGCAACTTTCAAAAATTACATTTTGGTCACCAGCCAAAATGTCACCCTTCCAAACCTCATTTTTCAAAATTGATTTCACAGTTCACTTATATATATTAAAAGATGATTTTAGGACATTTTTCCATATTTTTAATGCAACCCGAACTAGGCTTTCCTAAATTCACTCTTATGTATTCGATCAGCACTTTGACCGAACCGGTCAACGCCCAAAACTTCTGAGCCCAAAACCGGGGCGTTACATCGGGAGAGCATTGTGAGGTTATCTATTTACTTAATATCGAGAGAGTTAAGTATACTAAGGAATAAGTGCGAGTTCTCTAGTTTATAGTTGAACTATCTCGGACCTAGGGATAGGACGAGGTTAAGTGGCTAAAGAAGAATTCAACAACATCGGTTTTCATCCTTCGATTCACTCCGGGAGGTATCATCAAAGACGTGATCATCAACAGACTTGGACCTAGGGATAGGCCAAGGCACATCAGGGATTCTTGCCAAACTTGAAGTACAGAGTTGTGTGTTCGCTGCCGCGACAAGCAACAGACTGCTGCCGCGACAGGTGCTGCCGCGACGGGGACGACGACAAAACGGATTCTCCTAGACTTAGCAATACCTACACCATTGAGCAATTCAACACCAGCCCATTCTCTCTATCTTGATTTCTCTACTCTTTTATTTAAGTTTTCTTTATTATTCTCGTGACAAACATCTTAAATATTTTCTTTACTTTCGTGCAGTAATTCAAGGTGAAGCTATTAGCTCAGTCCCTGTGGAGACGATATCCAATACTTCCGTATCACTTTACTACTTGCGTCGTGTACACTTGCACTCCAATTGCGACAGACACTTTTACACGCAACAAGTTTTTGGCGCCGTTGCCGGGGACTGACAACATAACTCTACCTTTTCTTTTACTGCACTTTTCTTTTTATTTTTATTTTTCTGTTTTAATTTGGTTTGCTCAACTTTTTCTTTTCAAAAGGTTTCTTGTTTATGCGTAGATCGAGACGAGGAGAAGAACCTGAGTACCCATTATATCCGGAAATCGAACGTTCGTTCAATCTTAGGAACTGACTTTGTCACGTACTAGCCAGGAACGAGTACCTTGAGGAACAGTTAGAGACGATGCAAAACCAAGGGAACCCCCAGGTTGATAATCCTGCCAGAGATGGAGAGATTATCCCTCCTGTCGGTGACCCGCCTGCCCCTGTCGCACGACGATCCTGCCGTGACTACATGCTGAATGATCATGTAGAACTAGAAACCACGCTGCCGGATATAGATATTGACAACTTCGAGCTGAAACCTGTTAAGTTTAGCATGATCAACAACGCCAGTCAATTTAGTGGTGCTGCTATAGAGGATGCAAGGGAGCATCTAAAAACGTTCCAGGAAATCTTTGGTTCGTTTAGACTACCAGGAGTTAATCCAGAAATACTGAGGCTTCAGTTATTTCCCCATTCATTGAGGGACAGAGCAAAGACTTGGTGGAATAAACTTACGCCGAGTTCAATTAGAACTTGGGCAGATTTGTCTCGTGAATTTTTATCTCGTTTTAATCCTTCACACTTATCTGAGCGATTACGTAATGAAATTGCTACTTTTCAACAGGAAGATGACGAGCCAATGCACGAGGCCTGGGACAGATTTACCACTCTTCTACGAAACTGCCCAATGCATGGATTCCCCGTCTGGAACCAGGTAACTAAGTTTTATAATGCTGCCAATTTACAAACTCATATTTGAATTGATTCAGCAGCAAACGGATTACTATTGGACAAAGACCCAGACGAGGCAATGCAAGTATTGAAAAATCTAGCTAAGAATGAGGAGCAGTTTCCGACAGCAAGAAGAGGGGGTAAACGGGTCTTAGCTGTTAAGGATTATGAGTCCGACAGCACGATGAAATCACAGGTGGCATACCTCACTAAGGCAATGAAAAAGCTTTTGAACGATGATTCACAGCCGATATTTGTTGTCGAAGACGTATGTGAAATTTGTGAAGGAAATCACAGTTCGGATGAATGTCCTATACAATTAGAAGAGGGAAAGTATGATGGAAACTACAACAAGAAGAATTACAACTCCAACAACTACAATCCCAGCTGGAGAAAGGATCCCAAGTTTTCTTGGAGCAATCCTAATAATGCCCTGAATCCTCAAGCACACAATAATCAGAATCAGGGAGGACCTAGATTGCTAACTTGACAGCAACTGCAGCCGCAGCAGCAGCAACAGCCACCAGCTGCCACAAGCAGTATATTGGAACAGACTCTGGCTACATTTATGTCGCAAACAGGAACTTATATTGAGAACATGAATCAATTTGTCAAGAAGACGGAGACATTCATGGATAAAACAGAGATGCGGATGACAAATCATGAAGCTACTCTGAAATCGTTGGAGACACAGATGGGTCAGGTTTCCCAGCATATCAACCCAAGGCAGACTGGCGATTTCCTAGCAATACTAAAAATGCTAGGCAGCCCACACATGAGCAGTGTAAAGCCATTACTACTAGGAGTGGGAAGAAACTACCAGGGCCAGAGAAGGAAGCTGAAACAGTGAAGAAACCAGCCTTGGACATACCTGCCGAGGAAGCTGCCCCGAAAGGTAACAAACAGCCTGCTGCCGATGAGCCTGTCACGATAGCAGAAGCGACAGAGGAGAAAGATGATGAACCCAAACCTCATCAGATCCGTATGCAGTGGGAAGGACGTATTGCTGATTATCGTCCCCCACCTCCTTTTCCTCAACGGTTACAGCAACTGAAGCAAGAATCACAGCTTAAAAAGATTTATGATATTTTTAAGCAGGTTCATATTAACATTTCGCTGTTAGATGCCGTTAGGGAGATGTCCGGTTATGCCAAATTTCTCAAGGATGCCATGTCGAAGAAATCTAGACTTGGGGAATTTGAAACGGTTAAGACGACAAAAGGATGCATGAGTATTCTGCACAAGCATCCACCCTAGAAAAAGAAGGATCCGGGGAGCTTCATCATACCATGTGTAATTAGAGACAAATATATGGGTAAGGCACTTTGTGATCTTGGTGCTAGTATAAATTTAATTCCAAAATCTATTTTTCAGAAATTAGGTATTGGAAAAGTTCGACCCACAACAGTAATTCTGCAGCTGGCAGACCGCTCTTACGTTCATCCAGAAGGAAAAATCGAAGATATTCTGGTAAGAGTGGATAAGTTTATTTTTCCTGCTGACTTTCTTGTTTTAGATTGTGAAGTAGATGAAAATGCACCAATCATCCTGGGGCGACCATTCTTAGCCACGAGAAGATCACTGATTGATGTGGAAAAAGGAGAACTCACCATGAGAGTGAATGATCAAGAGATAAAGTTGAATGTTCTCCAAGCTATGAAGCATACTGATGCAGAAGAAGAATGCAAGGTTATCACTGAAGTTACCCTTGACCAACCCTGCATCAGGTCGGGCTGTCACGACATCAACATTGGTCACTGCCTCGGCAGCCACTTACAAGACTGTCACGACAGCACCGACGACAGCAACTCCTCAGAGTCTGATATATCTGATACTAAAGATCAGGAGGAGGTAAACGTGATAGGCAATCGTCCAGGTAAGTTATTCGAGCCTTTAAATTATACCTCAGATAACCATGCAATTCAAAAGCCATCAACTGTTGAGCCCCCTGTTTTAGAACTTAAGCCCCTGCCAGGGCAGCTAAAATACGCTTTTCTTGGTTTAACGGATTCGTTGCCCGTAATCATCTCTTCCAAGTTGATGCAGGAACAGGAACAACAATTAATAGAGATGCTGCAGCAGCACAAAAAAGCTATTGGATGGACGATAGCTGATATTCAAGGCATTAGTCCAGCATTATGTATGCATAAAATCCTTCTAGAGGATGATCACAAGCCGACTATTGATGCACAAAGGCGGCTGAACCATGCGATGAAAGAGGTGGTGCGAAAAGAGATAATCAAATGGCTAGATGCTGGAATAATCTACGCCATCTCGGATATCAAATGGGTGAGTCCGGTGCAAGTGTTCCCAAGAAAGGAGGAATGACCGTGGTGACCAACGAAAACAATGAGCTAATCCCAACCAGGACTGTGACCGGTTGGAGGGTTTGTATGGACTATCGAAAGCTTAACAAAGCTACCCGAAAGGACCACTTTCCTTTTACCCTTTATTGATCAAATGCTTGATAAATTAGCGGGTAAACCTTATTATTGTTTTCTTGATGGTTATTCAGGTTACAATCAAATAGCTATCGCACCAGAAGATCAAGAAAAGACGACATTCACATGCCCCTACAGAACATACGCTTTTAGGAGAATGCCATTTGGACTATGCAATGCTCCAGCCACCTTCCAAAGGTGCATGATGGCCATATTCTCCGATATGGTGGAGGACTTCCTAGAGATTTTTATGGATGACTTTTCAGTCTTTGGAGACGACTTTGAAAGCTGCCTAGGCAACCTACAAAAGGTACTCGAAAGATGTGAAAAAGCAAACTTAGTTTTGAACTGGGAAAAATGTCACTTCATGGTGGATGAAGGGATAGTCCTTGGCCATAAGATTAGCTTCCGTGGCATAGAAATTGACAGAGCCAAGATAGAAGTGATCGAAAAGCTGCCGCCGCCCACCACAGATAAGGGAATCAGAAGTTTCTTAGGACATGCTGGTTTTTATCGAAGGTTCATTGCGAATTTTTCAAAAATCACCAAGCCCTTATGCCATCTTCTAGAGCAGAACCGACCCTTCGACTTTAAGGATGAATGTACTGAAGCATTCAAGGTTCTGAAAGAAAAGCTGGTAACAGCCCCAATAGTACAACCACCATACTGGACACAACCATTTGAGATCATGTGTGATGCTAGTGACTATGCTGTCGGGGCAGCACTTGGGCAGCAGAGAGACAAACTTTTTCATGTCATATACTATGCCAGCAAAACACTAAACGACGCCCAAGTGAACTACACCACCACAGAGAAGGAGTTATTAGCTGTGATATTCTCCATTGACAAGTTTTGTTCTTATATACTTGGAAAGAAGGTCATAGTGCACACAGACCACTCTACATTGAAGTATTTGTTCGCGAAAAAAGATGCAAAGCCTCGATTGATACGTTGGATCCTGCTATTGCAAGAATTCGACCTTGAAATTAAGGACAAAAAGGGGACAGAAAATCAAGTGGCAGACCACTTGTCAAGGTTGGAGAAGGGACGAAGTCTACCGATAGATGAGACAAACATATTGGAGACCTTCTCAGATGAGCAGCTCTTTGCTGCCGTAGTTACTACCGCGACAACCATGGCGGCAGGTAAGTCTTCTGAACTCCCCTGGTATGCTGATTTCGTTAATTTCTTAGTTAGCGGAATAATTCCTCCTGACCTTAATTATCAAGCCATGAAGAGGTTCCAAAATGATATTAAGAATTATTATTGGGACGAACCTCTTCTTTTCAAAATTTGTGCAGATCAGGTTATAAGGAGATGCGTACCACAAGATGAACAAGAAGACATACTTCATCATTGTCATGCTTCACAATATGGAGGATGTAACCCCCTTAGCCCGGCCTAGACGGTTGACCCGAACTACGAAGATTACACAGGGAAAACCAAAGTCAACCCGAAAGTCAACCTTGATTAACGACCCTTTTTTTCTTTTTAATTTTATCTAGTTGCTCATTAACCTTAAGTGAACCCTAGAGAAAAACATACTTGAAAAACTCAGCGATCGAAATGCAACAAGGGACTCAATTGCACAACATACAAAAGTTAGGGACTAATTTGTAAATTCTGGAAAGATGAAGGACTTAGTTGATTTTAAATTACCAATATCAAATTAATCATATTACATGCTTCCTTGCCAAATTTCACCTCAAACGGACATCCCAAACTCAAGCAATTCCAAATGCAAAATTCAGGACTAAAACGTAAAGCTTACAAACCTTAAAACCATTCAAATCAGTGCCCAACGATCATCTGTTTCGGAACGGGGGTTGACCGTTCCGAAACGCGGGTTCGTTTAGAGACCTGTATCGAAACAGGGCTTGGAAGTGGCCAAAACGTTTCGGAACGGCCCTATCCGTTTCGATGCACGAAGGCCATTACAGGCCCCCGTTTCGAAACGCTAGTGCCTGTTCCGATACGGACTGCCCATAAAGTGCAGAATTTGCTGGTTTAACATACAATTAAACACTCCAACACATCCTAATGACCTCTTAATCATGCCAACAAGTCATCACACATATAAGGCACATGTTTGCAACATCAAAACACATTCATGGCATCAATTAGGAAAATTCACAAGTCTATAGGCATGCTTCCTAATATCCAAAGTAAACAACCATCAAAACATCAAAGCTAGCACCAAAATGGCCATTTACATATCCAAAGCATTTAAGGCATTATGCCACAACTAGGGAGTCGAAAACATCTCCCAAAAACACATCCTAGGTTCCCATTTCCAAATATCAAAATCTAATAATGTTATGAAATAGTCACCATACATGAGCTTAGCTTTCCCTTGGATTCTTAGCCTCCTTGCTGCCCACAATCACCTCAATTATATGCATTATTGGTTCAAGAGAGAGAGTGTAAGCACAAATGCTTAGTGAGGCAAGCTCTAAAGAAACAACACAATAACGCATTTTATAAAACACTTTTCACAAAGCCTTTAAACACATAAACATCTTTTCTCATGCAACATTGCATTCACATCAAGCATCTCATGCTTCATTTACATTAACATGTCATATTGGCTTCCAAGTGATAAACCATAACCATTTACAACAAAAACACAATCGGATACGCGGATTACAAGCGTTGTCCCTTACGCTTCATACACACTACCAAACACACAAGGTGGAGTTTACCGGTACAATCACAACCCCTCAACACCCGTGATGGAGTTTAACGATACAATCACAACCCCTCCACATCACTCATCGGTAGTTGTATAACATCACTAACGAGATCACGGGACACACAACACAAGATCCACACATGGACTTATAACCACCATTGTGATCTTAACCATCTCGTTAGTGTACTTGGATGGAGTTTACGGTACAATTACAACCCCTCAACATCCAAGGCGACTTAATTCACGGTGCACCCAATCCTATAGCCGGCTAACTATATCCGATTCAAGTACTTTAAAACCAACACATCACTTGCCAATATACATCAATTATCATCAATAATCCACTGTTTTAAAGCATCTAAATCAAAGCCATTTAACAACATGCATCCCCATGCATCAATCCACATTTTTAACAAATCAAACCAAGGATCTCTTACCTTGAGCATCCTTCAACAAATGGCCTTTAAAACCAGCATTAATCATGCTTTCAAAACAAAATTTAAACATGCAATTATCAACAAATGCATCGAACCAATCCATGGCTCATCCAATAGAGTTTTTCCGAAAACTTACTCTTGAGCTTAGTTAAGCTGATTAGACTTAAACTAAGCTCCCAAACCTTCAAACATTCGATACAAAGCTGGAAATCCAACTCCACTCACCAATTCCGTTTCGCAAGCTTGCCGAAACGCCGTTCAAGCCTCCGGATCAACACCCCAAGGATCCGAAGATGCCTCCCCTATTTTAAAGACATCAAAGCAGAGGATTAATGCATCATCATGCATTAAAATCTTCAGCCATTACACCTAAACTCGCTGCTCTCACCAAATCTAACATTTCGGCTACCAAACACAACCGAAATCACTTCCAAACTCTTCCACAACATTACCCAGCCAAGATCAATCACTTCTAAACATTCTTAAACATCAATTAACATCCAAAAAGAACCTAAACTCGTCCTTATACCTCCAGCTATAACAGAACACCAAGATCACCCCAAAAACCACCATTTTTGTAAGCAAAAACTTAGGAAAATCAACCTATTCGGGATTGCATTGATTAAACCTCAATTACACTTCATTATACACCCAAAATACATTTAAAATCCATCTCAAAACAGAGCCTAAACAATCACCACGAATTTCTTCAAGATTTGTTCCAAATCTTGAGTTTTAAGCCAAAATCAAGATCACAACATTAAAACCTTTTATAAAACTTAATTTAAGGATTGAGAACGTGGGAATTTCAGTAAAGAACTGAGTATTTAGAGGAGAAGAACATCCTTACCTCTAAATGTAGATTTCTCCTTGATTAGAGCCAAAATCCTTGAAAATTCAATAAGCAAATCAAGAGGTTTTGATGTAGATAGGATTAGGAATCAATTGATAATTGAAACCTCATCATTCAGTGTGAAAATCAGTAGAAATGTTGCTGTAGAAATGTGTTTGGCTGAGGGAATTTTGAGAGAAAATGAGATAAGAGAGTTTTTAAGAAAGTTAGTTATAAAAAGCTAAAATATCATTTTCCACTTTTCCTTTAATTAATTAAACATTAATAAAATCATTAAATCTAAGAAAAATCTGGAGAAATCCTTCCTTGGGTAAATTAGCTCTTTAAAGATTCAAAGTTTCAATCCTTACAAAACAGTCACCATTGAACTTTTCAAAAATTACATTTTAGTCACTAATTCGAAATGTCACACTTCCAAACCTTATTTTGTAAAGTTGATTTCACCACTCTCTTATATATATTAAAAGATGATTTTTAGATATTTTCCATATTTTTAAAGCATCCCGAACTAGGCTTTCCCTAAAACCACCTTTTATACTCAAACCGAAAATCAGATCGGTCCGGCTCAGACCCTAAACTTCCAAGCCCAAAATTGGGGTGTTACAACTCTCCCCCCTTAAGAAATTTCGTCCTCGAAATTTACCTGGAGGAAAGAGGTACGAAAACTGCTTCTTCATGTCATCCTTTCGTTCCCACGTGGCTTCCTCAGCACCACGATGCTTCCACAACACCTTTACCAAATCAATGGTCTTGCCTAGAAGAACTTTACTATCTGAATCCAGAATTTCCATCGGCTCCTCATCATAGGTCAAGTCTGGATTCAACTCCACTTCCTCCACAGGCATAACATGCGAAGGATCCGATCTATACCTTCGAAGCATAGAGACATGAAACACATCATGAATCTTTTCCAACTCTTGCGGCAATCTAAACTTGCACGCAACAGGACCCACACACTCAATCACCTCGTATGGTCCAATGTACCTAGGGCTCAACTTACCCTTTCGACCAAACCTCATCACCTTCTTCCAAGGCGAAACCTTCAAAAACACACGATCACCTACCGCATACTCAATCTCCTTATGCTTCAAGTCCGCGTAAGACTTCTGTCGATCAGAAGCTGCCTTCAATCGCTCACAAATGAGCTTCACCTTCTCGGTGGTTCCTTTCAAACAAGCTGGCATCGAAACCAACTTCTGACCTGTTTCAGCCTAACAAAGAGGAGTTCTGCACTTCCTCCCGTACAAGGCTTCATAAGGTGCCATTTGAATACTTGCCTGGTAGCTATTGTTATAAGCAAACTCCACCAAAGGTAAATGCTTCTCCCAAGAGCCTTGAAACTCAATCACACAACACCTCAACATATCCTCCAGCACTTGGATAACACGCTCAGACTGTCCATCCGACTATGGATGATAAGAAGTACTGAAATTCAGCCGTGTACCCAAAGCTTGATGCAAACATTCCCAGAAACGCGATGTAAACCTCGGATCTCTATCCGACACAATCGACTTTGGCACACCATGCAGCCGCACAATCTCAGCAATGTACAGCTCTGCAAGCTTATCCAACGTATACGTAGTATGCACAGGTAAGAAATGCGCACACTTCGTAAGGCGATCCACAATCACCCACACCGAATTCTTCTTCGATGACGACAAAGGCAAACCAGACACAAAGTCCATGGTAATCCTTTCCCACTTCCACTCAAGAATCCTCAACGGTTGCAACAACCCAGAAGGAAACTAATGCTCGGCCTTAACTCGCTGGAAAACCATGCACTTGCTCACACACTCAGCAACATCTTTCTTTAACCCCACCCAATAGTACTCATCCTTAAGATCACGATACATCTTAGTACTACCAGGGTGCATAGCAAAAGGACTACTATGAGCTTCGGTCAGAATAGCACGCCTCAACTCAGCATCATTGGGCACTACTATTCGACTCCCAAAACATAGAACTCCATCATCATTAAAGCAAAAATCCGATGGACTATCCTCAGCAATATCCTGAACATGTGGCACCAAGGAATCATCCAACAGCTGCTTATCCTTTATAACCTGAACCAAGGATGGTTTCACTTGCAATTCAGCCACAAGACCGCCATCTCGCGAAATGCTCAAGCTGGCAAACATAGCCCTCAACTCCACTGCCACTTTCCTACTCAAGGCATCCGCTACAACATTAGCTTTTCTCGGATGGTACTCGATCGTCAGATCGTAATCTTTAAGCAACTCCACCCAACGTCGTTGCCTAAGATTCAACTCTTTCTGAGACATCAGATACTTCAAACTCTTGTGATCCATGTACACCGTACACTTCTCACCATACAGGTAATGTCTCCAAATTTCAGAGCAAAAACCACCGCAGCTAACTCAATGTCATGCGTAGGATAATTGCGCTCATGCACCTTCAACTGGCGTGATGCATAAACCACCACCTTACCCTCTTGCATCAACACACACCCCAAACCAACGTAGGATGCGTCACTATACACAACAAACTCTTTCCCTGATTCAGGCTGAACCAAGATAGGAGCTTGCGTCAAAGCTGCCTTCAGCTTCTCAAAAGCCTGCTGTCTCGCTTCCGTCCACTCATACTTGACATCCTTCTGCAACAACTTCGTCAAAGGTGCAGCAATCTTCGAAAATCCATCCACGAACCTCCGGTAGTATCCCGCCAAACCAAGGAAACTACGGACTTCATGAACAGACTTAGGAGGCTTCCAATTCATCACTGCCTCAATCTTCTGAGGATCAACACGAATCCCCTCAGCAGAAACCACATGACCAAGGAACACAACTTCCCTGAGCCAGAATTCACACTTACTCAGCTTAGCATAAAGCTGATTCTCCAACAAAGCTTGCAACACAATCCTCAAATGCCCCTCATGCTCCTCCTCAGTACGAGATTACACGAGGATATCATCAATGAACACCACAACAAACTTATCCAAATATTCATGGAACACTCTATTCATCATGTCCATAAAAGCTGCAGGAGCATTCGTCAAACCAAACGACATCACAAGGAACTCATAATGCCCATACCTCGTTCTGAAGGCTGTCTTTCGCACATCCACATCCTTCACCTTGAGCTGGTAATACCCTGACCTTAAGTCAATTTTAGAGGACACAGCCGCTCCTCGAAATTGATCAAAAAGATCATCAATCCTCGGCAATGGATACCGATTCTTGATAGTCAACTTGTTCAGCTGACGGTAATCAATGCACATTCTCATAGTGCCATCCTTTTTCTTCAAAAACAAGACCGGTGCACCCCAAGGTGACATACTCGGCCGAATGAAACCACGATCAAGCAACTCCTGAAGTTGCGTCTTCAGCTCCTTGAACTCTTTAGGTGCCATTCGATAAGGAGTAATGGAAACTGGAGTTGTGTTTTCATACAGCTCAATCCCAAACTCCACTTCTCGATTAGGAGGCAACCCAGGCAACTCCTTCGGAAATACACCAGGGAACTCTCGCACAGTCCTGATATCTTGAACTCGCAACTCCTTAGAGCTAGGATTCATCACAAAGGCTAGGTAGGCTTCACAACCTTTCCTCAGCATTCGGCTCGCCTCCAAGGAAGACACCACATTGGCAAGAAACTTCACATTCTCACCAACCACCACTACCTCATAGTCATCCGCAAGCTTCAACAAAACACGCTTGTTCTCAAAATCCACCACAGCTCGATGTTCAACAAGCCAATCCATACCAAGGATTACATCAAAACCATAGAAGGGCAACCCCATGAGATCAACATGAAAAACATGGTTTTGCACAACCAAGGGACATCTTCTATATAACTTCCGTGTCACAACGGTCTCACCAAAGGAACTAGTTACACGCATACCAACATCCAAAGACTCAACAGGCAAACCAAGCAATTGAGCATGTTCAAGCAATATGTATGAGTGTAGATCCAGAATCAATCAAGGAAAGTAATGGCAAGGATTGCAAAGTGAAGGTACCTGCGATCACATCCGTGTCATTCCTCCCCTCTCGCTGAGCATACACTCGGGCCTGGCCACCACCCTTAGGTTGGACAGCCACCACATGAGCCACATTCCTCCCACCATCATCTCTGTGCTAGAAGTTACCACGGCCGCGCCCACGACCTCTTTGTGGTGCAACAACTCCAGGAGCACGTCCCTGACCACCACCGGCCAACAAAGGACACTCCCTCCTCATGTGGTCTGCCGAACCACAATTCCAGCATGAATTACCTGTCACTACCACAGGAGCCTGCACCTCTCTCGCTGCCCGAGGACAATCACGTCTCAAATGACCACGCGATCCACACGCCCAGCACGTGTTCTGATCAGCTCTCACCCTGTCTCCCTAAATAGGCGCACCATGCCCTCCACCACCACGCCTAGTAGAAGACTGATACCTCCTATCTCGTCCTCTCTTGTTCCGTACACCATCGGAACTGTACTCAACAACTCTCTTACCCAAGCCAGAACCAACACCTCTAGAAGATAAACCCAGATTTTGCTCAATGTCCTTCGCCCTACTAACCAGCACATCAAAATCAGTGTACTCAGCGGCAAGCATAAAGGTCTTTACATCCGTCACCAAACCATATCGAAAATGCTCACACCTCTCTCGCTCATCCGGGATAAGCTCAGGTGCATACTGACTGAGACGGACGAACTAGATCTCGTACTCATCCATCGTCATGCTCCCTTGTGTAAGAGACATGAATTCTCTTTTCTTTTAATCCAGGTATCGCACACCTAGATACTTCCGCTTGAACGTGTTCAGAATGAACGTCCAAGTCACATCAGCTTCCTCCATTCCGGAGACAGTGGTCGTCCACCAGGTATACGCATCATCATGTAACAGCGATACCACACATCCTAACTTCTGCACATCATTGCAGTTCATTTGTCCCAAAATCCTCTTGGTACTTTCCAACCAAGATTCAGAACCCTCAGCAGACAAACCTCTGAACTCAGTCCCTCCTAGACTGCGCAAACGTTCCAAAGGTAATCTCGCATTAGCATCACCTTGATGCCCACCTCCATGAGCTCCAGCTACTGCTGCCTGAAAGGCTCCAGCAATAGCCTGTATCAACACTGTCATGTCAGGAGCAGCTTGCCCCTGTCCAGCTTCAGGTCCAACGACCCCAGCACCAGCACCAACGCCAGCTCCATCACCTCCAGCACCACCACCACCGGGCGGTCCACCACTAGGAGGAGAAGGTATATCCACAACATTTTCAGCATTGTTCTCATTCTCGTTCTGAGCCATAGATCGCGTATTAATTCTCGTCTCTCTACGAGGTCCCATTCACTAAAACAATGCACTAACACAAATGCAATAAACATAATCAGGCTTGTTGCGTGTAAAATAGTCTATCGCAATTGTAGTGCAAGTATACACGACGCAAGTAGTAAAGTGATACAAAGTATCGGATATCGTCTCCACAGGGATTGGGCTAATAGCTTCACCTAATTTCACTGCACGAAGTAAAAGAAATAGTTTGAGAGAGTTGTCACGAATAATAAAGTAAAAACGTAAATAAAAGGAATTGAGATATCAAGATAGAGAGAATGGGCTGGTATTGAGTTGCTCGGTAGTGTAGGTATTGAATTGCTTAGGATCTCCAGTTCTGTCGTCGCACCCGTCGCCGACAGCACCTGTCGCGGCGTCTGTCCGTTAGCTGTCGCGGCAGCGAACACTAACTCCGTACTTCAAGCTTGGCAAGAATCCCAGATCTGCCTTGCCCTATCCCTAGGCACAAGTCTGTCGATGATCACGTCTTTGATGATACCTCCCGGCGTGAATCGAAGGATGAACACCGATGTATATGAATTCTTCCTTAGCCACTTAACCTCGCCTTATCCCTAAGCACGAGATGGTTCAACTATAAACTAGAGAACGCGCTTTTATCTCTTTCGTATACTTAACTCTCCCGACGCTAAGTAAATGGATAACCTCACAATGCTCTCCCGATGCTCTTGCAAGATATTAAAACCAAGATAAAAGAACTTGAAGTTTATTTTATTGAACTTGAAAAATCCTAAAACAAAGCAACCCTTGCAACTACTTTACAAAACAACCCGTAGCCCTAGGGGGAAATTAGAACATATCGGTGACAGGTAAACGGCAGGGTTTTGGTTTCGGTTATGGGGTAGTCGGCTATGCCCTAGGTTTAATCTATGCCCTTTATATAAGCTTTGGGCTCAAGTTATCTAAGGTAACAAGGATTACAACTTTAATTAAAAGTAAGACTCTAATAAAGATTAAATCTCTAAAGTATCCTACTTTCTAGCCGCCTCCTTGCTTTTAGGGATTTCCTCTCTTTTGAGCTTTGGCTTGACATATCTTTTGATCCGGGGCTTGGAAAATTATTTGGCTGCCACACGACAGACGAGCAGATTTTTCTCTATCCATCGATGTCCACTTCATTTTTCCTCTTCAATAATCTGCTGTCACCATGCTGTCGTGACGGGTCCATGACAGGTTCGTCTCCTTCAGCTGCTTGTTCAGTTCCGCCTTCCTGCTTATCTGCCCTTCGCCTGCCTTCATCGTCAACCAAGGCAGCTACCTGCAAAATACACCATCTTTTAGTAGAATCCGTGCCTTTTATATAATTGTGATATTGAATTGAAAATTAACCTAAATGCAATGCATTGATGCTTGAATGCAGCAGAAATATGGGTTAAAAGGGTGTAAATAATAGGACTTTTACATACTCAACACACCCCCAAACTCAAGTTTTTGCTTGCCCTCAAGCAATGAAGACTTAAAAGAAAACTGAAAATTTTTGTGTTGGCCTTCAAACAGTGAACTGTCCCTCACCTGTCGCTCATTCTCTATGGCGACAGCAACCTGTCGGAAGGGTTAGGATCTGTCCGGAATCTCCCTATAGCTCTCGTGCAGTATGTGCATGCTTGTGAACAGTTATATGCTAAGACCCTCTTAGTTTCACTAGAATATTCAACTTCTTAACTTGAATTTTTATGCCAAAGTTTACTTTCTTTTAGAAGGCACATTTTCATGCTTTTTTTTCTTCTATTTTCAAGCTAAGTTTTTCTAGAGCCAGTTTTGGGCACCTCTAGTTAGCTTCCTAGAGCCGGTTTCGGGCACCTCTAGGTTTTTGATTTTTCTTTTGCTAAACTTCTTTCCTAGAGCCAGCGTTAGGCACCTCTAGGGGCTATCCAAGTTCTAAGCTTCCTATTCTAGTTTGGCTAAAAGAAGTCTAAGCATTATAACAGTCACAAAAGTGTTTAAGTTTTCAGAACTATAGAAAGGCTCTAAACTTTTCCTTAACCTGTCCTAAAGATGCTGCCACGACAGAGCCGTCATGACAGGTAAGTTAATTTCACAGTTTTAAGCCAACATTTTAAATTTTCTGATTTTCCTTTTTTTTTTTTTTTAAAGAACTTAAAAAAAATTAACAAACTAATTAGACATAACAATTAAACAAAAGATGTGCTAAGGACTCCATTAAATATGGAGGGCTGCCACCCCCAAACTCGAGGGTTGCATTGCCCTCAATGCAAGATGACACTAAAAACAATTAAAGAAAAACATAAAAAAAGTACATCACAAATATATAAAGGCAGGCAGCAAATAAGAGAGGAAAAAGAAATAAAAACTTAAATTTTAAGTGCTGTCCTCATCACTGCTGCTGACGCGGATCTGATGGTAGCGTCTGCGTTGGGGAGGTGGCTGGGCAGGTGGATCAACAGGTTCCTCGGCCTGTTGAGGTGCAGATTCCTCCTCCGGTTGGTGGACAGGGTCGTCAGCAGGTTGAAGGGCAGGTGGCTCCACTAGTCGAACATCAGAATTGCCGCTGCTATCCCAGCTGTTACTCGTGATGGCCTTGGACAGCATCCTCTTGTTGGCCACATGCTTGATACGCTTCACCCGTGTGAAGGCGCTGTCCAAGTTCCTCCAGACAAGGGGGCTGTCGTCAGTGGCAGCTCGCTTTGTTCCTCGAGGGGAGGTGTCTGCTGGTGGGCTGCCGGCTGCCGTCGGTGAAGGTGTGGAGGAGGCAGATTCTCCGTGGGGAGAGACAGGTGGTGTGGGAGTGGGGGAGGGGATATTAAAGTAATGGGCGGGGAAGGTGGGGAAATTGACATCCGAAAAATTCAAAGTATTGGTAATAAAATTTACCGTGGCATTGGAGAAATCTCGGATGAATGTCATTAAGCCCATCTGACGTTCCTCGATCCGCAGGACGGCAGCAAGGATGTGGGTGTTCTGATCTGCCGGTACGTTGTTGGTGGCAGCTTCTGGGGCAGGTTCGTTGGCAGGTTCATCATCAGATTCAGCAGGTGAGGCGTTTGGATCGAAGGCGTTGAGGGGCGTTACGACGATAATCTCCATAAGGCTGGAGATGTTGCTGTCGGTCCAGCCGCTGCCCTTCTTAATTTTGTCTGAAGGGTCCTCCGGTACGGCAGCGCAGCGGCAGAGGGCCGTGATGGTGAAGGGCAGGCATAGTCGTGAATCTGTTCTGAAGGCACAGTCGAGAATGCTTTCTCGCATGTACCTGCCCACGTTGATCGGCCTATCATGCATGATAGAGTGGATGAGGGCAAGCCGCTGCCTGTTGACTGTCGTGTGGTGGGATGAGGGCAGGATACGCTTTTTAATAAAAGCGTTCCATAGTTTAGCCTCGGGGAGCAGCTGTGCCCGGTTGACGGAGTTGGGATTCTTTTTGCTGGTGCTCCATGTTGTGCCCCTTTCTGTCAATTCCCTCATGACAGCATCGTGGCTGGCAGCGTCGAGAGAGTCCCAAAACTGTTGATGAGCGTCGTCATTGGGGCCAAAGAAGAGGCCGAAGACATGATTGATGCTGCTGGCGGTAAAAGGGACTGTCACTCCTCTGACGGTGACAGATGTTGCCGTCTTGCTCTCGATCGCCGCATAGAACTCCCTTACCAGGGTGTCATTAAGCTCTGCCGGCTGCTCGACAAAGTCTTCCCAGAGTTGCGCCGTGATAGCTTTCATGATGAACGGCCGGAGGCCAAAAAGAGGGGCATCTCTGTTGTAAATGAAGCTTCGTTCCTCCCAAAGTTCCTTGTTGGCGAACGGAGATGCTGCTGCGGAAGAGGAAGCGGCGGCAGCGTTCTGGCGGGTTTGTCGTGAAGACATGTTTGGTTGCAAGGGCTGAAAATGAAAGAAAAGAGATTAAACTAGAAGAGAATAGCAAGAGAGAAAATCTGAAGTGAGGAAAAATGAAAAGGAGAAGGGGTTTATATAGCTGTCGGGGGCTGCTCATTTAATGCCGCAACAGCAGGCGGGAATAACGGAGCGGCAGATTGAATGTTGCGTCTGACACGTCTGACGGACATTAATGCTGCGTCTGCCACACGATTCTTCGTCTGCTGTGCGTCTGTTGACAGCCTGTCAACTCCGTCTGCGCCGGCAGCCGAAACGACATGTTATTATAAATGGACTTTATTTGGGCTGATGGATGGGCGGTGGGCTTGGGCCACTTCTTTTTTTCTCACTTGCCTCCTTTATTTCCTAAAAACTGAAATTAAAAACAAAATATTATTAAAATAAATCTAATTCCTAATAAATAATATTAATAATAATAAAAATAAAAATAAAAATAAAAGAATTAGGTTAAATTAGGGATGCCTCGTGGGGCATCACCTAAAGTAACCACTTCCTGTATTCCTGGGGCTTCAGTCCCTTGATAGTGCTTGAGGCGTTGTCCATTGACTTTGAATTGGTGCCCGTCTTTTAATGATTGAATTGTAATGGCACCATGGGGGAAAACTTGAATTACTTGGAATGGTCCAGACCATCTAGATTTGAGCTTCCCTGGAAAGAGTTTCAACCTCGAATTAAACAACAACACAAGCTGCCCTGGGCAGAACTGTCGCGGCAGCAACTTCTTGTCATGCCACTTCTTTGTTTTCTCCTTGTATATTCTTGCGTTGTCGTAGGCCATTGTCCGTATTTCCTCAATTTCATTCAAATCTAACAGCCTTTTCTGACCTGCCTTGTCCAAGTCCATGTTCACTGCCTTGATTGCCCAATATGCCTTGTGCTCTATCTCGACAGGCAGGTGACAGGTTTTCCCATAGATCAATCGAAATGGAGACATGCCCAATGGAGTCTTGAAAGCTGTCCTGTATGCCCATAATGCATCATTCAGAAGTAAAGACCAATCTTTCCTAGTTGGTTTGACCATTTTTTCAAGAATGTTCTTTACTTCCCTGTTGGAAATCTCAGCCTGTCCATTGGTCTGTGGGTGGTATGCTGTCGCGATCTTGTGCTTGACACCATATTTTCTCAAGGCGGCAGCGATTACCCTGTTGTCAAAATGTCTCCCTTCATCACTGATAATCGCCCTAGGGATGCCAAATCTAGAAAAAATGTTTTTGTGCAAAAACTTTTGGACTGTTTTGGCATCATTCTTTTGAGTTGCGATTGCTTCTACCCACTTGGAGACATAATCTACTGCTAGGAGGATGTAAAGATTTCCACATGAGGATGGAAACGGTCCCATAAAATCAATCCCCCATACGTCGAAGATCTCGACTTCTAGGATATTCTGCAGTGGCATCTCGTTTCTCCTTGAGATGTTACCTGTCCGCTGGCACCTGTCACAGTTTTTGTAAAATTCATGTGCGTCCTTATACAGTGTCGGCCAGTAGAAACCTGACTGCAGCACCTTGGCAGCAGTTTTGTTGCCTCCTAAGTGTCCTCCATATTGTGAAGCATGACAGTGATGGAGAATGTCCTCTTGTTCTTCTTGTGGTATACATCTCCTTATAACCTGATCTGCGCATAATTTGAAAAGAAGAGGTTCGTCCCAATAATAATGTTTAACATCATTTTGAAACCTCTTCCTGGCTTGGTAAGTAAGATCAGAAGGTAATATTCCGCTAACTATAAAATTAACGAAATCAGCATACCAAGGAAGGTTAGAAGACTTACCTGCCGCCATGGCTGTCGCGACAGCTATTGCGGCAGCAAAGAGCTGTTCATCTGGGAAGGTCTCTAGTATGTGTGTCTCATCTACAGGTAGACTTTGTCCCAATTCCAACCTCGACAAGTGGTCTGCCACCTGATTTTCTGTCCCCTTTTTATCTTTGATTTCAAGGTCGAATTCTTGTAATAGCAAGATCCATCGTATCAACCTAGGTTTTGCATCCTTCTTTGCGAACAAGTATTTAAGAGCAGAATGATCGGTGTGCACTATTACCTTCGTTCCAAGTATGTAAGAACGAAACTTGTCGATGGAAAACACCACAGCTAACAGCTCCTTTTCTGTGGTGGTATAATTCACTTGGGCATCATTCAATGTTTTGCTGGCATAATATATGACATGAAACAACCTGTCCTTGCGCTGCCCAAGTGCTGCCCCGACAGCATAGTCACTAGCATCACACATAATTTCAAATGGCTGCGTCCAGTCTGGTGGCTGTACTATGGGGGCTGTCACTAGTTTTTCCTTTAGAACCTTGAATGCTTCAGTACATTCTTCATTAAAGTCAAAGGGTCGGTTCTGCTCTAAGAGATGACATAGGGGCTTCGTGATTTTTGAGAAATTTGCAATGAATCTCCTATAAAAACCAGCATGCCCTAGGAAACTCCTAATGCCCTTGACTGTGGTTGGCGGCGGCAGCTTCTCTATGACTTCAATCTTTGCCCTGTCGACTTCTATCCCACGGCAGCTAATCTTATGGCCTAAAACTATTCCCTCATCTACCATAAAATGACATTTTTCCCAATTAAGAACAAGATTAGCTTTTTCACATCTTTCAAGTACCTTTTGAAGGTTGCCAAGGCAGCTCTCAAAATCGTCTCCAAAGACAGAAAAATCATCCATGAAGATCTCAAGGAAGTCCTCTACCATGTCGGAGAATATTGCCATCATGCACCTTTGGAAGGTGGCAGGTGCGTTACAGAGTCCAAACGGCATCCTCCTAAATGCGTATGTTCCATAAGGGCATGTGAAAGTCGTTTTCTCTTGGTCCTCTGGTGCAATAGCAATTTGATTATATCCTGAATAACCATCAAGAAAACAATAGTAAGGTTTACCCGCTAATCTATCAAGCATTTGATCAATAAAGGGTAAAGGAAAGTGGTCTTTTCGGGTAGCTTTATTAAGCTTCCGATAGTCCATACAAACCCTCCAACCGGTCACAGTCCTGGTTGGGATTAACTCGTTGTTTTCATTGGTTATCACAGTCATGCCTCCTTTCTTGGGAACACATTGCACCGGGCTTACCCATTTGCTATCGGAGATGGCGTAGATGATACCAGCGTCTAACCATTTAATTATTTCTTTACGCACTACCTCCTTCATTGCAAGGTTTAACCGCCTTTGGGCATCAATAGTCGGCTTATGATCTTCCTCTAAGAGGATTTTGTGCATACAGATTGCCGGACTAATGCCCTGAATGTCTGCTATGGTCCATCCTATCGCCCTTTTATGCTGCCTCAACATGTCGATCAGCTGTCGTTCCTGTTCCTGCGGCAGCTTAGCAGAGATGATTACGGGTAGTGTTTTATCACTACCAAGATAAGCATATTTAAGCTGCCCTGGCAGGGGCTTAAGTTCTAAGACAGGTGGTTCAACAGTAGATGGCTTTTGGATTAAATGGTTATCCGAAGTGTAATTCAAGGGTTCGAATAACTTACCTGGGCGATAGTCTAACCAGTCTACCTCCTCATGACCTTCAGTATCAGATGAATTGGATTCAGAGGAGTCGCTGTCGTCGGTGCTGTCGTCGTTGCTGTCGTGACAGGCTTGTAAATGGCTGTCGCAGCAGTGACCAAATTTTATATCCTGGCAGCCCGACCTGATGCAGGGTTGATCAAAGGTCACCTCAATGATGGCCTTGCATTCTTCATCCACATCAGCATGTTTCATTGCTTGGAGAACATTCAACTTAATTTCTTGATCGTTTACGCGCATGGTGAGTTCTCCTTTTGCCACATCAATCAATGATCTTCCTGTGGCTAAGAAGGGTCGCCCAAGGATGACTGGTGCGTTCTCATCTGCCTCACAATCTAAAATAAGAAAGTCAGCAGGAAATATAAGCTTATTCACTCTTACCAAGATGTCTTCAATTTTTCCCTCGGGGTGAACGTAAGAGCGGTCGGCTAGCTGTAGGGTAACTGTCGTGGGCCGCGCCTTGCCAATACCTAGTTTCTGAAAAACAGATTTGGGCATTAGATTAACACTAGCACCAAGATCACATAATGCCTTACCCACAAATTTATCTCCGATTACGCAAGGTATGAGGAAGCTCCCTGGATCCTTCTTTTTCTGGGGTGGTTGTCGATGAAGAATACTCATGCAACCTTCTTGCATCCTTACCGTTTCAAATTCCCCAAGTTTAGATTTTTTAGACATGACATCCTTGAGAAACTTAGCATAACCGGGCATTTCCCTAACAGCATCTAACAACGGAATGTTAATATGGACCTGTTTAAAAATATCATAAATCTTTTTAAGTTGAGATTCATGCTTAGCTTGCTGTATCCGTTGCGGAAAAGGTGGTGGAGGGCGATAATCAGCAATGCGCCCTTCCCACTGCATGCGAATCTGAGGTCGATACTCATCTTTTTTCTCCTCTGTCGCTTCTGCTGTCGTGACAGGCTCATCGGCAGCAGTCTGTTTGTCACCTGTCGGGGCAGCTTCCTCGGCAGGTGTATCCAAGGCGGGTTCTTTTTCTTTTTCAGCTTCTTTTTCCGGCCCTGGTAACTTTTTCCCACTCCTAGTAGTAATCGCCTTACATTGCTCATGAGGGGGCGTTCTAGCATTTTCAGTATTGCTAGGGAAACCTCCATTCTGCCGTGGCTTAATATGCTGCGACACCTGACCCATTTGTGTCTCTAGAGATTTCAAGGTGGCCTCATGGTTTGTCATTCTCATCTTAGTCTCATCCATAAAGTCTTCCGTTTTCTTGACAAACTTATTGATGTTATCCATATACGTGCCAGTCTGAGACATAAAGGTGGCCAGAGTCTGCTCCAATATACTACTCGTGGCAGGTGGTGGCTGCTGTTGTTGCTGAGGCGGCAGGTTCTGCGGCAGGTTTTGCGGCTGTGGCTGCTGTCGCGTCAACAATCTCGGACCCCCCTGATTCTGATTATATGCTTGCGGATTTAGAGCATTGTTGGGGTTACTCCAGGAGAATTTGGGGTCTTTCCTCCAATTAGGGTTGTAATTGTTGGAATTATAGTTTGGCTTGTAATTTCCAACATATTTTCCTTCTTCTATATTTATAGGGCACTCATCCCTGCTATGATTTCCCTCACATGTAGCACAAACTTCCTCGACAGCAAACCCTCGTACTTCCTCTTCACTCAATAAGTGTTTCATGGCTTTAGTGAGGAATGCTACCTGAGATTTCATAGTGCTGTCGGCCTCATAATCCTTGACAGCAAGTACCCGTTTACCTCCTCTTCTAGCGGTTGGAAACTGCTCCTCATTTTTAGCCAGATGTTTCAGAACTTGCAGAGCCTCGTCTGGATCTTTGTCCAATAATAGTCCATTTGCTGCAGAATCAATTCGAATGCGAGTTTGTAAGTTAGCAGCATTATAAAACTTAGTTACCTGATTCCAGACGGGGAATCCATGCATTGGGCAGTTTCGAAGAAGAGTTGTGAATCTGTCCCAGGCCTCATGCATTGGCTCGTCATCTTCCTGTTGAAAAGTAGCAATTTCATTACGTAATCGCTCAGCTAAATGAGAAGGATTAAAACGAGACAAAAATTCACGAGTTAGATCTGCCCAAGTCATAATAGAACCCGGTGTAAGTTTATTCCACCAAGTTTTAGCTCTGTCGCTCAATGAATGGGGGAATAACCGAAGCCTCAGTATCTCCGGACTAACTCCTGGTAGTCTAAACGAACCACAGATCTCCTGGAACGTTTTGAGATGCTCCCTAGCATCTTCTGTCGCGGAACCACCAAACTCCCGGCATTGTTGATCATACTAAACATGACAGGTTTAAGCTCGAAGTTGTCAACGTCAATATCCGGCAGCGTGGTCTCCAGCTCTACATGATCGTTCAGCATGTAGTCACGACATGACCGTCGTCTATCTGCCCCAGGCGGGTCACCGACAGGTGGGTTATTATTGCCAAGGGGTGGTATGAAACCACCAGCAGGTTGGTTATGGCCCATCTGCTCTAGCTGTTCTTCAAGGTATTCGTTTCGGTCTAAGAGGTGGCGAATCTGTTTCTTGAGATTAAAGGAACGTTCAATCTCCGGATCTAATTTATACTCAGGATCTTCACCTCTTTTCAATCTGCGCATAAACAGGAAAACCTTGTGAAAAGCAAGAGTTTAAAAACACAAAAGAAAAATTAAAGAAAAGTAAAAATTAAAAGTAAAAATAAAAACGAAAATAAAAACAAAAAGTGCAAAGAAAGAAAGGTGTAGTTATGTTGCCAATCCCCGGCAACGGCGCCAAAAACTTGTTGCGTGTAAAATAGTCTATCGCAATTGTAGTGCAAGTATACACGACGCAAGTAGTAAAGTGATACAAAGTATCGGATATCGTCTCCACAGGGATTGGGCTAATAGTTTCACCTAATTTCACTGCACGAAGTAAAAGAAATAGTTTGAGAGAGTTGTCACGAATAATAAAGTAAAAACGTAAATAAAAGGAATTGAGATATCAAGATAGAGAGAATGGGCTGGTATTGAGTTGCTCGGTAGTGTAGGTATTGAATTGCTTAGGATCTCCAGTTCTGTCGTCGCACCCGTCGCCGACAGCACCTGTCGCGGCGTCTGTCCGTTAGCTGTCGCGGCAGCGAACACTAACTCCGTACTTCAAGCTTGGCAAGAATCCCAGATCTGCCTTGCCCTATCCCTAGGCACAAGTCTGTCGATGATCACGTCTTTGATGATACCTCCCGGCGTGAATCGAAGGATGAACACCGATGTATATGAATTCTTCCTTAGCCACTTAACCTCGCCTTATCCCTAAGCACGAGATGGTTCAACTATAAACTAGAGAACGCGCTTTTATCTCTTTCGTATACTTAACTCTCCCGACGCTAAGTAAATGGATAACCTCACAATGCTCTCCCGATGCTCTTGCAAGATATTAAAACCAAGATAAAAGAACTTGAAGTTTATTTTATTGAACTTGAAAAATCCTAAAACAAAGCAACCCTTGCAACTACTTTACAAAACAACCCGTAGCCCTAGAGGGAAATTAGAACATATCGGTGACAGGTAAACGACAGGGTTTTGGTTTCGGTTATGGGGTAGTCGGCTATGCCCTAGGTTTAATCTATGCCCTTTATATAAGCTTTGGGCTCAAGTTATCTAAGGTAACAAGGATTACAACTTTAATTAAAAGTAAGACTCTAATAAAGATTAAATCTCTAAAGTATCCTACTTTCTAGCCGCCTCCTTGCTTTTAGGGATTTCCTCTCTTTTGAGCTTTGGCTTGACATATCTTTTGATCCGGGGCTTGGAAAATTATTTGGCTGCCACACGACAGACGAGCAGATTTTTCTCTATCCATCGATGTCCACTTCATTTTTCCTCTTCAATAATCTGCTGTCACCATGCTGTCGTGACGGGTCCATGACAGGTTCGTCTCCTTCAGCTGCTTGTTCAGTTCCGCCTTCCTGCTTATCTGCCCTTCGCCTGCCTTTATCGTCAACCAAGGCAGCTACCTGCAAAATACACCATCTTTTAGTAGAATCCGTGCCTTTTATATAATTGTGATATTTAATTGAAAATTAACCTAAATGCAATGCATTGATGCTTGAATGCAGCAGAAATATGGGTTAAAAGGGTGTAAATAATAGGACTTTTACATACTCAACAAGGCTCAGCAAGGTAAGAAATCCAAGTACTCAAGCTCATTTCCAAACAAAACAATTCATTTCATTAGTTTTTGATATGGCAATGGGTTCCTCTAACATGCTTCATCACAACATACATCACAATTGTAACATACTTTACAATTCACACACCACACTTTCATTCAAAAAGGCACATCATGCAATCATACATACATCACCCACATAACCATTCTCGTTTACTCGAGAACTCAGCTCTGATACCACCAAATGTAACCCCCTTATCCCGGCCTAGACGGTTGACCCGAACTACGAAGATTACACGGGGAAAACCAAAGTCAACCCGAAAGTCAACCTTGATTAACGACCCTTTTTTTCTTTTTAATTTTATCTAGTTGCTCATTAACCTTAAGTGAACCCTAGAGAAAAACTTACTTGAAAAACCCAGCGATCGAAATGCAACAAGGGACTCAATTGCACAACATACAAAAGTTAGGGACCAATTTGTAAATTCTGGAAAGATGAAGGACTTAGCTGATTTTAAATTACCAATATCAAATTAATCATATTACATGCTTCCCTGACAAATTTCACCTCAAACGGACATCCCAAACTCAAGCAATTGCAAATACAAAATTCAGGACTAAAACGTAAAGCTTACAAACCTTAAAACCATTCAAATCAGTGCCCAACGGTCATCTGTTTCGGAATGGGGGTTGACCGTTCCGAAACGTGGGTTCGTTTCGAGACCTGTATCAAAACAGGGCTTGGCAGTGGCCAAAACGTTTCAGAACGGCCCTATCCGTTTTGATACACGAAGGCCATTACAGGCCCCCGTTTCGAAACGCTAGTGCCCGTTCCGATACGGACTGCCCAGGAAGGGCAGAATTTGCTGGTTTAACATACAATTAAACACTCCAACACATCCTAATGACCTCTTAATCATGTCAACAAGTCATCACACATATAAGGCACATGTTTGCAACATCAAAACACATTCATGGCATCAATTAGGAAAATTCACAAGTCTATAGGCATGCTTCCTAATATCCAAAGTAAACAACCATCAAAACATCAAAGCTAGCACCAAAATGGTCATTTACATATCCAAAGCATTTAAGGCATTATGCCACAACTAGGGAGTCCAAAACATCTCCCATAAATACATCCTAGGTTCCCATTGCCAAATATCAAAATCTAATAATGTTGTGAAATAGTCACCATACATAAGCTTAGCTTTCCCTTGGATTCTTAGCCTCCTTGCTGCCCACAATCACCTCAATTATCTGCATTATTGGTTCAAGAGAGAGCGCGTAAGCACAAATGCTTAGTGAGGCATGCTCTAAAGAAACAACACAATAACGCATTTTATAAAACACTTTTCACAAAGCCTTTTAACACATAAACATCTTTTCTCATGCAACATTGCATTCACATCAAGCATTTCATGCTTCATTTACATTAACATGTCATATTGTCTTCCAAGTGATAAACCATAACCATTTACAACAAAAACGCAATCGGATACGCGGATTACAAGCGTTGTCCCTTACGCTTCATACACACTACCAAACACACAAGGTGTAGTTTACCGGTACAATCACAAGCCCTCAACACCCGTGATGGAGTTTAACGGTACAATCACAACCCCTCCACATCACTCATCGGTAGTTGTATAACATCACTAACGAGAACACGGGACACACAACACAAGATCCACACATGGACTTATAACCACCATTGTGATCTTAACCATCTCGTTAGTGTACTTGGATGGAATTTACGGTACAATTACAACCCCTCACAATCCAAGGCGACTTAATTCACGGTGCACCCAATCCTATAGCCGGCTAACTATATCTGATTCAAGTACTTTAAAACCAACACATCACTTGCCAATATACATCAATTATCATCAATAATCCACTGTTTTAAAGCATCTAAATCAAAGCCATTTAACAACATGCATCACCATGCATCAATCCACATTTTTAACAAATCAAACCAAGGATCTCTTACCATGAGCATCCTTCAACAAATGGCCTTTAAAACCAGCATTAATCATGCTAAAACATGCTTTCAAAACAGAATTTAAACATGCAATTATCAACAAATGCATCGAACCAATCCATGGCTCATCCAAGAGAGGTTTTCCGAAAACTTACTCTTGAGCTTAGTTAAGTTGATTAGACTTAAACTAAGCTCCCAAACCTTCAAACATTCGATACAAAGCTGGAAATCCAACTCCACTCACCAATTCCGTTTCGCAAGCTTGCCGAAACGCCGTTCAAGCCTCCGGATCAACACCACAAGGATCCGAAGATGCCTCCCCTATTTTAAACACATCAAAGAAGAGGATTAATGCATCATCATGCATTAAAATCTTCAGCCATTACACCTAAACTCGCTACTCTCACCAAATCTAACATTTCGGCTACCAAACACAACCGAAATCACTTCCAAACTCTTCCACAACATTACCCAGCCAAGATCCATCACTTCTAAACATTCTTAAACATCAATTAACACCAAGATCACCCCAAAAACCACTATTTCCATAAGCAAAAACTTAGGAAAATCAACCTATTCGGGATTGCATTGATTAAACCTCAATTACACATCATTATACACCCAAAATACATTTAAAATCCATCTCAAAACAGAGCCCAAACAATCACCACGAATTTCTTCAAGATTTGTTCCAAATCTTGAGTTTTAAGCCAAAATCAAGATCACAACATTAAAACCTTTTATAAAACTTAATTTAAGGATTGAGAACGTGGGAATTTCAGTAAAGAACTTAGTATTTAGAGGAGAAGAACATCCTTACCTCTGAATGTAGATTTCTCCTATATTAGAGCCAAAATCCTTGAAAATTCAATAAACAAATCAAGAGGTTTTGATGTAGATATGATTAGGAATCAATTTATAATTGAAAGCTCATCATTTAGTGTGAAAATAAGTAGAAATGTTGTTGTAGAAATGTGTTTGGCTGAGGGAATTTTGAGAGAAAATGAGATGAGAAAGTTTTTAAGAAAGTTAGTTATGAAAAGCTAAAATATAATTTTCCACTTTTCCTTTAATTAATTAAACATTAATAAAATCATTAAATCTAAGAAAAATCTGGAGAAATCCTTGCTTAGGTAAATTAGCTCCTTAAAGATTCAAAGTTTCAATCCTTACAAAACAGTCACCACTGAACTTTTCAAAAATTACATTTTAGTCACTAATTCGAAATGTCACACTTCCAAACCTTATTTTGTAAAATTTATTTCACCACTCTCTTATATATATTAAAAGAGGATTTTTAGATATTTTCCCATATTTTTAAAGCATCCTGAACTAGGCTTTCCCTAAAACCACCTTTTATACTCGAACCGAAAATCAGACCGGTCCGGCTCAGACCCTAAACTTCCAAGCCCAAAATTTGGGTGTTACAGAGGACACTTAGGAGGCAACAAAACTGCTGCCATGGTTCTGCAACCAGGATTTTATTGGTCGTCACTGTATAAAGATGCTCAAATCTTCTACAAGAGTTGTGACAAGTGCCAACAAACAGGAAATATCTCAAGGAGACACGAGATACCGCTGCAGAACATTCTTGAAGTTGAGATCTTCGACGTTTGGGGGATTGATTTTATGGGACCATTCCCATCCTCATGTGGGAATTTATACATCCTCCTGGCAGTAGATTATGTATCTAAGTGGGTTGAAGCTATCGCCACTCAAAAGAATGATGCCAAGACAGTTCAAAGGTTTTTACACAAAAACATCTTTTCTAGGTTTGGCATCCCTAAGGTGATCATCGGTGATGAAGGGAGGCATTTAGACAACAGGGTCATTGCTGGTGCCTTGAAGAAGTATGGTGTCAAGCATCGGATCGCAACAACATATCACCCATAGACCAATGGACAAGCTAAAATATCCAACAGGGAAGTTAAGAACATTCTTGAAAAGATGGTTAAGCCAACTATGAAAGATTGGTCTCTACACCTGAATGATGCGTTATGGGCCTATAAGACATCTTTCAAAACTCCATTGGGAATGTCTCCTTACCGATTGATTTACGGGAAAACATGCCATTTACCTGTCGAGATAGAGCACAAAGCATACTGGGCAATCAAGGCAGTTAATATGGACTTGGAAAAGGCAGGGCAGAAAAGGCTACTGGATCTGAACGAAATTGAAGAAATTCGGACAATGGGCTATGACAATGCAAGAATCTACAAGGATAAAACTAAGAAGTGGCATGATAAAAAGTTGCTGCCAGACAGTTCTGCCCAGGGCAGCTTGTATTGCTATTCAACTCTAGATTGAAACTCTTCCCAAGGAAGTTGAAATCTAGATGGTCTGGCCCGTTCCAAGTTGTACAGGTTTTTCCCCATGGTGCCATCACAATCCGATCGTTAAAATACGGGCACCAATTCAAAGTCAACGGATAACGCTTGAAGCATTATCAGGGGACTGAAGCCCCAGGAATGCAAGAAGTGGTTACCTCAGGAGATGCCCCACCTGGCATCCCTAATTTAACCTAATGTTTATTTTTTATTTTTTATTTTTTTTGTTTTATTATCACTTATTATTTATTAGGAAATAAGATTTATTTTATTTAAATAATGTTTTTATTTGTATTGTTTTAAGGAAATAAAGGAGTCAAGAAGAACAGGAGAAGTGAACTCAGCCCACCATCCATCCACCAGCCCACAAAGCCCAAATTTTGGAGCCTGTCGTTACAGCTGCCGTGACAGACGCGGAAAATACATGCTGTCAACAGGCTGTCGCGACAGACACAGAAACGCGTAACAGACGCGCAACAGACACGAAAACGTGTGACAGACGCGTTAGACATGCTACCGCATAACAGTTGGCCCCGTTATTTGCGCCTGTCGTTACAGCTCCAACGGGCAGCAAATCCTTCTCTATATAAACCCCGTTTCATTTTTTCATTTTCACTCACTTCTACTCTTCTTACTTATCCTCTAGAACTTTTGCTTTCATTTTCATTTTCACAACCCTTGCAACAATGTCTTCCAGAAATACCCGTAGGAATGCTGCCTCCAGCTCCACCCCGACAACAACCACCCCACGCTCATTTCAAATCAGAGATATGTGGGAAGAAAGGGGATTCATTTACACTTCAAAGGAGGGAAACTTGGGCCTAAAGTCGTTGATTGCCCGAAAAATTCGAGCTCTACAATGGCAGATCTTTGCCGAACAGCCTGAGGAGATGAACGTCTCATTGGTGCGAGATTTCTACGCTGCCATCAACAGCAGGACGGCGACAGCAGTGATCGTACGAGGAAGGGAAGTGTCGTTCGAAGCTGAACACATCAACACCCTTTATGGATTTTACGTAGGTAGCAATGACGACGGCCATCAACAGTTTCTGAACACCTTAGACCCTGCCGCCTATGATGTTATCATGGCAGAGCTGACTGATGAAGGAACACAGTGGAACACCAACCGCAAGAACCCAAGGACGGTAAAGAGGACTCAACTTCTGCCGGAAGCCAAATTATGGAACGCTTTCATTAAAAAGCGTATCATGCCGTCGTCACACAATACCACTGTTGATCAGCCAAGGTTAGCCTTAATTCACTCTATTTTATATGAGAGGCCCATTAACGTTGGTAGCTATATCCGCGAAAGTATCCTGGAGTGCGCACACCGGCCAACGAGACCGCTTTATCTGTCGTACCTCATCACAGCCCTCTACCGCGGCCATGGGGTACCTGAAGCTGCCACGAATATTAGAGTCCAAGGGAAGGGATGGACGGACAAGAACATACTCAGCTTAATGGAGCTAACTGTTGCCACCCCTCTGTCATCATTTGATCCAGCTGCCACGACAGCAGACATGACAGAGCAGCCGGAGACTGAACCTGCTGCCACAAAAGCTAGGCAGCAACCAGCAGCAACAGCCCCAACTGACTCCTCCTTCCAGATTCTTGCTGCTATCTAGAAGTTGAAGGAACGACAGCTCGGTCTGATGAGCTTCATTAGGGATTTTACTGCATCTACGGTACATTTTATCCAAACCTCTTTAAATTTCCCTGATGTCATATTTCCCACCTTCCCTGCACATTATTTTGTTGTACCAACCCCTGCCCACACCCCAACACCTGCTGCCACACCACGGACACACTCTGCAACATCAACACCGACACCTGCCCCGACAGCAGCTGGCAGCAACCGTGCGAAGACTTCTGCCCGTGGAACGAAACGCAGAATGCCCTCAGAAGAGCTTGACGCCTTCATTGCCGGTTTTTCTTCTTCCTTCATTTGGGCCGCAAGCGACAACGAACCCTCTGTTAAGAGGAATCTCTCAAAAGAGTTTACACCGGTCAAGCGGCAGAAAAGAATGGCAGATAAAAACAACATGCGAGCCAGCGGTAGCAGCAGTAGCGAAGAGGACAGCAGCAGCAGCTCAGAAGTCCAGGTTGTGGAGAAACCCCCTCATATCTCCCCAACCAGAATTCAACCACCACAGGAGGCCAAAACGAAGAACACATCTGCCTCTCCCATCCACCAGCCAGTTCAGAAGGCTCGTGCCCGCCGCCAGATCCGAGTCAGCAGTAGTGACGACAGCGCTTAAAATTTGAGTTTCTTAACTTATTTTGTTGTCTGCTCATATATTTTGTGATGTAATGTTTCTATTTTTTTAACTTGTCATTTGCATTGAGGGCAATGCAACCCTCGAGTTTGGGGGTGGCATCCCTCCATTAATGGAGTCTAATTTAGTTTAAAATTGCGTCTATACTTAGTTTATTTTAAAGTTAAAAAAAATGAAAAAATGAAAATTTTGGCTTAAGTCTGTGAACTGAACTTACCTGTCGTGACAGCTCTGTCGTGGCAGTGCCTTTAGGATAGTTTTAGGAGCAGTGTAGAGCCTTTCTATAGTTCTGAAAACTTAAACACTATTTGTGACTGTTATAATGCTTAGAACTCTTTTAGTCAACTAGAATAGGAAGCTTAGCACTTGAATAGCCCCTAGAGGTGCCTAACACTGGCTCTAGGAAAGAAGTTTAGCAAAAGAGACTCAACAGCCCTAAAGGTGCCCGAAACCGGCTCTAGGAAGTTAGCTAGAGGTGCCCAAAACTGGCTCTAGTGAAACTTTAGCTTAAAAAAATAAATGAAATCGAGTCAAAACAAAAAAATCAAAGGAGCATAAGAAATTCCTTCAAAAGATAAACTTTGGCATAAAAATTCAAGTTAGAGGCTGAAATATTCTAGTGAAACTAAGAGAGTCTTGGCATATAATTGTTCACAAGCATGCACACACTGCACGAGGACTATAGTAAGATTCCGGACAAATCCTAAGTTATCCGACGGGGTGCTGCCGTCACAGAGAACGAATGGAGGGTAAGGGAAAGTTCACTGTTTTAAGCCAAAACAAAAATAATTTATTTTTCTTTAGGTCTGAATTGCTTGAGGGCAAGCAAAAACTTGAGTTTGGGGGTGTGTTGAGTGTGTAAAAGTTATATTATTTACCCCCTATTTAACCCATATTTCTGCTGCATTCAAGCATAATTCATTGCATTTAGGTTAGTTTACAGTTAGACATCACAAATATATTAAATGGCACAGTTTCTACTGAAATTGGTTGTTTTCGCAGGTTGTTGCTGTAGCAGATGGAGAGGCAGGCGCTGGGCAGTGAAATAGAATAGCTGGAACTAGACGAGCAGTCAAAGAGGACGATGCTGCCATGGTTGCCGCCGTGACAGCAGAGGACGACAACAGTTTTGAGGAGAAGAAGCAAAGTGGACCTCGACAGATAGAGAAAATTAAGCTCGTCTGTCGTGGAAAACCAGTATTTTTCCAAGCCCTAGATCAGAAGGAATACCAAGCCCAAAGTTCAAGGAGAGAAAATCCCAAGCAAGAAGAAGGACAAGTTAAAGCTATATTCTCTGAAGATTTAGTCTTTATTAGAGTTGTACTTTAATTTAAACTTGTATTCTTGCTATATTAGAAAACTTGGACCCAAAGCCTATATAAAGGCATGTAATTCGACCTAGGAAGGGAGATGACGTATATCTAGCCTTCTTCCCAAAACCCTAGCCGTTTTCATCCTCTCATCATGTTCTAAATTCCCCTTAGGGCCACGGGTTGTCTTGTAAAGTAGTTGCAAGGGTTGCTTTTGTTTTAGGAATTTTCAGTTCAATAAAATAAACTTCAAGTTCTCTTATTCTGGTTATGAACATCTTGCAAGAGTATCAGGAGAGCATTGCGAGGTTATCTATTTACTTAATATCGGGAGAGTTAAGTATACGAAAGGAATAAGTGCGAGTTCTCTAGTTTATAGTTGAACTATCTCGGACCTAGGGATAGGAAGAGGTTAAGTGGCTAAAGAAGAATTCAACAACATCGGTGTTTATCCTTCGATTCACGCTGGGAGGTATCATCAAAGACGTGATCATCGACAGACTTGGACCTAGGGATAGGCCAAGGCACAGTAGGGATTCTTGCCAAACTTGAAGTACGGAGTTGTGTGTTCGCTGTCGCAACAAGCAACAGACTACCGTCGCGACAGGTGCTGCCACGATGGGGACGACGACAGAACTGATTCTCCTAGACTTAGCAATACCTACACTACTGAGCAATTCAACACCAGCTCATTCTCTCTATCTTGATTTCTCTACTCTTTTATTTAAGTTTTCTTTATTATTCTCGTGACAAACATCTTAAATATTTTCTTTACTTTCGTGCAGTAATTCAAGGTGAAGCTATTAGCCCAGTCCCTGTGGAGACGATATCCGATACTTCCGTATCACTTTACTACTTGCGTCGTGTACACTTGCACTCCAATTGCGATAGTCACTTCTACACGCAACACAACCCGAATTTGATTACAAGATCATATTTGAATACTACACAATTTGGGGTTTTACAAGAGATAGGAAAATAAGCACTTTGAGCTTGGATTTTTGGTAGGATGTTTATCTTTGATGCAATAGTTGTTGCTGGTCTTCAATTAGCTTCAATTTATACCTTCTCTGTTAATTCTAGCCGTTTGGGTGGTTAGGGTATTGATTATAGTCGTTGGGACCCTCACTTTCCACCATAAATGCACTTCTGCAGCTTATTTTATTGGTACACGAGGACTCGTATCGATACCTGTCTCAAAACAGAAAGAGTCGTTGCACAATAACAAGAGGGCGTACCGATACGCGTGTAAGCGTATCGGTAAGAGATAAGGACTGTTTCGATACGGGGAACAACCATATCGGTGCAATTAATTCAACAGAGCTCACTGGAAGTTTCCATATCGATACGACAAAGAGCGTATCGGTACGGAACAACCACCACTTTAAATTTCGGTTACCTAACAACTAACACCAACGGTCGAAATCATTAAAAGCTTTCGAATTTAAAATTCCATTAAATCTGTATCGATACGGGTGGAACCCTATCGGTATGCCATTCAAACCCCTTCAGTTTTACAAAGAGAGCGTATCGATACAGATGTAATCTGTTTTGATACGCTGTTTCGATACGGTTAGGGGCGTATCGAAACACATTTCTCCAGTAGCCAAACTTGTAAAAAAGGTATCGATATGGCTAGAAGCGTATCGATACGCCTGGACATTTTTCAATACCAAACCTTGGAACACTTAGAAAATATTTGGAGTTTGAGTTTTTCAAATCAGATTAAAGCCTTGATGATTTATAAATCATTTGAGGGACTTAAATATCTATTTCAAGTTTTCAATTTACTCCTTAACATACTTTGTTATAACAAAATCAAACATAGGTTTTACAATCTCCCCCTTTTTGATATAACAAAACCAAAACTTAAAATTTTTGACACTTTGAAAAACTTTGCAAAATAATTTCCCCTTAATATTAGCTAGGTAAACTTTAAGTTGAAAATAAAAATTTTAAGTTTGAGCTTGTTCCCTCTCCCCCTTTTTGTTAGATAATAAATAGAGACATTGATAAACATAGGCAAAAGGCATAAATAATAACCAAGCAACATAATATAGATAATCATTAAGTTCAAAATAAAGATAACATCAACATAAAATAAATAAAAAACAGAAAATCAAAACATACGTTTTAGAATGCAAACTTAGTTCTAAAAACATAATCGAAAGTGCATAAATATCCTAAATGACATGAATGATATGCAAAGATGAACTACTACGCATCTCCATCGCCATCGTCTTCATCTTCATCGTCCTCATCATGTGCATCATCATCCCTCCGAGATTGACGCCGCTCGTTATGGAAAGTGGTAAGGGATATGTTTATTGAGTTTTAACCGCCTTCAAGGGAAGTTAGACGTGTCTCCATGTTCTTCACATGATCTTCAAGACTTGTAAAACGTGTGTCTATAGTAGCCAATCCTGAACTCATCGCTTGATCCATTGAAGCAATTCCCATGCGCAAGCCCGTGAATTGCTCGTTGAGAAAGGTCATGAGGGCATCCATGGAAGGTCGATAAGGAGGAGCTTGAGCGGCTTGAGGATTAGCAATTTCTTCCGGAATAGCATCACTAGGGAGTTCGGATAGATGAAGCCAATTTCCATTGAAGTACACGAACTTACCCCTTGAGAGAGATCTTTCATTGATAGGATCGGTGAGGGGAGTCGGGTAGTTATGTGAACAATCTATCTCCTTTTGTGTGAAGAAATAACTCAAGGCCGTTCCATAAGTGAATGAAGTGACAAGAGTAGCGTGGCGGTGTTGCACGAGATAGATAATCTCCGCAAACATAATCCGAGAAAGGTTTGGTTGTTGTCTTTGACGGAAGCAATGAATCCAAAAATCGTCAACTTGGCGGATAGTGGAATACTTGCCTCCCGAGGGCCTAAACCACCAAGAACCATCAAATGTAAGATCTGATCTTGAGCATTAAGAGCGGTGACGGAACCTCCCAAGACATATCCAAGAGCATTCTCATCATCAAGACCTTCATCCTCTAACTTGAACATATCACAAAGAGATTGAACTTTGATGGTGACCTTTTTACCCATTAGATAGGAATTAACAGCCGTAACAACACCTGATGGATTGGCGACACACTTGGCATTAACATAGAAAATCAATACCAAATTGCGATAGAAAAAGCCAGGAATTTGAATAAAATCCATAAATTTCCATTCTTGGAGCAATGGTAAGTAAAAAAATTTGAAGCGCTCCGAGTTGAGAAAAGGAACGGAAATTACCCTCTCCGGACGGATTTTGTAGTTTTGAAATTGTCGGAAATATGTGAGATCTCCGGAAGTCTTGAAGCACTTTTGATATATAAGAGTGAGGTTCGGGCGAGTACCATCTCCGACATTAGAACCTTCACCGGCTTCACTAGTACGTGCTCTCTTTTTAGGTGCGATTGACTAGAGAAAAGATCAAAAACAGTGTATGCATTAACTTTCTCATTCAACCCATTGAAAATCAATAATCAAGGTTTTTGTTAAAAAAATTAGAAACAAAAAAAAAACAAAAGGATTTAAAAAAAAGATATTTGTTGAGAAAAATAAAAACACAAGAAAATCTAAAACGAATATCAAAAGAGAATAATAAAAAAAGAGATTTATACCTTGATATTGATAGAGAGGAATGTGTGAAGAACTTTGTACCAAATTGATGAAAAGCTTGAAAAGGTTTGCTTGATGTTGAAAACCCTCAAGAGATTTTGAGTTGTGGTGTGAAAATATGAGGGATTGAGAGGCTTTTTATAGAGTGAAAAACGGCTAGGGTTTTGTAAAAGAAATTTTGGTAAAAGTAAAACTCCTTAAATGCCTTAAAGAAGCTGTCTGCGCAATCGCGTATCGATACACCTGAGTGTGTATCGATACGAAGGTAAAATTGTAAATCCCTTGAAACGCTTGTCGAAGGTCCGTATCGAAACGGATGCAATCCGTATCGAAACACTTTTAACTCGTATCGAAACGAGTTTAATCGTATCAATACCCGTTTTACGAAAAATGCAGTATGGAAAGCTAATATAGTACTAGTATCGATACACGTAAGGTCGTATCGATACCCTATGCCCAGAAATGTATTTTAGGCTTTAAGAACAACCAAAGGCTCGATTTTAGCACCTCATAAATGAATGCAATTGATGAATGAGCAGTTCTAAGCATATTCTAATAGAAGCATACTCCCACTAGCTATAGGCATGTATATTTTCAAGAGCAACAACATATAAACATGAAATTTCACAAATTCAAGCAATTTTAACCTCAAAAAGAGTTCTAAAGGGTCAAGGAAGGCTAGTTAGACCTAACCCTCTCCTAAGGGACCAAAAACGCTCCTTACCCAAAGGCTTTGTAAAAATGTTCGCTAGTTGGTTTAAGGTGTCAACGTACTCTATAACAACATCTTCCTTAAGGACATGATCTCTAATAAAATGATGCCTTATCTCTATATGTTTGGTTCTAGAGTGTTGGATGATATTTTTAGTTAAGCATATGGCACTAGTGTTGTCACACTTAAGGGGTAAGGTTTCAACTTTAATACCATAATCTAAGAGTTTTTGTTTCATCCAAAGGACTTGAGCACAACAACTCCCTAAGGATATGTACTCAACTTCAGTGGTAGATAGAGCTACACTATTTTGTTTCTTAGAGAACCAAGATATGAGCATACTACCTAAGAATTGACATGTTCCCGAAGTACTCTTCGTATTGATTTTACACACCCCATAATCCGCATTCGAATAAGCATGAAGGTTGAAGGTTGAGTCTCTAGGGTACCAAAGACCTAGACAAGGAGTATCTCTAAGGTACCTAAAGATCTCTTAACGGCTATAAGGTGAGACTCTCTAGGACTAGCTTGAAACCCAGCACACAAGCAAACATTAAACAATATATTCGGTCTACTTGCGGTAAGGTAAAGCAAAGATCTAGTCATAGAGCGATAAAGCTTAGAGTCAACACACTTACCTCTTTCATCTTTGTCAAGCTTTGTAGATGAGCTCATTGGTGTGTCTTGAGGCTTTGCATTCTCCAAGCCAAACTTCTTGAGCATATCCTTGATATACTTTGCTTGATTGATGAAGGTGTCATCCTTCCTTTGCTTGATTTAGAGTCCCAAAAAGAATGAGAGCTCCCCCATCATGCTCATCTCGAATTCACCTTGTATTAACTTAGCAAACTCTTTGCAATGACACTCATTAGTAGATCCAAAAATAATATCATCAACATATATTTGTACTACTAAGATGTCATTTTTATACATTTTTTATGAAAAGTGTAGTGTCCACCTTACGTTTTTCAAAACCTTTTTCAATCAAAAAGTTTGAAAGTCTTTCATACCAAGCTCTAGGAGCTTGTTTTAAACCATAAAGTTATTTAGTTAGTTTGAAAACATGATTTGGAAATTTTGAATCTTCAAAACCCGGTGGTTGTTCCACATACACTTCCTCATTTATAAAACCATTTAAAAATGCGCTTTTAACATCCATTTGAAAAAGCTTGAAATCATGATAACATGCACATGCAAGCAACATCCTAATAGCCTCCATTCTAGCTACGGGTGCATAAGTTTCATCAAAATATATTCCCTCTTCTTGAGTGTAACCTTGAGCAACTAATCTAGCTTTATTTCTCACAATGTTACCACTCTCATCTAGTTTGTTCCTAAATACCCATTTAGTTCCTATAGTAGATTGATTACTAGGCCTTTCAACTAATATCCATACATTACTTCTCTCAAATTGGTTTAACTCTTCTTGCATAGCCATAATAAAAAAATCATCATTTAATTATGCTTTAATGTTCTTAGGCTCTATGCATGAGATAAAGGCAATATGGTTCATGAGTTTAAGAGATGATCTAGTAGTTACCCCCTTGGATGGCATCCAAGATTTCACCACCTTTGACATAGTTGTACTCCCTTGGGTAGCTCACTTCCTTTTCCTCAGGAGCCAAGTCCTTCAAGGCTTCAAGAGGTGGATCTTGTGTATCTTATTCTTTCGTTGGAATCTCATCCTCCTTTGAAGTTTGTCCTCCATCAAAGGCATCAAGGATTCCTGCATCATCATCATCACAAGAATCCTTCCTCAGAAGGAGGTTATCATCGAATACAACATGAATAGACTCTTCTACTACTAAAGTTCTCTTATTAAATACACGATAGGCTTTAGAGTTTAAGGAATAACCTAAGAAAATAGCTTCATCACTTTTAGCATCAAATTTACCTAAGTTATCTTTTCCATTGTTTAAAACAAAACACTTGCAACCAAAAGGATGAAAATAACTAATGTTAGGCTTTTTAGATTTTAAAATCTCATATGGTATTTTCTTTAAAATGGCCTAAGCATTACTCGGTTTACAATGTAGCAAGTGGTATTTGTGGCTTCCGCCCAAAAATATTTAGGTAAATTGTTTTCACAAAGCATGGTTCTAGCCATTTCTTGTAAAGTCCTATTTTTCCTCTCAACTACCCCATTTTGTTGAGGAGTTCGAAGAGCTGAAAAATTGTGGCTAATACCATTTTCATTTAAAAACTCTTCAAAACCTAGATTTTGAAATTCGGTTCTATGATCACTTCTAATATGAGAAATTTTAAGTTCAAGATCATTTTGAGTTAATTTTGAAAATGTGATGAATTTTTCTAAAGCCTCATCTTTAATACTTACGAATAGAACCCAGATAAATCTAGAATAGTCATCAACAAGTACAAATGCATACGATTTACCACCCAAGTTCATAGTTTTAATAGGCCCAAATAAATCCATGTGAATAAGTTGTAAACACCTACTTGTAGAAACATCATTAATGGATTTAAAGGATGATTTATGATGTTTACCCTTAGAGCATGCATCACAAATTTTGTCATTTGAGAACTTAATTTTAGGCAAACCTCTAACTAGATTTAGGGAAACTAATTTTTCTAAAACACTAATGCTAGCATGTCCTAATTTCCTATGTCATAGCCATGCATCATTTTCATTTTGTGCAACAAAGCATGCATGGGATGTATGAATGTCATCTAAATGCACCATGTATATATTACCCATGCGATGACCAATGAGCATTATATTATTTGATTTAATATCAACAATTTTGCACCCATTTTTATCAAATAAGACATTAAACTCTTTTTCACATAATTGACTAATGCTCAATAAATTATGTTTTAGACCATCGACATATAAGACATTTTCAATGAGAATAGTAGAGTGATTATCTATGGATCCAATACCTTTAATGTGGCCTTTGGAGTTGTCACCAAATGTCACTACTCCTCCACTTTTTGGCTTTAAGTCCATGAATCGACTCTTGTCTCCGGTCATGTGCCTTGAGCATCCACTATCAAGGTACCATGAATTTTGACCCTGTGCTTAGGCCTTGTAGCAATGCTCCCCCTACAAACAAAGATATTAAGCTTTGGTTTTTGGTACCCAAATCATTTTGGGTCCACGAGTGATAGCTCCCAAAAGCTTGGTTCCCTTAGGAATCCAAGGTGACAAAGCAACAACATTATTAAACTTGACGAGTTCCTTAGGAACCCATACACTTCTAATCTTCTTAGTTCTATTATGCCTATGGAAGCCACTTTGTTTGTAGTTATATGTCTTTCTCTTAGGTTGGTTAGTTTTAGAGGATTCGCCTATCTCATTTTTTACATTACCAATATTTTTGAAAGACTCCTTGAGCTTGTTAAGCTCATCTAACACATTTTGGTGTTCATTATTGCATTGAGAAATAAGATTGTTTAAGTCTACATTTTCATCTTGAAAGAATTTAAGTTCATCTTGTAAACCTAAGACCCTTTTCTCAAATTTTATGTTAGCTTGAGAAAGTGAGTCATTTTTAGCATTTAATTCTGAAATAATCTTTTTATTTCTTATGATCGACTCTTTATACTTCTCAACTAACTCATCATATACCTCTTGTAACTTATCATAAGCATCATGCAATTCATCAAATGTAAAAGCAAAAGATGATGAGTTAGAGGTTACCATAGAGGAATCGTCCTCAAGAGCCATGAGGCAAAGGTTGGCCACTTCGTGTTCCTCATCCTCGGATGACTCCTCGTCACTCCAAGTAGCAAGCTTGGCTTTGAGCTTCTTCTTCTTCTCAAAGCCTTTCTTCTTGAGTTGGGGGCACTCCGAACGAATATGACCCAGTTTTTTGCACTCAAAGCAAATGATTTGCTCCCTCTCTTCTTCTTTGTTTTTGGTTTTGAAGTCCATTTTTCTTTGAATCTTCCTTCCTCGGTTGGTCCTCATAAACCGTGAGAACCTTTTGGCTATCATAGCCAATTCTTCTAGGTCTTCCTCCTCACTAGAAGTGCTCTCCTCATGTAGTGAAGCTTTGAGAGTCACTCTTATCTTCTTCTTCTTCTTCTTCTTATCTACTTCAAGCTTCTCCACTCTTCTCTCTTCCTTCTTCCTTTCATCTTCCCTTCCTTGCTTCATTATCTCATGAGTTAGGAGAGAACCCACTAGCTCATCAAGCTTGAGTGTCTTCAAATTTTTGGCCTCAATGATGGCGGTTCTCTTCCCATCCCAAGACTCGGGAAGTGAGTAAAGTAGATTTCGGACAATTTTGTCATCCGGTATTATCTCTTCAAAACCCTTTAACCCGTTGACGATTATTGAGAAACGATCGAACATCTTTGACACGGTTTCGTCGGGCTCCATTTTGAAATTCTCATAGCTAAGATTGAGAATTCCAATTTTTGTCTCCTTCACATCACTTCTTCCTTCATAAGTAGTCTCAAGTGTATCCCACACTTCCTTAGCACTTTCGATGGAGGAAACTTTGGAGTAGATGTCGGGATCGAAAGAGCAAAACAACATGTGAAGAGGTTTATCATTGATTTGAATCTTTTTTCTCTCTTCTTCACTCATCTCATGTTTCTTCTTTAGCACCAATCTTCCTTCGTCGTCTCTTTTCATTGGAATATAGGGACCGTCTTCAATGACATCCCATACTAGATAATCGTTGGATTTAATGAAGAGGCGCATCAAGTTCTTCCAAAAGGGGTAGTTATCACAGTTGAAGAAGGGCAGTTTGGTGGTTGGTTGAGATTCGTACATGTTTGACCCGGAGGTAGATGGCATGGCTTGATTTGTGGTTGATCACACTATTCCTAGGAACTCCTTTTGTGGTTGTTTGTAACGCCCCGGTTTTGGGCTTGGAAGTTTGAGCGTTGACCGGTTTGGTCAAAGTGCTGTTCGAATCTAAAAAGGTGAAATTAGGAAAGCCTAGTTCGGGTTGCATTAAAAATATGGAAAAATGTTCTAAAATCATCTTTTAATATAATTAAGTGAACTGTGAAATCAATTTTGAAAAATGAGGTTTGGAAGGGTGACATTTTGGCTAGTGACCAAAATGTAATTTTTGAAAGTTTTGTGACTGTTTTAGAAAGGGTTGAAACTTTGAATCTTTAAGGAGCTATTATTCCAAAAGTAGTTTCTCCAGATTTTTCTAAGATATTTTAAGATATATTCTGATTTTAAAACATATCAAAAGAGGAGGGAAAGCCATTTTGGCCATTTTGTTAACTAACTTCCAATTTTCTTTTCTCTCATTTTCTCTCAACCCAAACACTTTCTTTCCAGAGAATTGTTTCTGATTTTCTCACCTAAATCTATCCTTTCAACTCTCTTTTGATTCCTAATCATCATATCTACAAAACCTCACCATTTGCTACTTGATTCATCAAGGTTTTTGATTCTAAAAAGAGGAGAAACTCAAGTTTGGAGGTAAGAACGTCCTTCTCCTCTAAACTATCAGTTCTTTACTGAAATTCCTAAGTTTTCAATCCTTAATTGATGTTTTATTAAAGGCTTTAAAGTTGTGAAGTGGATCTTGGCTTATAATTCAAGATTTGGTAATTTTTGATGATTTTCGTTTGATCTGTTAAATCTGTGATTTGAGATGTGTTTTTGATGTTATTTGGACTCCAAATTGATAAGGAATTGAGTTTTGATTAATGCAATCCCGGATAGGTTGAGTTTCCTAAGTTTAGCTTGTGATTCTTGATTGTTTTTGAGGTGATCTTGTGGATCTGATGTTGCTGGAGGTATAAGGATGTTAATAGGTTCTTTTTAGATGTTAAATGGTGTTAAAGGATGTTTGGTTTTGATGGTTTATGGCTGGGCTTTGTTGAGAAGTGGTTTGGATGCATTTTCGGTTGTGTTTGGTGGCCGAAAATGGAGTGTGGATGAGAGCAGCGAGTTTAGGTGCTTTCATTGAAGCTATTAATGCATGATGATGCATTAATCCTCTGCTTTGATGTGTTAAAACAGGGGAGGCATCTTTGGATCCAAGAGTTGTTGATCCGGAAGCTTGAATTGGTGCTTTGGCAAGAGGCGAAGTGGAATCGGTGAGTGAGTGAAATTGGGTTTTCGGCTTTGAAACCAATGTCTTGGGAGCTTAGTTTAAGTCTAAACAACTTTGCTAAGCTCAAGTGTAAGTTTTCGGAAATACTCTCTAGTGGTGGCCATGATTTGATTGTTGTGCAATGTGGTTTATTGCATGTTTTAAACTCTGTTTTGAAAGTATGATTTAGCATGGTTAATGCTGTTTTTGTAAGCCATATGTTGAAGGAAGCTCAAGGTAAGAGTTCCTTGTTTTTGAACATTGATTAAATGTAGTTTGATGCTTTTAAATGCATGATGAATATGGCTTGGTTTAATGCTTTAAAACAGTGGATAAATTGATGATAATGATGTATATTGGCAAGTGATGTTTTGAAAAGGTTAAGGTCACTAAGGTGGTTAAAAGTCCTTGAGTGAACCTTGTTTACTTAAGAACATCAAGGTGGTTAAAAGTCCTTGGATGATTCTTGCTACGGACACAAAGGTGGTTAAAAGTCCTTGTGTGGTCCTTTCCATGGTGTTTAAAAGTCCATGGGCCAAGGTGGTTAAAAGTCCTTGGGGCCAAGGTGTTTAAAAGTCCTTGGGGTGAAATTTGATACAGACACAAAGGTGGTTAAAAGTCCTTGTGTGGTCCTTTCCATGGTGTTTAAAAGTCCATGGGCCAAGGTGTTTAAAAGTCCTTGGGGCCAAGGTGTTTAAAAGTCCTTGGGGTGAAAGTGTTGAACTTGTTTTAAAGAAATGGAACTTATCACTTGTGGCCAATATGACATGTTATGATATGAAGCATGAGATGCTTGTTTAAAGTATGCTTTTGAGCATGTGCAAATGATGATTTGAAGCATGATTTATAAAGTGTTTTATAAATGCATTATTGAATGGTTTTATTGAGCATTCCTCACTAAGCTTTTGCTTACGCTCTCTTTCATTTTTCTTAAATCAATAATGCAGAACATTAAAGTACTTTGAGGGCAGCAAGGAGGGCAAGCATTCAAGTGGAAGTAAAGCTCTAAGTATGGAAGGTTTTCTTAAGTACATTTTAGCTTTTGGTAATTTGGCAATGGGGGACCTATGTGTATGATTTGGGAGATGTTTTGAACTCCCTAAGTATGTTGAATGTTGTTGAGAATGCTGGTTATGGTGTTTGGCCATCACATGCTTGATTTGGAAGTTTATGCTTGAATGGTTTGCTTGTGTAGGAAGCATGCCTATAGATTTAGGGCTTTTCACATATATTGATATTTTGATGAATTGTTGATGCAAGTATGTCTCATATATGTTGAATTTTATGTTGGTAAAGTTTGGTGGCAATTGGAGCATGATTGGATGATTAATTGCATGTTTAAGTTTGCATTTTGGGGCAACCTGTGCAGGGTGTTTCGGAACAGTACCTACCGTTTCGGAACGGGTGCCTTAAACAAGCCCAGGCGTCCGAAACGGGAGGGACCGTTCCGAAACGGAAAGGCTACTGCCAGCCCGTGTTTCGGTACGCGTTGCGGAACGGCCCGCGTTTCGAAACGGGCTCTGCCTGTTTCGGAACGGGTGACCGTTAGGGGCTGATATTGGCAGTTAAATGTTTTGAATTGTTTGCATTTTAGTCCTGAATCTTGTTTGTGCAATTGTGTGAGTTTGGGAAGTCCTCTTGAGCTGAAAATTTACAGTGAAGCATGAAACCTGATTAATTTCAAGTTGGTAACTTTAATTTGGGTTAAGTCCTCCTATTTATCAGATTTTGCAATTTGGTCCCTAAAGTTGTAATTTGTTCAATTGGGTCCCTGTTTTATCTCTGATGTTTGTGATCTTTGAGTATGTTGTTGAGTGATCACAATTAAGATTAATATGCATCTAGACAAGATTAAAAAGGAAAAAAAAGGGGTCGTTAATCAAGGTTGACTTTCAGGTTGACTTTGGTTTTCCCCGTGTGACTTTCTTAATTCGGGTCATCCGTCCAGGCCGGGTTAAGGGGGTTACATTTTGTGGTATCAGAGCCGAGTTCTCGAGTATTTGGGAATGAATGTATGCATGATTGAAGTATGTATGCCTTGTATGCTTGTTAATTGAAAGTATGTTTAGTGGCTTGTGATTTTGATGCGATTGAGTTGTATGCTGTGATGTAGCATGCTGTGGGTACCCATTGCCAAATCAAAGCTAATGAAATGATGTTGATTTTGAATGAAATTGAGCTTGAATACTTGGATTGCTTACCTTGCTGGGCCTGACTTCGTTTTATTTGCATTGTGATTGCATGGTAAAAGTATGGCACCACGTAGAGAGTTACGAGGTAATGTGCGAGCTACGGCTCAGAATGAGAATGAAAATGAGGAAAATGCGGGCAGTGCGATGTTACCTCCTCCTCCACCTGATGGTGGTGCTGAGGGTGAAAGAGCTGAAGCTGCAGCTGGTGCTGGAGCTGCTGGACCAGAGGTTGGTAAGGGGTAAGCTATGCCTGATATGTCTATGTTGGTACAAGCTATTGCGGGTGCTTTTCAAGCAGCAGTAGCTGGAGCTCAAGGAGCTGGGCATCAGGGAGATGCTGGAGTTAGACTACCTTTGGAACGTCTGCGCAGTCTTGGTGGGACTGAGTTCAGGGGTATGTCTGCTGAGAGTTCTGAAGCTTGGTTAGGGAGTACCAAGCGAATCTTGGGTCAGATGAGCTGCACGGATGTGCAAAAGCTGGGTTGTGTTGTGTCCTTGCTGCAGGACGATGCGTATACGTGGTGGATGACCACTATAGCTGGGATGGTTGAAGCTGATGTGACTTGGACATTCTTTCAGAATGTGTTCAAGAGGAGATATCTTGGAGTGAGATATCTTGATGAGAAGAAGTGTGAATTCATGTCTCTTACCCAAGGGAGCATGAGTGTGGCTGAGTATGAAGTGCAGTTTGTGCGACTCAGTCAGTATGCACCTGAGCTGATACCTGATGAGCGGGCAAGGTGCGAGAGGTTCCGTTATGGCTTAGTGACGGATGTGAAAATGTATGTGCTGGCCACCGAGTATGATGATTTTGATGTGTTGGTGGGCCGAGCTAAGGACATTGAGATGAACTTGGGTTTATCTGCGAAAGGTGCTGGAGCAAGTTCTGGCAAGAGAGCTGCTGAGTATAGTTCCGGTGGTGGACGGAACAAGAGGGGACGTGATCAGAAGTATCAGTCCTCAGCTAAGAGAGGTGGTGGTGCACCTGCTAAGGGAGGTAATGCTAGAGTTGATCTGAGTGCTTGTTGGATCTGTGGTTCACGTGGTCACTTGAAGCGTGACTGTCCTCGTGCTGTGAGGGAGGTGCAAGCTCCTGTTGCGGCAGCTGGTAATGGGTGCTGGAATTGTGGATCCGCAGACCATTTGAGGCGAGATTGTCCTATGTTGGCTGGTGGCCAAGTGCGTGCTCCTGTTGTTGCTGCACCGCAGAGAGGTCATGGGCGCGGCCGTGGTAATTTCCAGAGGAGAGAGGAAGGTGGTCGTGGAGTGGCCCATGTTGTGGGCTTGTGGCTATTCAGCCTGAAGGTGGAGGCCAAGCTAGGGTGTATGCTCAGCGTGAGGGAAGGAATGATGCGGATGTGATTGCAGGTACCTTTACTTTGCAATCCTTGTCATTGCTTTCTTTGATAGATTCTGGATCTACGCATTCATACATTTTGCGTGAGCATGCTGAATTGCTTGGTTTGCCTGTTGAGTCTTTGGATGTTGGTGTTCGTGTCACTAGTTCTTTTGGTGAAACTGTTGTGACTCGAAAGCTTTATAGAAGGTGTCCCTTGGTTGTTCAAGAACATGTCTTTCATGTTGATCTTATGGAGTTGCCCTTTTATGGTTTTGATGTAATCCTTGGTATGGATTGGCTTGCTGAGCATCGTGCGGTTGTGGATTGTGAAAATAAGCGAGTTTCGCTTAAGCTTGCGGATGATTATGAAGTTGTTGTGGTTGGTGAGAATGTGAAGTTTCTTGCCAATGTGGTGTCTACCTTGGAGGCGAGCAGGATGCTGAGGCAAGGTTGCGAAGCTTATCTAGCTTTTGTGATGAATCCTAGCTCTAAGGAGTTGAGGGTGCAAGATATCCGAGTTGTGAAGGAGTTTCCTGGTGTTTTTCCTGAGGAGTTGCCTGGTTTACCTCCTAATCGCGAGGTGGAGTTTGGGATTGAGCTGTATGAGAATACAACTCCTGTGTCCATTACTCCCTATAGAATGGCACCTAAGGAGCTGAAGGAGCTGAAGACGCAGTTGCAAGAGCTGCTTGATCGTGGTTTCATCCGGCCGAGTGTGTCACCTTGGGGAGCACCGGTCTTGTTTGTGAAGAAGAAAGATGGCACTATGAGAATGTGCATTGGTTATCGTCAGCTGAACAAGTTGACTATCAAGAATCGGTATCCCTTGCCGAGGATTGATGATCTCTTTGATCAATTTCGGGGAGCTGCTGTGTTCTCTAAGATTGACTTGAGGTCAGGGTATTATCAGTTGAAGGTGAAGGATGTGGATGTGCCTAAGACAGCTTTCAGGACAAGGTATGGGCATTATGAGTTCCTTGTGATGCCGTTTGGTTTGACAAATGCTCCTGCTGCTTTCATGGACATGATGAACCGTGTGTTTCATGAATACCTGGATAAGTTCGTTGTGGTGTTCATTGATGATATCCTCGTGTACTCGCGTACGGAGGAGGAGCACGAAGAGCATTTGAGGATTGTGCTGCAAGCTTTGTTGGAGAATCAGCTTTATGCTAAGCTGAGCAAGTGTGAGTTCTGGCTTAAGGAGGTGGTGTTTCTTGGGCATGTGGTTTCAGTTGAGGGGATTCGTGTTGATCCTCAGAAGATTGAGGCGGTGATGAACTAGAAGGTTCCTAAGTCTGTTCATGAGGTCCGTAGTTTCCTTGGTTTGGCAGGATACTACCGGAGGTTTGTGGATGGTTTCTCTAAGATTGCTGCACCTTTGACGAAGCTGTTGCAAAAGGATGTTAAGTATGAGTGGACGGAAGCGAGACAGCAGGCTTTTGAGAAGCTTAAGGCGGCCTTGACGCAAGCTCCTATCTTGGTTCAACCTGAATCAGGGAAAGAGTTTGTGGTCTATAGTGATGCGTCCTATGTTGGTTTGGGATGTGTGCTGATGCAAGAGGGTAAGGTGGTGGCTTATGCATCGCGGCAGTTGAAAGTGCATGAGCGCAATTACCCTACGCATGACATTGAGCTGGCTGCAGTGGTTTTTGCTCTGAAGATCTGGAGACATTATCTGTATGGTGAGAAGTGTACTGTGTACACGGATCACAAGAGTTTGAGGTATCTGATGTCTCAGAAGGAGTTGAATCTTAGGCAGCGGCGTTGGTTGGAGTTGCTCAAGGATTATGATCTGACGATTGAGTACCATCCTGGAAAAGCTAATGTTGTTGCGGATGCCTTGAGCAGGAAGGTAGCTGTTGAGCTGAGGGCTATGTTTGCTAGCCTGAGTATATCGCGTGATGGTGGTCTTATAGCTGAGTTGCAAGTGAAGCCATCTATGGTTCAGTTGATCAAGGAAAAACAGTTGTTGGATGATTCCTTGGTGTCTCATGTTCAGGATATCGCGGAGGGTAGGCCTTCGGATTTCTGTTTTAATGATAATGGTGTGTTGTGTTTTGGTAGTCGGATAGTAGTGCCCAATGATGCAGAATTGAGGCGTGCTATTCTGACTGAAGGTCATAGTAGTCCTTTTGCTATGCACCCTGGTAGTACTAAGATGTACCGTGATCTTCGTGATGAGTACTATTGGGTGGGTTTGAAGAAGGATGTTGCAGAGTTTGTGAGCAAGTGTATGGTGTGTCAGCGAGTTAAGGCTGAACATCAGGTTCCTTCAGGATTGTTGCAACCGTTGAAAATCCCTGAATGGAAATGGGAAAGGGTTACCATGGATTTTGTATCTGGTTTACCTTTGTCTCCATCGAAGAAAAATTCTATTAGGGTGATTGTGGATCGGCTGACGAAGTGTGCGCATTTCTTGCCTGTGCATACTACGTTTTCTTTGGATAAGTTGGCAGAGCTGTACATTGCTGAGATTGTGCGGCTGCATGGTGTGCCTAAGTCGATTGTGTCGGATAGGGATCCGAGGTTCACATCGCGTTTCTGGCAGTGTTTGCATCAAGCTCTGGGTACAATGTTGCATTTCAGTACATCCTATCATCCTCAGTCGGATGGTCAGTCTGAGCGAGTTATCCAGATTTTGGAGGATATGTTGAGATGCTGCGTGATTGAGTTCCAAGGTTCTTGGGAGAAGCATTTGCCTTTGGTAGAGTTTGCGTATAACAATAGTTATCAGGCAAGTATACAGATGGCACCTTATGAAGCTTTGTACGGGAGGAAGTGTAGGACTCCTCTTTGTTGGGCTGAAACGGGTCAGAAGTTGGTTTCGATGCCGGCTTTGTTGAAAGGGACCACCGAGAAGGTGAAGCTCATTTGTGAGCGTTTGAAGGCTGCCTCTGATCGGCAAAAGTCTTACGCGGATTTGAAGCGTAAGGAGATTGAGTATGCGGTGGGTGACCGTGTGTTCTTGAAGGTTTCGCCTTGGAAGAAGGTGATGAGGTTTGGCCGGAAGGGTAAGTTGAGCCCTAGATACATTGGACCATATGAGGTGGTTGAGCGTGTGGGTCCTGTTGCGTATCGGTTGAGGTTACCTCAGGAGTTGGAGAAGATTCATGATGTGTTCCATGTTTCTATGCTCCGGAAGTATAGATCTGATCCTTCGCATGTGATGCATGTGGAGGAAGTGGAATTGAATCCGGATTTGACCTATGATGAGGAGCCGGTGAAGGTTCTGGATTCGGATAGCAAGGTTCTTCGTGGCAAGACCATTGAGTTGGTGAAGGTGTTGTGGAAGCATCGCGATGTTGAGGAAGCCACGTGGGAGCGGAAGGAAGACATGCTGAAGCAGTTTCCTTATCTCTTTCCTTCAGGTAAATTTCGATGACGAAATTTCTTAAGGGGGGGAGAGTTGTAACGCCCCGATTTTGGGCTTGGAAGTTTGAGCGTTGACCGGTTTGGTCAAAGTGCTGTTCGAATCTAAAAAGGTGAAATTAGGAAAGCCTAGTTCGGGTTGCATTAAAAATATGGAAAATGTTCTAAAATCATCTTTTAATATAATTAAGTGAACTGTGAAATCAATTTTGAAAAATGAGGTTTGGAAGGGTGACATTTTGGCTAGTGACCAAAATGTAATTTTTGAAAGTTTTGTGACTGTTTTAGAAAGGGTTGAAACTTTGAATCTTTAAGGAGCTATTATTCCAAAAGTAGTTTCTCCAGATTTTTCTAAGATATTTTAAGATATATTCTGATTTTAAAACATATCAAAAGAGGAGGGAAAGCCATTTTGGCCATTTTGTTAACTAACTTCCAATTTTCTTTTCTCTCATTTTCTCTCAACCCAAACACTTTCTTTCCAGAGAATTGTTTCTGATTTTCTCACCTAAATCTATCCTTTCAACTCTCTTTTGATTCCTAATCATCATATCTACAAAACCTCACCATTTGCTACTTGATTCATCAAGGTTTTTGATTCTAAAAAGAGGAGAAACTCAAGTTTGGAGGTAAGAACGTCCTTCTCCTCTAAACTATCAGTTCTTTACTGAAATTCCTAAGTTTTCAATCCTTAATTGATGTTTTATTAAAGGCTTTAAAGTTGTGAAGTGGATCTTGGCTTATAATTCAAGATTTGGTAATTTTTGATGATTTTCGTTTGATCTGTTAAATCTGTGATTTGAGATGTGTTTTTGATGTTATTTGGACTCTAAATTGATAAGGAATTGAGTTTTGATTAATGCAATCCCGGATAGGTTGAGTTTCCTAAGTTTAGCTTGTGATTCTTGATTGTTTTTGAGGTGATCTTGTGGATCTGATGTTGCTGGAGGTATAAGGATGTTAATAGGTTCTTTTTAGATGTTAAATGGTGTTAAAGGATGTTTGGTTTTGATGGTTTATGGCTGGGCTTTGTTGAGAAGTGGTTTGGATGCATTTTCGGTTGTGTTTGGTGGCCGAAAATGGAGTGTGGATGAGAGCAGCGAGTTTAGGTGCTTTCATTGAAGCTATTAATGCATGATGATGCATTAATCCTCTGCTTTGATGTGTTAAAACAGGGGAGGCATCTTTGGATCCAAGAGTTGTTGATCCAGAAGCTTGAATTGGTGCTTTGGCAAGAGGCGAAGTGGAATCGGTGAGTGAGTGAAATTGGGTTTTCGGCTTTGAAACCAATGTCTTGGGAGCTTAGTTTAAGTCTAAACAACTTTGCTAAGCTCAAGTGTAAGTTTTCGGAAATACTCTCTAGTGGTGGCCATGATTTGATTGTTGTGCAATGTGGTTTATTGCATGTTTTAAACTCTGTTTTGAAAGCATGATTTAGCATGGTTAATGCTGTTTTTGTAAGCCATATGTTGAAGGAAGCTCAAGGTAAGAGTTCCTTGTTTTGAACATTGATTAAATGTAGTTTGATGCTTTTAAATGCATGATGAATATGGCTTGGTTTAATGCTTTAAAACAGTGGATAAATTGATGATAATGATGTATATTGGCAAGTGATGTTTTGAAAAGGTTAAGGTCACTAAGGTGGTTAAAAGTCCTTGAGTGAACCTTGTTTACTTAAGAACATCAAGGTGGTTAAAAGTCCTTGGATGATTCTTGCTACGGACACAAAGGTGGTTAAAAGTCCTTGTGTGGTCCTTTCCATGGTGTTTAAAAGTCCATGGGCCAAGGTGGTTAAAAGTCCTTGGGGCCAAGGTGTTTAAAAGTCCTTGGGGTGAAATTTGATACGGACACAAAGGTGGTTAAAAGTCCTTGTGTGGTTCTTTCCATGGTGTTTAAAAGTCCATGGGTCAAGGTGTTTAAAAGTCCTTGGGGTGAAAGTGTTGAACTTGTTTTAAAGAAATGGAACTTATCACTTGTGGCCAATATGACATGTTATGATATGAAGCATGAGATGCTTGTTTAAAGTATGCTTTTGAGCATGTGCAAATGATGATTTGAAGCATGGTTTATAAAGTGTTTTATAAATGCATTATTGAATGGTTTTATTGAGCATTCCTCACTAAGCTTTTGCTTACGCTCTCTTTCGTTTTTCTTAAATCAATAATGCAGAACATTAAAGTACTTTGAGGGCAGCAAGGAGGGCAAGCATTCAAGTGGAAGTAAAGCTCTAGGTATGGAAGGTTTTCTTAAGTACATTTTAGCTTTTGGTAATTTGGCAATGGGGGACCTATGTGTATGATTTGGGAGATGTTTTGAACTCCCTAAGTATGTTGAATGTTGTTGAGAATGCTGGTTATGGTGTTTGGCCATCACATGCTTGATTTGGAAGTTTATGCTTGAATGGTTTGCTTGTGTAGGAAGCATGCCTATAGATTTGGGGCTTTTCACATATGTTGATATTTTGATGAATTGTTGATGCAAGTATGTCTCATATATGTTGAATTGTATGTTGGTAAAGTTTGGTGGCAATTGGAGCATGATTGGATGATTAATTGCATGTTTAAGTTTGCATTTTGGGGCAACCTGTGCAGGGTGTTTCGGAACAGTACCTACCGTTTCGGAACGGGTGCCTTAAACAAGCCCAGGCGTCCGAAACGGGAGGGACCGTTCTGAAACGGAAAGGCTACTGCCAGCCCGTGTTTCGGTACGCGTTGCGGAACGGCCCGCGTTTCGAAACGGGCTCTGCCTGTTTCGGAACGGGTGACCGTTAGGGGCTGATATTGGCAGTTAAATGTTTTGAATTGTTTGCATTTTAGTCCTGAATCTTGTTTGTGCAATTGTGTGAGTTTGGGAAGTCCTCTTGAGCTGAAAATTTACAGTGAAGCATGAAACCTGATTAATTTCAAGTTGGTAACTTTAATTTGGGTTAAGTCCTCCTATTTATCAGATTTTGCAATTTGGTCCCTAAAGTTGTAATTTGTTCAATTGGGTCCCTGTTTTATCTCTGATGTTTGTGATCTTTGAGTATGTTGTTGAGTGATCACAATTAAGATTAATATGCATCTAGACAAGATTAAAAAGGAAAAAAAAGGGTCGTTAATCAAGGTTGACTTTCGGGTTGACTTTGGTTTTCCCCGTGTGACTTTCTTAATTCGGGTCATCCGTCTAGGCCGGGTTAAGGGGGTTACATTGTTAATCCTTCAAAGAGGTAGGCTCTGATACCAATTGTTGAGTGGATCAATGGATTGATCAAAGCCAAGAGGGGGTGAATTGGGCTTTTTAAAAATTGTTGAAGAAAATAGAATGGCTAAAAATTAAGAACAAGGAATTTTAGAGTGGTTCAAGTTCCAAATGAACTCTACATCCACTACCTTAGCTACCACTAAGGATTTTCCAACAATCCACTAACTGTTCTTCCCTTTTTCAAGGCTTGGGATGTAACCTTTACACAACCGGTCAAAATTTCTACCTAAAATTTGACCAAACCCTCACAAGAGTACAAAGAAGAATTAAAGGTAAGAAAGATATCTCTCAACACAAGATTGCCCCTTTAAGTACAAACACTCAACCCAAATTTGATTACAATATCAGATTTGAACATTACACAATTTGGGGTTTTACAATAGATAGGAAACTAAGCACTTTGGGCTTGGATTTTTTGCTAGGATGTTTATCTTTGATGCAATAGTTGTTGTTGGTCTTCAATTAGCTTCAATTTATACCTTCTCTATTAATTCTAGCCATTTGGGTGGTTAGGGTATTGATTATAGCCGTTGGGACCCTCACTTTCCACCATAAATGCACTTTTGCAGCTTTTCGTATCGGTACACGAGGACCCGTATCGATACCTGTCTCAAAACAGAAAGAGTCGTTGCACAATAACAAGAGGGCGTACCGATACGCGTGTAAGCGTATCGGTACGGGATATGGACCGTTTCGATACGGGGAACACCCGTATCGATGCAATTAATTCAACAGAGCTCACTGGAAGTTTCCATATCGATACGGCAAAGAGCGTATCGGTACAGAACAACCACCACTTTAAATTTCGGTTACCTAACAACTGACACCAACGGTCGAAATCATTAAAAGATTTCGAATTTAAAATTCCATTAAATCCGTATCGATACGGGTGGAACCGTATCGGTATGCCATTCAAACTCCTTCAGTTTTACAAAGAGAGTGTATCGATACAGATGTAATCTGTTTCGATACGCTGTTTCGATACTGTTAGGGGCATATCGAAACACATTTCTCCAGTAGCCAAACTTGTAAAAAAGGTATCGATACGGCTGGAAGCGTATCGATACGCGTGGACGTTTTTCAATACCAAACCTTGGAACACTTAGAAAATATTTGGAGTGTGAGTTTTTCAAATCAAATTAAAGCCTTGATGATTTTATAAATCATTTGAGGGACTTAAATATCTATTTCAAGTTTTCAATTTACTCCTTAACATACTTTCAAACATAGGTTTTACAGATCTTAAGGTACTTGAATGGTACTTCCAACTATGGGATTCTTTATAAAAAGAGTGGGAGAGATGAAGAATTAATGGGTTTTACTGATAGTGATTTTGCTATCGTAAAAGCACATCCGGGTATGTATTTCTTTTAAGCTCTGGAGCATTTTCATGGTCATCAAAGAAACAACCTATAGTTACTTTTTCTACCACCAAGGCAGAATTCGTAGCTGTTGCAGCTTGTGCTTGTCAAGCTATATGGATGAGAATGATACTGAAGAGACTAAGTCATGTACAAGAAGGATGTACTATCATAATGTGTGATAAAAGCTCAACAATTAAGCTATCCCGAAATCCGATTTTGCATAGGAGAAGTAAACACATTGATGTACGATTTCACTTCTTAAGGGATCTTACAAGAAATGGTGAGGTTGAATTGGTTCATTGTGGAACACAAGAACAAGTAGCTGATTTGATGACAAAGCCACTGAAGTTAGAAGCATTTGAAAAGCTGAGGAAAATGATGGGAGTATGTGAAATTGCAGAGTTAAACTAATTTGTTTCCTCTCCAATTAGTTTAAGGGAGGGAATGAAAGAGTAAAAGTCCGGTACAATAAAATCTCTTATTTTTAGGGATATGATTCTTTTATTATTTCAGTAGTATAGCTATTTTCATGTTTTTCGTTTTGGTTTTAATTGGATATTTAAAGTCAAGTTTTCAGTCTAATAAAAATATCCTTCAGTTTTCAGATTTCAATCCTTGTTTAGCAATTTTTGTTTCTAACAAGAAAAGTGACCACACACTAAATGAGACGTCAATGTTTTACGCGGAAAACTCTTAACATAAAAAGTCATAGAGAGAAGAGGAGAAAATTCATTAATGTCGAAATAAAGAGGATTACAAGAGATTTGTGGAATCAACATAATGCAAACCTTAATCCCTAGTATCTACTTATAAAAATAGTTACTTGAATACAAAGAAAACTTACATGGTAATAAATCAACTCAAATTAGGCTTCCTAATATGAACCAAAGTCTTAAGGAAGAAGTTCAAAGAATTTGGGTCACAAACTCTTATAGTCTACACATTGACATGAATTATTGGAGTGCAAGGAGTCCAAAATAAAATTTTAAATTTTGACAAAAAAAAATCAAATTCAATGAGAAACGAATTTTGCACCTTAACGAACTAGTTCTCCACATCTTCCAAAAAATCCCTTGAGGTATTAGTCAACAATGAATGTCAACCAAGTCCAAACCGTCTCAAGCTTGAATGTAGTTTCAAAACCCTAATTCGAGACTAATACTTTTGCCCTAATTTTGAGGGTTAAATTGAACCTTTTGAAACCTTTGGGGGTCAAATTTGTAGAACCTAAGAAGTCCAATGGGCGATGATTTGTTGTATAAAAATACTAGTGATTTAATGGTTGAAAAAAATCAATTCGAAAAGTTTAGTACATAGAGACAAGTCTTAAAATTCATGGACTAATGGTGTAGTTTACTCTTAGTTTAACTATTTATTAGATGTTAAAAATGTTCAACCAATAAATTTATAACAATGGAGACTATGTTCATGATCAATACGTTCAAACTTTGTTTACATAACAAAGATAATTATATAGATAAATCCAACCTAATATAGATTTTTGTGGCATTTTCTTAGTGATCCCTATATATATAGCTTTAGTGGGGTAGAAATTCTCTTGAAGAAAATATCAGCAAACATGACATTGTTCTGTAGGAAAAGAAAAAAAAAAAAACCCTATACATATACCGTGTCGAGTATAGAGTAGGCGAGAATTTCGGGCATTACCCAGATCAGGAACAACATTCAACAGACACAAACATGAATATTTGAAAGTTGTATGGGCCTGTTTCCACACTTTCTTGATTAAAAAAAGTGAGACATTCCAACTCATCACAAATCCAGAATCTCGATCTATGTACTGCTTTTCAACCCACAAATTTTCCACAGGTAATAATGGACAAATATATATACTATTCCCTGGATAAAATTTGATGTTAAGTTGGTATATAATGTATGAATTTTGATTCTTAAACGAAGAAACATTGTCTGAAAAATAATGCAGATGCCTGATGATTTATTTGCACTTCTTTACAGATGAATAAATCACTTTAATTTTTTTAATCAACGTGATTGGATTACTGATAAGCCGAGGTTATTGTCATAATTTTGTCCCGATAAACACGAAGAATCGGGTCATTGCAATAGCAGAAGAAAAAACAGAATAATGTGTTCAAAATTTAATTTGAAAGATGAAGAAAATCTAGGTTAAAGTTGTTATATATGCTTAAAGAACAAGTTTGACTGAAAGATGACCACACATGAGATAGTGAGGATTTCAACTGCCTGTTTCAATTCATCGGAGAAATCGTCTGACAATGACTTAACGGCAGTAGCAGTAAAAGATTCACAGTGTTTTATTTCAAGAATAAATTTGAGTGATTAAATAGAAGAAAAAAACCTGTAGCAATAATCCTGTTTACTCCACGGCAAATGCACCGCACGAGCCATTTGGTATCCTGTTTTAGCGTTGGGATGGTTGGAGAAGACAAGATGATGAAAAAGGAAAATGAGTTAAATTTATTATTTTTTAATTAGTACTAAATTAATTGAATCTATAAATATAGAAGACTAAATGTGTTATTATCAAAATTTTTATAATTGTAAGGTTACCCATTAACGCCTTTAACGGCTGAGTTAACATTTTTGTTACAAAACATGAAGTTTAGTTACCTTTTTGTAACACTTGAAAGTTTAGTTACCATTTTATTTTTTTTTAACAAAATTCACTGACCATATATAAACTTTATCCTAAAATTAATTGAATTTTACGTCGTGTAACTTGATGTTATCTCATGTATATTGTGTGTGCAAGTGTGTTAGAAAGATGGATTCCAAGTTAGGACACTGACAAGAGAGTTGGATTGAAGTAAGAAATGAGGAACAAATCCATTGCTCTATTAGAATTTGGAGATGCTGCTTTAAGGAAGAAGGGGATGGGACAGCAATTTGTCTGTTGAGAAATCATTGGATAGAAAAGAATATTAACTAATATAAACTTTTCAATAATTTAATTATAATTTCTTTTAGAATACTGTTCATTTTCCGTTCAAATACTAGAGGGGATTCAAGAATAAAACTTTTGAGTATTTTTTTTAAATTATTTGTCAAATCCTTAAAAGGAAATTGAAAAAAGAATATATTCGTTTTACGGTTCATGTTTGGGGTGTGAGACTGTTTCTCCTCATAATGTCAGTTTTAAGGCTTAAACTCACCTCTTCCTCTTGAGAGTGCAATGTGCCTTACCAATACACCTGACACTAGTTAGTATATTGCTCGTATTTTACGTTTCATTTGTAATCTAAATTAGACACATCCAACAATCATATTATTCAGTGTTCACTCTAAACCCTAATTAGTCTAAACTTAAAGTTAAATTATGGTTGAATAAATATGACTTAACGCTCATAATTCGGACACCGCAATTTAAATTTGTTGACTCCACCCCTCTTTGGCCATACAAGGAACAAAATAGGATAAAGCGAGAAATGAAATTGCGACACATAAAGGAGTTGATGGGAGAATGAACCAGCATAAGTGCTGTCTCCGTGCAACATCCTTACTCTTCTTATCTTTTTCACTGCTCAGAATCTCTCCATCTTCATCTTGTTCTCCGGAGCCGTGTTAACCTTAATTATCAAACATATATAATCTCATAGGATTCCTTTTGCTTTCTCATAATTGTTTTGTTCATTATTTACTAAGCATATTTTCCAATTCTCGGATTGAACAGTGGGGTTTCAGAAGGAAAGCACCAGGAACGATCGTTTAGGGTCTCAATTAGCTGAGAGCCCCTAAAAATTAATCATCTTTATTTTTAAAATTTTATTTTTAAATTTATCAAATGAATAAATTAATCTAACAATAATTTTCTTGATAAATAATCTAACGGTAAACTTTAATTCTCTTTCTCAAATCTTAAAATTTCATTTTTTTTCAAAATTTAATTTTTTGTTATTCTTCTCCAATCTAATGATAAAAAATGTACAATATTCTTCATTCTTTTTTGTATTTATTGTTCAAAATCAAGCTTCATATCATACCCACAGTTCAACCCCTTCAAAATTTCTTAACAAAATAATAAAAATAATGTGATTAATAAATTTTATGTATCTATTGTTTATTAATGAAATATTAAATTAATGAGATATGATTTTGTTCTATAGGGGCCTATCTTTAGGTTTTCGTCCGGCTCTGAGATTGAGTTCCGATCGAAAATGGAATAATCCCTAACCCAATCTCTTACCAATTTTGAATACACTTTGTCTTGCCATAGGAAAGAAGGTGCAGGAGTTTGATATAATACTAGACCACACCAAATTACGTTTCAAGTTGGTTCCAAATATAAGTTAGGTTGGTGGTGAAAATACAAGCATATATGCATATAAACATGTATATATTTATACAAAAGATATTGTATTTTAGGGAAAAAATTATTGACAGCCACATAGGATAGCTCAACTGATTTATGTAGTCACTTTTAAAAAGGTATAATTGTAAAAAAGAGCCCTCAACGTTTGTCACATTTTAATTGTAGCATTAAAATTTTTCTTTGACAATTTAAACCTCTAAGTTTTGTTTTCCTTTTCCAAATAAATCTTTTTTGGATGGTCAACCAACGGTATACAGATAAATTATATCATGGGGCTGACTTATCACATCAATCATGGTCTCATCCAGTGAAAACTACCACTTCACTATTATTTTTCATGTCATTAATTTAATAATATAATAACTTTCAAAAAACTATTTTTTAAATGACATGGAAAAAAATTACTAAAGATTCATTGGTTGAAAAAAATGACAGAAAAAATACTGATAAAGTGGGTGGTTTTTATTGAATGGGACTATAATTGATGTGGTAAGCCAGACCCATAATATAATTATTCATACTAAGAGCAACATTCTTGTTGATGTGTTATTATAATGTGAAGGGTGTAACTAGAGAAAAAAAAAAGCAAACGATGACGCCAGAGTTTTTTTTTTTTCTTCTATTATGTCCTTTTTCGATCTTGATTTATAAATTTATCTCACCTTTATATAAAACAACTAAAACGCTACTCAACGATTGAACAATTGAAACTTGATGGTCTAAATTTTGATCCAATGAATTTCTTTTTGGTAAAAATTTATATACAAGTGTATTTTCATGTACCTAATGTGCACATGTTACACTATGAACATGCATGTATAAATTGTGTAAGCATGTTTGGAAGCTAATTGCTTCATTAAAAGACATTTTTCCTGCAATTTTGGGTTTGCGATTGAAACCAAAAGAACAAATTTCAAAACCAATAGGTGGTCTCGATACCTTTTCTTGATGGAGAGTTTAAGTGTTTAGATATCTTAGACTGGGTTCAATACTTATGTGTAGGGATGTAAAAAGCTGACCCGACCTGAAAACCCGACTGAAACCTGCTCGAGTCAGAACTTGATTTGACTCGAGGATTTGATGACCCGAACTTGATCTGTAACCGACTATTGTTGACCCGAATCCGAATTTGACCTGTTACTGTAGTAACCGAACCCGATCTCCGTCCGACTGAAACGAACCCGAACCCGACCTGGCAGATAACCGAATTTACCCGATTGAATTGACCCGATATCCGATTTTACCCGACCTAAAATGAACTCGACCTGAAACGGACCCGACCTGAAACGAACCCGACCTGAAATGGACCCGACCTGTTAAGTGACTCGACCTGTTGTTGACCTGAACTGATAAAATACAAAAAGTTTGTTTGTAATAATATTAGCTCTTGGATCTTATAGCAAAGACATAGTTTATCTCACATAAAATACTTTATTTCAATACAAATGAGAAATCAAGATTGAACATTTGGTGGAATTAAAATATTGAATTTCAAAATTACAAGGACTTAATAAGTATTCAAACTCAAAATTTAGGGACAATACATAGTTTATCTAATAATTATACGTATAGAGACCTAAATTGTTATTAGACCAAAAAATTGAGGACACATGTGAGTTGTGACATGCTCATCCTTCTTTTAGTTCAACCATGTTTAATTAAATCTAAAGAAACTATACTAAAAGTTAGCACTAAAAAAAAACTAAAACTTAAATAATCTAAACCCTAAGCATCTAATTAAGGAAGGGCCTAAAGGGTGATTAACCCTTAAATAACAAATTAGGCATCTCTCTTTTCAGTTCAGAAACCCCCCATCAATTTTCCCTCAATTTAGCCGCATCCCTCTCCTCCCCCATCAATTGCCCCCCCCCCCCCCCCCCCCCCCATTTTTTTATCGAACCCCCCCCCCCAATTTGGCTACGCAAACTTTCCCCCTAAATTAAAAACTAAAGTATTTTTAATTTTTAACTTTCCCCCTAATTAAAATTTTTAATAAAATAAATTTTAATTTAATGATCATAATTAATAAAATGATTTAAATTTTAAATAATTTATTTTTAATTCATCCAGTTATTAATTTAATAAAACTTATAAGTTATTAACGCCACAAATAATTTATATTAAATGAGTTAGTACTAAACATATTGAATTATTTAATAAAATTTAAAACGAAGAAGCGTGAAATGAATATTTAAATACAATCTTTTTTATACATATATATTAAATTGATTATATATGTATATTTAACAGAAAGATTATTTAACACTTTAAATTGATTTAAAAAATTAACAGTTAATATTTTACATTTATCAACACTTTAAATTCATCAAATCATAGACCCTAAACTCTAAACTATAATGTATATAAGTATGTATATATCTATCAATGTATGAACTCTAAACCCTTGATGAGTTTTACCTTAAACCCTAAACTCTAAACACTAAACCCTAAATCATAAACCCTAATGTATGTAAGTATGTATGTATATACCTATCAATGTCTAAAGCCTAAACCCTTAATGAAGTTTTCCCTAAACCATAAACCCTTAAATCCACAACATAAACCCCTAAACCATAAACCATAAACCCTAAACCCTAATGTATGTAAGTATGTTTGTATCTATCAATGTATGAACCATAAACCCTTAATGAGTTTTCGTTACACCCTAAACAATAAACCATAAACCATAAACCATAAACCCTACTATATATAAGTATGTATGTAGCTATCAATGTATGAGCCCTAAACCCTTAAAGAATTTCTCCCTAAACCTTAAACACTAAACCTAAAACCTAAACCTTAAACTCTAATATATGTATGTATGTACCTATCAATGTCTGAACCCTAAACACTTAATGAAGTTTTCATAAAACTTTAAACTCTAAACCCTTAAATCCACAACATAAACCCTTAAAACGTAAACTCTAAACCTTAAACCCTAATGTATGTAAGTATGTTTGTATCTATCAATGTATGAACCCTAAACCCTTGATGAGTTTTCGCTACACCCTAAACTCTAAACCTTAAACCCTAAAACCCTAATGTATATAAGTATGTATGTATGTAGCTATCAATGTATGAGCCCTAAACCCTTAATGAGTTTTACCCTAAACTCTAAACCTTAATATATGTATGTAAATGTACCTATAAATGTATGAACCTTAAACTCATATTCATTATTATTTTTAATCCGTCCAATATTTTATAATTTTAATTTGATATTTTCATCATTCTAGACTCTAAAACTTTATTTTTATTCCAAATTGACCCACATTTATTTTTTTAATTTGTCTAATGTTTTATTATTTTAAATTAATATTTTCTTCATTCTAGTCCCTTAACTTTATTTTAATTCTGTATTGACCCTTGTATATATTTTAATTCATCATGTTTTATAATTTTAATTTGAAATTTTGTTCATTCTAGACCCTAAAATTTTATTTTTATTCTAAATTGACCTCTACTTATTGTTTTTTTAATTACTCTAATTTTTATACTTTTAATTTGATATTTTTGTTCATTATAGTCCCCAAAACTTTATTTTTATTCCAAATTAACCCCTTTTCCTTGTTTTCTTTTAAATTTTTCTAATGTTTTATAATTTTAATTTGATATTTTTGTTCATTATAATCTGTGAAAGTTTATTTTTAATCCAAATTGACCCCTTTTCAGTCCAAATTGACCCCTTTTCATTATTTTTTAATTACTCCAATGTTTTATAATTTTAATTTGATATGACTTTAAATAATTAACTCAAAATCAATGAAGATTGACGAAGGCCAACCTAAAGTCTATCAACTACTTATACGTTTGTACCGAACTCAAACTCAATACGAATTCCAATTCTGAAAATATCCCGACCTGAATTACCCGACCTGAAATTACCTGACCTGAAATGCACCCGACTTGAAATGCAACGACCTGAAATGAACCCGACCTAAAATGGACCCGACCTAAAATGGACCCGACCTGAAACGGACCAGACCTGAAATTTACCTGACCTGAAGTGTATCCGAACCCGAATTAACCTGTCAATTATCTGTTTCGGACCCGACCCGTTTTGACCCGATCTGAAATAGACCCGACCTGAAATGGACCCGACCTGAAATGGACCGACCTGAAATAGACCCGACTTGAAATGGACCCGCACCCGACCCGAGTCGAGTCAAAACAGAAAAATGACCTGAAATGACCTGTATCCGATTTTACCCAACCTGACAGTACCCGACTTGAAACCCGTCCGATTACCTGTTTTTACATCCCTACTTATGTGTATTTTTCATCATGGACTTATTGAAAATTGTTTTGCATACCTTACATTTTAGTCATATATTTTTAAAATGCAATTGGATATTTGTTATAAGTTTAAATAACTTGAGATTTTGACACCAATCTTAAAATTACTTAATTTAAAGTTGGAACTTGAAACTTATTGTTATCAAGTCAGTAGAAAAATTATTTTTCCTTGCAATTTTCAATCCCCGGAAATATTTGGTTTTGCAATTCAAGTTTATTTTCAAGTTTGTTTTCAATGAAACTTGCATGTAACCTAATTTGACTATGTAAATTATGACGACTGCTCGATGAGGTCTAATGATAACTATGACGACGATATGAATTTTTATTCTCACATGTGTGTGTATATATATATATATGTTTTTAATCTAAGTATATGGGAAGTACATGCATGTACACGAACCTTAGGTACTTGTGTTTGTTGTGACAATAAGTAGTTACATAACTTTTGGTTGTCTATGTTGATGTATTGAGTCTGATATTGGAAATTAATGTTTACTTTGTGTGTGTCAGTAGTTTTGATAATTAATAGCTACTGTCTAGGTTTTTATTAGTCTATTTACTCTAATAAATAGACAATTGTCAATTTAAACTTTGTAATTCTTTTAAATGGAATTTAATGAAGTAGAAATGTGTGTCTACTTTGCTGAAACATTTTCATATTCTATTTTCCTCTCAAAAAATTGGTTTTCTTGTGAAAACTGATTTTCTACAGTTAACAACTGGTTTTCTTAGCCACCAACTGGTTTTCTAGTTTTTCTACATACACCAACAATGCTATCATAGCTTCTTCTTGAGGGCTGTGAGGTTCCTTTGCTATTTCTTGTGTGAGTGAAACACTGTGAGTTTGAGTGCTTGAGAGTTTTTTGTGAGTTTGAGATCTTGAGAGTTTCTTGAGGTATTTTTAAATGGCTTCTTCAAATGCTCCTTCACACTACAACAAATTTTCTTATGTATGGCATCTAAAATATTGTCATTAAAATTAACATTTACGTCACCATTTATATTTTATGACGTTAAAATTGACGTCGCGACGATCGTCACGTTAGGTGTGTCACTAAATGTCAAATATGACAATGTATCTATTTTTGTCACGTATTGTTAAATATACGATGACGATAATGCATAACGTCACTTTATAATTTATATTCAATGACAATTAATTATGTCAACAATTACTATAAAATTTCGTCATTAATTATTCGTATTGTCACAAATAATATAATAATTCAATTGTATAAATGACGAGAAAATATTGTCATGTTTGTAATAACCAATTATTTCACCAAATTATAATCTATATTTTATTAATAATTAATTTTCTCATATTTTATTTATTAAAAATTTTATTTTTCATTATAAAATAAAAATCATAAAATTACGATAATGATTTGAATTTTTGTAAATTACAATTAAGGTCTAAACATCTCAAAAATTACAATAAAAAGTCTAAACTTATCATAAATTACAATAAAAAGTCTAAAACTTTTCATAAATTGCAATAAATATATAAACTTTTCATAAATTACAATAAAAGTCTAAACTTCTTATAAATTACAATAAACGCGCATATCTTTTTACAAACTAAAACAAAAGCACGTCTTTTTTTTAAATTACAATAAAGGCCTAAATTGATACAATTTGATTCCCTAAAATGCAAAAAACCAGTGCCAAATCTTAGAGTAAGGGTAGACATGTAAGGTTTTGAGTGCCAAAAAGGCATACTGGGTATGTATGGAAACCAAACAAGTGGAAGAGGGGCATAGTTGGACGCTTGGGCGTTGCTTGATGCGAGCAACAGGGGCAGTTGTGGACGGTGAATGCGCCGCTCAACTAGTAGAGAGTTAGAGCATCAGGGAATCGAGTCTGACTCGGGGCTGAGCGACCGACGACTGGTGGCCAAGGAGGACGGACAAGACCAGGGAGCAGCGATGGGTGTTGGGGCGACGTGAACCACATGTGAGTTTGAGCGGTTTGAAAGGGTTGATAACTTTCCAACGTCGATTGTTTCTAACGGCTGAATGAATCAAGCCGAACGAACGGCGGTAGTCAAATAATAGGGGTTAGGCAGAGCGGCGGTAGTGTGGTTAAAGTGGGAAACCATTTCTTCTTTTAGGGTTTTCAAAAGAAAAAGAAAAAAATTTCAACTAAACTAATAAGGGTTTTTAAATTATATCGGTAATATATATAAGATTTAATTCTATAGATTAAAATGGCCAAATTACGGATTAATCAATATTTCTAAGGTTTTAAGAAGAAACACTAAACTCTTCAAATTTATACTTTTGTCCCAAAATATTTTAATATTTACAATTTAGTCTTAAATTTTATATTTCCTTTAAGCCCCAAAATTCAAATTTAAGACAATATAAACTTTGGATTATCAATGCTTACACTATTAACATCGATTTTGGGGTCTGACAAAAATATTTTAAAATTGCAATATTTTTTACATCATTTTAAAAATGTTTAAATGAAAGGATTGGTTCATGATATTCCCTTGGATTTTGAAGAAGTAGTATTTAATTTATTTACTTTTAGTTCGATCATATTATTTATAAACACATAATTTGGAGATTTTTTTGTCATAATAATTAATGATTATTAATTGAAAATTGAGTTAGTTGGTATTTTGTTTTTATTTGTTATCATTGGAGTCTATATCTGAATTTTATTTATTTATCATGGAAAATGTAGAAGACGTGAGTAGTAAAAAGAAAACAAATTGATCATTAATAATTTACATTTATATTTGTTAGAAAAATTTTAGGTGAAGTTTACAAATGGTAATAGAACTATCATACAATCCTCTTTTTAGTCTTCCAACTTGTAACAATTGAAAATTTAGTGACTAAAAAGGGAATTGCGGAATATCCTAATGATCATTTGTGAATTTTATCTCAAAATTTTACTTCTGAGTAAAATTGAAAACACTAATGAATCTTCATAAATTGTATTGATCATTAAGGTTATATGATTTTCTTATTAGCACTCAAATGTAACATGTTCAACTAAAGATTAATTTTTAATAAGAAAAGGGGTCTTAAATCTATAAATATAACCTTAAACCTATTTTGTGACACAATTTAATGATGTATTTTTCAAACATTCATATAAAAGATAAGATATATAAAAATGATTGACAAATAATTGCTTTCGTCATGATAAACTTACTTTTATGGCACAAATAAAACATTATCTTTTATATCTTATAGAATATGACGAATTAAATTGTCATAAATATTATTTTTGATGACAAATTTGCAATGTCACTATTTCAATTTGAATTGTCATAAAAATAATTCGTCACTAATGCTTTTATTTCATTGATGACGACTTTATAACGTCATCATTTTGTCTAAACGTCATTGAAATATTTCCCACCAATTTTTTTGGCGGCAAATGTTGACTCCAAACATATTGTGACGAAAATCAATGACATTTTTTAAAATAGTCATAAATGATATACCATCAATCACTAATTGTGACGAAAACAAATATTTGTCACATGTATAGTATGTTCTGTGACGTTATTCACAATGTCATATAGAAATTTTGTCACTAATTCTTAAATTTGTTGTAGTGTCAACATGTGTTCCTATTTTCACATAAACTCATTATCATGTTTGGGTAGTAAAAATGAAGGTTTATTTGAGATCTCTTGGCTTGTGGAAGGTTGGTTAAATTGATGAAGAAACACCAGCATTGAGAGCGATTCCCACTCTTGCTCAGCTCAGAGCTTACGATGAAGAAATGTTGAAGAAGGATAAAGCTTTAACATGCATTCATTCCGGGTTAGCAGATCACATTTTTTACAAGCATTTTGAATCTTGAAACTCCCAAGGGTGTTTGGGATAAACTCAAAGAAATATATCAAGGATGTGATAGAGTGAAGAAAACAAAGCTTTTAGCTCTGAAAAGAGAGTTTGTTGTGCTGCAAATGAAGGAGGATGAGTTGATTAAATATTTTTCAAACAGGCTGATAGATGTTATGAATCAAATTAGACTTTATGGTGAAGACTTACCTAATGAAAAGGTGGTTGAAAAAGTCATGACCAGTGTTCCAAAAAGATTTGAAACAAAAATTTCAGCTATTGAGGAATCTTGTGACATGATGAGCTTAACCATTGTTGATCTTGTTAGCAAGTTAGAAGCACAAGAACAAATGGTTTCTATGAGAGCTCTTGAGGCAAGTCAAGGTGCTTTTCTTGTTGTTCATAAAGGAGTAAAGTTCAACAACTCCGTAAAGAAAGCTGAAAGCTTAAACAAGAGCAAATCTATTCTTTCTTCTTTTAGTGGTCCGAATGGAAAGTTTCTTCAATGTCTTATTTGTAAGGAGACAAATCATGCTAAAAATGATTATCGATTCAAGGAGAAAGACAACTCCAAATTTTAGTGTACTTTTTATGGTAAGCCTAGACACATTGAAAATTTTTGTTAGACTAAAAAGTAGAAAGCAAAGAAGCAACCTCAAAAACAAGCAAATGCAAAAGAAGAGAACCAAGAGCAGGATGAGCATTTGTTCATGGTTTCTTATGTTGCTGAACCATCTCATAACTTTGTTTAGCTTGTGGATAGTGAGTGTACCAATCACATGACCCCAGTGGCTGCATACTTCAACTCACTCGATAAGTCCTTTAAAACAAGTCTGAAGTTGGAAAAAAGCTGCTATAGTTTAGGTTCAAGGAAAAGGTTCTGTAACGCCCCAATTTTGGGCTTAGAAGTTTTGGGTTTGGACCGGGCCGGTCGGGTGGCGGTTCGAATATAAAAGAGTGAATTTAGGAAAGCCTAGCTCGGGTTGCATTAAAAATATGGAAAAATGTCTTAAAATCCTCTTTTATTATATATATGAGAATGGTGAAATCAATTTTACGAAATGAGGTTTGGAAGAGTGACATTTTGGGTTAGTGACCAAAATGTAATTTTTGAAAACTGGGTGACTGTTTTAAAAAGGATTGAAACTTTGAATTTTTAAGGAGCTATTTACCCGATAGGAGTTTCTCCAGATTTTTCTTAAATATTAAAGGATTAATTAATGGTTTTAAATAAAAGTAAAAGGGAGGGAAAGATATTTTTGGCATTTTCAACTAACTTTTCCCAAATTCCATTTTCCTTTTCTCTCAACTTTTCTCTCAACCCAAACACATTTCTCCAGCACTTTTCCCTCTGATTTTGACATCCAAATATGAGAATTCAATCCTCTTTTGATCTCTAATCATTTCTACAAGAAAACCTTTACATTTGCTTATTGGATTTTCAAGAATCTTGGTTTCAAAAAGGGAGAAACTCAAGTTTAGAGGTATGAACGTCCTTCTCCTCTAAATTCTCAGTTCTTTACTGAAATTCCCAAGTTCTCAATCCTTGATTTGTGTTTTGTAAAAGGTTTTACAATTGTGTTCTTGATCTTGGCTTTAAAATGCAAGATTTGTTTTAAATTTGATGAAATTCGTATGATTTGATTGGGCATTGTTTTGAGATGTCATTTTGATGAAAAATGAATGTATAATTGATGAGAAATTGAGGTTTAATCAATGCAATCCCGGATAGGTTAAATTTCCTAAGTTTTGCTTGAGTTTTTGGTTGTTTTTGGAGTGATTTTGATGATCTGTTATAGCTGGAGGTATAAGGACGTGGTTAGATCCATTTTGGATGTTAATTGATGGTTAAGGATGTTTAGAATTGATGGATCTTGGCTGGGTAGTGTTGTGGAGTTGTTTGGAGGTGATTTCGGTTGTGTTTGGTAGCCGAAATGTGAGTGTGGATGAGAGCAGCGAGTTTAGGTGCTTTCATTGAAGATATTAATGCATGATGATGCATTAATCCTCTTCTTTGATGTGTTTAAAACATGGGAGTCATCTTTGGATCCTTGTGGTGGTGATCCGGAAGCTTGATTGGTGTTTCGGCAAGTAGCGAAACGGAATCGGTGAGTGGATTTTGGTTTTCAGCTTTGAAACCAATGTTTTGAAGGTTTGGGAGCTTAGTTTATGTCTAAGCAACTTAGCTAAGCTCAAGAGTAAGTTTTCGGAAAAACTCTCTTGATGATGAACCATGAGTTGGTTGAATGCAATGTGATTTGTTTGCATGTTTTAAATTCTGTTTTGAAAGCATATTTTAGCATGATTATTTGCTGATTTTATAAGCCATGTGTTGAAGGATGCTCAAGGTAAGAGATCCTTGTTTTTGAACATTGTTAAATGTGGTTTTGATGCTTAATGATGCATGATGATTATGGCTTTGTTAAATGCTTTAAAACAGTGGAATATTGTTGTTAATGATGCATATTGGCAAGTGATGTTTTGAGAATGGTTAAGAACACTATGGTGGTTAAAAGTCCATGGTTGATTCTTGTTAAGGTCACAAAGGTGGTTAAAAGTCCTTGTGTGAGCCTTGTGTATTTTAAGAACAACATGGTGGTTAAAAGTCCATGATTGGTTCTTGGTTAAGGTCACAAAGGTGGTTAAAAGTCCTTGTGTGAGCCTTGTATATTTAAGAACACCATGGTGGTTAAAAGTCCATGGGTGATTCTTGTTAAGGACACAAAGGTGGTTAAAAGTCCTTGTGTGGTCCTTGTGAAATGAAGAACATCATGGTGGTTAAAAGTCCATGGATGATTCTTGTGCTAAGGACACAATGGTGGTTAAAAGTCCATGTGTGGTCCTTGTGAATTGTAAGATCACGATGGTGGTTAAAAGTCCATGTGTGGATCTTGTATTGATTGTATCACTTGTGGCCAATATGACATGTTATAAACTTGAAGCATGAGATGCTTGTTTTAAATGCTTATGTGCATGTACAAATGATGTTTTGAACTAAGGTTTATAAAGGTGTTTTATAAATGCATTGTTGAGTTGTTTTAAATGAGCATTCCTCACTAAGCTATTTGCTTACGCTCTCTCTTTTCTTAAACCAATAATGCAGAGCATTGAAGTGCTTTAGGGGCAGCAAGGAAGCCAAGAATCCAAGTGAAGGTTTAAGCTCATGTATGGTGAATGTTTTCTAACACTATTAGCTTTTGGGCATTTGGCAATGGGGAACCTATGTTGTTGTTTTGGGAGATGTTTTGGACTCCCTAAGTTGGTTTTATGTTGTTGATGATGTTGGAACATGTAATTGGCCTTTTGGTGTTTGTTTTGGTGATTTGAGGATTGCATGGTTTGCTATATAGGATACTTGCCTATAGAATTGGGGTTTTGCTTAATTGATGCCATGTTTGAGTATGGTTGATGCAATTATGTTCCTTATGCATGTTATGACTTGCTGGTATAATTTGGTTGCCTTTGGAGCATGTTTGATGTGTCAATTGTGTGATAAACCAGCTAATTTTCTGCAATCTGGGCAGCCTGTTTCGGAACAGATGCTACCGTATCGGAACGGGGGCCTGAAATGGCCTTGGCGTTCCGAAACGGGTAGAACTGTTTCGGAACAGTTTGGCTACTGCCAAGCCCTGTTCCGATACTCGTTTCGGAACGGTCCCGCGTTTCGGAACAGGTCCTCCCTGTTTCGGAACACCCGACTGTTGGGCACTGAAATTGACGGTTATATGTTCTAAAATCTTTGCGTTTTGGTCCTGAATCTTTTTTATGCAATTGAATGAGTTGGAGATGTCCGTTTGAGCTGAAATTTGGCAGAGAATCATGAAATATGATTAATTTCATATTGGTAACTTTTAACTGGGTTAAGACCCTATAATTTTCAGAATTTACAATTTGGTCCCTAAATTCATGTTTTATGCAATTGAGTCCCTGAATGTTCTCTGATTGTTATGACCTTTGAGTATGCTAATCTCTTGAACATATCTAGGGTTAATGTGCATCTAGATAAGATTAAAAATAAAAAAAAAGGTCATTAATTAAGGTTGACTTTCGGGTTGACTTTGGTTTTCCCCGTGTAAACTTCTTAATCCGGTTCAACCGTCTGGGCCGGGTTAAGGGGGTTACATTTGGTGGTATCAGAGCTGAGTTCACGTGTAGTTGGGAATGATTATGTGGGTGATTAAAGTATGTATGCTTTGTATGCTTGTTGAATGAAAGCATGTTGTGTGAATTGTAAACATGTTACAATTGTGGTGTATGCTGTGGTGAAGCATGTTGTGGGTACCCATTGCCAAATCAAAGCTAATGTAATGATATTGTTTTCAAGTGGAAATGAGCTTGAGTACTTGGATTGCTTACCTTGCTGAGTCTGACTTTGTTTTATTGCATTGTGATTGCATTGTTAGTGAATGGCACCTCGTAGAGAGTTGAGGGTTAATACGCGAGCTATGGCTCAGAATGAAAATGAAGAGAATGCTGAAAATGCTATGGATTTGCCTCCTCCGCCTGGTGGTGGTGGTGCTGAGGGTGAAGGAGCTGGTGTTGCAGCTGGTGCTGGGGTCGCTGGACCTGAAGCTGGTCAGGGGCAAGCTGTTCCTGACATGACAATGTTGGTTCAAGCTATTGCTGGTGCTTTTCGAGCAGCGGTAGCTGGAGCTCAAGGAGCTGGGCATTAGGGAGATGCTGGAGTTAGACTACCTTTGGAACGTTTGTGCAGTCTGGGAGGGACTGAGTTCAGGGGTTTTTCTACTGAAGGTTCGGAGTCTTGGTTAGAAAGTACCAAGAGAATCTTGGGTCAAATGAGTTGCACTGATGTGCAGAAGCTGGGTTGTGTAGTATCCTTGCTACAGGATGATGCATACACGTGGTGGACAACCACTATCTCTGGGATGGCAGATGCTGATGTAACTTGGACGTTCTTTCAGAACACGTTCAAGAGAAGGTATCTAGGTGTGAGGTACCTAGATGAAAAGAAAAGGGAATTCATGTCTCTTACCCATGGGAGCATGTCTATAGCTGAGTACGAGTTTCAGTTTGTTCGACTCAGTCAGTACGCACCTGAGCTTGTTCCGGATGAGCGGGAGAGGTGTGAAAGGTTCCGTTATGGTTTGGTGACGGAAGTGAAGACATATATGCTGGCTGCCGAGTATAATGATTTTGATGTGCTGGTTGGTCGAGCAAAGGACATTGAGATGAACTTGGGTTTATCTTCTAGAAGTGTTGTTTCTAGTGCTAGAAAGCGAGCTGCTGAGTATAGTTCTGGTGGCGGACGGAACAAGAGGGGACGTGATCAGAAGTATCAGTCTTCAGCTAAGCGAGGTGGTGGTGCGCCTGCTCAGGGAGGCAAGGCAAGAGTTGATCCGAGAGCATGTTGGACATGTGGATCGCGTGGCCATATGAAACGTGATTGTCCTCGAGTTGTGAGGGAGGTGCAAGCTCCTATTGTGGCGGCTGGTAATTCGTGCTAGAACTTTGGATCTACGGATCACATGAGGAGGGAGTGTCCTATGTTGGCTGGTGGCCAAGGGCGTGCTCCTGTTGTTGTTGCACCACAGAGAGGTCGTGGGCGCCGCCGTGGTAATTTCCAGCGTAGAGAGGATGGTGTATGTAATGTGGCCCATGTTGTAGCTGTTCAGCATGAGGGTGGTGGCCAGGCGAGAGTGTATGCTCAGAGGGAGGGGAGGAATGACACGGATGTGATCGCAGGTACTTTTACTTTGCAATCCTTGTCATTACTTTCCTTGATTGATTCTGGATCTACACACTCATACATATTGCGTGAGCATGCTGAATTCCTTGGTTTGCCTGTTGAGTCTTTGGATGTTGGTATGCGTGTCACTAGTTCTTTTGGTGAGACTGTTGTGACTCGAAAGCTTTATAGAATATGTCCTTTGGTTGTGCAAGATCATGTTTTTCCTGTTGATCTTATGGAGTTGCCTTTCTATGGTTTTGATGTAATCCTTTGTATGGATTGACTTGTTGAGCATCGAGCTGTAGTGGATTGTGAGAATAAGCGAGTTTCGTTGAAGCTTGCGGATGATTATGAGGTAGTTGTGGTTGGTGAGAATGTGAAGTTTCTTGCCAATGTGGTGTCTACATTGGAGGCGAGCCGGATGCTGAGGCAAGGTTGTGAAGCTTACCTAGCTTTTGTGATGAATCCTAGTTCTAAGGAGTTGCGGGTGCAAGATATCAGGATTGTGCGAGAGTTTCCTGGTGTGTTTCCTGAGGAGTTGCCTGGGTTACCTCCTAATCGCGAGGTGGAGTTTGGGATTGAGCTGTATGAGAACACAACTCCAGTGTCCATTACCCCTTATAGAATGGCACCTAAAGAGTTAAAAGAGCTGAAGACGCAATTGCAAGAGTTGCTTGATCGTGGTTTCATTCGGCCAAGTGTGTCACCTTGGGGTGCACCGGTCTTGTTTGTGAAGAAGAAGGAGGGCACTATGAGAATGTGCATTGATTATCGTCAGCTGAACAAGTTGACTATCAACAATCGGTATCCATTGCAGAGAATTGATGATCTTTTTGATCAATTTCGGGGAGCAGCTGTGTTCTCTAAGATTGACTTAAGGTCAGGGTATTACCAGTTGAAGGTGAAGGATGTAGATGTGCCAAAGACAGCTTTCAAGACGAGGTATGGGCATTATGAGTTCCTTGTGATGCCGTTTGGTTTGACAAATGCTCCTGCAACTTTCATGGACATGATGAACCGAGTATTTCATGAATACTTGGATAAGTTTGTTGTGGTGTTCATTGATGACATCCTCGTGTACTCGCGTACTGAGGAGGAGCATGAAGGGCATTTGAGGATTGTGTTGCAAGCTTTGTTGGAGAATCAGCTTTATGCTAAGCTGAGCAAGTGTGAGTTTTGGCTTAGAGAAGTGGTGTTTCTTGGTCATGTGGTTTCTGCTGAAGGGATTCGTGTTGATCCTCAGAAGATTGAGGCAGTGATGAATTGGAAGGTCCCTAAGTCTGTTCATGAGGTTCGTAGTTTCCTTGGTTTGGCGGGATACTACCGGAGGTTTGTGGATGGGTTTTCTAAGATTGCTGCACCTTTGACGAAGTTGTTGCAGAAGGATGTTAAGTATGAGTGGACGGAAGCGAGACAACAGGCTTTTGAGAAGCTTAAGGCAGCTTTGACGCAAGCTCCTATCTTGGTTCAACCTGAATCAGGAAAAGAGTTTGTAGTGTATAGTGATGCGTCCTATGTTGGTTTGGGATGTGTGTTGATGCAAGAGGGTAAGGTGGTGGCTTATGCATCACGACAGTTGAAAGTGCATGAGCGCAACTATCCTACGCATGACATTGAGTTGGCTGCGGTGGTTTTTGGTTTGAAGATCTGGAGACATTATTTGTGTGGTGAGAAGTGTACTGTGTACACGGATCACAAGAGTTTGAAGTATCTGATGTCTCAGAAGGAGTTGAATCTTAGGCAGCGGCGTTGGGTAGAATTGCTCAAGGATTATGATTTGACGATTGAGTATCACCCTGGAAAAGCTAATGTTGTAGCGGATGCCTTGAGTAGAAAGGTAGCTGTTGAGCTGAGGGCTATGTTTGCCAGTTTGAGTATTTCGCGTGATGGTGGTCTTGTGGCTGAATTGCAAGTGAAACCATCTTTGGTTCAGTTGATTAAGGAAAAGCAGTTGTTGGATGATTCCTTGGTACCTTATGTTCAGGATATTGCGGAGGGTAAGCCTTCGGATTTCTGTTTTAATGATGATGGAGTGTTGTGTTTTGGGAGTCGGATAGTAGTGCCCAATGATGCTGAGTTGAGGCGTACTATTCTGACTAAAGGTCATAGTAGTCCTTTTGCTATGCACCCTGGTAGTACTAAGATGTATCGTGATCTTCGTGATGAGTACTATTGGGTGGGTTTAAAGAAAGATGTTGCTGAGTTTGTAAGCAAGTGCATGGTGTGTCAGCGGGTTAATGCTGAGCATCAGTTTCCTTCAGGGTTGTTGCAACCGTTGAGAATTCCTGAATGGAAGTGGGAAAAGATTACCATGGACTTTGTGTCTGGTTTGCCTTTGTCGCCTTCGAAGAAGAATTCGGTGTGGGTGATTGTGGATCGCCTGACGAAGTGTGCGCATTTCTTGCCTGTGCATACTACGTACTCTTTGGATAAGCTTGCGGCGCTGTACATTGCTGAGATTGTGCGGCTGCATGGTGTGCCTAAGTCGATTGTGTCGGATAGGGATCCGAGGTTTACATCGCGTTTCTGGCAGTGTTTGCATCAAGCTTTGGGTACACGGTTGAATTTCAGTACATCTTATCATCCTCAGTCGGATGGGCAGTCTGAGCGTGTTATCCAAGTTTTGGAGGATATGTTGAGGTGTTGCGTGATTGAGTTCCAGGGCTCTTGGGAGAAACATTTGCCTTTGGTGGAGTTTGCCTATAATAATAGTTATCAGGCAAGTATTCAAATGGCACCTTATGAAGATTTGTACGGGAGGAAGTGTAGGACTCCTCTTTGTTGGGCTGAAATGGGTCAGAAGTTGGTTTCGATGCCGGCTTTGTTAAAAGGAACCACCGAGAAGGTGAAGCTCATTTGTGAGCGTTTGAAGGCAGCTTCTGATCGGCAAAAGTCTTACGCGAATTTGAAGCGTAAGGAGATTGAGTATGCGGTGGGTGACCGTGTGTTTTTGAAAGTTTCGCCTTGGAAAAAGGTGATGAGGTTTGGCCGTAAGGGTAAGTTGAGCCCTAGGTACATTAGACCATACGAGGTGATTGAGCGCGTGGGTCCTGTTGCGTATAAGTTGAGGTTACCTCAAGAGTTGGAAAAGATTTATGATGTGTTTCATGTTTCTATGCTCCGGAAGTATAGATCGGATCCTTCACATGTGATGCCTGTGGAAGAAGTGGAATTGAATCCGGATTTGACCTATGATGAGGAACCGATGAAGATTCTGGATTCGGATAGCAAGGTTCTTCGAGGCAAGACTATTGAGTTGGTAAAGGTGTTGTGGAAACATCGTGGTGTTAAAGAAGCCACGTGGGAACGGAAAGATGACATGCTGAAGCAGTTTCCGTACCTCTTTCCTTCAGGTAAATTTCGAGGACGAAATTTCTTAAGGGGGGGAGAGTTGTAACGCCCCAATTTTGGGCTTAGAAGTTTTGGGTTTGGACCGGGCCGGTCGGGTGGCGGTTCGAATATAAAAGAGTGAATTTAGGAAAGCCTAGTTCGGGTTGCATTAAAAATATGGAAAAATGTCTTAAAATCCTCTTTTATTATTGAAACTTTGAATCTTTAAGGAGCTATTTACCCAATAGGAGTTTCTCCAGATTTTTCTTAAATATTAAAGGATTAATTAATGGTTTTAAATAAAAGTAAAAGGGAGGGAAAGATATTTTTGGCATTTTCAACTAACTTTTCCCAAATTCCATTTTCCTTTTCTCTCAACTTTTCTCTCAACCCAAACACATTTCTCCAGCACTTTTCCCTCTGATTTTGACATCCAAATATGAGAATTCAATCCTCTTTTGATCTCTAATCATTTCTACAACAAAACCTTTACATTTGCTTATTGGATTTTCAAGAATCTTGGTTCCAAAAAGGGAGAAACTCAAGTTTAGAGGTATGAACGTCCTTCTCCTCTAAATTCTCAGTTCTTTACTGAAATTCCCAAGTTCTCAATCCTTGATTTGTGTTTTGTAAAAGGTTTTACAATTGTGTTCTTGATCTTGGCTTTAAAATGCAAGATTTGCTTTAAATTTGATGAAATTCATATGATCTGATTGGGCATTGTTTTGAGATGTCATTTTGATGAAAAATGAATGTATAATTGATGAGAAATTGAGGTTTAATCAATGCAATCCCGGATAGGTTAAATTTCCTAAGTTTTGCTTGAGTTTTTGGTTGTTTTTGGAGTGATTTTGATGATCTGTTATAGCTGGAGGTATAAGGACGTGGTTAGATCCATTTTGGATGTTAATTGATGGTTAAGGATGTTTAGAATTGATGGATCTTGGCTGGGTAGTGTTGTGGAGTTGTTTGGAGGTGATTTCGGTTGTGTTTGGTAGCCGAAATGTGAGTGTGGATGAGAGCAGCGAGTTTAGGTGCTTTCATTGAAGATATTAATGCATGATGATGCATTAATCCTCTGCTTTGATGTGTTTAAAACATGGGAGTCATCTTTGGATCCTTGTGGTGGTGATCCGGAAGCTTGATTGGTGTTTCGGCAAGTAGCGAAACGGAATCGGTGAGTGGATTTTGGTTTTCAGCTTTGAAAACAATGTTTTGAAGGTTTGGGAGCTTAGTTTATGTCTAAGCAACTTAGCTAAGCTCAAGAGTAAGTTTTCAGAAAAACTCTCTTGATGATGAACCATGAGTTGGTTGAATGCAATGTGATTTGTTTGCATGTTTTAAATTCTGTTTTGAAAGCATATTTTAGCATGATTATTTTCTGATTTTATAAGCCATGTGTTGAAGGATGCTCAAGGTAAGAGATCCTTGTTTTTGAACATTGTTAAATGTGGTTTTGATGCTTAATGATGCATGATGATTATGGCTTTGTTAAATGCTTTAAAACAGTGGAATATTGTTGTTAATGATGCATATTGGCAAATGATGTTTTGAGAATGGTTAAGAACACTATGGTGGTTAAAAGTCCATGGTTGATTCTTGTTAAGGTCACAAAGGTGGTTAAAAGTCCTTGTGTGAGCCTTGTGTATTTTAAGAACAACATGGTGGTTAAAAGTCCATGATTGGTTCTTGGTTAAGGTCACAAAGGTGGTTAAAAGTCCTTGTGTGAGCCTTGTATATTTAAGAACACCATGGTGGTTAAAAGTCCATGGGTGATTCTTGTTAAGGACACAAAGGTGGTTAAAAGTCCTTGTGTGGTCCTTGTGAAATGAAGAACATCATGGTGGTTAAAAGTCCATGGATGATTCTTGTGCTAAGGACACAATGGTGGTTAAAAGTCCATGTGTGGTCCTTGTGAATTGTAAGATCACGATGGTGGTTAAAAGTCCATGTGTGGATCTTGTATTGATTGTATCACTTGTGGCCAATATGACATGTTATAAACTTGAAGCATGAGATGCTTGTTTTAAATGCTTATGTGCATGTACAAATGATGTTTTGAACTAAGGTTTATAAAGGTGTTTTATAAATGCATTGTTGAGTTGTTTTAAATGAGCATTCCTCACTAAGCTATTTGCTTACGCTCTCTCTTTTCTTAAACCAATAATGCAGAGCATTGAAGTGCTTTAGGGGCAGCAAGGAAGCCAAGAATCCAAGTGAAGGTTTAAGCTCATGTATGGTGAATGTTTTCTAACACTATTAGCTTTTGGGCATTTGGCAATGGGGAACCTATGTTGTTGTTTTGGGAGATGTTTTGGACTCCCTAAGTTGGTTTTATGTTGTTGATGATGTTGGAACATGTAATTGGCCTTTTGGTGTTTGTTTTGGTGATTTGAGGATTGCATGGTTTGCTATATAGGATACTTGCCTATAGAATTGGGGTTTTGCTTAATTGATGCCATGTTTGAGTATGGTTGATGCAATTATGTTCCTTATGCATGTTATGACTTGCTGGTATAATTTGGTTGCCTTTGGAGCATGTTTGATGTGTCAATTGTGTGATAAACCAGCTAATTTTCTGCAATCTGGGCAGCCTGTTTCGGAACAGATGCTACCGTATCGGAACGGGGGCCTGAAATGGCCTTGGCGTTCCGAAACGGGTAGAACTGTTTCGGAACAGTTTGGCTACTGCCAAGCCCTGTTCCGATACTCGTTTCGGAACAGTCCCGCGTTTCGGAACAGGTCCTCCCTGTTTCGGAACACCCGACCGTTGGGCACTGAAATTGACGGTTATATGTTCTGAAATCTTTGCGTTTTGGTCCTGAATCTTGTTTATGCAATTGAATGAGTTGGAGATGTCCGTTTGAGCTGAAATTTGGCAGAGAAGCATGAAATATGATTAATTTCATATTGGTAACTTTTAACTGGGTTAAGACCCTATAATTTTCAGAATTTACAATTTGGTCCCTAAATTCATGTTTTATGCAATTGAGTCCCTGAATGTTCTCTGATTGTTATGACCTTTGAGTATGCTGATCTCTTGAACATATCTAGGGTTAATGTGCATCTAGATAAGATTAAAAAGAAAAAAAAGGGTCGTTAATCAAGGTTGACTTTCGGGTTGACTTTGGTTTTCCTCGTGTAATCTTCTTAATCCGGTTCAACCGTCTGGGTCGGGTTAAGGGGGTTACAGGTTCAATTTCTGTGAATACTCTACAAGGTAAAAGGTCTATCTACAATGTTCTTTTTATTCCTAATTTAGATCAAATTCTTTTGAGTATTCCTTAAATGGTTAAAATGGTTTTAGTGTCCAGTTTAAGGATGATGTTTGTTGCATATTTGATCTTTCTGGTTCTAAGTTTGCTGAGTTGAAAATGAAAAATAATAGTTTTTATTTGAAGCTTGATGTTGTTTGTGAACATGTATACTGTGAAACCGATATTATAATTTTGATATAACTAAAGAACCTAAGGACTAAATTGAAAATGTCAAAACGAATTTTTAAGTCCTCAAACATCCCCATATGATTTAAAGAATATGCCTAAGTTAAAAACTAAGCTTTCCAAATATTTTCTAAGTGTTCTTAAAGCCGAAACAATGTTTTTTGAGTCCCTGTTTCGAAACGGCCTAAGGCGTTTCGAAATGGTTTTGAAACTGTCAACCCCTGTTCTGAAACGGGTATCGAAACGTTTTCAACACTGCCAACCCATGTTTCGAACAAGTATCGAAACGGCTTTAGAACATAGAGAACTCGTATCGAAACGACGTCAAGAGCTTCGAAACGGTTCTTCATTTGATTTGAAAAATATGACCGTTACAAGTTTTTAACTGAATTTTAAGAAACCGTTAAGGCGTTTCGAAACGTGTTCAAGCCGTTTCGAAACGACCCTTGAAAGTGGCAAAAGTGTTTCGAAATGGGTAAATACCGTTTCGATACGTGTAACACCCCAATTTTGGGCTTGGAAGTTTAGGGTCTGAACCGGACCAGTTTAAATTACGATTCGAATATAAAAGGTGATTTTAGGGAAAACCTAGTTCGGGATGCATTAAAAATATGGAAAAATATCTAAAAATCCTCTTTTATTATATATAAGAGAGTGGTGAAATCAATTTTACAAAATGGGGTTTGGAAATATGACATTTCAAGTTAGTGACTAAAATGTAATTTTTGAAAAGTTGGTGACTGTTTTAAAAGGATTGAAACTTTGAATCTTTAAGGAGCTAATTTACCCAAGGGAGGGTTTCTCCAGATTTTTCTTAAATTTTAAAGACTCATTTAATGTTATTAAATAAAAAGAAAAGAGGGAAAAGAGATATTTTAGTTTCATAACTAACTTTTGCCAAAATTTTCCCATTTCATTTTCTCTCAATTTCCCCTCAGCCAAACACATTTCCACATCCACTTTTCCTTTTATTTTAACACCTAAAGTTGAGATTTCAATCTCTAAATGATTTCTAATTATTTCCACACCAAATCCTCATCATTTGCTTATTGAATTTTCAAGAATTTTGGCTCTAAACAAGGAGAAATCCACATTTAGAGGTATGAACGTCCTTCTCCTCTAAATACTCAGTTCTTTACTGAAATTCCCAAGTTCTCAATTCTTAAATTGAGTTTTATTAAAGGTTTTGATGTTGTGATCTTGATTTTGGCTTAAAATGCAAGATTTGGATTTAATTTTGAAGAAATTCGTATTAAATGATTGGGCTCTGCTTTGAGATGTCTTTTTGATGTATTTTGGATGTCTAAATGATGTGTAATTAAGGTTTATTCAATGTAATCCCGAATAGGTTGATTTTCCTAAGTTTTTACTTGATTTAATGGTGGTTTTTGGGGTGATTTTGATGTTCTGTTATAGCCGGAGGTATAAAGACGTGATTTGGTCCTTTTTGGATGTTAATTGATGTCTAAGAATGATTGGAATTGATGGATCTTGGCTGGGTAATGTTGTAGAGGTGTTTGGATGTGATTTCGGTTGTGTTTGGTAGCCGAAATGTGAGTATTGATGAGAGTAGCGAGTTTAGGTGTTTTGGCTGAAGATTTTAATGCATGATGATGCATTAATCCTCTGATTTGATGTGTTTAAAATAGGGGAGACATCTTCGGATCCTTGTGGTATTGATCCGGAGGCTTGATCGGCGTTTCGGCAAGCTTGCGAAACGGAATCGGTGAGTGAAGTTTGGTTTTCAGCTTTGAAACCAATGTTGGAAGGTTATGGGAGCTTAGTTTAAGTCTAAACAACTTAGCTAAGCTCAAGAGTAAGTTTTTCGGAGAAACTATCTTTTTGAAGAACCATGAGATGGTTGAATGCAATGTGTTTATTTTGCATGTTTAAATTCTGTTTTGAAAGCATATTTTAGCATGTTTAATGCTGGTTTTGTAAGCCATGTGTTGAAGGATGCTCAAGGTAAGAGATCCTTGATTTAAACATTGATAAATGTGGTTTGATGCATGGTGATGCATGATTATTTAATGGCTTTGTTAAATGCTTTAAAACAGTGGATTGATGATGGTAAATGATGTATATTGGCAAGTGATGTGTTGGTTTAAAAGTACTTGAATTTGATATAGTTAGCCGGTTATAGGATTGGGTGCACCGTGAATAAAGTCGCTTTGGATGTTGAGGGGTTGTAATGGTACCGTAAACTCCATCCAAGAACACTAACGAGATGTCAAAGATAATAATGGTGGTTAAAATGCCATGTGAGGATCTTGTGTTGTGTATCTCGTGTTCTCATTAGTGATGTTATACAACTACCAATGAGTGATGTGGAGGGGTTGTAATTGTACCGTAGACTCCATCACGGGTGTTGAGGGGTTGTGATTGTACCGGTAAACTCCACCTTGAGTGTTTGGTAGTGTGTATGGAGCGTATGGGACAACGCTTGTAATCCGCGTATCCGATTGTGTTTTGAGTTGAAAAATGGTTATGGATTATCACTTGAAAGCCAATATGACATGTTGATGAATTGAAGCATGAGATGCTTGGTTTGTATGCATAAATGCATGATAAATGATGTTTTGAAATTAAAGGCCTTGGAAAGGTGTTTTTACAAAGTGCATTATTGTGTTGTTTTATTAGAGCATTTCTCACTAAGCATACGTGCTTACGCTCTCTCTTTCTTCAACCAATAATGCAGAGCATTGAAGTACTTTAAGGGTAGCAAGGAAGTCAAGGATCCAAGTGAAAGTCTAAGCTCATGTATGGTGACCATTTTCATAACACTATTAGCTTTTGGTATTTGGCAATGGGAACCTAGATTGTGTTTTTGGGAGATGTTTTGGACTCCCTAAGTTTGGTTTAATGCCTATGGTGTTTGGAACATGTAAATGGCCATTTGGTATTTTGTTTTAGAGATTTGATGATTGCTTGCTTTTCTATATAGGATGCATGCCTTTAGACTTGTGGTTTTTCTTATTTGAGGCCGTGATTGAGCTTTGATGATGCAAATGTGTTCCTTTAATGTTTGATGACTTGTTGGCTTGTCATGGAGGTCTTATGAGCGTGTTTGGTGGGTCGAAAGAGTGTAAAACAGGCCTTTCTGCTGTTTCTGGGCAGGGTGTTTCGAAACACCCTTGCCTGTTTCGAAACAGGTGCATATTTTGGCCTGGGTGATTCGAAACGGGTAGAGGTGTTTCGAAACACTTTGGCTACTGCCAAGGGGTGTTTCTGAACGGCCTAGACCCGTTTCGAAACACTTGACCGTTGGGCACTGATTTGAATGGTTTTGAGGTTTGCAAGCTTTACGTTTTACTCCTGATTTTTGTATATGCAATTGATTGAGTTTGAGATGTTCGTTTCAGATGAAATTTGACAGAGAAGCATGAAACATGACTAATTTCATAACGGCAACTTAAAAATTGGTAAAGTCCTCTTAATTTCCAGAATTTAGAAATTGGTCCCTAAATTCGTATGTTGTGCAATTGAGTCCCTTATCGTTTTCCGATTGCTGTGATTTTTGAGTACGCTTATCTCAAGAGTACACCTAGGGTTAATATGCATTTAGACAAGGTTAAAAAGAAAAAAAGGGTTGTTAATCAAGGTTGACTTTCGGGTTAACTTTAGTTTTCCCCGTGTAATCTTCGTAGTTCGGGTAAACCGTCTAGGCCGGGCTAAGGGGGTTACATTTGGTGGTATCAGAGCTGAGTTCTCGAGTATTTGGGAATGGTTATGTGGGTGATAAGTGTATGATTGCTTAGTATACTTGTTGAATGAATGTATGATGTATGAATAGTAAGTATGTTGCAATTGTGGTGTATGCTGTGGTGAAGCATGTTAGAGGGACCCATTGCCATATCTAAGCTAATGAAATGATTTGTTTTTAATTGGAAACGAGATTGAGTACTTGGATTGCTTACCTTGCTGAGCCTGACTTAGTTTATTGCATTTGTGATTGCATTGTTTAGTGAATGGGACCTCGTAGAGAGACGAGGATTAATACGCGAGCTATGGCTCAAAATGAGAATGAAGAGAATGCTGAAAATGTAGTGGATTTACCTCCTCCACCTGGTGGTGGTGGTGCTGGGGGTGAGGGAGCCGGTGTTGGTGCTGGTGCTGGGGTCGCTGGACCTGAAGCTGGGCAGGGGCAAGCTGCTCCTGACATGACAATGCTGATTCAGGCTATTGCTGGAGCCTTTCAGGCGGCGGTAGCTGGAGCTCATGGAGCTGGGCATCAATGAGATGCTAATGCTAGACTACCTCTGGAACGCTTGCGCAGTCTAGGAGGGACTGAGTTCAGGGGTTTGTCTGCTGAAGGTTCTGAGTCTTGGTTGGAAAGTACCAAGAGAATTTTGGGACAAATGAACTGCAATGAAGTGCAGAAGCTGCGCTGTGTAATATCGTTGTTGCATAACGATGCGTATACCTGGTGGACAACCACTATCTCCGGAATGGAGGATGCTGACGTGACTTGGACATTCTTTCTGAATGTGTTCAAGAGGAGGTATCTGGGTGTGCGGTACCTGGATGAAAAGAAAAGGGAATTCATGTCTCTTACTCAAGGGAGCATGTCAGTGGCTGAGTAGGAGGTTCAGTTTGTCCGACTCAGTCAGTACGCACCTGAGCTTATCCCTGATGAGCGGGAGAGGTGTGAACGTTTCCGTTATGGTTTGGTGACGGAAGTGAAGACCTATATGCTGGCTGCTGAGTACACTGACTTTGATGTGCTGGTTGGTAGAGCAAAAGACATTGAGTTGAATTTGGGTTTATCTTCTAGAGGAGTTGGTCCTAGTGCGGGCAAGCGAGCTGCTGAGTATAGTTCCGGTGGCAGACGGAACAAGAGAGGATGTGATCGGAAGTATCAGTCTTCAGCTAGGCGTGGTGGTGGAGGGCAAGGTGCGCCTGTTCAGGGGGACAAGGCGAGAGCTGATCAGAATACATGTTGGGCATGTGGATCGCGTGGTCATCTGAGGCGTGATTGTCCTCGAGCAGCGAGGGAGGTACAGGCTCCTATTGTGGTGACTGGTACTTCGTGCTGGAACTGTGGTTCGGCAGATCACATGAAGAGGGAGTGTCCTCTGTTGGCCGGTGGTGGTCAGGGACGTGCTCCTGGAGTTGTTGCACCACAGAGAGGCCGTGGGCGCGGTCGTGGTAACTTCCAGCGCAGGGAGGATGGTGGAAGGAATGTGGCTCATGTGGTAGCTGTTCAGCCTGAGGGTGGTGGCCAGGCCAGAGTGTATGCTCAGAGGGAGGGGAGGAATGACGCGGATGTAATCGCAGGTACTTTCACTTTGCAATCCTTGTCATTACTTTCCTTGATTGATTCTGGATCTACACACTCATACATATTGCGTGAACATGCTCAATTGCTTGGTTTGCCTGTTGAGTCTTTGGATGTTGGTATGCGTGTAACTAGTTCTTTTGGTGAGACTGTTGTGACGCGAAAGCTTTATAGAAGATGTCCCTTGGTTGTGCAAGATCATGTTTTTCATGTTGATCTTATGGAATTGCCTTTCTATGGTTTTGATGTAATCCTTGGTATGGATTGGCTTGTTGAGCATCGAGCTGTAGTGGATTTTGAGAATAAGCGAGTTTCGTTGAAGCTTGCGGATGATTATGAGGTAGTGGTGGTTGGTGAGAATGTGAAGTTTCTTGCCAATGTGGTGTCTACATTGGAAGCGAGCCGGATGCTGGGGCAAGGTTGTGAAGCTTACCTCGCCTTTGTGATGAATCCTAGCTCTAAGGAGTTACGAGTGCAAGATATCAGGACTGTGCAAGAGTTTCCTGGTGTGTTTCCGGAGGAGTTGCCTGGATTGCCTCCTAATCGCGAAGTGGAGTTTGGGATTGAGCTGTATGAAAACACAACTCCAGTGTCCATTACTCCTTATCGAATGGCACCTAACGAGTTGAAAGAGCTGAAGACGCAACTTCAGGAGTTGCTTGATCGTGGTTTCATTCGGCCGAGTGTGTCACCTTGGGGTGCACCGGTCTTGTTTGTGAAGAAGAAGGATGGCACTATGAGAATATGCATTGATTACCGTCAGCTTAACAAGTTGACTATCAAGAATCGGTATCCATTGCCGAGAATTGACGATCTTTTTGATCAATTTCGGGGAGCGGCTGTGTTCTCTAAAATTGACTTAAGGTCAGGGTATTATCAGCTGAAGGTGAAGGATGTGGATGTGCCAAAGACAACCTTCAGAACGAGGTATGGGCATTATGAGTTTCTTGTGATGCCGTTTGGTTTGACGAATGCTCCTGCAGCTTTCATGGACATGATGAATAGAGTGTTCCATGAATACTTGGATACATTTGTTGTGGTGTTCATTGATGATATTCTCGTGTACTCTCGTACTGAGGAGGAGCATGAAGGGCATTTGAGAATTGTGTTACAGGCTTTGTTGGAGAATCAGCTTTATGCCAAGCTGAGTAAGTGTGAGTTCTGGCTTAGAGAAGTTGTGTTTCTTGGTCATGTGGTTTCTGCTGAGGGGATTCGTGTTGATCCTCAAAAGATTGAGGCAGTGATGAATTGGAAGCCTCCTAAGTCTGTTCATGAAGTCCGTAGTTTCCTTGGTTTGGCGGGGTACTATCGGAGGTTCGTGGATGGGTTTTCAAAGATTACTGCACCTCTGACGAAGTTGTTGCAGAAGGATGTTAAGTATGAGTGGACGGAAGCGAGACAGCAGGCTTTTGAGAAGCTTAAGGCAGCTTTAATGCAAGCTCCTATCTTGGTTCAAACTGAATCAGGGAAAGAGTTTGTGGTGTATAGTGATGCGTCCTACGTTGGTTTGGGATGTGTGTTGATGCAAGAGGGTAAGGTGGTGGCTTATGCATCGCGTCAGTTGAAGGTGCATGAGCGCAATTATCCTACGCATGACATTGAGTTAGCTGCGGTAGTTTTTGCTTTGAAAATTTGGAGACATTACTTGTATGGTGAGAAGTGTACTGTGTACACGGACCACAAGAGTTTGAAGTATCTGATGTCTCAGAAAGAGTTGAATCTTAGGCAACGACATTGGGTGGAGTTGCTTAAGGATTACGATTTGACTATCGAGTACCATCCGGGTAAAGCTAATGTTGTAGCGGATGCCTTGAGTAGGAAGGTAGCTGTTGAGTTGAGGGCTATGTTTTCCAGTTTGAGCATTTCGCGTGGTGGTGGTCTTGTGGCTGAGTTGCAAGTGAAACCATCCTTGATTCAGTTGATTAAGGAAATGCAGTTGTTGGATGATTCCTTGGTGCCATATGTTCAGGATATTGCGGAGGATAGGCCATCGGATTTCTGCTTTAATGATGATGGAGTTTTATGCTTTGGGAGTCGGATAGTAGTGCCCAATGATGCTTATTTGAGGCGTGCTATTCTGACTGAAGCTCATAGTAGTCCTTTTGCTATGCACCCTGGTAGTACTAAGATGTACCGTGATCTTCGTGATGAGTACTATTGGGTGGGTTTAAAGAAAGATGTTGCTGAGTTTGTAAGCAAGTGCATGGTATGTCAGCGAGTTAAGGCTGAGCATCAGTTTCCTTCAGGGTTGTTGCAACCGTTGAGGATTCCTGAGTGGAAGTGGGAGAGGATTACCATGGACTTTGTGTCTGGTTTGCCTTTGTCGCCATCGAAGAAGAATTCGGTGTGGGTGATTGTGCATCGCCTGACGAAGTGTGCACATTTCTTGCCTGTGCATACTACGTACACTTTGGATAAGCTTGCGGAGCTGTACATTGCTGAGATTGTGTGGCTGCATGGTGTGCCAAATTCGATTGTGTCGGATAGAGATCCGAGGTTTACATCGCGTTTCTGGCAGTGTTTGCATCAGGCTTTGGGTACATGGTTGAATTTCAGTACTTCTTATCATCCGTAGACGGATGGACAGTCTGAGCGTGTTATCCAGGTGTTAGAGGATATGTTGAGGTGCTGCGTGATTGAGTTTCAGGGTTCTTGGGAGAAACATTTGCCTTTGGTGGTGTTTGCCTATAATAATAGTTATCAGGCAAGTATTCAAATGGCACCTTATGAAGCTTTGTACGGGAGGAAGTGTAGGACTCCTCTTTGTTGGGCTGAAACAAGTCAGAAGTTTGTTTCGATGCCAGCTTTGTTGAAAGGAACCACCGAGAAGGTGAAGCTCATTTGTGAGCGATTGAAGGCAGCTTCTGATCGGCAAAAGTCTTACGCGGATTTGAAGCGTAAGGAGATTGAGTATGCGGTGGGTGACCGTGTGTTTTTGAAAGTTTCGCCTTGGAAAAAGGTGATGAGGTTTGGCCGAAAGGGTAAGTTGAGCCCTAGGTATATTGGACCATACGAGGTGATTGAGCGTGTGGGTCCTGTTGCGTACAAGTTGAGGTTACCGCAAGAGTTAGAAAAGATTCATGATGTGTTTCATGTTTCTATGCTTCGGAAGTATAGATCGGATCCTTCTCATGTGATGCCTATGGAGGAAGTGGAGTTGAATCCGGATTTGACCTATGATGAGGAACCAGTGAAGATTCTGGATTTGGATAGTAAAGTTCTTCGAGGCAAGACCATTGAGTTGGTAAAGGTGTTGGTGCTGAAGAAGCCACGTGGGAACGGAATGATGACATGTTGAAGCAGTTTCCGTACCTTTTTCCTTCAGGTAAATTTCGAGGATGAAATTTCTTAAGGGGGGAGAGTTGTAACACTCCAATTTTTGGCTTGGAAGTTTAGGGTCTGAACCGGACCGGTTTAAATTACGATTCGTATATAAAAGGTCATTTTAGGGAAAGCCTAGTTCGGGATGCATTAAAAATATGGAAAAATATCTAAAAATCCTCTTTTATTATATATAAGACAGTGGTGAAATCAATTTTACAAAATGGGGTTTGGAAATATGACATTTCAAGTTAGTGACTAAAATGTAATTTTTGAAAAGTTGGTGACTGTTTTAAAAGGATTGAAACTTTGAATCTTTAAGGAGCTAATTTACCCAAGGGAGGGTTTCTCCAGATTTTTCTTAAATTTTAAAGACTCATTTAATGTTATTAAATAAAAAGAAAAGAGGCAAAAGAGATATTTTAGTTTCATAACTAACTTTTGCCAAAATTTTCCCATTTCATTTTCTCTCAATTTTTCCTCAGCCAAACACATTTCCACAGCCACTTTTCCTTTGATTTTAACACCTAAAGTTGAGATTTCAATCTCTAAATGATTTCTAATCATTTCCACACCAAATCCTCATCATTTGCTTATTGAATTTTCAAGAATTTTGGCTCTAAACAAGGAGAAATCCACATTTAGTGGTATGAACGTCCTTCTCCTCTAAATACTCAGTTCTTTATTGAAATTCCCAAGTTCTCAATTCTTAAATTGAGTTTTATTAAAGGTTTTGATGTTGTGATCTTGATTTTGGCTTAAAATGCAAGATTTGGATTTAATTTTGAAGAAATTCGTATTAAATGATTGGGCTCTGTTTTGAGATGTCTTTTTGATGTATTTTGGATGTCTAAATGATGTGTAATTGAGGTTTAATCAATGTAATCCCAAATAGGTTGATTTTCCTAAGTTTTTACTTGAGTTAATGGTGGTTTTTGGGGTGATTTTGATGTTCTGCTATAGCCGGAGGTATAAGGACGTGATTAGGTCCTTTTTGGATGTTAATTGATGTCTAAGAATGATTGGAATTGATGGATCTTGGCTGGGTAATGTTGTAGAGGTGTTTGGATGTGATTTCGGTTGTGTTTGGTAGCCAAAATGTGAGTTTTGATGAGAGCAGCGAGTTTAGGTGTTTTGGCTGAAGATTTTAATGCATGATGATGCATTAATCCTCTGCTTTGATGTGTTTAAAACATGGGAGACATCTTCGGATCCTTGTGGTGTTGATCCGAAGGCTTGATCGGCGTTTCGGCAAGCTTGCGAAACGGAATCGGTGAGTGAAGTTTGGTTTTCAGCTTTGAAACCAATGTTGGAAGGTTATGGGAGCTTAGTTTAAGTCTAAACAACTTAGCTAAGCTCAAGAGTAAGTTTTTCGGAGAAACTCTCTTTTTGAAGAACCATGAGATGGTTGAATGCAATGTGTTTATTTTGCATGTTTAAATTCTGTTTTGAAAGCATATTTTAGCATGTTTAATGCTGGTTTTGTAAGCCATGTGTTGAAGGATGCTCAAGGTAAGAGATCCTTGATTTAAACATTGATAAATGTGGTTTGATGCATGGTGATGCATGATTATTTAATGGCTTTGTTAAATGCTTTAAAACAGTGGATTGATGATGGTAAATGATGTATATTGGCAAGTGATGTGTTGGTTTAAAAGTACTTGAATAGGATATAGTTAGCCGACTATAGGATTGGGTGCACCGTGAATAATGTCGCCTTGGATGTTGAGGGGTTGTAATGGTACCGTAAACTCCATCCTAGAACTCTAACGAGATGTCTAAGATCATAATGGTGGTTAAAATGCCATGTGAGGATCTTGTGTTGTGTGTCCCGTGTTCTCGTTAGTGATGTTATACAACTACCAATGAGTGATGTGGAGGGGATGTAATTGTACCGTAGACTCCATCACGGGTGTTGAGGGGTTGTGATTGTACCGGTAAACTCCACCTTGAGTGTTTGGTAGTATGTATGGAGCGTATGAGACAACGCTTGTAATCCGCGTATCCGATTGTGTTTTGAGTTGAAAAATGGTTATGGATTATCACTTGAAAGCCAATATGACATGTTGATGAATTGAAGCATGAGATGCTTGGTTTGTATGCATAAATGCATGATAAATGATGTTTTGAAATTAAAGGCCTTGGAAAGGTGTTTTTACAAAGTGCATTATTGTGTTGTTTTATTAGAGCATTTCTCACTAAGCATACGTGCTTACGCTCTCTCTTTCTTGAACCAATAATGCAGAGCATTGAAGTACTTTAAGGTCAACAAGGAAGTCAAGGATCCAAGTGAAAGTCTAAGCTCATGTATGGTGACCATTTTCATAACACTATTAGCTTTTGGTATTTGGCAATGGGAACCTAGATTGTGTTTTTGGGAGATGTTTTGGACTCCCTAAGTTTGGTTTAATGCCTATGGTGTTTGGAACATGTAAATGGCCATTTGGTATTTTGTTTTAGAGATTTGATGATTGCTTGCTTTTCTATATAGGATGCATGCCTTTAGACTTGTGGTTTTTCTTATTTGAGGTCGTGATTGAGCTTTGATGATGCAAATGTGTTCCTTTAATGTTTGATGACTTGTTGGCTTGTCATAGAGGTCTTATGAGCGTGTTTGGTGGGTCGAAAGAGTGTAAAACAGGCCTTTCTGCTGTTTCTGGGCAGGGTGTTTCGAAACACCCTTGCCTGTTTCGAAACAGGTGCATATTTTGACCTGGGTGTTTTGAAATGGGCAGAGGTGTTTCGAAACACTTTGGCTACTGCCAAGGGGTGTTTCTGAACGGCCTAGACCCGTTTCGAAACACTTGACCGTTGGGCACTGATTTGAATGGTTTTGAGGTTTGCAAGCTTTACGTTTTAGTCATGATTTTTGTATATGCAATTGATTGAGTTTGAGATGTCCGTTTGAGATGAAATTTGACAGAGAAGCATGAAAAATGACTAATTTCATAATGGTAACTTAAAAATTGGTAAAGTCCTCTTAATTTCCAGAATTTACAAAGTGGTCCCTAAATTCGTATGTTGTGTAATTGAGTCCCTTATTGTTTTCCGATTGCTGTGATTTTTGAGTACGCTTATCTCAAGAGTACACCTAGGGTTAATATGCATTTAGACAAGGTTAAAAAGAAAAAAAAGGGTCGTTAATCAAGGTTGACTTTCGGGTTGACTTTGGTTTTCCCCGTGTAATCTTCGTAGTTCGGGTCAACCGTCTAGGCCGGGCTAAGGGGGTTACAATACGGGCTTTTAAATGCACCCCAACGGCTCTTTCTATTTTGGTCCGTTTCGAAACAGGGTCTCGCGTTCCGAAACGGGTGGTTGTAGACTGCATTTATGGAGGTGAGATAACACCCCCAACGACTCTATTGATGAATACAACAACCACATCGGCTAGAAATCAATGAGAAGGTATAAAAGAGACCTCTAAAAGCTCCAGCAACAACTATTGATCCAAAAGCAAACATCCAAACATCAAATCCAAGCATTTGTGCCTAAATCCCAATATTGTCTAGAAACCCCAATTGTAATTTTCATTCTTATCATTTTCAATTGGGTTGAGTGCTTGTAATTGGGATACAATTTGTATTGAGAGATACTTTCTTAGCCATCAAAATCTTTGTTCTATTTGTGTGAGGATTGGGTTAAATTTTGGGTAGAAAATTTAACCGAAAATTGTAAGGGTTGCCTCCTTAACCTAGAAAAGAGGAAGAGCAATTAGTGGAATGTTGCAAATCCTTAGTGAAGCTAAGGTAGTGGATTTAGAGTTCATTTGGAACTTGAACCACTCTAAAATTCCTTGTCTATATTTTTAATTTGCAATTTCCACCACCTAAACCTTTCAAAATCCAATTCACCCCCTCCTCTTGGTTCATTTCAATCATTCGATCCACTCAACATATACCTTGCAAAGGATGATGTTAGTTCTCTTTGGCATAAAAGGATGGGTCATTTTAACCTTAGAACTTTGAAGTATATGCAGTCAAATGATTTTGTGACAGATTTACCTAAGCTGAATATTTATGATGATAAATGTGATAAGTGTCAACTTGGAAAGTGATGTAGGTTGTCATTTTCTCTTGATGGTGTGAAGAGAGCTAATATGAAATTATAGTTGGTTCAATCTGATTTGTGTGGTCCCATGAAATCTTCTTCTATAAGTGGCATCAAGTATTTTCTATTTTTTATTGATGATTTAACAAGGATGTGTTGGGTGTATTTCTTGAAGTCTAAACTGAGTGTGTTTTCAACATTCAAAGAATTCAACAAATTTTTCAAAACTCAAAGTGATTGTAAGTTAAAGATATTGAGAACAGAAAACGATGGAGAATATATATCCAATTAGTTCAATGATTTTTGCAGAGACTCTGAGATTCATTATCAGCTTATTATCCCTCGTACTCCTTAACAAAATGGAGTATGTGAAAGGAGGGATATAATTGTTCTAGAGATGGCAAGATGTATGTTGTTTGAAAAACATCTTCCTAAATTGTTATGGGTAAAACCTGTAGCTACCTCTGTTTATTTGTTGAACAGGTTAGCAACTAAAGTTGTGGATGGAAAAACTCCTCTTGAAGTTTGGTCTGGGTCTAAGCCATCTGTGAAACACCTTAGAATGTCTAGTTCAATTTGTTTCAGCCATATAGCTACTAATATGAGATCTAAGTTAGATGAAAGGGCTTGGAAAGGTATCTTTATTGGTTATTCTTCTCAATCCAAGGGGTACATAATTTACAATTTAGAAAGAAAAAAGATTGTGATGAGCAGAGATGTCATCTTTGATGAAGATTCTTACTGGAATTAAGAGAATAATGATGTGCAGAAACATGATTTGAGTTCTATCCCTGAAGAGATTGTTATAACTGATGAAGGCGAGAATGAAGAGTCCAGTGATTGGTTTGATGTGGCGGACACAATTGATGCTATGGTTATCAAAACCAAATCCTTAGCAAGTGTGTATGAGAGGTACAATTTTATCTTTGTTGAACCAACAAGTTTTGCTGCTACTGCAAAAGTACCTGAATGGATTGATGCAATGTAGGCAGAAATTTCTCCAATTGAAAAAAATGGTGTGTGGTTCTTAACTAATCAACCTACTGGAAAGCATGCTATAGGTGTGAAGTGGGTGTATAGAACCAAGTTCAATCCAGATGGCACTGTGCTTAAACATAAAGCTGGATTGGTTGTAAAGGGGTATGCACAGATAGGTGGAGTTGACTACGACAACACATTTGCACCTACTGCTAAACTCAACACCATAAGATTACTTACTATTATTGTTGGTCAACTGGGCTGGAATGTGTTTCATTTGGATGTAAAATCACCTTTCTTGAATGGAGAGCTTGAAAAAGATATCTATGTTTGCCAGCCTGAAGGTTTTGTGGTTTCGGGAAACAAAAATCAAGTGTACAAGCTTAAGAGGGATCTTTATGGCCTAAAACAAGCACCAAAAACGTGTGTGTGCTTCGCTACAACCTTTTCATATTCTATTTTCCTCTCAAAAATTAGTTTTTTTTGTGAAAACTGATTTTCTATAGACATCAACTGGTTTTTTGGCCAACAACTGGTTTTTTTGATTTTTCTGCATACACCAACAGTCTATGGTTGCTATTAGCATATGCTAATATGTAAATCTTGATTGTTTTTGCTTGTCATGAATATATGCATATACGTGAAAATATATGTATAGACACAAACTATTAACATATATGTAACCACACGAGCTCATAGTATATTATTTCGATCGATCAATACTCTTATTGTTCGAATATACATGCCTTCATGTGTGTTGTCACTGAACTTTCACCTAAAGCTTATACTTATTATATAAAGTCAATGTGTTGTATTATTATCATTTGTTTTATATGTATGATTATATATTATTATTATTATTATTATTATTATTATTATTATTATCACGCTTAGCCCATTTATTGAATAAGGGATACATTTGAATTAAAACCAAACAATAATAAAGTGGTCCTATACATAAAAGTCCATCATAATAAAGACCCATTACATTAAAAATGCATGCCCATGTATAAAAGGGGCCTGCTTCGGCCCAAATTTAATAAAGTTAAAACCCTAATCATCTTTGTCTTTCGTTTGCGCAGCCCACAGGTCACCGTTGGATATCACACGAAGGAAACCCTAGTTGAGGAAGAGCCAGCGTCGCACTCTCACAGCCGTTAGATCATGAGTGATCTAACGACCAAGATGGGTCAAAAGGACGGCAAGTGGATCGCCACCCGCTCGTGATGGTCGCGCGCCCGTCGCTCGAGCTTTCAGCAGTCGTTTCATCTTCTCTGATGAGTGCCCGATCCGATTCCTTTACGAACTGCTCCTCACCGGCATTTTCCTCATTGTTTGCGGCCACAAGAAACAAGACTAGAAGATGGTTAAATCCTAAATTGACACTCAACAACTCAGTCAGAAAAATCAAACCGAAATCAAGAGAGAACCAATCCCAAAATTAAAGCTATGACTATGATCATGAAAAAATCCGAATCAAATTCGGGATAGAAATTAAGGATCTATACTTGAAATGCAAGCATATTTGTAACTATAAAAGCCATGTAATTTTCATGGAAAGACACACGAGCATATACCCAGAAACATACTCGTAAAAATTGTACTTGGATTCAAGAATAGCAAGCATTTGTACTTAAAGCTTTCAGTGGAAGACAAGAAGCTTCATTTATGATATTTTTTTCCTCTTTGCAGGTTTTTTAGATAAAGAAAAAGGACTATTTTACCTTTTCTTTTAGCCGTCGCCGCGCATGGTGTTTGAGGCCGTATCCCTGATGATAGATACGCTTTAGGTGCTCACCAGATTTTGAAAACTTGTTTTTTTTAAAAGGGGATTGAGGTTTATTTACTAGGATTTCATCAAAGAGGGCAAATGATTTAAAAAGGTTTCAGAAATGGGAAAGATTTAACAATCGAAAGAGGCTTTTTTTCGAATTTCCGCCGTCGAAAATGACAGTCGGCGCCGGTGGAAGGCGGCCAGCACGGCGGACGTTCACCGTGGTGAGCTTAGAGAACAGAGGGAAAATGTTGAGATCGGTTTTGTTTAAAGGGGTTTCGAATGATTTTCTTTTTATTTTCACCCTTTATATCGATCTTCTAGCCTACCCGTATCCGCTTTTCAACCCGCGCCTAACTCTCTCGGATCTTCTACCGCGCCATCCCAACTTTTCTCCATTTCAATTTCATCCTTTATATTAAAAATTGACCACCAAGTTTCTCTTTTCATTCAATTTGATCATTATATTTTGTTTTCCTTATAATTTAATCACTAATCTTATTAAAAATATATAAAAATGTTTTTTTATTATCCCTTTTCTTTAAATTCCTTTATTTATTTAATTTTAGTCATTTAAATTAAAGTATTTTAATTATAATATTTTATATTCATTATTTTGGTTGTTAAAGTGTTTAGTTAATTTTAAAACCTTAGGAATAAGATCTCAAAACTTAGATTAAAGCTTTTGTGTGTGGAAAAATATTCTTCATCTGTTAAAATAAAATACACTTAATTCTACTTTAACCGTAATAGATAAAATATATGTAGACTTTTTCTAGGTTAATAATCACTAAATAGGTTTTAATTAAAAAGCCAACACCTTCATTTTTCTTTGTTGGGGTTAAAATATATTTATATTCATTAAACGAACGATTAAATTGAAGCTCTTGTGAACTTACGAATTCCAATTTTGAAAATTATTTTTGAAATCAATAAGTTACCAATTTTTGGGCGTTGTGGGGTGTTAATCCTTCCCTACGCGTAACCGACCCTCGAACTCCTTTTCTGATTTTACATAGACCAAAATGTTATTTTAATAAATAAAACGTTTTATTAAAGTAACCCTTATTTTAAAGTGATCCAATCACACTTTTGACTTTTAATAGTGTTATGCTATGTAGGTTTACCTTTTATTTAATTGTTTTAAACATATTTTTAGCAAATGCTTTTGTATTTTAAAGATGTATTTTTATTGAGTTTCAAGTCGTGAGTTATTTTTGGGACTCGGTTGTGACTCTCTAGATATGTTAGATATTTTGAGTCAGGTTTAAAGAGTTACAAGGTAAGATTATAGTGTTGGGTTGGAGAATATAAGATTAACTAAAGGTGCATTATACTAAATTATCTTCGTGGTTACTTTTTTTTTAAAAAGTTAACATTATGTATGAAATTGAAAGATATTTACATGAAAGTTCATCGTACTCTACTTAAATATGGAGAATTATATGTAAAAAATATAAATTATTAAAATGCTTTTTATTCAAAAATATAAAAAAATATAAAAAATTCTATTTGATAGGTTTTAATTGATTTTCCGGTTTTTTATCTATTTCGGTAGAGTAATTTTTTAGCCAATTCAAATAGTTGAACTTAAATAGTTGGACCATGAAATCAAATAATTTCTCATTCAACCAATTACATGGACTCAATCTAATTTTTACATTTATTTTATATATCGATTTTATGTAGTTTTAAATATGTTAAGAAAAGTTCTTTTACTGTTTTGAAATTTAATATTTATATTTTAATTTTGTGACATCGAGTCTTTGTAATATTTTTATTTGAAAATACCGGTCTTCTATATTTAAAGTTTTTTATCAATTTAACGGCTGTTAGAAGCCTATAATGGGTGAGAACCAGGGGCCTTGCTACCCTTAGTAGGGGACATGGAGGACAACTCGGGTACCCTTTTAGAACCAAATCATGTTTGAGAATCTAGAGCCTACCCCAATAGAGTGTTGGAATGTTGGAATGTGTTGCCCAGAATTATTTATACAATGAAATTAATTTGGACCCTTTTTTGTCTCCTTATTTCTAATCTTTTCCCTATGATTTGTTGTTTTGCATGTTAATCTTGCATCATCATTCCATATCAAGAAGGGATTGGTTTTTTAGAATATTTGCGCAATTAGAAAAGCGATCATCATGGATGGAAGGATCCTAGAGAAGGAAGATGAAAATGTGAGGTACGTCACTGGTCCGAGGTCAACCAACGAAATATGGGGATAGTTTGGCTGATGATCATGAAGCAGAAACTTCAGAATATGCCCATATTAGTGTCAAGCATAATAATGTACAGGAGCTGCGAGAAACATGTGAACGCTTTGATTTCAAGACTAAATGGTTATTCTATGAGACTTATGGCGACATAGCGTACATGTTGTATGTGAAGATAGACAAGTAGTTCTTGAAGGCCTTGGTTCAGTTCTGGAACCATGGGTATTGTTGCTTCATTTTTAATGGAGAAGACATGATGCCAACATTCGAGGAGTATCTGACCCTTTTCAATTTGCGTAAGGTGAAGGAAAACTGGGTTTATGCTAAGCCTCCTAAAAACAAAAACTCACATATGAGGCTTACAACTTTTGCAAGTATGAGTGATGGATGGGTCAAGGGTTTGATAAGAAAAATATGAGGTAGTTTTTCTTTCCCTTGGTCAAGCATCAGAAATATAATACATGTTCATCCAGATATAGAAAAGAGAGTAGATCTCCTGGATATTGCAATCTATGGTTTGATCATCTTCCTCAAGGTCTTAAAAAACATTGGCATGGCCTTGATTGATTTCTTTGAGCAATTAAAGAGGGAAGTCAACCCATTACCTGCGGTGTTAGCTGAAACTTTCATCTCACTGAATGCATATAGAAAAGTAGAGGGTGTATGCTTTGGAGGATGTGCTCCTTTACTCCAGGTTTGGGCCCTCAACCACTTCTGGAAGTGCCCAACTTTGACTCTATTCAACGTGTTCTCCCCCAATTTTTCTCCACTCTAGGAATTCTTACCCAAGGATTGGCCAACTGTCAAGAAAAATAAATGGGTTAATATATACAGAGACCGCCATGACGAAGACATCAAATAGAGGGTTTCTTGGATGGGTCATGCTAAGGTTTTGTACAGATGTGGAGATTACAACTTCTTAATGATGTTGGGTTTATGGGATGGAATTGGGTGTGCTCCCTTGTTGGTATCATGTCAGTATGGATCTCGACAGTTCGTTCCTTTCACCACTGGCCTCGGTTCATTAGAGTTAGAGTTTCAAGGCGAGTTCAGAGGGAAGATACAAACTATTAGTGATTCATGAAATAAATGCTATTATATGAAGCTAGATTCTGACAAACACTACATGTTCACCCCTGACTATGATATTTGGAGGCACATAAGAATGAATGAAAAGATCATGCTAACTATTTTTGGGCAGGCTAAACCTCTAGAAGGACATATGAAGGTGGTTCCATCTGAGGCTGACATTTTGAGAGAAGAATTAAGAAAGGCTAAGTTGGAGGTTGAAGCCTGTAAAGTGTTTGGGTGTTCTCTATTTATGAGCGCAAGTGCACACTTTTGTCAAGATATAGTATATAAGATATCGTCTCCCACATGGATTGGACAGCTTGAATCGAATTGTTGTTCCTGCACAAGAAAAGTAAATGCGCAAGTAAGATGGTTGTTGAGAAGAAAAATAAAATAAAAACACAAGTAATTAAAAAGGAAGTGATCAGATTGATAGAGAGGGCATGGTTATGCTACTGCTTAGTGTGAAACTGCGTTGAATAGGTCAAGTTGTTTTGTGCTGCCACGATCAGCTGCCTTGGCGGGTGATGGAAGATTGAGGCGGCGAGAACTTTCGCTGCCACGACGGCACTCCACTCTTGCAACTTTCGTTGTCCCGGCAGGTGAGATAGAGAGAAGTCCTGGCGGCGAGTCTGGCAGATACTCCAAGTTCGGTGAAGCAATTATGAAGTGATCCTATCTATGTCTAGGCTAAAATTCTGTTGCTGCATGATGTAGGCAATACCTAGCAATCTCAGCGTAAACCTAACACAAACAATCAACGTTTAGTTGCTCCTTTTAGCCGCTGAAATTCTAACCTATGTCTAAGCTGAATTAGTCAACACCTCTTCATGATGAGACCATGCTGAATTCTTTCGTGAGTTTGACACCATCGTGCCTGACAAATGGATTCTTCAACTGGACTTTTAGAACTAATTGAAGGAAGTGAAGCACATGAATTAAGCAAACTAAAAATATTTTATTGCAAAAAAAAAAACTTGAAAACCTAAACAACCGTTCTCACAACTAATTACAACATAACCCAAACCCAAGGAGAGAATTAGAACATGTCGGCGGCAACAAAACCTAAGCTATGCCTAAGGAAAACCTAAGTTGTTCTTGAAGTACAAAATACATTGAGTATATATAGGCATTAGCCAGGTCAAGTCCTCCTTGGAGTAGAAGTCTTCAAAGAGATTTTGCATTAAATGAAACTTTAAATTCTGACTTATTTGAGTTGAATTTGACTTATTTTCCCATTGCCTTGCTCCGTAAGTAAGCTCATTCTTCTCCTTTGGCGGTTCTGTCTGCTGCTCCAGGCGTCAGAAAATTGAGTGAATGGCATCGTTAGAATCAGAATTTTCTGCTCTACCAATCGCACTCCAATTTACCAATTTCTCACTTTGCTGCTCTGGGCGGCATGCTCACTTTGTTGTCCTAGGTGGCAGACTCACTTTGTTGTCCTGGGCGACATGCTCACTTTGATGTCCTGGGCAGCAGGTATGGCGGCAGCAGGTCCTTTGCAGCGGCTCTCTGTGTGGAACTGCTTCAATACAACTCCCTGGTCTGCTGCCTCAGCATCCTCTCCTCTGGTCTACTCTCCTTCTAACATCTTCTAGCCCTGGAAAACTAAATCTACACTAAAACATCATTTTCACTTCACCAAGTAACAAATATTCAATAAGAGCATGGCAAAACAAAGATATTGTATTTATGCAATGCATAACCTAATTATGCCTAAAATGCAATTGAAAACAACAATAATATGAGATGGAATGTGCATGAAATATAGAACTTATGGACAATTTACAAAGCCCTGCGAGAACAGAACTAACAAGACAAGTTCGAGTCAAGCCTTGATGTGGAGAAATATAAAAGGGAAACCAATTGAGTAAAAAAGATGTATATGGAAATAAAAGAGAAGTATGAAATACAAAGGGTTGACTTCCTCAAATTCCAAGCCATTGTTCGGAATGCTAATCTAAGGAAGAGCCCATAGCAATGGAAACGAGAAATTGAACATGTTGTGGCCAAAGAAAGAGAGCATAGCAGAAGGAAAATTGAGAAATATAGGCGGGCACTCACAGAAGAGAAGAAAAAAGGTAAACAAGTAGCAGAAAATGAAAAGGGCAAACAAACCCTTGAAAAAGAAAAGGAAAGTGTAGCTGCTTGGAAAAGGAAGGCCCACAACAACAAGATCTGTTTGTTGGAACTGCAGTCAGCCTACAATGAGAATAGTGAGAAATTGAAGCAAAGCCAGGCTTCCGTTCCTGAATTACAGGCCAAGATGGAGGACTTGAACCAGACACTTCACAAGCTACATAGTGATCAAACCTATGAGGAGCTTCAGGCTAGTTTGAGCGAAAATGACTTCTTGAAAGAGTGAGTGGAAGAGATGGGCAACATCATCCAAGAATACAGAATGAAGATCCCAGTCCTCGAAAAATATTGTTGTTAGAAGAAATGACTATTGGTTCACTCGTCTTAGAGACGACACTAGAAGATTCCAAGAATGATATGAGTTTGATAGGTCTGTGATGACTCAAATACAAGATGTGGCTAGGCACGTGATGATGTTAGCGACTGAAGCCACAGCCCTCCGTCGATACATTAGGCATGTGGGAGAAGTAGGACCAATGCTCATGTGGTTAATAGAAGAGATCAAGGAGTTGGGTACTCGGGCTGAGATGTACATGTAGAAAAATAAAACTTCTTGTAATAAAAGACCTTTGTCATTTAAATGAAAGTTGTTTCTTGAACTAATATTTTATGAAACTAATGACCCTTCGTTTGTATCCATGCATTTGCATCATGTTTGTTTGGTTGGTTACTTGTTTATATTTCTTTGTTGCATGCATTCATGACATGATAAGAAACTATCTTAAATAAAAAATGATAGAAATAACATTCAAAATAGAAAAAACAACTCACAAGTACGGTACTCGTTCCCAAGTAAGAGCAATGGACATGGAAAACAGGCTGACGACTTTGGAAACCAACCACAAAGCACCCAAGACAAGCTGGAAAAGATTGAAACCGACCTGAAACATGAAATAGAGTTAGGTCATCAAAAAATAGTTAGTCAGATCGTAACCATATTGGGGGTTCAAGATCCAAATGCAGCTGAAATAGGAGGATATACTGGTACACTACCGTGATTCCCTAGAATGACTTTTGGAATGCAAAAGGAGGTTGCCTCCAAATCCAAAACCCATTTCCATTTTGATGAGTCCTCTATTCGCGCCCCAAATGGAGAGGTTAACAATTACGAGGTATGTGACCTCGATGAAATTTTTGATAAAGCTAAAGCTAAGAAGAAATGGGAGGACCGATATGAAAAGCTTGAAGGAATGATCAAATCCTTCCAAGAAGGAAGTATTCATGGTGAAATGGATGCGAGGGACCCGAGCCTAGTGACTGACTTGGTGGTACCCCCAAAATTTAGGGTTCCAGATTTCGAAAAATACAATGGAACCACACGCCCTTCAGCACATCTAACCATGTACTGTAGGCAGATGTCAATGTATCTGGACAACGAGAAGCTACTCATCCATTTCTTCGAGGATAGTTTGGTAAGGTCAGCTGCATGTTGGTACATGCAACTAAGCCTGGTCAACATTAGATCATGGAAATATTTATCTAGAGCTTTTAGCTTAAAATACAAGCATGCCACAGACATGGTTCCAACTTGAATGGCCCTGCAAGGGATGGAATAAAAGAATCATGAAAGTTTCCGCCAGTACACGTAAAGGTGGAGGAATGTATCTGCTCAAGTTTAGCCACCATTGTTGAAGAATGTGATTACTCCGATGTTTGTTGAAACCTTGAAAGGTTCATTCTATGACCGCATGATAAACCATGCAACAAAAGGCTTCGCAGATATATTAATGAATGGTGAGTTAATTTTGGTAGCTGTCAAGAACAGAAAGCTGGATTGAAGGGAGACAAAGAAACCCTACAAGAAAAAAGGAGAGTGAAGTCAATGCAACCAAAGTTTACAACCCTAATTATTCGAAGGGTGTAGTTTTAAATAAGCCCAATGTTTCAACTCCATCCCTTGTTGCAATAAGCTCGCCAAAGGAAGAACGAAGATATCAAGGAGGATAAAAATCATACTTCCCTCCAACCCCAATGACATACGCTGAATTGTTCACTGAACTAATCAAATCCCAAATGGTGCTACCACGACATGTCCCTCCTTTCTCACCTCTATACTCGCAATGTTACGATGAAAAGGCGCAGTGCGAATACCATACAAGAATTAGGGGGTACACCATTGAGAATTGCACCGCGTTTAAAAGAGTGGTGGATGATTTACGGAAGTCAGGTATGCTGTCATTCGACACCTCTATAGAAAAACAGAATCCTTTACCAAACCACCAGAAGAAAAGAGTGAATGCAGTCATCGAGGAGGGAGACAAGATGATTAAGGAATATGTTACTGAGGTCAGAGCACCCATGAAGTGGGTATGGGCCCAAATGGTGGCAGCTGGGATGTTGGAAGGAGAAGCCCAGAAGTTGAAGGTTGAAGATGGGTTGTATTGCGAGGACCACAAGGAAGAAGAACATGGGATCAAATGTTGCTTGGAGTTTAAGCAAGAGTATACTGGAATGAAGCCCCTGGTTATCAAGACTAAGGCAAAAATAAGTGAATCCATGAGGGGTGTAACCCCACGACTTATAATCAAGGCATCGACCTCATTTATGTACAAGGATAGCAAGCACGTTGCATAGGACTACGCTTGCACATTAATGGCCATAGGAGAATTACATGTTGAAGAGAAAAAAAGATGAACCAATCAATGAAGTTAGTCGTTTCACTAGGAGTGGGAGACTGTATTCCCCTCCTGTAGGTGAAGACAGAGATGTAACACAAAGAATGGTTGTGGTTGAAGAGCCTGGGAAGGAAAACGAGAGTGATTTCTTCAGAGAGAAGCCACCAATATCAATGAGCCAATGAAGAAGTCAGAGGCTCAAGAATTTCTAAAGATACTCAAGCACAGTGAATATAGCGTGGTGGAACAACTCTATAGGCTTTCGGCTCGAATTTCTATATTATTGTTGCGTGTAAAAGAGTCTATCATAATAGAGTGCAAGTGTACACGACGCAAGTAGTAAAGTGATACATGAAGTATCGGATGTCGAATCCACAGGGATTGGAAATAGCTTTATCCTTGGATTGCCGTACAAAAGAGAAAGAAGAAAGTTTAATTGTTTGTAGGGGAATATTGAAGAATACTAAAGATAAAAGATTAAAGGATTCAGGATAGAGAAATAGGCCGGTATTGATTTGCTCAGTAGTGCAGGTGTTGCACTATATAGAACTTCTTGTTCTATCGTCGTTCCTGTCGCGGCAACACCTGCGGCGGCAGCAGTCTGTTGTTGTCGCGGCAGTGATCACACAACTCTGTAGTTCAAGCTTGGCAAGAATCCCTGATGTGACATGTCCTATCCCTAGGTCCAAGTCTGTCGATAAACACGTCTTAGATGATACCTCCCGGCGTGAATCGAAGGATGAACACCGATGTTGTTGAATTCTTCCTTAGCCACTTAACCTCGTCCTATCCCTAGGTCCGAGATAGTTCAACCATAAACCAGAGAACCCGCACTTATTCTTTTCGTATACTTAACTCTCCCGATATTAAGTAAATGAATAATCTCACAATGCTCTCTCGATACTCTTGCAAGATGTTGAAAACCAGAATAAGCAAACTTGAAGTTTATTTTATTGAACAGAAAAAAAATCCTAAAACAGTACAATCCTTGCAACTACTTTACAGAATCAACCCTTATCCCTAGGGGAAGTTTAGAACATGATGAGAAGGGGAAAACGACTAGGGTTTTGGGGAAGACGGCTAGAGAATGAGATGTCCTTCCCTAGGTCGAATTACATGCCTTTATATAGGCCTTGGGTTGAAGTTTTCTAATAAGGCAAGAATACAAGTTTAAACTAAAGTAGAACTCTATTAAAGACTAAATCTTCAGAGTAGATGCGTTTAATTCGTCCTATTTTCTTTCTTTGGGTTTCTTCCTTGAACTTTGGGCTTGGCCTTCATTCTGATCTAGGGCTCAAAAAAATATAGGAGTGGCCCACGACAGACCGGCTTAATTTCCTCTATTTGTCGAGCTCCACTTCATTTTTTCCCTTCACAATTGATGTCGTCATTGGCTGCCACGGCAGTGGCCACGACATCGTCTTCCTTCTCGACTCAGTCCTGCGTTCCATCTTTGCTTCTTCACTGCCCTGAGTCTGCTACAGTAGCTACCTGCAAAAGTAACCAAAATCAGTAGTAACTGTGCCATTTAATATAATTGTGATGTATATGTGAAACTGTACCTAAATGCAATGAATTATGCTTGAATGCAGCAGAAATATGGGTTAAATAAGAGGTAAATTATAGAACTTTTAATCACTCAAGAATTATCTCTATTACTCAGTTCTGAGGGCCACCGGGAGGCTTTGTTGAAGATTCTGAACCGAACGTTTGTACCAAAAGTGATCACTACCAAGAAGATGGGCATGTTGGTCGGTAATTTTTTTGTTAACAACTTTATTTTGTTCAATGATGAGGATATACCGAAAGGAGGGAGGGGATCATACAAAGCTCTACACATCTCAACAAGATACAAGGGATATATGTTACTGGACGTCCTTATTGATAACGGGTTAGCCCTTAATGTTCTACCGCTAGCAACATTAAAGAAGCTACCAATAGATAGCTCGCACATGAGAGCTTATCAGAATACGGTGAGAGCATTTGACGAGACACAAAGGGGGGTAATAGGAAGAATTGAAGTGCTTTATAGATCGAACCATCAACTTTTGATGTGGAGTTTGTAGTCATGGATATTAGGCCCCATTACAGCTGCTCGCTTGGGCGCCCATGGATCCACACGGCAGGAGCAGTCCCTTCTATTTTACATCAAAAGCTAAAATTTGTGATCGACGGACAAATAGTAACAATAGGTGCAAAGGAGGAAACAATTGCATCAGTAACCACTGATGCACCCTTTATCGAGATAGATGAGGGTACGCTCGAGCGTCACTTTAGAACACTAGATATAGTCAATGAGACCTTTGTCACCGATGGGAGCAAAGTGTCATAGCCAGAACTATCCAGCTGCGCAAAAATGCAAGTGAAGTCGACTCTCGGAAAAGGAGTTGAAGTTGGAAAAGGATTTGGGAAAAGACACCAAGTGAGGTTGTACCCTGTGAAGACTTATCGATTTGGGCTAGGCTTCAAGCTCAACCATTGGCAAAGAAATGAAGAAATTAGAAAGCACCAGGAAATGAGAAGGGCAAGATTGAAGGGGGAAGCAGGGATTTAAATAGCGTTCGCGGTCGCATTTTCGGTCGCGTTACGTTTATCGCGTTTGCGGAGATAACGGATGCTATTGCGGTCACCGCGAGTGTCGCAGTCGTGATTTTTTTCAAAATTCGCGCAACTTATTGTATTAAACAATAATTATAATTGTAATTATTTAAATTCACTTCTTATGATTTTTAAATTGTTTTCTGACACTTAGATTAGTAGATTATTAAAGTTAAATAACTAAATTCAATGAAAAATAAACTTTGCACTCTAAATTAAGAGAAAATAAGGATTAAATTAATATAATTAAAATATGAAAGGGCTGAAATGGATATTTATCCATCCTTACATAAAGCTTAAGGGGAGCAAGGAGGGAAACAATGTCCCAATATCCCACATCGGTGAGATATGTAAAGTAATAAGGGAAAACAACTTATAAATAGAGGCGCAGGAGCTGGAGGAAGGAAGCATATAAACCTTGGCTTTTATGGCTGAGATTATGATTAAGTGGGTCACATTGTGCACACAAAGCTAAGTATATTTTTCAGAATGAGGGCTTATTTGCCCTCATTTACAAATTTTGTTGAGTTTGACTTTGAGTTCAGTTGATTTTCAAGCTGGATTTTTAAGTTGACTGAGTTTAATCTGGATCATTTAAAGTCGATAACGGGTCGATAACGGTAATAGCGCCCCATTATTTACGTGATTGACCAATATCCGTTAAATAGCGGCCGTTAACATCCTCTATTTGTGTGATTCTAATTCTCTCCGCTAATATTGGTGTTAGCGGTAACGGAGGGCGGCGCTACCACGAGATTGCGGCCGCTATTGCGGTTGCGGTCCGCAATTTAGAACCCTGGGGGGAAGATAATTAATGGGGGTCAATTACATTCCCACCTCTCAGCCATAATTTCAGATCCGGAGGCTTTTTGGACCCCCAACACCCAAGTTAATAAGGAGGAGGAAGGAAAGAATGACTTGTGTGAAGCATTTGAGAAGTTGAGCATTAACGTTGTGACGTGCAAGGAAGGAGAGAACAAGTGCTTGTCCATGACTAGCCCCTGCTCTGAACTTTACAACTAGACTACTGAAGAAATTTATGCAGTCTTTAAGACAATTTTAGAGTAATCCTCAAAACCAACCCCTTTGCTCCAGGCCTGGAGACAATAATGGATCTTATGTAAAAGCCATATGTCAAAACTGATAATTTGAAATTCAGTAAAAGATGCATTTTTTCTTCCAACAGGTTTTGTGTGGCAATTTTTCCATAAACCATGAATAAACCTCAAAGTAAAATAAAAAATAAGACAAATCATTCCATTCATTGGCTCATCTCTTTCCTTCGTATATATATATATATATATATATATTCCTTGTTGTTTGTAATTGTTCAGATATCAGTGGCTTAAACGATTCCGAGCCAGAATCCGAAGTTAACTTTGAACTACCTTCATGCCAAGTAGAAGTTGAAAATGTTGATGATGAGGAAGAATATGATCTTCCTAAAGACTTGTTCAGAATGGTAGAAGGAGAAGAGAAAGAGATTCTACTACACAAGGAGGATTTGGAAATTTTGAACCTTGGCACAAAAGAAGAGAGGCACGAGGTAAAGATTGGCACAACCATTACAACTATTGTAACACCCAAAATTCACAAAATCCCTAATTTAAAGACCTAATTTTTAAATCCTAGCTTTTGGTAATTTTTGAATCGATTTGTGAAAAAACTGAAATCGGAATTTTAGACCACTTTGCGAAACGATAAATTTTTGGGTATTCAACTAATTTTTTTTTGAAACCTTTGATTTTGAAAATTTTGAACTCATGACTGAATTCATAGAAACTTTGATTTTGGGTTAAAATCTTAATTTCTAAAAGTTCAGGGTATGTCAAGTAACTTTCTTTAAAAAAATTGCCTTTTTTTATTCAATGTTATTGGTTTAAGATTTATTTAAATATTTTAAAAGCTTTGTGGTTGATTTCGAAATATTTTTAAAGTTTAAGATTAATTTTGTATTTTTTCAAGTCTATGGTCTAAATTGCAAATTCCCTAAAGTTTGGTGCCATTTACTCATCTTTAATAACTTCAAAGTTTAAAAGAGCAATTTATGTTTGATAAGAATTAGGAGCCATCTTTTCCCTGAATTCTTTATAATTTATTTTATTTATTTAACGATTAATATTATGTTACCTATATATAAACCCTAAAGCTCACAATATGTTTCTCTAAATCTTTACTTGCCGACAACCGAAACCCTAGAACCATTCAACCTTCAGTCACCGTCGTTCTTCCCTAGACCCATCACATATTGTTGTGCGTTAATCAAACTCACAGCTTGTCGATTGCTCCCAAAATCATTAAATTACCCACCACCCAGATCTCTCTGAATTACTTGAACACAATTGCGATTTCCATTGAGATAAATTTGTTTGAAATCTCAGTGAAGCCAAACTCCAAATCAAGATAAGTTCAATTGCTTTCACAATTTAAAAGCAAGCTTTTTTTACTTTAAAGTATTATCATTATTAAATTCAATGTACAAATTCTTCCAAATCAATATTTGTTTTAAATTAATATTTAGGAAAATTCCTTAGTCATATAGTGATAGGATATTAATGTAGGGTTTATATAGTACGTTATAGTTCAAGTGTTAGACTCGAACGTGAGAGGCGTTCTTCTCGACCTTAGAGCTATTGCTGCTTGAGGTGTGTTTCTTCCGGTGCTATAAATAAACTATTTTTGTGTGTTCTCTTTCAGTGCTACATACTTTGATTTTGTGATTGTGATTTTACACTTGAATGATTTTCGGCTATGTCATGATTTATGTTATATTTTATGTGCACATTATTTTCAGACTGTGAATAAATTATGTTTTAAAGTAAATGAACTATGAATCCCCAATTTACTATCGGACTGTGTTGAGACTGTGAAAACCGTGATATCTTTTTACTGTGTTATCATGGGTTGGGATTGTACGAAGGAAGTTCAGTGGTTTATACCACTTGCGTTGGTGACTATGTAGTGAGAGGTTCTGGTGAACCTTCTCTTTTTGGTGGCTATGGAGTATGGATGCATTGCATTGTGATTTCATAAAACCATGTTTAAACTTATTTTGTGTCTTTTAAATATTTTTGTGAAAATTTATTGTTGTGAAACTGAGTTTGTGATTGCCTGCACTTTAGAGACACACTGAGCTCAATAGCTTACTCCCTATAGTTTTCTTTTACAGATACCTTGGACTCTAGGCAACATGGTACTTGGAGGATCTCATATTTTATTCGGTTATTCTATTATTTAGTATTGAACTATTTTTATTTATTCAAATTATTATTTATTATTTTGGAGTATTGATGTATATTCATACTTTGAGACTATTTATGCTTTGGGATTATTTTTAGCATTCATTTAATGTGTTTTTCATTTTGGAGATTTTATTTAAACATTCGAATAATAATTATGGCATTTATATTTTATTTATTCCAAGTGATTTAATAAATTATTGTTATATATTATTTTAAACTGAATTAAAACATAATTTCCAAAAGGTGTTTTTTTAGGGAAAAGTTTTCAATCGTAAACTCTTAAATTCGGTCTTTTCTTCTAAGACAGGTTTAGGGGGTTACAACTATTACCCGACAAAGCCTGATCGAGCTCCTAAAAGAGTATAAGGATATTTTTGCCTGGTCATACCAAGACATGCCTGGTCTTGACACTAACATTGTTATACATCGGCTGCCAATAAAGTTAGGATGCGAGCCTGTAAAGCATAAGCTTAAAAGGATGAAAGCTGAGACACTCTTGAAAATTAGGGATGAAGTGAAAAAGTAGTACGACGCAGGTTTCCTTGAAGTGGCCAAATATCCAGAATGTGTGGCGAACATCGTCCCAGTTCCTAAAAAAGATGGAAAAGTGTGAATGTGTGTGGACTATAGGTACCTGAATAGGGCAAGCCCCAAAGACAACTTCCCACTACCACACATTGATACATCGGTAGACAACACATTTGGAGATTCCTTTTTTTCCTTCATGGATGTGTTCTCTGGGTATAATCAGATTAAGATGTGCCCAAAAGATATGGAAAAGACCACCTTCATAACATTATAGGGCACTTTTTGCTGTAAAGTAATGCCTTTTGGCTTGAAGAATGCCAGGGCAACTAACCAAAGAACCATGGTTACCCTATTTCATGATATGATACACAGGGAATATAGGTGTATGTTGATGATATGATTGGTAAGTCTCGATCTGAAGAGGAGTGTCTAGATAATTTAGAAAAAACTCTTTCAAAGATTGAGGAAATACCAGTTAAAACTTAACCCAAATAAGTGTACATCTGGGGTTACGTTCGGAAAATTGTTAGGCTTTATGGTAAGTAGGAAAGGAATAGAGATTGATCCAGACAAGATTAAGGCCATACAAGAGCTTCTGTCACAAAAAAACACAGAAGGAAGTTTGGGGTTTTTTGGGAAGATTAAACTACATTGCTAGCTTCATATCCCAACTGATGGACAAATGTGATCCGATGTTTAGGCTACTTAGGAAGAATAACCCAGGTACATGGAACGAAGAATGCCAGGCAGCCATGGAGAATATCAAGGAGCAGCTAACTAATCCTCACGTGCTGGTCCCGCCAGTTCATAGGAAGCCATTAATTCTATACCTAACGGTGTATGAAAACTCTATGGGTTGTGTACTGGGCAACATGACGAAACTGGAAGAAAAGAAAAGGCAATATATTACCTAAGCAAAAAATTCACCGATTGTGAAACCATGTACTCCTCAATAAAAAAACTATGTTGTACCCTGGTCTGGGCAACTAAAAGGCTTAGGCAATATATGATATATCACACTACACGGTTGATTTCGAAGCTGGATCCACTAAAGTTCATGATGGAGGCCTCAGCCCTATTTGGAAGATTAGCGCGATGGCAGATGTTGTTGTCAGAATTTGATATCCAGTACGCGAGTTAGAAAACATTAAAAGGAAGTGTCATAGCTGACTTTTTAGCAAGCAGTGCCTGTGATGATTATGAGGCATTAAATTTTAATTTTCCTGACGAGGACATAATGTGCATCTAAGAGAATGATGAGGTTCCATCAGAATCTTGGGTCATAAACTTTGACGGTGTCACAAATGCATTAGGACGAGGTATCAGTGCAGTTTTTGTTTTGCCAAAAAGGAAATTACTACCCTTTCACCAGTCGATTGAAGTTCTTCTGCACTAATAACATGGAAGAATACGAGGCTTTTATAATGGGTCTAAGGGAGGCCACTGAAATGAAAATACGTAACTTGAAAGTATTTGAAGATTCATCGTTGGTTATTTACCAAATACGAAAGGAATGGGAGACGAAAGACGCAAAGCTGGTAGAATGCCACAAGTTGGTCCTTGAATTAACCAAAGAATTCAATGTAATCACCTTCAAATATCTTCCCTAGGAAGACAACCAGATGGCTGATGCCTTCGCCACCCTAGCAGATATGTTCAAGGCAAGTGAAGGTTCAAAAATGATGCCCATCAAACTACAAATGTTAGACTCCCCAGCTCATTGCTATGACATGGAAGAGGAAACATATGGCTTGTCATGGTACCATGATATCATTCAGTATGTAAAATTTTAGCAATACCCACTACAAGCTGCAAAGAATGAAAAGAAAATGATCATGAAAATGGCATCAGGGTACGTCCTTGACGAAGAAATCCTTTACAAGAGAAGTCGAGATCAAGTGGTTTTGAGATGTATGGCCGCAAAAGAAGCTTAATTGATCCTAGAAGAGGTTCATGAAGGAGTTTGTGGACCTCACCCTAGTGGTTTCACCATGGCCAGAAGAATCACGCACTTTAAATATTATTGGTCAACTATAAAGTGCTCATAAGTCCTATATTTTATATGTATTCCACCTTATATTATTGTTTTTCTTATGTACATTTTAGGCATATTTAGGTGCATGCATGCATTATTTACAGTATTCTTTACTTTAGCATGTTTATATTGAATATCTTTGATTTGGTTAGAAAAGGTACTATTTTAGCTTAGTTTTAGTTTTAGGTACTAGAAGCTGGCAGAAGGAGAGAGGAGCTGATACTGAGGCAACAGACCAAGGAGCTGTACTAAAGCAGCTCAACACAGAGAGAAGTCTTGCCGAGTAGCTGCCGCCGCCATACATGTCGCCCATGGCAGCAACCGAAAGAATTGGTGAATTGGAGTGCGATTGGGAGATCTTAATTTTTGAGTCCAATGAGCCCTTCCACGCAATTTATCGATACCAGAAAAAGCGGACTGAGCTATCCAAGGGGAGATTATCCAAGGTGGCTTAAGGTTACTTGTGCCACAAGGAGTCCAACTTCAAGTCATAGAAGTCAGAATTTAATGGATGCATTCAATGCTAAAGCTACTTTATGATAAGGAAGAATGCTACTCCAAGGAGGACTTACCCTAGGCCATGCCCTATATATACCTTGTATTTTAGACATCTTACGACCACATAGTCAGAATATCTTAGGTTTCTCTTGTGTTTTCTTGTCGGCACTATGTTCTAAATTCTCTAGGGTTAGGGTTATGTTGTAATGTAGTTCTGAGAACGGTTGTTTTAGGCTTTAAGTTTGTTTTTGCAATAAATTCAAAGTTTGCTTATTTCGTGTTCTTCACTATTTTAAATTGAGTCGAGAGATCGATTGGAGGTAATCTATTTGTTTTGTATCGAGAGAGTCAAACTCACAAAAGAAGTAAGCACGATCTCATCAATACCAGGTGTTGATCAATCCAGCCTAGACATAGGTTAGGATTTAAGGCGGCTAAAAAGGAACGAACCAAAGTTTGTTGTTCATTGTAAGATTCACACCGACGGGTATCATCTGCAGCGGGCAACAACATCATTTTGACTTAGACATAAGCGGGATCATTATCGAAGCGTTCTGCCGAGCCTTGAAGGATTGCCGATTTTGCCGCCGAGCCATCGTCCATTCCACTGTCGAGGCAGCGAAAGCGTCAAAGCAGCTAATCTGTCATCCTCTACCGAGGCAGCAAAGTCTGGCAGCGCAAAGCAACTTAACCTGTTCAACACAGTTTCACACTACTAAGCAGCATAACCTGACCCATTCCATCACCTTGATCTTTTCTATCAAATTACTTGTGTTCTTTACTTTTCTTTACACTAAAATTTACTTGTGCATTTATTTTCTGTGCAGGAATTGCAATTCGAATAAACTGTGCAATCCCTGTGGGAGACGATATCTTTTATACTATAACTAGACAAGAGTGTGCACTTGCGCTCCTATTTAGAGAAACCTAAACGCTCTACAAGTTTTTGGCGTCGTTGCCAGGGATTGACAACAATAAATTCGTTTTTATATTTCTGCACTTTTATTTTTATTTTTATTTGCAGTTTATTTTAGTTTTTTATTTTTCCATTATATTAAAAAAAGAATTTTACAGATTTCTTGTCCAGTGCATGACCAGAGAAAACCCATCAGGAGAAATGTTTTTTTATACGAGATCGAACAAAGAGCAAGAGAACTTAAGAAAGAAGCAAGAGAAGCCCTCGGGAAAGCCAAGGAAGAAGGAAAGGAAGAGGCGGCCGTGCATAACGGCTAAGACGACAACCCTACCAACAATGCCCATAACGGGAGGGATGGGCAGCAAGATCCGCCTCTTAGGCAGCAGCCACCAGTTCCATTCAGGCAGCAGAAGTATGTGCGCACCACCAGAGAATATCTGGAGCACGACTTTAGGGGATTTGACCCAACTGTTGGAGAGCTTGAAATCGAAGCAAATCACTTCGAATTGAAGCCTGTAATGTTCAACATGATAAACACACTGGGGCAATTTGGAAGAACTGCCACAGAAGATGCTTGGCAGCACTTGAGAGGATTCCTAGACATGTGTAGAGCTTTCAAGATATATTGAGTCCATCAAGACGTGTTGAAGCTGAGAATATTCACTTATTCACTGAGGGATAGGGCAAAACAATGGCTAAACAACCAACCGACGAGATCATTCAATACTCGGACGAAGTTGTGCAAGGATTTCTTAGATCGTTTCAGTCCTTCAAACGTCACAGAGAGGTTGAGAAACGAGATCACAACCTTTCTCCAAGGGGATGAAGAACCAATGTATGAAGCTTGGGAGAGGTACCAACAGATGCTAAACAATTGCCCGCTTCACGATTTCCCATCCTGGACTCATGTATCGATTTTCTACAATGGAGTAAATCAACCGACACGAATGATGCTCAACACCTACGCCAATGGAATCATGCTGGATAGACCACCTGAGGAGGCACTACAGATTCTGAACAGAATTGCCAAAAACGACTACAAGTTCCCTACAGTTCACCGTGGCGGCATAAGGCAGCCAGCTGTTGTGAATGAAGTAGAGGCCACCGAATTTGTTAATGCCCTCTTGGATAAACTAACAGAGCTGGTGATAAATATGGCCAAAAGAAAAACATATGAGGCCAAGGCTGTGGAGCCATTTTGTGATGAGTGTGGGGGCAACCATGATTCCTCTGAATGCAGTGAATCCGCCAACGTTATGGGAACCAATGAGATGAATAGAAGACCCAACACCAACACATATAACCCATACTGGAAGAAGCATCCGAACTTCTCCTAGAGTAACCCCAATATGGTTGCAAATTAAACTCAACAACCAGGAGGATACCAACAGAACCTGTCACGACAGCAACCTCGGTAGCAACAGAATACGAGCAATAACTCACTCGAAACTACTTTACATACATTAATGTCTCAAACTAGTGATTTTATTGTTCGTACTAACAAATTTATTGATAAGACTGAGTCTTTTATGGATAGGTCAAAGATGAGGATGAACAACTAGGAAGCTGCAATAAAAAAATCTTGAGACCCAGTTTGGGCAGTTCACAGAGATCATAAGCAACATGACAATGGGTGCTTCATCGAATAACACAAAGGTCACAACCAAACCCACCTATGAGCAGTTTAAAGCTATAACTACAAGAAGTGGGAGACAATTGGATGAGCCCAGAGTTGAGCAACCAAAGGAAAAGCATACAAAACTACCCGCCACAGTAGCACATGAACAACCCATTGGGGCAGCACAACAAACTGATGCCCAGGCAGATAACGACATCCCTCAAAAAGATAATCCTAAACCACCACATATTAGATTCCCATGCAAGGAACGCATCCAGGACATCCTTCTACCGCCTCCCTTCCCCCAAACACTTAAACAACAGAAACAAGAGCACCAGTTCAAGAAGTTCCTAGATATACTCAAGCAGGTGCACATTAACATCCCACTCGTGGAAGCCATACAAAACATACCAAATTAAAAAAAAGTATTTGAAGGATATGGTGTCCAAGAGAAGGAGAATTGGGGAATTCGAGATGGTGACTGTCACTGAGGAATGTATGGCAGTGATGCATAATAAGGTGCCGCCCAACAGGACAGATCCACGTAGCTTCATCATTCTATGCAAGATTGGCATCAACCATGACATGTGAGCTCTATGCGACCTAGGAGCGAGTATAAATCTGATGCCCAAGGCTGTCTTCAACAAACTAGGAATTGGACAAGCAAAACCAACCTCCATCATGCTACAACTTGCTGACCATTCCTTTGTGCAACCGGATGGTAAAGTTGAAGATATCCTGGTACGAGTGGGCAACTTCATTTTTCCTGCTGATTTTCTTATCCTGGACTGTGAGGCAGATGAGAACGCCCCCATCATCCTTGGGCGACCATTCCTAGCCACGGGTTGAACATTGATAGATGTGGAGAATGGAGAACTCATCATGAGAGTGGACAATCAAAATATAAAAATACATGTCCTACAACCCACGAAGCACGCTAAGGGAAAAGAAGTCTGCGAAGACACACATGCCTCCAAGGATAGCCAAGAGACAGGGCAAGGTAGCAGCTGCCAGGGCAAGAATCAGAGCAACAAGAACCCCAAAGAGTTGGCAATCCACCTAGACAACAAGCAAATCACAACCAGCTCAGGAAGTGGTTATGCTTGGGAGGTGCACCTCAATGCACTCCCAACATAACTTAATTTATTTTTAATTTCTTTCTTTTTATTTTTATGTTTTAGGATTAGATTTTAATTTATTTGCAATTTATTTTCCACATTTTTATTTATGTATTTTTTATTTCAATTTTTCTTTATTTAGTTTATTATTTTATTTTTCAGGTTTTAGGAATAAATAAGCAGGACAAAAGAGACGACCTAACAAGGAGCCCGCCCACCATCCCGCCGAGACAGCTGTGGGCAGCCCAGCGCAGAAACCACGTAACAGCTTGTTGACTGCCAACAACTAGCTGCCAACAGATACAAAAGTAACGGGTAGAAAACCCGTAACGTGCACAAAGCAATTTGCCCGTTGGGAAGTTAATACCGCCACGACACCTCTCGACACCCTCTATATAAGACCCACTATTTCATTCACTTTTTCTTTACTTTCATCTCCTTGTTTACATACTCTTGCGTCCACTGCTCTCTTTCTACGTCCTTTCTTTTTAGTTTCAGATTTCAAAAATTGTCTCACACATGGCGATATGGAAGGAACATGCGTTCTATTACTCACAACCGACAGGAGATCTCGGCCTTGAGCCCACCCTATTCGAGAAAATCCACAGTAATGGTTGGGAAATCTTCGCAAAACAGCCAGAGGTGGCCAACATCACGCTTGTACGAGAATCTTATGCCCAAAACCCCTCCTAGAGCTATCCTTTGTTTTTGTCCGAGGAGAGCCTGTCAAGCTCAATGATGCCTTGATCAACAGTTTCTATGGATTAGAGATGGATGGGAACCCTCATTAAGAATGGAGACAGTCACTGACGGCTACCGACTATGATAGAATGAAGGCATGATTGTGCGAATCCAACACATTGTAGTTAGCAGGCAAGCATAGCGACTTAGTGCAAAGCCGTCGATTACTGCTCGAGCCGATGCTGTAAAACACATTCATAAAACGACGTCTGATGTTCACCTCCCTTAATTAAACAGTGGACCGACCGCGTCTCGCGCTCATTCACTCCATCATGACAAATCGGCCAATAAACGTTAGGGAAATAATCTGCAAAGAAATCAACAATTGCTACTGGAAATCCAATGGTTGATAATACTTCCCCTCTCTCATCATAGGTTTGTGTGCCAATTTCAATGTCCTAATCGACCCAAACGACGTGATGACCACTGCCAATGAGGGCTGGACAAGGAAAATCCGGCTCTAAATGATGCAAATGCAGGCCTTAGAGATAGAACAGATCACTCCGAGCCAGCCATCAGCCACTCAGACATCCCCTCTGGCAACACAGGGCAGTACTGAAGCTGCCCAGAACAATGAAGTCATTGCCTTGCTCTGCACTCTTATTGACAGCAACAAAAGGATAGTGCATGAGCAATTGACATTCAGGAAGTATGTAGGGGAAGTATAAGATGCCTTTGTGGCTTACTTACTGCATAAATTTCCCAATGATGCCCCCCATCTGCCCAGATTTCCAACAGACTTGGCCGCATTTAGGCATATTTAGGTACATTACATGCATTATAACAATATCTTCTCTTTTACCATGTTTTTATTGAATATTCTATGTTTGGTTGAGAAAAGTTACTGTTTTAGTTTAGTTTATATTTTCAGGTGCTATAGCAAGGAGGTGAGAGGAGAGGACATGAGAGGACAAGAAAGCTGGAACAAAAGGAGATGTACTGAAGCAGTTCCAGATGCCGCCAAGGACGCTGCCGAAGTAGCATTGCCGCCAAGTGCCGCCCGGGCAGGAGTTACACCGACTTAGCCAAAATGGGTCGCGATTTAAAGAGGGCAATTTCCTAAGCCCAATATTGCGATTTTCTGAAGCCTGTAGCGGCCTGTAGAGCTGATCTAAGACCAATAAGTAGGAGCACTTATCCTTACTTGCAGAAGAAGGCAACGTCTAAAGAGTCCATATTTAAGTAATAACGGAGTCTGTATTTAATGTAATTTACTATTAGAACTCCTACTTCATGGAGGACTCAAACTTAGGCCATGATCCCTATATATACCCAATGTATGTAAGGGTATAGGGGCATGACGAGGGTGAGGGGATGCGAGCCTGAGCAACTGCACAATGGAGATGTAGCTAGATAGGTTGGAGTTGTTGGGGGTCGTGGCCCAACTCTCTTAGGGTTGAGGCGTGTGTTTGTAAAGTAGTTTGAGGGAAATATTTGCATTAGTTTTGAGTTGTTTTCAATAAAATTCCAAAGTTTGCTTAATCTATGATCTTTGTTCTTTCAATTAGTCTACACTAGTCAGTTGAGAGGAAACCCATTTGTCGGGCACGAAAGTGCAAGGCTCACGAATAGGTTAAGCATGATCACAACCTGTTGGGGCGTGACTAACTTGGTTCCACACTAGTCCACAAGTTTCAACGGCTAAGATGGATCACCAATCGAATGGACTTGCCTGTGTTAGGTTGACACTGAGATTGGTAGATATTGCCTACATCCCGTGAGTGTTCGAGCATCCTAACCTAGAAATAGGAGGGATCACTGTCGACTATCCTGCCGAACTTGGAATGTCTGCTAGACTTGCCTCCAGGACTTCTTTCCGTTCCACCTGCCGAGACAGTACACTCCTGCAGTGGTAGTGACCTGTTGCGGCCGCGTGACAGGGTCATAGTTTGCCGCCCGCCATACCCGCCGAGGCAGCAATTTATGGCATCACAAAACATACTCAGACTTTACAATGCAGACCACATGCTACTGTGTAACCCCCTTAACCCGGCCTAGACGGTTGACCCGAATTAAGAAAGTCACACGGGGAAAACCAAAGTCAACCCGAAAGTCAACCTTGATTAACGACCCTTTTTTTTCTTTTTACTCTTGTCTAGATGCACATTAACCCTAGTTATGATCATTCAAACAGCATGCTCAAAGATCATAAACATCAGAGATCAAACAGGGACCCAATTGAATAATTTACAACTTTAGGGACCAAATTGTAAATTCTGTAAAATATAAGGTCTTCATCCAAATTAAAGTTACCATCTTGAAATTAATCAGGTTTCATGCTTCTCTGCAAATTTTCAGCTCAAAAGGACTTCCCAAACTCATACAATTGCATAAACAAGATTCAGGACAAAAATGTAAACATTTCAAAACATTTAACTACCAATGTCAGCCCCCAACGGTCACGTGTTCCGAAACAGGGAGCACCTGTTTCGAAACGCGGGGCCGTTCCGCAACGCGTACCGAAACGAAGGCTGGCAGAGAGCTTTCCGTTTCGGAACGGTGTCTTCCGTTTCAGACGCCTGGGCTGCTACAAGGCACCCGTTCCGAAACGGTAGCTACTGTTCCGAAACGACCTGCACAGAATGCAGCAAAATGCTTGCTTGAACACACAATTGACCAACCAATCATGCTCCAAATGCTACCAAACTTTACCAGCAACTCATACAACATACAAGAGACATATTTGTATCAGCCAATCAACATTTAAGCATTAAATACGAAAAGCCCCAATTCTAATGTCATGCTTCCTACACAAGCAAACCATTCAAGCATAAAACCTCCAAATCAAACACATAATGACCAAATACAAAATTCAGCATTATTAACAACATTAAACAAACTTAGGGAGTCAAAACATCTCCCAAAACATCCACATAGGTCCCCCATTGCCAAATGCCATAAGCTAAAAATGTATAAGAAAACCTTCCCATACTTGAGCTTAATTTCCACTTGATTGCTTGCCTTCCTTGCTTCCCTCAATGCACTTTAATGTTCTGCATTATTGGTTTAAGAAAAAGAAGAGAGCGTAAGCAAAAGCTAAGTGAGGAATGCTCATTGAAAACCATTCAATAATGCATTTATAAAACTCATTTATAAATCATACTTCAAAACATCATTTAGACATGCTTACAAGCATTCTTAAACAAGCAATACATGCTTCCATATCAATACATGTCATATTGGCCTCAAGTGATAAATTCCATCTTTTAAAAACAAGATCAACATAAGACTCACACATGGACTTTTAAACACCATTGTGATCTTATAATTCACCCCCAGGACTTTTAAACACCTTGGCCCCAAGGACTTTTAAACACCTTGGCCCATGGACTTTTAAACACCATGGCAAGGACCACACAAGGACTTTTAACCACCTTTGTGTCCTTAACAAGAACCATCCAAGGACTTTTAACCACCTTGATGTTCTTAAGTAACAAGGCTCACTCAAGGACTTTTAACCACCTTAGCGACCTTAACAAGAATCACTCATGGACTTTTAACCACCATGAAGTTCTTAGAATCCACAAGGCTCACTCAAGGACTTTTAACCACCTTAGTGACCTTAACCTTTTTCAAAACATCACTTGCCAATATGCATCATTATCATCAAATAATTCACTGTTTTAAAGCATTTAACCAAGCCATAACATCATGCATTTTTAAGCATCAAACCACATTTAAACAATGTACAAAAACAAGGAACTCTTACCTTGAGCTTCCTTCAACATATGGCTTACAAAATCAGCAATAACCATGCTAAATCATGCTTTCAAAACAGAATTTAAAACATGCAATTAACCACATTGCACAACAACCAAACCATGGCCACCACTAAAGAGTTTTTCCGAAAACTTACAGTTGAGCTTAGTAAAGTTGTTTAGACTTAGACTAAGCTCCCAAAACATTGGTTTCAAAGCCGAAAACCCAATTTCACTCACCGACTCCACTTCGCCTCTTGTCGAAGCACAAATCAAGCTTCCGTATCACCACCACTTGGATCCAAAGATGACTCCCCTGTTTTAAACACATCAAAGCAGAGGATTAATGCATCATCATGCATTAATAGCTTCCATGAAAGCACCTAACTCGCTGCTCTCATCCACACTCCATTTTCGGCCACCAAACACAACCGAAAATGCATCCAAACAACTCCTCAACAAAGCCCAGCCATAAACCATCAAAACTAAACATCCTTTAACATCATTTAACATCTAAAAAGAACCTATTAACATCCTTATACCTCCAGCAACAACAGATCCACAAGATCACTCCAAAACAACCAAGAATCACAAGCTAAACTTAGGAAATTCAACCTATCCGGGATTGCATTAATTAAAACTCAATTCCTTATCAAATCAACATTCATTTATCATCAAATTAACACCTTAAAACACAGCCCAATCAGATCCAACGAAAATCCATCAAAAATCATCAAATCTTGCATTTAAAGCCAAGATCCATTACACAACTTAAAAGCCATTTATAAAACATCAATTAAGGATTGAGAACTTAGGAATTTCAGTAAAGAACTGAGAGTTTAGAGGAGAAGGACGTTCTTACCTCCAAACTTGAGTTTCTCCCTTTTTAGAACCAAAAAGCTTGAAGAATCAACTAGCAAATGGTGAGGTTTTGTTGATGAGATGATTAGCAATCAAAAGAGAATTGAAAGGAGAGATTTAGGTGACAAAATCAGAAGAAAATCTCTGGAGAAAAGATGTTTGGGTTGAGAGAAAATGAGAGAAAGGAAAATGAGATTTTAGGAAAATTAGTTAGAAATAACTTCCCTCCACTTTTACTTTGTTTAAAATCAGAATTAAATCACTAAATATCTTAGAAAAATCTGGAGAAACTCCCTTTGGGTAAATAGCTCCTTAAAGATTCAAAGTTTCAATCCTTTTTAAAACAGTCACGCAGTTTTCAAAAATTACATTTTGGTCACTAGCCAAAATGTCACCCTTCCAAAACTCATTTTGTAAAATTGATTTCACAGTTCACTTATATATATTAAAAGATGATTTTAGAACATTTTTCCATATTTTTAATGCAACCCGAACTAGGCTTTCCTAATTTCACCTTTTTAGATTCAAACAGCACTTTGACCGAACCGGTCAACGCCCAAAACTTCTAAGCCCAAAACCGGGGCGTTACAACTCTCCCCCCCTTAAGAAATTTCGTCCTCGAAATTTACCTGAAGGAAAGAGATAAGGAAACTGCTTCAGCATGTCATCCTTCCGCTCCCACGTGGCTTCTTCAACACCACGATGCTTCCACAGCACCTTTACCAACTCAATGGTCTTGCCACGAAGAACCTTGCTATCCGAATCCAGAACCTTCACCGGTTCCTCATCATAGGTCAAATCCGGATTCAATTCCACTTCCTCCACAGGCATCACATGCGAAGGATCAGATCTATACTTCCGGAGCATAGAAACATGAAACACATCATGAATCTTCTCCAACTCTTGAGGTAGCCTCAACTTGTACGCAACAGGACCCACACGCTCAACCACTTCATATGGTCCAATGTACCTAGGGCTCAACTTACCCTTCTGGCCAAACCTCGTCACCTTCTTCCAAGGCGAAACCTTCAAGAACACACGGTCACCCACCGCATACTCAATCTCCTTACGCTTCAAATCTGCGTAAGACTTTTGCCGATCAGAAGCTGCCTTCAAACGCTCACAAATGAGCTTCACCTTCTCGGTGGTTCCTTTCAACAAAGCCGGCATCGAAACCAACTTCTGACCCGTTTCAGCCCAACAAGAGGAGTCCTACACTTCCTCCCGTACAAAGCCTCATAAGGTGCCATTTGTATACTGGCCTGATAACTATTGTTATAAGCAAACTCCACCAAAGGCAAATGCTTCTCCCAAGAGCCCTGAAACTCAATCACGCAGCACCTCAACATATCCTCACAAATCTGAATAACACGCTCAGACTGTCCATCCGACTGAGGATGATAGGATGTACTGAAATTCAACCTTGTACCCAAGGCTTGATGCAAACACTGCCAGAAACGCGATGTGAACCTCGGATCCCTATCCGACACAATCGACTTAGGCACACCGTGCAGCCGCACAATCTCAGCAATGTACAGCTCTGCCAGCTTATCCAAAGAAAACGTAGTATGCACAGGCAAGAAATGCGCACACTTCGTCAGACGATCCACAATCACCCAAACCGAATTCTTCTTCGATGGTGACAAAGGTAAACCAGATACAAAATCCATGGTAACCCTTTCCCACTTCCATTCAGGGATTCTCAACGGTTGCAACAACCCTGAAGGAACCTGATGCTCAGCCTTAACTCGCTGACACACCAAACACTTGCTCACAAACTCCGCAACATCCTTTTTCAAACCCACCCAATAGTACTCATCACGAAGATCACGATACATCTTAGTACTACCAGGGTGCATAGCAAAAGGACTACTATGACCTTCAGTCAGAATAGCGCGCCTCAACTCAGCATCATTGGGCACTACTATTCGACTCCCAAAACACAACACACCATCATCATTAAAAAAGAAATTCGAAGGCCTACCCTCCGCGATATCATGAACATGCGGTACCAAAGAATCATCCAGCAACTGCTTCTCCTTGATCAACTGAACCAAAGATGGCTTCACTTGCAACTCAGCTACAAGACTACCATCACGCGATATACTCAAGCTGGCAAACATAGCCCTCAGCTCAACAACTACCTTCCTACTCAAGGCATCCGCAACAACATTAGCCTTTCCAGGGTGATACTCAATCGTCAAATTATAATCCTTGAGCAACTCCAACCAACGCCGCTGCCTAAGATTCAACTCCTTCTGAGACATCAGATACCTCAAACTCTTGTGATCCGTGTACACCGTACACTTCTCACCATACAGATAGTGCCTCCAGATCTTCAGAGCAAAAACCACTGCAGCCAGCTCAATATCATGCGTAGGATAATTGCGCTCATGCACCTTCAGCTGCCGCGATGCATAAGCAACCACCTTACCCTCTTGCATCAACACACATCCCAAACCAACATAGGACGCATCACTATAGACCACAAACTCTTTCCCTGATTGAGGCTGAACCAAAATAGGAGCTTGCGTCAAAGCTACCTTAAGCTTTTCAAAAGCCTGCTGTCTCGCTTCTATCCACTCATACTTAACATCCTTCTGCAGCAACTTCGTCAAAGGTGCAGCAATCTTAGAAAACCCATCCACAAACCTCCGGTAGTATCCTGCCAAACCAAGGAAACTATGAACCTCATGAACAGACTTAGGAACCTTCCAATTCATCACCGCCTCAATCTTCTAAGGATCAACACGAATCCCCTCAGCAGAAACTACATGCCCAAGAAACACCACCTCCTTAAGCCAGAACTCACACTTGCTCAGCTTAGCATAAAGCTGATTTTCCAACAAAGCTTGCAACACAATCCTCAAATGCTCTTCATGCTCCTCCTCAGTACGCGAGTACACGAGGATATCATCAATGAATACCACAACGAACTTGTCCAGGTATTCATGAAACACACGGTTCATCATGTCCATGAAAGCAACAGGAGCATTTGTCAAACCAAACGGCATCACAAGAAACTCATAATGCCCATACCTTGTCCTGAAAGCTGTCTTAGGCACATCCACATCCTTCACCTTCAACTGGTAATACCCTGACCTCAAGTCAATCTTAGAGAACATAGCTGCTCCCCGAAATTGATCAAAGAGATCATCAATCCTCGGCAAAGGATACCGATTCTTGATAGTCAACTTGTTCAGCTGACGGTAATCAATGCACATTCTCATAGTGCCATCCTTCTTCTTCACAAACAAGACTGTTGCACCCCAAGGTGACACACTTGGCCGAATAAAACCACGATCAAGCAACTCTTGCAACTGCGTCTTCAGCTCCTTCAGCTCCTTAGGTGCCATTCTATAAGGGGTAATGGACACAGGAGTTGTATTCTCATACAGCTCAATTCCAAACTCCACCTCACGATTAGGAGGTAAACCAGGCAACTCCTCAGGAAACACTCCAGGAAACTCCTTCACAACTCTGATATCCTGCACCCGCAACTCCTTAGAGCTAGGATTCATTACAAAAGCTAGATAGGCTTCACAACCTTGCCTCAGCATCCTGCTCGCCTCCAAGGTAGACACCACATTGGCAAGAAACTTCACATTCTCACCAACCACAACAACTTCGTAATCATCCGCAAGCTTCAACGAAACTCGCTTATTCTCACAATCCACAACAGCACGATGCTCAGCAAGCCAATCCATACCAAGGATTACATCAAAACCATAGAAAGGCAGCTCCATAAGGTCAACATGAAAAACATGGTCTTGAACAACCAAAGGGCACCTTCTATACAACTTTCGAGTCACAACAGTCTCACCAAAACAACTAGTGACACGAACACCAACATCCAAAGACTCAACAGGCAAACCAAGCAATTCAGCATGCTCACGCAAAATTTATGAATGCGTAGATCCAGAATCTATCGAGGAAAGTAATGACAAGGATTGCAAAGTAAAGGTACCTGCAATCACATCCGCGTCATTTCTCCCTTCCCGCTGAGCATACACCCTAGCTTGACCTCCACCCTCAGGCTGAATAGCCACAACATGGGCCACTCCTCGACCACCTTCCTCTCTCCGCTGGAAATTCCCACGGCCGCGCCCACGACTTCTCTGCGGTGCAGCAACAACAGGAGCACGCACTTGGCCACCAGCCAACATAGGACACTCTCGCCTCAAGTGATCCGCAGATCCACAATTCCAGCACCCATTACCAGCTGCCACAACAGGAGCTTGCACCTCCCTCATAGCACGAGGACAGTCACGCTTCATGTGACCACGTGAACCACATATCCAACAAGCACTCGGATCAGCTCTAGCATTGCCTCCCCGAGCAGATACACCACCACCTCTCTTAGCTGAGGACTGATACTTCTGATCACGTCCCATCTTGTTCCGTCCACCACCGGAACTATATTCAGCTGCTCGCTTTCCAGCACTTGCTCCAGCACCTTTAGCAGATAAACCCAAGTTCATCTCAATGTCCTTAGCTCGGCCCACCAGCACATCGAAATCATCATACTCGGTAGCCAGCACATACATCTTCACCTCCGTCACTAAACCATAACGGAACCTTTCGCACCTCGCCCACTCATCAGGTACCAGCTCAGGTGCATACTGACTGAGTCGAACAAACTGAACTTCATACTCAGCCACAGTCATGCTCCCCTGGGTAAGAGACATGAACTCACGCTTCTTTTCATCCAGGTACCTCACACCAAGATACCTTCTCTTGAACACATTCTGAAAGAATGTCCAAGTTATGTCAGCTTCAGCCATTCCAGCTATAGTGGTCGTCCACCACGTATAAGCATCATCCTGCAGCAAGGATACAACACAACCCAGCTTTTGCACATCAGTGCAACTCATCTGACCCAAGATCCTCTTGGTACTTTCCATCCAGGATTCAGAACCCTCAGCAGACATACCCCTGAACTCAGTCCCACCTAGACTGCGTAAGTGCTCCAAGGGTTGTCTAACACCAGCATCTCCCTGATGCCTAGCTCCTTGAGCTCCAGCTACTGCCGCTCGAAAAGCACCAACAATAGCTTGCACCAACATAGTCATGTCAGGCATAGCTTGCCCCTGACCAACTTTAGGACCAGCAGCTCCAGCACCAGCTGCAGCTTCAGCTCTTTCTCCCTCAGCACCACCACCACCAGGTGGAGGAGGAGGTAACACCGCACTTCCCGCGTTTTCCTCATTCTCATTCTCATTCGGAGCCGTAGCTCGCACATTACTTCTCAACTCTCTACGTGGTGCCATACTCTAACCATACAATCACAATGCAATAAACAAAGTCAGGTCCAGCAAGGTAAGCAATCCAAGTACTCAAGCTCAATTTCATTTAAAAATCAACATCATTACATTAGCTTTGATTTGGCAATGGGTACCCATAACATGCTTCACCACAGCATACAACTCAATTGCATCAAACTCACAAACTACTCATCATGCTTTCACCCAACAAGCATACAAAGCATACATACTTCAATCATGCACACAATCATTCCCAATTACTCGAGAACTCAGCTCTGATACCACCAAATGTAACCCCCTTAACCCGGCCTAGACGGTTGACCCGAATTAAGAAAGTCACACGGGGAAAACCAAAGTCAACCCGAAAGTCAACCTTGATTAACGACCCTTTTTTTTCTTTTTACTCTTGTCTAGATGCACATTAACCCTAGTTATGATCATTCAAACAGCATGCTCAAAGATCATAAACATCAGAGATCAAACAGGGACCCAATTGAACAATTTACAACTTTAGGGACTAAATTGTAAATTCTGTAAAATATAAGGTCTTCATCCAAATTAAAGTTACCATCTTGAAATTAATCAGGTTTCATGCTTCTCTGCAAATTTTCAGCTCAAAAGGACTTCCCAAACTCATACAATTGCATAAACAAGATTCAGGACCAAAATGTAAACATTTCAAAACATTTAACTACCAATGTCAGCCCCCAACGGTCACGTGTTCCGAAATAGGGAGCACTTGTTTCGAAACTCGGGGCCGTTCCGCAATGCGTACCGAAACAAAGGCTGGCAGAGAGCTTTCCGTTTCGGAACGGTGTCTTCCGTTTCAGACGCCTGGGCTGCTACAAGGCACCCGTTCCGAAACGGTAGCTACTGTTCCGAAACGACCTGCACAGAATGCAGCAAAATGCTTGCTTGAACACACAATTGACCAACCAATCATGCTCCAAATGCTACCAAACTTTACCAGCAACTCATACAACATACAAGAGACATATTTGTATCAGCCAATCAACATTTAAGCATCAAATACGAAAAGCCCCAATTCTAATGTCATGCTTCCTACACAAGCAAACCATTCAAGCATAAAACCTCCAAATCAAACACATAATGACCAAATACAAAATCCAGCATTATTAACAACATTAAACAAACTTAGGGAGTCAAAACATCTCCCAAAACATCCACATAGGTCCCCCATTGCCAAATGCCATAAGCTAAAAATGTATAAGAAAACCTTCCCATACTTGAGCTTAATTTCCACTTGATTGCTTGCCTTCCTTGCTTCCCTCAATGCACTTTAATGTTCTGCATTATTGGTTTAAGAAAAAGAAGAGAGCGTAAGCAAAAGCTTAGTGAGGAATGCTCATTGAAAACCATTCAATAATGCATTTATAAAACTCATTTATAAATCATACTTCAAAACATCATTTAGATATGCTTACAAGCATTCTTAAACAAGCAATACATGCTTCCATATCAATACATGTCATATTGGCCTCAAGTGATAAATTCCATCTTTTAAAAACAAGATCAACATAAGACTCACACATGGACTTTTAAACACCATTGTGATCTTATAATTCACCCCAAGGACTTTTAAACACCTTGGCCCCAAGGACTTTTAAACACCTTGGCCCATGGACTTTTAAACACCATGGCAAGGACCACACAAGGACTCTTAACCACCTTTGTGTCCTTAACAAGAACCATCCAAGGACTTTTAACCACCTTGATGTTCTTAAGTAACAAGGCTCACTCAAGGACTTTTAACCACCTTAGCGACCTTAACAAGAATCACTCATGGACTTTTAACCACCATGAAGTTCTTAGAATCCACAAGGCTCACTCAAGGACTTTTAACCACCTTAGTGACCTTAACCTTTTTCAAAACATCACTTGCCAATATGCATCATTGTCATCAAATAATTCACTGTTTTAAAGCATTTAACCAAGCCATAACATCATGCATTTTTAAGCATCAAACCACATTTAAACAATGTACAAAAACAAGGAACTCTTACCTTGAGCTTCCTTCAACATATGGCTTACAAAATCAGCAATAACCATGCTAAATCATGCTTTCAAAACAGAATTTAAAACATGCAATTAACCACATTGCACAACAACCAAACCATGGCCACCACTAAAGAGTTTTTCCGAAAACTTACACTTGAGCTTAGTAAAGTTGTTTAGACTTAGACTAAGCTCCCAAAACATTGGTTTCAAAGCCGAAAACCCAATTTCACTCACTGATTCCACTTCGCCTCTTGTCGAAGCACAAATCAAGCTTCCGGATCACCACCACTTGGATCCAAAGATGACTCCCCTGTTTTAAACACATCAAAGTAGAGGATTAATGCATCATCATGCATTAATAGCTTCAATGAAAGCACCTAACTCGCTGCTCTCATCCACACTCCATTTTCGGCCACCAAACACAACCGAAAATGCATCCAAACAACTCCTCAACAAAGCCCAGCAATAAACCATCAAAACTAAACATCCTTTAACATCATTTAACATCTAAAAAGAACCTATTAACATCCTTATACCTCCAGCAACAACAGATCCACAAGATCACTCCAAAACAACCAAGAATCACAAGCTAAACTTAGGAAATTCAACCTATCCGGGATTGCATTAATTAAAACTCAATTCCTTACCCAATTAACATTCATTTATCATCAAATTAACACCTTAAAACACAGCCCAATCAGATCCAACGAAAATCCATCAAAAATCATCAAATCTTGCATTTAAAGCCAAGATCCATTACACAACTTAAAAGCCATTTATAAAACATCAATTAAGGATTGAGAACTTAGGAATTTCAGTAAAGAACTGAGAGTTTAGAGGAGAAGGACGTTCTTACCTCCAAACTTGAGTTTCTCCCTTTTTAGAACCAAAAAGCTTGAAGAATCAACTAGCAAATGGTGAGGTTTTGTTGATGAGATGATTAGCAATCAAAAGAGAATTGAAAGGAGAGATTTAGGTGACAAAATCAGAAGAAAATCTCTGGAGAAAAGATGTTTGGGTTGAGAGAAAATGAGAGAAAGGAAAATGAGATTTTAGGAAAATTAGTTAGAAATAACTTCCCTCCACTTTTCCTTTGTTTAAAATTAGAATTAAATCACTAAATATCTTAGAAAAATCTGGAGAAACTCCCTTTGGGTAAATAGCTCCTTAAAGATTCAAAGTTTCAATCCTTTTTAAAACAGTCACGCAGTTTTCAAAAATTAAATTTTGGTCACTAGCCAAAATGTCACCCTTCCAAAACTCATTTTGTAAAATTGATTTCACAGTTCACTTATATATATTAAAAGATGATTTTAGAACATTTTTCCATATTTTTAATTCAACCCAAACTAGGCTTTCCTAATTTCACCTTTTTAGATTCGAACAGCACTTTGACCGAACCGGTCAACGCCCAAAACTTCTAAGCCCAAAACCGGGGCGTTACATACTGAGTTGCATTTGTCTTACCCAATCTATCGCCCAAATCTCTCCTTATCATTCCTCTCATCACTATCTTTATTTTATTTGTGTTTTTATATTTCCACATCGTGAGATTTAATTGCGAATTTACTAAATCTTTGTGCAGGAAACCATTCATAGGAGCTGCCCCAATCTCTGTGGGAGAAGATATCTTTTATACTATAACTTGACAAGAGTGTGAACTTGCGCTCATAAATAGAGAACACCTAGACGCTCTACAAGTTTTTGGCGTCGTTGTCAGGGATTGGAAATGGCAACTACGTTTGAATTTCTACACTCCTATTTAGTTTTTGCACATTAAATCTCTTTTCATTTATTTTCTAAAAAAAGCCTCTTTGTTTTCTTTGGTGTATGTCCCGCCAAGGTAGCAAGGACGATAGCAACATCCACCTGTGGAGGGGAAGGACATGCCCAGATGAAAAGTCAAACATAATGCCCTCAGGAAGTGGTTATGCTTGGGAAAAGCGCAGCCCAACATAACCCAATTTTTAATTTTACTTTTAATTTATTTTTATGCATTAGGATTAAATTTAATTTTTATTTAATTCTTGTATTAAATTTATTTCAGGTTAGGAATAAAGGAAAAATCAAGAAAGATGAAAGAATAAGGGAGAAGCCCAACTAGCAGCCAAGACAGCCCAAGGCAGATAAGCATAATGTCTAGTGGCTTCATAACAGCTAGCCGCAACGGCTATATTTGCCACAACGAGTGTAATGGCTAGAATCTTGTTATTCGCACCGAACTAATTGTCGCCCGTTGACAGCGTGCCCGCCAAGGAAGTGGAGAGAAGTGGCCATATAAAGCCAACTATTCTCCCCCAATTCTTCACTTTGCTTTCTCCTTTACTCTGAATTCTTTATGCAATCTTTGCTTCCAAGATTTTTCTTGCTTTATTTTCTTTCACGTTCTTTCTTTTCTTTCTTTAGGAAACACAACCATCCCACAAACTATGGCCTCATCACAGCTACCCACCGCCACCTTCAAAACCTCTTAAAAAAGGTTCTTGAACCCAGGTGTCGAAGAGACCTACAAGAAACACTATAGAGAGCAGAAACTATGGGAGGAGATGGGTTTCCAATACAACAAGTCCGATGGGGATTTTTAGCTTGGAGCCCTCTCTATTCGAAAGGATCCACAACATGGGCTGGTATCAGTTCGTACGACATCCAGAAGGAATCAACAGCAACCATGTGCGAGAGTTCTACGCCCACAGACCGACACCGGCAAGCCCTTTCATTTATGTCTACGGAGAAGGTGTCAAGTTTACAGCTGACATGATCAACTGCTTTTACAGCATAGAAGTTAGTGGCAACCTACATGAGGAATGTGATTCCTACTTAACGGTGGCTGACTACAATAAGATCAAGAGGGAGATCTGTAAGCCAAACACCAAGTGGCTAACAAGTAAAAACAACGGGTCAGTCTACCGCTGCGATCTGCTACCAGAGGCAGCCATTTGGAGTTACTTCGTACAACGCCGCCTGATGCCCAGAACGCACAGATCAATAGTCAAAAGGTCGCGACTTGCCCTCATCCACAGTATTGTGATGGGGCGGCAGATCAACATTGGTGAGGTAATCATAAAGAAGGTCTATGCCCACACAGAGAAGCCAAACGCCAAGGGACCCCTCTTCTTCCATGTATTCATTACGGGCATGCATGCCAATTTTCGCGTGCCACCGCACCCAAAGGATGAAATTCTTCCTGCCAAAAAAGGATGGACAAGAAGGCTACGCCAGCAGATAATGCATAACTCAGAGCCAGACACACCTTCCACCGCCCATCCGCCGTCCCAAGCTGCCGCCACCCCAGCCGCAACGGGCAGTACTGAAGCCGCCCTCCTGTCCGAAGTGATCCCCCTACTGTGCAACCTAGTTCAAAGCTGCCAGAGGATCGAGCACAAGCAGGTGATCTTCACCAAATACGTAGCAGACGTGCAAGAGGCCTTTGTGGCCTACTTGCTGGAAAAGTATCAGGACGCCGACCCACAGTTGTCTGCCTTTCCCACGGAGTTAGCAGCTTCCAAGCCAATCCAGATCACTCCAAGACCAGATGCTGCTCCTGCCACCGACGATAGCGAGGGGCCGCACCATCGCCTCAAGAGAAGAACCTCTTCAACCCCTATCCAACCATATGACCTCTTCTCTTCATCAGAATCAGAGAAGGAGGAGGAAACCACTGCTGCATCCCCAGTAGCAAAAGGGGCCGCTGCCAAAGACACTAGCGACTCAGACATGGAGATCTTAGACTCCTTTGATGACGAACTAGCATATGCAGATCGAAAAAGAAAGTGGCCAGCAACAGAGCCTCGGGTGGAGGAGCTGAAAAACAATCAAAGAAGCCCACCCCCAACCGCATCCAGCCGCCGTGTAGCAAGAAGAAGAGCCTAACTGACAGACCATCTACAACACGCCGCCTCGTCCTACCCGCCTCCTCAGCATCCTCCTCTGACGCGACAACAACATAGGGGAACTCCCTCAGTCTATAGCACCATTTTTCTTTTCTATTCCTTTTAATTTTTATGTTTTATTTTATTTTATTTTTTTATATTTTATGTTTTGTTTTTAATTTTTGTTTTGTAGAGGCATTGAAAACAATGTCATCCTTGAGTTTGGGGGGAATTAGTCCTCTTTGTTTTAGGTTCATTTAGTACCATTTAGATGCACATGTAAATTTTTGCCCCCTAGCACTTAATGAAATAGAAATCTTTAGTTCAACAACTTGTGGCTATGATAGCTTAGCCGACTACATATATTCGAACCATACAAAAAAATTTTAATCTAACTATGGGAAGAAGCATGAAAAATACTTAGAAATTTTTTTCTTTTCTGCCAATTATCTTTACAATGTCTATTAAATGATGAATGTTGCTTGAGTTTTGAGTTTAACATTGTCTGCCTTAATAAAAATTCCTTGATTGAATATAGGTTTGCCACCACGGTAGCACAGGGCAGCACAACAAAGATGATGAAAACCCTAGAGGTGCCCAAAACAGGCTCTAGGATGGATCATGAGCAAGTACGCTCCGCTGCTATCAAAGTCCATGAATCTAAACCAAGTGACGGAAAAATTAGCAAGAGTGAATGAAAGTCTTCACGAGATGACTCTATTCAAAGGGTTCGAAGTTTCGTAGAGTGCACCTATCTTAGCTTCAGATTCGGAGAATAGTTGTGATGAGCTGAAGCCTTTAAAGCCATGATCAAAAAAAAGAAAACAAAAGTCCCCAACTGTGCTGCCAAGGCAGCAACTCATATCCTTTCAAGTAATTTAATTATTTTAGGCATTCTTTGTTAACTTAATTATCTTAGCATGAACACAGACCGGCACACACTGCACTGGCAATAAGAGAATTAAAACCTAAGTTATTTCATGCCATTCCCTATCACTAACATAAAAACAGGTGCCACGGCCTTGAGGTAAGAAATCAAGTTAAAGGTTAATGCTTCTATTAATTTTGTTCTAAGGGCAGGTTTACTAGCTAGGTTGCATTGCTTGAGGACAAGCAATAGTTCGAGTTTGGGGATGTGTAGAGTGTCCATGAGTTCTATATTTCGTACACATTCCTGCCCTTATGATTGCTGTTCTTAAGCTCATTTAGGCATATTTAGGTGCATTGCATGCATTATAACAGTATCTTCTCTTTTACCATGTTTTTATTGAATATTCTATGTTTGGTTGAGAAAAGTTACTATTTTAGTTTAGTTTATATTTTCAGGTGCTATAGCAAGCAGAGAAGAGGACATGAGAGGACAAGAAAGGTGGAACAAAAGGAGTTGTACTCAAGCAATTCCAAATGCCGCCAAGGACGCTGCCGAAGCAGCATTGCCGCAAGGTGCCGCCCGGGCAGGAGTTACACAGACTTAGCCAAGCTGGGTCACGATTTAAAGAGGGAAATTTCCGAAGCCTAATAAGCCCAGTCTTGCAATTTTCTGAAGCTTGTAGCGGCCGGCTGTAACGCCCCAGTTTTGGGCTTAGAAGTTTGAGCGTTGACCGGTTTGGTCAAAGTGCTGTTCGAATCTAAAAAGGTGAAATTAGGAAAGCCTAGTTCGGGTTGCATTAAAAATATGGAAAAATGTTCTAAAATCATCTTTTAATATATATAAGTGAACTGTGAAATCAATTTTACAAAATGAGTTTTGGAAGGCTGACATTTTGGCTAGTGACCAAAATGTAATTTTTGAAAGTTGCGTGACTGTTTTAGAAAGGGTTGAAACTTTGAATCTTTAAGGAGCTATTATTCCAAAAGTAGTTTCTCCAGATTTTTCTAAGATATTTTAAGATATATTCTGATTTTAAAACATATCAAAAGAGGAGGGAAAGCCATTTTGGCCATTTTGTTAACTAACTTCCAATTTTCTTTTCTCTCATTTTCTCTCAACCCAAACACTTTCTTTCCAGAGAATTGTTTCTGATTTTCTCACCTAAATCTATCCTTTCAACTCTCTTTTGATTCCTAATCATCATATCTACAAAACCTCACCATTTGCTACTTGATTCATCAAGGTTTTTGATTCTAAAAAGAGGAGAAACTCAAGTTTGGAGGTAAGAACGTCCTTCTCCTCTAAACTATCAGTTCTTTACTGAAATTCCTAAGTTTTCAATCCTTAATAGATGTTTTATTAAAGGCTTTAAAGTTGTGAAGTGGATCTTGGCTTATAATGCAAGATTTGGTGATTTTTGATGATTTTCGTTTGATCTGTTAAATCTGTGATTTGAGATGTGTTTTTGATGTTATTTGGGCTCTAAATTGATAAGGAATTGAGTTTTGATTAATGCAATCCCGGATAGGTTGAGTTTCCTAAGTTTAGCTTGTGATTCTTGTTTTTTTTTGAGGTGATCTTGTGGATCTGATGTTGCTGGAGGTATAAGGATGTTAATAGGTTCTTTTTAGATGTTAAATGGTTTTAAAGGATGTTTGGTTTTGATGGTTTATGGCTGGGCTTTGTTGAGAGGTGGTTTGGATGCATTTTTGGTTGTGTTTGGTGGCCGAAAATGGAGTGTGGATGAGAGCAGTGAGTTTAGGTGCTTTCATTGAAGCTATTAATGCATGATGATGCATTAATCCTCTGCTTTGATGTGTTAAAACATGGGAGGCATCTTTGGATCCAAGAGTTGTTGATCCGGAAGCTTGAATTGGTGCTTTGGCAAGAGGCGAAGTGGAATCGGTGAGTGAGTGGGTGAAATTGGGTTTTCGGCTTTGAAACCAATGTCTTGGGAGCTTAGTTTAAGTCTAAACCACTTTGCTAAGCTCAAGTGTAAGTTTTCGGAAATACTCTCTAGTGGTGGCCATGATTTGATTGTTGTGCAATGTGGTTTATTGCATGTTTTAAACTCTGTTTTGAAAGCATGATTTAGCATGGTTAATGTTGTTTTTGTAAGCCATATGTTGAAGGAAGCTCAAGGTAAGAGTTCCTTGTTTTTGAACATTGATTAAATGTAGTTTGATGCTTTTAAATGCATGATGAATATGGCTTGGTTTAATGCTTTAAAACAGTGGATAAATTGATGATAATGATGTATATTGGCAAGTGATGTTTTGAAAAGGTTAAGGTCACTAAGGTGGTTAAAAGTCCTTGAGTGAACCTTGTTTACTTAAGAATATCAAGGTGGTTAAAAGTCCTTGGATGATTCTTGCTACGGACACAAAGGTGTTTAAAAGTCCTTGTGTGGTCCTTTCCATGGTGTTTAAAAGTCCATGGGCCAAGGTGGTTAAAAGTCCTTGGGGCCAAGGTGTTTAAAAGTCCTTGGGGTGAAATTTGATACGGACACAAAGGTGGTTAAAAGTCCTTGTGTGGTCCTTTTCATGGTGTTTAAAAGTCCATGGGCCAAGGTGTTTAAAAGTCCTTGGGGCCAAGGTGTTTAAAAGTCCTTGGGGTGAAAGTGTTGAACTTGTTTTAAAGGAATGGAACATATCACTTGTGGCCAATATGACATGTTATGATATGAAGCATGAGATGCTTGTTTAAAGTATGCTTTTGAGCATGTGCAAATGATGATTTGAAGCATGATTTATAAGTGTTTTATAAATGCATTATTGAATGGTTTTATTGAGCATTCCTCACTAAGCTTTTGCTTACGCTCTCTCCGTTTTCTTAAATCAATAATGCAGAACATTAAAGTACTTTGAGGGCAGCAAGGAGGGCAAGCATTCAAGTGGAAGTAAAGCTCTAAGTATGGAAGGTTTTCTTAAGTACATTTTTAGCTTTTGGTAATTTGGCAATGGGGGACCTATGTGTATGATTTGGGAGATGTTTTGAACTCCCTAAGTATGTTGAATGTTGTTGAGAATGCTGGTTATTGTGTTTGGCCATCACATGTTTAGTCTGGAAGTTTATGCTTGAATGGTTTGCTTGTGTAGGAAGCATGCCTATAGATTTGGGGCTTTTTACATATGTTGATATTTTGATGAATTGTTGATGCAAGTATGTCTCATATATGTTGAATTGTATGTTGGTAAAGTTTGGTGGCGATTGGAGCATGATTGGATGATTAATTGCATGTTTAAGTTTGCATTTTGGGGCAACCTGTGCAGGGTGTTTCGAAATAGTACCTACCGTTTCGGAACGGGTGCCTTAAGCAAGCCCAGGCGTCCGAAACGGGAGGGACCGTTCTGAAACGGAAAGGCTACTGCCAGCCCGTGTTTCGGTACACATTGCGGAACGGCCCGCGTTTCGAAACGGGCTCTGCCTGTTTCGGAACGGGTGACCGTTAGGGGCTGACATTGGCAGTTAAATGTTTTGAATTGTTTGCATTTTAGTCCTGAATCTTGTTTGTGCAATTGTGTGAGTTTGGGAAGTCCTTTTGAGCTGAAAATTTACGGTGAAGCATGAAACCTGATTAATTTCAAGTTGGTAACTTTAATTTGGGTTAAGTGCTCCTATTTAACAGATTTTGCAATTTGGTCCCTAAAGTTGTAATTTGTTCAATTGGGTCCCTGTTTTATCTCTGATGTTTGTGATCTTTAAGTATTTTGTTGAGTGATCACAATTAAGATTAATATGCATCTAGACAAGACTAAAAAGGGAAAAAATGGGTCGTTAATCAAGGTTGACTTTCGGGTTGACTTTGGTTTTCCCCGTGTGACTTTCTTAATTCGGGTCAACCGTCTAGGCCGGGTTAAGGGGGTTACATTTGGTGGTATCAGAGCCAGGTTCTCGAGTAATTGGAAATGAATGTATGCATGATTGAAGTATGTATGCCTTGTATGCTTGTTAATTGAAAGTATGTTTAGTGGCTTGTAATTTTGAGGCGATTGAGTTGTATGCTGTGATGTAGCATGTTGTGGGTACCCATTGCCAAATCAAAGCTAATGAAATGATGTTGATTTTGAATGAAATTGAGCTTGAATACTTGGATTGCTTACCTTGCTGGGCCTGACTTCGTTTTATTTGCATTGTGATTGCATGGTAAAAGTATGGCACCACGTAGAGAGTTACGAGGTAATGTGCGAGCTACGGCTCAGAATGAGAATGAAAATGAGGAAAATGCGGGCAGTGCGGTGTTACCTCCTCCTCCACCTGGTGGTGGTGCTGAGGGTGGAAGAGCTGAAGCTGCAGCTGGTGCTGGAGCTGCTGGACCAGAGGTTGGTCAGGGGCAAGCTATGCCTGATATGTCTATGTTGGTACAAGCTATTGCGGGTGCTTTTCGAGCAGCAGTAGCTGGAGCTCAAGGAGCTGGGCATCAGGGAGATGCTGGAGTTAGACTACCTTTGGAGCGTCTGCGCAGTCTTGGTGGAACTGAGTTCAGGGGTATGTCTGTTGAGAGTTCTGAAGCTTGGTTAGAGAGTACCAAGCGAATCTTGGGTCAGATGAGCTGCACTGATGTGCAAAAGCTGGGTTGTGTTGTGTCCTTGCTGCAGGACGATGCGTATACGTGGTGGACGACCACCATAGCTGGGATGGTTGAAGCTGATGTGACTTGGACATTCTTTCAGAATGTGTTCAAGAGGAGATATCTTGGAGTGAGATATCTTGATGAGAAGAAGCGTGAATTCATGTCTCTTACCCAAGGGAGCATGAGTGTGGCTGAGTATGAAGTGCAGTTTGTGCGACTCAGTCAGTATGCACCTGAGCTGATACCTGATGAGCGGTCAAGGTGCGAGAGGTTCCGTTATGGCTTAGTGACGGATGTGAAAATGTATGTGCTGGCCACCGAGTATGATGATTTTGATGTGTTGGTGGGCCGAGCTAAGGACATTGAGATGAACTTGGGTTTATCTGCGAAAGGTGCTGGAGCAAGTTCTGGCAAGAGAGCTGCTGAGTATAGTTCCGGTGGTGGACGGAACAAGAGGGGACGTGATCAGAAGTATCAGTCCTCAGCCAAGAGAGGTGGTGGTACACCTGCTAGAGGAGGCAATGCTAGAGTTGATCCAAGTGCTTGTTGGATCTGTGGTTCACGTGGTCACTTGAAGCGTGACTGTCCTCGAGCTGTGAGGGAGGTGCAAGCTCCTGTTGCGGCAACTGGTAATGGGTGCTGGAATTGTGGATCCGCAGACCATTTGAGGCGAGATTG